>OZ018320.1:63844853-65044853 GCA_963969495.1 Ceratothoa steindachneri
AACTCCTCCCCCCAGTGGACCCTAACCACCAAACATTTCCGGTGGTACATGACTACCTTGGGCGGGCGAACCAATTCCCCGTCGTTAGATGTTACCTGCAGTGTGAATATTATGATGGCTGGGCTGAAGTCATTTCAGCACCCATACAATTCTGTTCCGTACTTATAGGACAGAGCCCCCAAGTAATTTTCAACCCTGTGTCTCAAGCCGCCCTTCCTCGAGGCCGAGCTAAGAAAGAAGCCCAGGAGCCCTTCCCCATCAGAACCCCGATACCAACCGATTTCTTGGAGACCCCTGACCAAGACTTTAGGACGGCACAAAAGGAGTGTGAATTACTAACACCCTTAGGCGATAAGGCCCAAGACAAGGACACGGAGACTGTCCATGGACCTCAAGAAAAAAGAAACCCCAACGCGCCCATGTAGATACATTCGTAGAACTGGACGAAACATCGGCGCTTGAAGAAGATTACCCCGTGGAGTCCCTTAATGTAATACAGATAGTGTGCACCTAACTTGATGCCGATTACCCCCCTCCTTCCCTACCAAACGAGTCTTTGGAACCCTCTCACCTGGATATTGACACGCAGCTGACACCAGATCAAAAGAGTCAGCTACAAGAACTATTTGAATGGAGGCACCATTTAACCACCCTATTAGCTCTTTTCGAGCGACTGCGCGAAAATGGCCTCACCATTGGCCCCAGCAAATGCCATTTTGCCCACGAAACCAAAAAATATTTGGGTTTCAAAATAGGACAAAGCCAGTTGGGTCCCTTAGAGGATAAGATTAAGACAATCGCCGACATGCCCCTCCCGATTACAAAGAAACAATTAAGATCGTTGCTAGGATCAGCTTCTCCTATCAGCGATTTGTTCCGAATTTCGCTGCAATTTCGGACCCCCTCAGCCCCCTTCAAAAAAATAATTCCCCCGATTGTTTACGTTGGAATGATGTCGCTATTTCCCATTTTAATCAGCACAAGAGTAAGCTCATTTCTGCCCCCATTTTAAAGTTGCCCAACCCGGAAAAATCCGTTGGGATAAAGCCCGACGCGTCCAACGAGGGCATTGGAGGTGTACTCCTTCATTACAAGGATGACGGAACGAGTCATCCAGTTGCATATGCTAGTCGTCAATTATTCCCACGCGAAAAGAGATATGCCCCTATAGAAAAGGAAGCTCTATCAATTATCTGGGTCATAGACAAATTCAAAAGGTACTTGATAGGAAAAGAATTTCAGATAGGAACCGACCACCCTCCGTTAGCCTATATTAGGAATGTGCGACACTCCAACGACCGAATCATGCGCTGGAGTTTACTCTTGCAAGAGTATCAATTTAAAATAAATTATATAAAAAGTTCCGATAACCAGGTCGCTGACGCACTCAGTAGGAATGCGTTACCGAATAGCGTAGAGTAATTGTATTCATAGAATTAGTATCTCCATGTAGGTATATACCGTCTTGTACGACTTAAATTAGATTCTCCTGTATTTTAATTAGTTAATGTATATGTCTAAATTTTGTAACGCTCAATGTCTATTTTTTTTGGTATGTATATATATTTGTACCCATTAATTACCTATAAATTATTTTGTCCCATATGTACTAATTTTATATCATCTCATTGTTCCATGCCTTTTTTTTTATTAAGTTTGTATTAAAGGTTATTTCCCTTATAATCAAAAGATCAAAATAATCATATGTATTGAGGTAATACTAGTTAGGTGCAGAAAGGTACGGTTGGTACAAGTAAACGAGTTCCCCACAACGGAGCTCTATCGTTGTCCCTTCTCTCTTTTTTTCTTAGTGACAACTTCCCCCGGAATGGAGGGGTGTGATAGAACGGGTTGAGGCCGCGTTAATTTCAACCCCTATCACATATTATTCAAAAACCACGATGCTCCCACGTGCATCTTCGCTTTGAAGCTTGGCGCCTTTTCGCAGCCACCTGAGTCAATGTTTGAACAAGGAGGTTTATCTTCCCCCTTTCGCCTCCATACGCCGACCTCGCCAGATTGAGTTAGGCTTATGAACAGATAAGGCATTGTTCCCAGGCTCGGCTGTGCATTCCCTCAAAGCTCCCACTCCATTGTCTCCCACGCCAAGGGAGTGTCTCAACTATTTAGATGGAAACTTCACCACTAAGAGCAGATTGGAGATCCAGATTTTCGTCGCGAAACATCAACATGACCCTCTCTCACTTTGTGCGCCAAGGGACCTCGACCTCGAGATTCACCATCACTTGTGCAAAAGGAGGACAATATCATTTGAGTGCCGAGGTTCGAGCCTTCGTGACGCCGAGTCCACAAGGCTTCCCCCTTGTTGTTCAGAAAGAGAACAACGTTAGAACAGCCATTGTTCGTTCGAGCCCGTTGACAAGAAACGGTTCTCACCCTTCCCCTGTTGTTCAGAAGAGAACACCGTAGAACAGCCATTGTTCATTTGAGCCCGTTAGCCAAGAAACAGTTCTGACCCTTCCCCCTTGTTGTTCAGAAGAGAATAACATTAGAACAGCCATTGTTTTTGAGCCCGTAGACAAGAGACAGTTCTCACACCCCCTGTTGTTCAGAAGAGAACAACGTAGAACAGCCATTGTTCTTCAAGCCGTTCGTCGAGAAACGGTTCTCATTCTCAAGACGCCACGTCAGGATCATTTTATTTCCCCCCTAACTTCAGCTGGAACTCGCCAGCGGACTGAAAATTCCTTCACGTCGCCTTCCATTGCACAACTAGTATAAAATTACGTAAGACGAACGTTCCCTTTTAGTATTTAACCCTTTTGTCAATTTTATCCAGTGCTTTAAATGGTTTAGCAAACCATCCTCTCTCTTTAACTTTATATTTGTTTTACCTTTTTAAATCTTTTAATCCTCGGATAAGCCCGAGCCCCCACGACCCTTTCCATTCTCTGTTTATGTCAATATTTTCCGTTTTGTGTATTGTTGAGAGTTATTATTAATAAAACTCTATTTTATTAATGATAGCAATATTATTATTCTTGAGCTCAGTTCCACTTCTTAAGCATATCGAAGATACATAATATCGGCCTGCCAGAAATCCACGCACTCTAAAGTTAATTAAAGAAGTTCCCTCAACGAATAGTTATATATGGTATATCGTCGCGACTCCATTCTACGACATATATATATATATATATATATATATATATATAGGTGGGCTTTAATTCCTACTGAACGTGCAAAAGCTGGTTAGAGGCGGGTTGTGCCGTAGTCAGGATTCTCACTATAAAAGTCCCACTTGTTACTGGGGGGAGGTTTGTGATTGTTAAATTCTAAGAGTTGAATACAAGTTGAATAAATAAGCCAGAGGGATTCTTAATTAAAGTCTTGCCAAGGGTATGTCCAAAGGGAGGAGCCACAAATAAACACACGTACAAAAATAAACTTTAAACAAATATAATAATTAGCAATAGTTAAACGGGATAAATTAAGGATTAAATATTAAACACTGACGTTAAGCGTCTAGATTTATAATGACTCAATTTGAGTATCAATCACTGTTAATTTAATACGTAATTTAAGAATAAAGGGATACTGGGTTCACAGATTACTATTAATTGTGATGGATTGGAGAGACGACTACTCAGGTCCAGACAGGGTGGTTCGGGTGGCGTTAGCAAGAGTTTTCGGGGAGAGGGGGGATAGGACGACGGGTTCGGGGCTCCTAACCGCAGTTCCGGTTAGTTCACTATTAACTGGATGTGACACTAACAAATAGTAACTTCCAGTAACTATTTGGATGTTCCTTTTCTTTCTCAAGTTACGTTGAGCAACAGAGCGTATTCTTCTATTCCAAGGCTCTGCGGGGCGGGATTTACCTCAAGGAACACTTTCAGACAGTGACCAAGTTGACTCAGCGGTGCGTTGGCAGTCAATACGTTACGGCAACGACTCTCATTCAACGTGAGCGTTACGCGTTAGGCGAGTAGGTTTGGGACACTGGTGTAGAAGGATGAATGTCGATGTTATTTATACCATTGATTGTGGGAAATCGAGAGAGAGATTCAATTCACGACAATTCGCTTATCGCAGTGCCTTCTGGACAATCTCCATGGTATCATAAAGAAGGCAAATAGAATTTAAGCTTCTTTGTGAGTTAGGCCTTCTTTCGTCAGAATTCCTGTCGCTAGTTGGGGGAAGGGTGGGGGTAGGAGAGAGAGGAGACGAAGGTCAACTCAAAAGACAAATTTCTTCGTTTCCACAATTGTCTGGCGGCATGCGAGTATGTACGTTCCATACCCTCACATAGTGTCTTTTCAGATATATTGAATACATAAATAGCCGTGAACACGGTACAACTAATTTCACTTTCAAGGAAAAAGATAGATCTCATTTCCATTTTCTTATGAAGTTGAGCGTGCTGAAATCGGATTTAATAACAATGATTTCCCATAACGTAACATTTTTTTCTAAATTGTCGATTTAATAATTATGCAATTGATACTGACTTCCACGAAACCATCAATGGATTTCTTTCACAAAGTCGGATTAAATGTGTTTATTGTAATTAATTCATAAATATATAATGAATCAAAATGTTTGTTAGCATTATATTATGTATTAAGCTTCATTTTAGTATTTAAGTCTTCGTTTGTAAGACGTCTCAGCTGTCTCGCGCTTCAGGTTCCAGCAGAAGTCAGCCAGCAGAGCACGGCTCCATTTTCCTTTATACCTGTTTCCCATTAACGCTATATCTTGATGGAACCACGTTCCATGTCCATCAGTCACATCTGCATTCTTTGTGATGAACAACAGATGCGAATGGAGAAGGTGTATATTCAGGGACATATTTCATGCGAGATCTCGGTAGCACTTGATTAGGCTCTCCAATATACACCCTCGCTTGGCCCCTGGGTGCTATTCCCTAAGTTCTTTTCATACAAATTTAATTGCATGCTAGGGTTGTAGCTCAGTTTCATCTATTGTCGCCTCGAACTCCTCATCAGCTATACCGGGTGTCTCAGAAAAAAGTGAACCATAATTTGAATAAATATAACTCAAAACTTATTGAAGATTTGGGGGTTCTGCAAAGACTGTTTTATTTAATATCTATTTATCTGTCGATTCTGGAAATTTCATTAAATTCCCTTTTACGATATTGATACACTAATGGGTTTAGTGGAGGCTATCAAAAATATGTTTGCGCAAGGAAGTAAAATAATGAAACGAAGCCTAGGAAGGCTGGGCCATCGTGCACTTTCAAGAGAAGCGTATGGAGCCTAGGTAGCCTAGGTCACTGTGAGATTCTTCAAACAAAGCCTAGTCCATTTTATAGTAGTTTTTCAGCCACACTGTTGTATAGTCTCGTCATTATTGCTTACTAAGCAAATCAAAGCGTTTCTGTGTGAAGGTTTAATTCCATAGAACCTTTATGATAATGCAGTTAACAAAAGATCAACGCGTATTTGTAGTCACAAACTTTATTAAGACTGGTAGTATTAAACAAGGACAAGATTCATTTAAACAACGTTTTCCAGGTAGGCACCCACCAAGCAACCCCACAATTTGGAAAAATGTTTGCAAATACCAAAATGAATAAACTTGCTGAAATCTAAATAAAGGTGTTTGAGTCGTATGAAAACCATAAGAACAACAGAAAATATCGAAAATGTTCAGATGATACTTCTTCAAAATCCACATCTATCAGTCAAAATAAATGGGTTACAATTGTCAAAGTCATCATTTACGGCAATATGCGCCGTTGAATGACCCCCAGCATTCAACTTTGACACACTTATTTGTCAGAAGAAAGTGTCTTTGTGGATCGAAATATGCAGGAATGGCTATCTTGTCGGCCCATTGTTTTACGAGAATAACTTGAATGGTGCTGCCTACCTGAGTATGATCCTTTTGGATCTTTCCGGAACTCCGCCAAATTTACGGCAATCGATTCAATAGACTTTGGTGGATTTAGGACGGCTCACCAGCTTATAGACAGCTTACTGTAAGAGCAAAACTAACAGAAACGTTTGACAACCGCATGGCCGGGCTAAATCATGCAATTGAATTTCCCTCAAGATCCCCTGACTTAACACCGTGCGATTATTTCTTATGGGGATATCTAAAGAATAAAGTGTATTGTACTCCGCCACAAAGCATCAACCAGTTAAGAAATAGTATCACACGTGAAGTCAATAGACTTAAGGAAAATCATAAGTTAATCAGAAAGTTGTTTAATCAATGCGATCAAAGGCACGACTGTGCTTGAAAAGAAATGGAGGACATGTGGAAGGAAACGGTGCTCAGATAATTATAAAATGAATTTGTATTAGCCATATGATGAGGTGTTTTTGTTCAAAATGGATTTAAATATATTTGTTTATTTTAAACTTCAAAGTTTCATTATTTTACTTCCTTGCGCAAACATAAATTTCATAGCCTCTACTAAACCCATTAGTGTATCAATATCGAAAAAGGGAATTTAATCAAATTTTCAGAATCGACAATAGGCCTCTGATATCATTGCAATAATTCAAGTTGTTTTCAAAAGTGAAGAAATGCTGAGGATCTGCATAACGCTTCCAAAATACTGAAATTCGAGCATGTTCTTCCAACAGGTTCTATTGTTGCAGACGTGAGGCCAGGAGTTCACTCTGTTTCATAGTAATTGTTAGATCACAAACTAAATCATTGAGCTTCGGTTGGGTATGAGATGTGGTTACTTTTCAGATTCAAGTTGTGTCAGATATCGTGTATTTTCAAATTCTGAATTGTCCGAGATGCTCGTGTCATCGCTTAGTAGTTCAGAGGGTGGCTGTGATACAGGAATAGCACTTGAATGGCGTCCTGGGCAAATAGCAAACTGAAGATATGGATACATGATAGGTTTCTTGAGTTTTATTTTTCGACTTGCAGTGAAATAAAATAAAATCAGACTAAAAATGGATATCACCCGCTGTGATCACTTTCAGAAATAGTCTAATTGATACATCTCTTGAAAATATATTAAAGACAAGGAAAGAAATCACATTGAATACCCCCCTGCACTATCTGCTAAGAAGAACTAGCAATCCGTTAAATTGTCCTTTGTCTCCCTCCAGAGCATTGTTACGTTAACTATGACGCCAGGCTCTATGCTTTTCACCCAGTCAGAAAGGGAATTTGTACATCTGACACAGTATAAGTGAAGTGCCCAGCGTTTGTCCTATTCATCCACTTTACATCCAAAATACAGCTCATAAAGTTTCTTCACATGTTTAGTCAACTTACTCTGAAGATTTTTTGCATAAACTAAGCATTTTAGCTTTATTTCCTGTAAAGAAAAACACTGTAGTATATGAAAAATAATATTAATAGTAACAGCAACAAATATTAAAAGTAAAAATAAGAAGCATTTATAGTAAGTTAAAAAATTATCAACAGTTACCTAAGAATTGCCACGGATTTGGACTCATATAACTGCCAAAATATTGAGTATACTTTCCTAAATTTCATAGGTTAAGTTGACAAATACCTTAGGAACACCCCTTAAAATTATATCAAAATCCGTTTATAACTATTAGAGTTGTTTCGGACCAATCCAGTTTGCATTCAACCCATGTGAAAGCATCAGTGTATTAAACGTAATTAAAATGGTAATTTACGAAAAACTGGAGGGACGCAGAAAGATACGGATGTTATATTCGTGATTAACGCCAAAAAAATACCAATAGTACAGGTTATTCTCATTTCTGTTTTTTTCTCATTTTTGCACAATAAAATTAACAGTTTCATTTACATATATATTCTCTCCTTATTGTAAACTGTGGACTATCATACCCGATAAGAGCATTAAATGGTTTTTCGATTCATTAGGAAGGCGCTTTCAAGGAAGTCCACTACTCTTCGACAAGTGTTTCCAATACGAATTTTCCAATAATTTAGAAACTGGGTATATTTTTAGCACTTTTTATCTACATTTGGGGCTTTCCTGGTTTTTGTATGAATAAAATCTGGGCGATTTTCATTTTGTCTGAAAAATAGATAATATTCCAAAAAGCGTTAAACATTCTTTGTATTGCTTCTGTTACTTATTCTTGAAGATTGATGAAATTCGTTTTATTGAGCCTTATTAGACAACATACAAATTTAGTTCCAACTTACAATAATAAATATAATTTATATTTTACATTCTTATTTTCGTAAATTATTTTTATCCTATTGTTAATTATTTACATTTTCCCTAATCTATCGTTCCCATTAACTTTAGAAAGATTCGTGAGTTTAATATCGGGTGGGTAATCATAATATTTAATTCGTTTATATAAGCCGAGGTATTTCAATGATATATGTATTTTCCTAACCAAAATATTCCGAAATTTGTATGCAACACTTTTCGTGTTCTGATTGAAATCGAGTTCTGTTGGTGAGTTGAGAAAATATTTCTAGATAGTCTGTCAGGTATTTTGCGTAAATATGGTACCAAAACCTAAGGTAATATCTCTCTTACACCGGTTTGTGCTGCTCAGTGAGGGGTTATGATATCCACTTAAGTTAAAAATACGCTTTGCTAAATATGGATGTTGTTCTTTGTTGGCAAACCATTAAAAATGATTTAAAAACCCTGCATTATCATTTCCCCCAAATTTGTTGTTGATAATCAGATTTTTGAATACATTTAATAATGATGACAAAAGAAAGCATAAGATCTATAGAATTCCATTTTGAAGGCAAGTTTCTTCGGAGCTCCAACGAAGACGTAAACCTGCCTAAAAGTAATTTACCATTTATAGACGGAAATCTCCTCAACGAAACAACTAGTCATTATATAAAGAGTAAAAGTCATTTGAAGAACTTGGAGCTTCTTCTTTCGTATAGTCTAATTTATATGCCCCTTTATTTTCATTTACATTTATAAAGGAAGGGATGCTAGTCAGGTTATAAGGTTTAATTTAAAAGGTGATAAGAAGATAAGAAAAGAGAGCTCTCAAAAAGGATAATCAAAAGACATTAAGAGGCAGCTTCTTTTCCCATCACCAAATTTAGTCCCATCTGGAGTCCTCATACACAAATACATATGTCCCATCTATTATTAAAACTCTGCAGGGAAGTCGTTTCTCTCACCTAAATAGTGAGTCTATTGTAAGTTATTTATCACCATATTTATAAACCAATTTCTACCAAGCTCTCTTTACTAAACCGGAAGTTATCCAGCTTAAACCAATTGCTACTCATCATATCCTGTCTACTCTGTTAATTCTTTTTCCTCACCTATAGAGCTCAAATTCATCATATAATATAGTAGGGAAGATGAGCGTAAATAATATGATGGAGTTTCAAAATTATATCAGCCTTCTTATATTTTACACTCCTCCCAAAACACACTAATACCCTATTAGCTTTATTCCTAGCAAGTATTCACTTTTTTCTATGCAGAAGTTCTGAAATTACGAAGAAACCATAAACTCTTTCGCATTCTTTTTTTTCTAAAACTGTCCTATTTAATTAAAAATTATTCAGTGGACTAAACTTACCTATAGTAAGTTCAGTACAGAAAATTATGTTAATCTCATTTGATATTTCTTGCCATTTGCATAATTTGTTCAATACTTCTTGTACTATCTCAGCATCGGAGTCAGTCCTTATAATCCTATCGAACTTAGCATTTTAGGCAAACATGCTCAGGTTCCCAATTATACCTATGTCATGATCATTAAAACGAATTGATACAAAAAACTTCTTCAACAACTACGCCTGAAAAACTCGACTCTTATTATTCCCCGAGTCATTTTAGATTCCATCTTTATAAACTATTTACTATATGTCATTAAGCCACGACTGAATCCACTTAAGAATCGTTCCATCGCTCGTATTCGCTTTGACTTTATTCAAATTCCTAAGCATATCACCCTGTTGAAAGCTTTACTATAATCCAAATAAACAGCATAATAAATCCCATATCTATGGGTAGCATCTTAAACCTTTATAAAAAAGACAGTAACTACCACTCAATTATGAATGGTCAAATATAGTAATTACCATTCGAGTAGGTAAACTCCCAAAGGAAATTTTATTTACCTCTTCATTGGTATTCCGATCAGAATTGTGAAGTGTTGCATATCAATATGAGTGACAAGATATTTAGCAGTTCAGGTAACAACCTATTTTCTATCTACAGTTGAGAAGATTCAGAAAGTTGTTTTTTTCTCAGGAAAGGGAATCTCAATTTTAATTCTATTTTGCTTCCAACACTGCTTTGATTCGAATTAGTGTAAATTAATGTGGTGCTCGGGATAACTTTATCTTTAGGGACGCGCCATTCATCAATAGTGTATTTTGTCAGAAATTGGCATATGTGGAGTTTGGCATATAGGTATATCAACTATATTTTATTCGATTTACTAAATTTAGGTTTATAATTTTTTATTAGAGTAATATCCACCAATGGAATGAAATAGGGAATGTTCTTGTTTTGTATCGTTTAACAGTGTCTCTACATATGCAGGATAGCGGTAATTATTTCCACTGGAGCTTATAGACGCCGTATTTAAATAAATATTTATATTGCGGAAAAAGTGTAAAGAAAATTATTTGGGAGGCAAATATCCTCGCCATTATTAAATTTGCTACTTTTTGGATTCACAATTCTTGCGTGAATGTAAAGATAAACATAACTTGTATCTAGATTATAGTGTCCGCTACCAGAAACATAATATTGAACCGAATTGCTGTCATATCAGCTATTGCTAAATGGAAAATAAGATTAATTATTTCTCTCCACGTTATAAGTTTAATTTGACGGATATGTAAATAAGTCGAGTTCAGTCTTCGAGCATACATAACTTGATAGATGAAGAGAATTTATTTATGACCTGTGTAATTTACAATCATTGATATCTTTAAGAGAAGAACTATAAAGGGCGTAACTGTTTATATATGAGAAATTAACATCCCAATCATCTTAATCATATACTTTCAACTTTTTTCTATTCTTAAACTTATTATTCATCAATTTACACCTATTTATTTGTACATAATTAGCCGGATTTATTCAAAATATCATTCTCAGATTTTAATTTTATTCTAACATATCGTCTAGTATCTTTAGTAATTGTTATTTCGTCCTTTTCTTTTGAATTTTCAAAGCATGTCTAGCGGTGTAGCCATGCATAATATTATCAATGGTGGCAAAATTGTCAAATATGACCTTCTTTCCTAAATATTAAGCCACAAAATTTAGGTATGATGCTGCACTTTGGCATTGACAGGCAAATTGCGAACCAAAGCCATGTCTCATCCTAGTGCTTGAAACTTTATTTACGCTGTGTCCATTCCACATTATTTTATAATGTCTGGTCTGCAGATGAAGCTAGTTAATAAGAAATAGAAACTTTTCAACTTCAAGAGTTGGGATTCCGAAAGTGTCGGTTATCAAATCCAAAGTTATAGGTACTAAATGAGGCATCCTTAAAAGGGAGGGGAAAAATTCTTAGTTGGCCGACGGCCACCAGCCTACTAACTGCAGGTCTACAAGTTTTTAGTATTTGTAAAATAAACTAAATTTAGTGTTGATAGCATAAAAATCTATTCCAACACTACTCAAGGGTCTAATTTTGCAATATTGTCTATGGAAAATTCTTTCGCTATGGGAAATAATTTATTTTCTTCCCTTTATATATTAAGTAAGCATTGTCCTTTACATTTGGGCAAATTGAAATAATAAATCTTGAGATGTTAATATTTTTTTCAATTTAAGGTTCATTTTGTTAAGGAATTATTTATCATTTTTGTAATGTTTTTCGTTATTCATATCTCATCATAACTATAGTCGATGCTTTATACTGGGTGTCCCAAAAATGATGGGTATTTTATTGAAATTAAAAACTTATAAGGTAAACCTCTTTCTTAATTTAGTTTATCATGTTCAAATTGTGCTCTACACAAATTTTAGTGTTCCATGTACAGGGTGTCTCAAAGTTTTAATTTGTTTTTCAATCTTTTTCAGAACCCTTTAATAATGAATACAGAAGAGCGGATTTTTGTTGTGATAGATCGTGTCAGAGGACCGAAATTTAATGAAGTACGAAAAAAGTTCCAAAGAAAGTTTACAAAACCTGAACCTACAGAAAACGCGATCCCTTCACTCGTGAACAAATTCAAAAGAACTTGATCGTACAGGATGAAAAAGGAAGAGGACGGAAAAAGATTGACCCAACAAAACTAAACAAATTCGACAATTGTTTGAAAATGAACCAAGAATTAGGTGAGAAAGGCCAGGCAGAGACTTGATATGCCCAAAATAACAGTTCACAGAGTTTTGCGTTCAACACTTATGAAAAAGCCTTATCATATTTAATTACTGCACTCCCTTGACGTACTTCTTCATTATATTATTTGGAGACCACGTGAGATTCTATTTTTTTTTCATTCTGCCTTGGAAAAAGTCACTTCCTTTTCGAGAACATTCGAGAAGTTTCGACTCCTAGGCGTATTGGAGAAATATCTCCCAATCATGCGAATTTGTCCAGAGCCTTTCCCCTGGAGACAAGGAGAGAACAGGCATCTTTGTTTTGTGTGCCTCGCCGCTAAAAGCTGACTTTTTCGTCCGCATTAAGGATTGAATAATCTCGAGCTTTATCGCTCATTTCTCCATTTCCCCCGTTTCCCCTTCAGGCTCACTCATACAAATGCCCAGTTTTGACATGAGATCTCTGAGTCCTGTCCTCACCGCAAGGTTGTCCTCATCGTCTCGAGTCGAAAGACTCGTGTGCGTTCAAGCGACAGTAAGGCTCCTTTACGCTGTGATTTAAGTCCACTCAATTGGTAGCTTCTGTGAACGGCAATTCTTGGTAGTTATGCGATAGTCTCCCTTAGTTTAATCGAATGGAACAAAATCTCCATTGATTACCTTTGAGGAAAAGAAGTTTCTTCTTCTAGAGGATTAAAATTAATCCTTAATTCTCCCTCGAACGTCATCCTTAAAGATGGCTATCATCATCGCTATTCTTTGGAAGGGTGGATGGAATCGTGCCCCAGTTGTTTCATCCCGAGCAGGACCTTCCTCGAAGTCATCGTCCCGTAAGATTGAAACCCCCCTCAATCATTAATATTGTCAAGTCGTCCCCTTTTGATCTTAGCATAGTAATGCTGTTTAATTATTTTTTTCTAGAATTTATCATTATCATAATCAATAATCTTCAAAGATTATTTCATTTAAATAATTCTCTTTGTCTATTTTTAATTTTGATATTTGTAAATAAAATTACATTTTTCTTGTTGTCATCTTTAGCTAACCTTGAATGATACTCTCGTCCTGTTCAAGTAAATCTCGCCAACGATTTATGCACTATCCCTGATTGCTAAGGATTTTAAACCCAACGTCTCGAGTTTGACCTCCTGGTCGATCGTTAATCCTGCTGAACAGTCCTTAAACGTTTCGCGTTGCAGTAGGTGATTAAGCCCCATATAATATAGGAGTAGTGTATGGTTTAGAGTGGTGTACCACGACACCCTTAATTAAAACTATTATCCAAATAAAGCAACAAGATGCGCAAAAGTTGTGGATCAAATGGAAAATGATAACCTATTAGATAACATCTTATTCAGTGATGAACGACTTTCCACACATGTGATAAAGTTAATCGATACAAATTGTCGTAACTTGGCAAATGAAAGACCAAGTGGCTTCATGAAATGAAAACGAGTATCTCCATAAGTTAACATTTCGCTTGGAATAACCAAATATTGGCTATTCCCCACGAAAAATATTGGGGAACATCCTGTATATGAAACACTACAATTTTGTGCAGAGCACAATTTTAACATGATAAACATAATTAAACAAGAACTTTTCATAAAACATTTCAATTCCATCAAAATACGCACTCAAGTTAAGGAGAGCCGGTATTTTTATTTCCTCTCCTGTTGTCAATATATTATTTAATCACTAATTATGCACTTCTGTCATTTACCAATAGACTGTGAATGCATATATAGGTTTCGTATTATTTTAGATAGGTCCGTTAAATTAACTTATAAAGAGGTAGTTCATACTGACTATCTTTTGCATTAAAGGATTTATGCAATTCAATTCTGTTGTCAGAGATAGGATTTTCCAAAGAAATTTCATAGGCGTATGAAGTAGTTAGAGAGACATATAAACTCTCTTTAATTCCATCTTTACAGCAGGTATCTTTTTGATTTCGGACCTCTATATATAATTTCATGAATCGGAATTGATGATATCACATTAATTTCTTGACGAAAGTCAAGTCATAAATCGCCTCTTCAATATATTTTCCAGTTTAATCTTGAATATAATGTAGTTCTAATACTGTTGAAATTCTATATTTCTTGTAAATTTCTTTAATCCACCTTGCCTCAGATCTTTTTTTTTAAATTAGTGGAAACGCATAAGATCCAAACACAATCACCGATCTTATATAGAAGCCTCTTGTTTTATCTGCAATTCTCTGATTCGCTATATCAGCTTCATGTAAAACTGAGTTATTATATCCGTTTGCAAACCATCCAGCACGATGATATATTTCCATGTATTATTAAAGGAAAAATATCTGAATATTCTTTCCTCTATTGTTTTTTATACATTGCTACAAGATTAGCTTTATTTGGTTAATGAACATCATTTACTCAGATATTATATTACCTCAATAGCCCTCTCATCTTCTTTTCTTTAACCTCTCCTCTATCATCAGAACATACAGAAACTGGAATCTTCACAGTTTCTTCTATGAGATCGTGTAGATTTTGACATTCCTTGATACTTCCTCTCCTTTAAAAGAATTAACCAAAGATATCTAGAATATACCTATAAATAGAGGGATGTATGAAAAGGGGCTATAAAAAGTAAGGAATAAACGAAGCGTGATTTAGCGTGAATTTCATTTAGAATTTTCTAAATATTCGCATTTACTGATTCGTTGAATCAAAGGAGTCAAATTAAATCTATCAGGAGAGCAATATTCTATATGGAGTTGATAAAAAGGATGAATTTTTCTTTTTAAAGAAAAGGTTTTATATGATTTAGGAATTAAATAAAAGTATTTGTTAAGGAAACGTCCACTAATGAAAAATATCAGGGTTTGCCCTAGTAACAAAAATTCTTAAGTAAAGAAAATATGAAAATTTCAAATAATTTCTCTGAATGCATAGATAAGTATATACGAATTATATTTTTATGTGATTTTATTTGACATTGGCATCATAGAATAAATTATTTTATTAGGTCAATAAATCAATCTCACCCACTTAATTTTTTAAAGAATTGCAGCCCTAAATTATTGCCGAACTATTTTCGTTTGAATGAAATGAAAGTATTCTAAAACGTTTTGATTAATTTAACTGATCTAGGAATTAAACCAAACTCGAGTAATCCATCATAGCTGATTTCCCGGAGCGAAGTATAATGTACCTTCCTGTCGTCAGTAAAGTACATTATGGTCAAATTTGTCTCAATTTGAAGCGCTTTTAACCAATATTCACTCAAAACCCGTTAAATAACTACAAAAGGGCCTGGTAACTTAAATTCTGGTGGATATATTTCTTGCCATAATGCAAAGCAAGAGATCTCTTCCTAAATCTTAAATGCAAAGTTAGAAAAGAGCAAATATGCGTTTCTTTTTTTCCCCCTTATAAAGCTCTTCATCAACTAGTATAGGAAATTGGGGAAAAGTTATTGGTAATAAGATATCAGGAAATTTCGTTCCACTTTGGAACAATAATGTACTTTTTTTTCATTAAAGTTTACCAATAAATTAGGTAGTATTTTTTCCTAAAAACATTTTACATTTTATTAATTTGATAAAACCAAATTCTTGGAAAAATATAATGGATATGGAAAAGATTTTGAGCTAAAAACGCATTTTTCTAAAGACTGATAAATGTCGACGAAGATAGGCTAGTTAGACTATGAGATGGAACTGGATTCAACTGAAAAAGTAAAAACCCAAAGAATTTTGCTAAGAAAGATCAGGGTAGAACCTGTCAAACAGAGTAGCAATAGCATAACTAGACTACGCGTAGCATTGTCCTTATTGATCCCTAATTATGAATATGTTCTCTTCTTTTATCATTCTCTTCAATATAATAAAATGGAAACAAATTATAACACATAATGTTTGCTATATAACGCTGTGTAAGAAAAATCTTTATCAGGAGGGTGGATAGGCAAGATGTGCGTGTGATGAAGGTCATGCGCGGTGCCGAAGGATGGACAGAGATCATCGTCTTGTAATTTCAAAGCTAAACATTTTAATTCAAATACAAAGACGCCTAAAACTTTCGAAACGCCTCAACATCACAAGGCTGAAAACTAGCACCACTAAACAAACTGTTGTAGAGAAATTGGAAGAACGACTGACATCTGCCTCTCTGGATATCCAAAATGTGGAAACGGACTGGAAAACCTTCAGCAAGCTGATCTACAAAACAGTTTCAGAGATCATGGGTGCTGTGACCAGAAAACACAAGGATTGGTTTGATGAAAACTGTGATGAGCTCAAGCAGATTTTGGATGATAAACTTTGTCTCCATCAAGCATACCTGCATAACCCTAAGTCTATGACAAAAATGCTACGTATAACACCATCCGCAGGATTGTTTAAAAAAAACTAAGCTAAATGTAGGAAAAGTGGTTGAGTGACAAAGGAGACCAAATTCGGAGACACGCTGACAGGCATAGCATGAATAGATTCTATGAATCCTCAAGAGAAGTCTATGTCCCCCCTTCCTCAGGGACATCCTCTCTCCTCAGCGAGGATGTAAATACTCTGATCACTGAGGGTGAGAGAATTCTTGAACGCTGGGCTGAGCCCTTCGACTACGTCCTAAACCGCACTTCCTCTATAAATTATGAAGCCATAGACCGTCTCACCCAAGTCCCCATCAAAGAAAGCACTGGACGATCCACCAACGCTGCTTGATCCCCTGAAGGCAATTCGTCTGCTTTCCAATGACAAGGCTCCCGGCTCAGACTCCATTCCAGCAGAGATCTACAAGGACGGCAGCACTACATGAACTTATGTGCTCTTTCAGCTATTTTCACTCATTTAGAATGAGGAAACTGTCCCCAAGGATTTCAAAGATGCTCCCATCATCCATGTGTACAAGCGAAAGGGAAACCGGCAAGCCTGTGATAACCATCGATGTATTTCTTTGCTCTCTGTTGCAGGCAAGATATTTGCCGGGATCCTTCTTAACCACCTCCCAGCAGACCTTGACCAGGGACTTCTGCCAGAGAGGCAATGTGGATTTCGGAGGGAGCGCTCCATCATTGACATGGTATTTGTGCAAGAGAAATGTCAGGAGCAGAATGCTGCCCTTTTTCCACCAATGATGATATATATCACCAAGGCGTTCCGCATCGTGAATAGAGAAGGATTATGGAAGATTATGGCCAAGTGTGGATGCTCTTGGAAATTATTCTCTCTGGTTCGCCCGCTCCAGGATGGCATGTAAGAGAGAGTCCAGGACAACGGCATTACATCTTATCTCTAACGGCGTCAAGCAAGGCTGCATCCTGGCTCTTACACTTTTTAGCCTATGTTATATGCCATGCTCACTGATGACTTCAGAGATGGCGATGTTGGCATCGACTTCAAGTAAAGATCAGATGGAAGGATATTTAACTTTATGAGGCTTCAAGCATAAACTAAGTTCTTATTATTTACAGAAATCTGCAATAGGAGCGAATACCTAAGAAGGAAAGCAATTTTAATATATTACATAAGTTTCCTAAGTGAGAAAAAGAGGGAGGGAATGAGATGTGAATATTTTAGAAAAGTCCGTACTAAAAATGAACAGAAGCAAAACTTATTCGGAATATATATTGCGGTTTGTGTGATGATGAAAAAGGAACGATCAATCTATGTCAAAGAGATATACGATATAGTGAATTCTTTCAGCTAATTAAGGTTGGAAATTATATAGTGATTCTAACACTTTTTCATCAAAGGTTTGGTCTAACAGGCACCGACAAATGTGCATGAGAGGCATGATTTGTAACAAGGCGTAAGGTGCTCTGCTCAGACCTTTACTACTACTGACTTTGGCAATCTTCACTTGAAAGAGAACTTGTTTTAAATTCATTTTCATTACGAAGACTTCGTTTGTAAATGTCGATAATGTAATATAATGTTTTGGAAGAGCACGAATATATAGCAGATATATCATGGAGGGAAAGTGTCACTTATGATTCTATCCATCTACATTTTGAGGTTGTGTGGTTGATTATATCTATGTACATTATGTGTTGATTATATTTTGCATAGTATAACATGGAAATTTGGAATCAATAAACAAACATGAATGAAGTAACTACAGAGAATAAAGTTGACATCATTTGTGTTATACAGGTGCAGTATATCAAAGCTTTTGTATAACTTACCTCATACCATGAAGGTCTCCAAAAACAAACTAGTCACCATAATGACATCAAATATAGACATGACTCTAGAAATAAGTATCAAATTGCGTGTTGAATGACTGGTATCTAGTATAAACCAAATCTATCACTCTTGTGGTTTTAATGGATTTAATGTTTTAACAGAGATGCAAAATGATTAACGCTAACATGCCTTGAACATCGTATTTATGTACATTAGTGCCTCCTAGTGCAAAACCTCGTTATCATTCGGCAGACAGATAAACGGAGATGCAAGTGCCTTTTGAGAATCTTTGATACTTGGATGAAAATTGCAATTCAGCACACTTAAACAACGCTAGTAATGACTTCATGAATATATGTCCATTGCTTCAATGAGTAGACAACACCTAATCTAGAAATTCGCCAAGCCAACTATGAGTTAAAATTAAGTGCTTTTTAGCGGTCAAGTAGACATTTAAAGTCAGGATTATTGGTTTACACGTCGACTAAGGCATGTCAATTTACTATTTTGCAATCTAAGTTAAATTCAGCGATTTCTCGGCGAAATCAAACACCGCCTACGAAGTTGATATGCCAGTTAACAACAATTCTTTGTAGTAAATTGCAAATATAATCAAACGGCCATTTAAAGGGGGGCCTGGGTGGCAGAGAGAAGCGCTCCATGTACTTGTTAGGCTAAGCCAAACTTTGCCAAAAGTTCAATAACGAATGTCATCATGATTTAAATGTTTTGAAAAGATTGATATAGCATTCAATGCACTCTGTTGTTTTTTATCCTGCACATTGTGGGATGAAATAGTAGAAAAGTTCACTATCTCAATTAGGTAATTGTATATATTTTGTCTTTTTGGGGGAAAATATTTATTAACAACGAGGTAAAGAAAGATTATAAGTGAAGTACTCTTAGTGCATTTGACCGGATTAATGAGGAATCCAAACTCCTGTGGTGACTCGAAAGAGTTTGTGAGGTGAAAGCATTCGTGAGCAGCAATGAGCGAGAGAACCTTGTATGGAAAATTTGATGAGGTGCTGCATGATTAATAGTCTCCTTTTTTAAGTAGTTGGGATGGAACGGCCACAGTTATTTGACATATACACGTGTAAATTCAGGGATAGAGTTTATTACATGGATTTCAATGCTTGCAGAGTTCTGGAAAGGTAAAACTTATTCTACCAACATGATTTTATTTTGTCTAGCTTCGGATGATGTTTGTTTATCTAGTTGGTCATAATTAAGTTTTACATGAGATCTCTCGCCATCGTTATGATGTTTAAAAGACTGTTATCACTAATCTTTTTGTGTTTTCGAGAAGTCTCGTATGCAAAAAGGAATGACTGTAAATGACAACGTTAGCTATAACTTGCTGATGAAGCCATTATGTCAGAGGACGCACCCAAACCACTCTCATGACATGGGTGGGGGAATGAACATAACAAGGAAAGAAAGATGCTAGTTTGTTTATACAGCGTCAACCGCTCGCTCCACATGGGGCAAGGCTTTACCCCCCCCCCTCTTTTTCTCGCTCCTAAAGATATGAAGTCGATCGCAAAGAAGGATTTCGACCAACAGATTTCATATTCCGTTAATATAAACATATAAGGTTGTGAAAGCCTCTAGAAAGAGAATCTATGAAAAGACTCACTCTCCCTTCCGATTGTTTATGTCACTTTTCGCCAAATAGACGAAATCTTACTAAACCCGTGCGTAAACCAGAGGAAGCGAATTGTCACTCAGTTGAAAATTTGTGCCCTAGGAGAGAGGCTCAACTCTAGGCTAGTGAGGGTCGCCAGTCTAAACTCTTAGGTCTCCTCTTTCCTCCCCCCATTGGATAATCGACGTATATATAGTTCGATCTTGAGAAACGAGAGGAGAATCCACGTAGCAATCGAGAGAAGAAGACGAGCAACTGATTCAAACAGGGAATCAAGAAGATAAGTGAAACTGAGCATGCCTTTCCCTTCCGAAGACATTCCTTTGGTCGCTTATAAGAGTAGACCAGTGGTATGGTGACCAACTCTCATACCATTCTCTTCCAGAGAAAATCCCTTATCTCAGTTTTCTAAAAAAAACCTAGATACCCTTCGCCATTGAGGAATACCCAGGTGAATTCCTATTCAAGAAAAGATTCACCTCTTGGTTTAGTCTTATAATCGAGAAGTCAGAATTTGTAAGACAGAGAACGGAATAATTTCCATTCATCCAAGATCCCCTCACTTACATCTTGAAGTCGAATAGCCTCGCCACGCGCTTGCACCTACCCAGTGAGAAGCATAAGCTATTTTTAAAACCCTCCTTACGTTAGCGAGGAAGTCTTTAGTCCATCTCGCCTCAAATCACCAACTGTTGACCTCCTCTGAGTTAAAGGTAAGCGAATCTAAAAATACTTCATTTTTTTGTTATTTCTCATTCCGTGAGAAAGTGTATTTACAGATTTAATATTTCCAACTTTTATGTAATTAACAGTATATTTTTGTCTGAGTTGTTTAATTATATCATCGAACGCTGCAATGGCAATCAATATATCATAATACGAATCCTCCCTAGTTAAAGAATTAAAGTAAAGCACTCTTAGAGAAAAGTGGAATGGATTTACACATTTACGTAGCAAACGTATATACGTACTCAGCCGTAAACCACGGTATAAAATTGGTAACAGGTTTTGGGGTATTAAGAATAACTCAATAATATTTGATTGTGTTGCATCCCCTTAGTTAGTGAAAAATTTGTGCCTAAGCGTTCGAGGAAAATTGAACATAAATTCGGAAATAAAGTCGCTCTATAATTTTTGTTAACTGATTGTGATTAGCCAGTTAATGGTGTTAATTAGTTTTTTTGATAGCGGTATTTCAATTATTAGAGACTGTGGGGGGGTATGGTTTGGTTAGGAAGAGCGCTACTTGTTGCATGGTTGCATAATTACCATTAGCGTACATCGGTGAGTTTTTGACGGACATAGTTAAAATGTCTTTCGAAAGGTTCCACAATCAAGGCCAAATTCTTGGACTACCAGGCAAAGAACTAATTGGCTACGTCCAGGAACAAAAACGGAAGGTAAAAAAGGAAAAGACAGAACAGGCGCAAGCAGAATGAAAAGCAGAAGAAAGAAGAATACGAATGGAAAAAAGCAGAAGAAAGAAGAATTCAGATGGAAAAAGAAACAGAAGAAACAAGAATACAGATGGAAGCAGAAGAGAGAGAACATATACGCGCACATGAAAGGGCATTAAGCAAGGATCAGGTGGAAGTCATTTCTTTGGATCTCGGCCTGAAGTTACGCAAGTACCTACGATGGAACTCATAGCATACAAAGATGACGAACACCTGTGTTCGTACCTGACAGACTTCGCGAAAATCTTTAAGGGGGATTCATTGGGACATAGAAACAGAAGGATTTGCCTGATTACTGCTCCTGCTTAATAGAAGTCTTCGGCACATATTCATCTCGTTACAATCAGAGGCTTCTGTGGATTATTCTACCCTTAAGTCCAAGCTACTGGCAGCCATTAATCTAAATCCGGAAAAGTATATGATGAAATTTAGACATGATAGAATTCAGCCTTGTTAAACATACCGTCAATTTGAATTCATTTTTCGGAGACATCCCTAATTCTGGCTGGATTCAGCACCAGTGGGGATGAGTTCGACTCTCTCGTCGACTTTATTCTTAAGGAGCAATTATTATGTAGCCTATCCGAAGAGATACGAGCATTTGTCAAGGAAAGGCGAGCAGCTCCGTTCAATGAGTGCGTTGGGGAAGAGGATCTACATGCTTCCAACATCAAAATATATCCGCGAGAGTTAAAAAAGAACCAGCCTTCCTCTCCATATATAGGTGGGTATCTCCTGAAACCACAGCAAAAGAAATCCCGAAATTTATCAAGATCTCCGGACCCTCCAAACCAAATTCTTTTCATCTAACGGATCAGAGAGAAATTAAGTCCCTAATTAACCTAAGCGCCCCGTCCTAGTCATATCCCCAAAACCACGTTACGTGTTTTAATTGTGGCACCCCAGGGCACATTAGCTTCCATTGCCCCCAACAATCGAGGCTTAGGTCGTCCTTGAGTCAACAAGTGCAAACATCATCGCATCTCTCCCCCAAGAACAACCTCCTGCTTCAGCGCCTCCTTCTTCCAGATCAAATTTTCCTGACCAACAGGTGAACTTTTTGTGTAATACGATTCTCACGGAGGACTAAAGTTTGAAACTGGATTAGTACATTTTTTGCCAGGTCTCAACATTGGTACGCGATACGGGGTGCACATGTATCGACGCATCAGATAAATTGCTTCTCCCGGTCAGCACCTAGCACAATAGATTGGCGGTCGTCCAGGACTTCCTGGATAGATCAAACAAGTTCCCTTTAGCCAGATGCCACATCCAGTGTCAGTACTTCACTGGCTGGACTTAGGTTGTGGCAGTGCCTATCAAATTCTGTTCTGTTTTAATAGGCCAGAGCACGCAGTTCTCTCCAAATCCGGTGGCTCAGCCAATAGTCACTCGGATTCAAGCAACTAAGATTACAGCGCCCCCGACCCCTCTTTCTTCTCTTGAGAAATCAGAATACGAAGAGCTTAATTCTCAAGCCTTCACTACCGCCCAGAGGGACTGTCCGACTCTACAACCATGGTGGGAGAAGGCAGCGAAAAACGAAATCGAACTTGTTCACGGGAAAAAAACGAATCAAATACGTGGTGGAGAATTAACTACTATTCCGGACGATGGCTGAAGTAACCTCCCCTTCGGATAAAGTTTTGTCTTGTGCATTTCCTGGTGTTACTCCCAACGGGTATTAAATATCGCACATGATAGCTTGTTAGCTGGACATTTTAGTCAAAACAAAACCTCTCAACTTATTTTCAAATACTTCTTTTGGCCCGGCGCCGCTAAAGAGAAGGCGTATACTGCTAGTCACGCGAACTGTGCCAGAACGCCACCGGTAAAGGCTGGGTAACGCTGGTTTCCCTGTATAAAACCCCCGTCATATCCGAGTCCTTCTTCAGAGTAGATATAGACTTGGTTGCGCCCATCCATCCCCCTTCTAATAAAGGGCACTCTTATATGCTCACTTTGGTAGACTGCGCCACTCGTTTTCCCCACGCATGTTGCCCTCAGGAAAATTGCCTGTATTTCCTGTGCAGAGGCCCTCATCTCCATTTTTTTCCCGAGGCCGCATCCCTAAAGAAATCCTCTCAGATCGAAGCCGTCAATTGACGTCGGAACTGATGGAATACGTGGGCAAGTTACTTCTTATCAACCCCTTTTTTACGACTCCTTTTCACCCCTCCGCAAAGGGGATGTGTGAGCAATAAAGTGGTACCCTAAAGGCAGTGTTAAGGAAGCTCTGTCAATCTCAGCCTGGAAAATAGCATCGGTACCTACCAGTCGCCCTCTTTGCGTGCCGAGAGATTCCTCACCGAACTCCTATGCATATGTGATCGAGCTGCGCGAACGCTTGGAGAAATGTGCAGAGTTGGGCACTCAACCGTGGAGTGACAACTGGAAAAATATCTAACTTATTTCGACTAAAAAGCAAAAGCTTAAAAGTTAAAGCCTGGTGACAAAGTGTTGTTATTAGTGCCTACAGAGACAAATAAGTTGATCTCCCAATGGAAGGTTCCCTTCCCGCTCATAGAAGCTCGTGGCCCCGTTGATTAGATTGAAACTCCCTCAGGCCATAGAATGTATCACATAAATATGCTCAAGACGTATTACGACCGAGCGTGTATTAATAATATTATGACGCTGGAGGAAGAAGGAACGATGGAAGCCCTATACCCATGTGAAACTTTTCAGATGGTAATCACAGTGTGCGTAGAGTCAGATAAGGAGTATCCTCTGCCCTCATTATCCTTCCCCCAGGACGACCCATCCACGGAGTTAGATTTGTATCCCCACCTTGGCCCGCTCAGAAATTTCCAATTATCCGCTCTAATGAATAAATTCCCTGATGTAACTTCAGAGAAACCAGAGGGCTCCAAACGGTTTGTTCATGAGATCAAATTGAAGACACAAAAAACCATTAGATCTAAATCTTATCCCTTTCTAATTCATCTTCGATCAGCCTTTAACGTAGAAGTGAAGACTTTGGTACAGTGGGGATTATTAAGCCCTTTTCCTCCGATTATTGCTTGCAGATAATAATGGTCGAAAAACCTGACTATACTTTTCAAATGTGTATAGATTTTAGGAAACTTAACTCGGTTAGCGTTTTTGACGCTAGCCTATTCCGCTAATTAATCAAAGCCTACACCTATTTGAAGACTCCAAATACATCTCCGAAATGGATTTGTGCAAGACTTATGACCAAAACCCGTTAGCCGACACGTCCAAAAGGGGGAACTGCGTTTGCAACGGATAAAGGCTTGATGCACTTCACCCGATTGCCATTTCGTTTTGTCACGGCGGTGAGCAATATAATCGGATGATGTGTTAAATTGTGGATGATTTGAGCGACGGGTCGTTCTATTTTGACAATCTTTACGTTGCTACACGTACATATGAGCGACAAATACACTCACTAGAGCTTTGTCAGATCGTCTCCGCGACCACGGCTTAACCGTCGGGACCTCTAAATGCCACTTCGCCTATGTGTCCATCTCGTATCTGAGATTCGAAATAGATAAAAATTGGTTAACCACTCGACTTGAAAAGGTCGAGGCCATTGCTAAGATCCCTGTACCACGGACAAAGAAGCAGTTGCGTTCTTTCTTGGAGGCTGCGTTTTTCTACAGAAGATTTTTCCCCCAATTTGCCGTGATAGCCGGTTCCATTAATGATCTCTTAAAGTAAAATCACCCGACTCCATTAAATAGAATCCTACGCAATTTTTCAGTTTTACTTGTTGAAGAAAAAATTAATTTCCCCACCCATCCTTCGACTACCTAATCCCCTAAAAGAAGTTTCGGATCCGCACCAATGCTTGTCGTGAAGGAATCTCTTGTGTACTGTTGCAATATAAAGACGAGGGTACCCTTTTTCCCATAGCTTATGCGAGCCGAAACCTATCGATTCAAGAAAGAGCTTATGCAACGATAAATCAGGAATCGCTAGCCATAATTTTGAGCATAAATAAATTTATGTTCTATTGAATAGATCGTAAGTTTAATGTCGAATCCGATCACCGGCCTCTGTCATATTTGCGTAACATCAAAAGCCAGAATGGCAGACCATGCAATGAAGTCTAGTGTTAATGGTGTCCCAATGTACTACAACCTATATAAAAGGCTCCGATAATTGTATAGCAGATAACTTGAGCCGAAACCCCACAGAGGTCTAATTAAACTCCCGTTAGTCTTAAGACCAATTTTGGGGCGGTATATATTAATGTGTTTAGTTGGTGTAAGGATTAACTGCCTAGGTACAGATTGATAGTCAGTTTCTTTTTCTTTGTTTTGTAATTTATGGGTTTTTGATTTAAATTGGGTTGTGTGTTCCGGCCCACTTGGTTTTACGAGGCAAGGTTAAAGTCTGCCTTTTAGCTGTGTATGCAGGTGCGCGCTTGTGCGTAGATTTCATTAAGTCTTTAGTATGATGGTTGACCACTATATTTTGCCCTTAACAGTCGGACATGGAATTTCATTCTAAGACGTTTTTTTTTGTCGTTTATTATTTTGGCACTTTAGTTATTCCCCCCCTCCCATTACCTTCTGTAGTAGGAAGGAAATGTGGAGGAATGAACATAAAAATCCTTCCTCGAAAAGCCTCATATTCATCCGATTTAATGATGACATATTTATAAATACTAATGATATAGACCTTATCCCTGCCCTCAGCCAAAGATTTGACAACAAATTTCTCAACTTTATCCATGAGCCCGAAATCAGCTCCACCCTTTCTTTTCTCGGTGCCCTTGTCTACTGTCCATAGACCCGGTTTATGACTGAGGTATAAGTTACATCCAGGAATCTGGTCTTCTCTGAATGTCCTAAGCTATATAAAAATTTCCTAATTAACGAATTCTTCAACAGAACATTCTTTGACTGTTCAACTTGGATGGTATTTAATGCCTAATTGAAAAGAGTATCGTTACTGCTTGTCAATAATGGCTACCAAGCCATGGCTGAGAAATAAAAATATAACCAACCCAATTGATCTTTATTGCCAATTAACAATGAATACAGGAAATATACGTAGCATGAAAAAGATATCAATGCCATCATTCACCGTAACCTCATCCCCACACGTTCGAAAAGCCAAAAGAATTTAGTCATTTAATTTAGAAGAAAGATATAGTGCTTTCTTCCTCTAGAACCCTTGCTTACTCTTTACAGGAACCCTACGCTAATTAACTTCTTGTAAGAGTATATATGCAACGTCGGTAGCTGTAAACACCACACTTCATCGTACATTAGGATGAAAACAATCATCAAGCTAAGGCAATCAGATGACATACTTCACAGCAAGAGCTGACTATTGCCAGAAAAATAAGGAACAAAAAAATCATTAGAATGCTTATAGGTGCATCTGTCAACATTTAGCATAACGTGCAAAAATAAATGTCCAGCTGCGCCTGAAAATATTTTTCACATAACTCTGATTTTTTATTCGAACTTTGTTGCCCATATACTGCATCTTTGATTTTCCTTTCCTCTTTAATCCAATTCGCTGTAGTCCCTAAATATATCTATCACTCAATCTATGAATGGAAACAACAGAAAAGGATCACTTAGATGCAACACAACATGTAGGTGTAGAGTAAATGGAGCCTAGAAAAGTTAAGAGGGGGTAGGAAGAGAAAATAGGTCGGTGGCTATATACCGATGCCAGTTTTATATTAGATGGCATTTATGTTTGACCTAGGCGGGAGTAGGCAAGGTGAGGTGGAAAGTTGCTTATACCACGGAGACGCTATTTGTGTTGTCTTTTTAATTTGGGATATGTGGTTATAAGTAATTTTCATTTGGATATGTGTATTGTTGTCATCGAGTGTGGTGAGTAGGTTGTGTTATCTAGGTGATCAGGTCTGATATGTCTGTTATGTATGCTATGTGGTATGTTATCTCAGTCGGGATCAGAAGAGGAGTGCGCGAGCGGTGTTTTGAGCCTCGGAGCCTTATGCTCTTGCTGCAAGGCGTCCTCCACCACTTGCGTGAGTGTTGAGAGTGCGTGTGTAAGGTTTGTTTTCTAGGTGTTTGTTTAGCGTGGAGGGTGCTGTATCGTATTCTACTCTTGAGGAAGCCCGAGCAAAAATGATAGGCGCTCCTGGACAAAGAGTTAGAGCTATGGGAGAAGAGGTAGGAGCTTATGAAGAAGGGGTAGGAGCTAGAAGAGAGGTAGGAATGACGAGAGAGAAGATTGGAGCAGGTGAGAGATGTTAAAAGGAGAAGTAGAGGTGAAGGACGTGGTGTGAACAAGAGAATTGGTTATGTTGGAGGAAGGGGGTTAACTATGTGTTGTGGGTGTACAGGTGTTGGGAGAACATGGGTCGTGAGTTTTGTTGTTCTCCTATAAGGGCAAATATCGTCTCGAGAAAATTAATTTTTCTAAAACTGTTTGCAGCATAACGTTCGTTCATTATTTAAGCCTATAAAAGGGGTCACCGCCAGAAATGAATATAAACACAGATGTGTCGTATAAGGGTAGTTGTGAGGCCAGTGTGTAGGGATGTGATTTGTGGGCAGTGGAGGCAGAAAATTGGGTGGGTGCAATTTTGAATTTTTTTTTAAAGAGCTCATCTGGCGACTGCCTACTTGGGCATTAGTCGCCGTATTAAAACTGGCCTAGTTCTAGGCTACTTTGAAATCAATTAAAGTGAAAAAAAAACGCCCCAAAAAAGAGAAAGGAAGTAAGCTGGTTCGTCAGGGAGAGGTCCCCCCGGCGCAGGAGCGTGCGACCAAAGAAAACAAAAACAAAAAAAAAACAAATGCAAAAAACAAAAAAACAAAAAACCAAACAAACCTTGCTTAAATAATAGGGAGAAGGCCGGCCTCCCCCCAAAAGTCGCCAAATTCACAAGTCAATGTGCACGAATCTGTCCCGAGTACAAGGGACAGGCGGTAGCGACCCCGCCCATCCCGGTACCGGGACAGGTATCGTGCACGAAGATCACCCAAACTGAGACATTCGACAAGAATGTGCTGAACAATCTAGAGGACGACGCAGTCGTTGCAATAAGGCGCAGGCGAGTGCCTCATCAAATAGCGATGCGTCACACGAGTGTGTCCGATTCGAAGACGACAGAAAGCAACCTGAAGCCCCTGCGGCATTGAGAGATAGGTCCATGGGAACAGTCGCGGCGCAATAGAACGTAACTTCAAGTTCCCTTTGACCGTCTCCCATCTTCTTTGCCAAGCAGTCCGAGGAGCTGCCCGTATTCCTGCAATGTAGTCAGTGTGAGGAATAGCGAAACGCTGGTCCGGTCACAGAGTCCTCGCGGACTCTTTGGCGCCCTCATCAGCGCGTTCATTCCCCGCAATTCCTACATGTCTAGGAACCCAGCAGAAGATAATCTCGACATCTGCCCGGCTCGCCAAAACCGTGGCGTCATGGATATTGCGAACCAGGGGATGCGGAGATTCCAATGCCCCGAGAGCACTCAGGGAGATCTGTGAGTCGCTATAGATCACAATCCGTCTTCAAACCGGGAACGTCGCGTAATCTCCCGTACCGAGGGGTGTATTGCGACCAGCTCCGCCGCGAAGACAGATGCAGCGCCTGGTAGAGCCCCGCTGACTTCAAACAGAGGGGATAAGGCGTGGAAGCCGACCCTTTCTTGAGACTTAGAGCCATCCGTATACACTGGCACGGTTCCAGCGTGACACGATGTGTGCTCCAAAAAGGTCGAACGCAATACTCGTGGCGCAGTACAAGCTTTGGGAGCAGAGGCGTTGCGACAGATAGCCAAATGTGGTACCCTCCAGGGTGGCGTCCTTGGCAGAACAAGGGGCGCCACAGGCCCGAGAGCTATATCTACCTCTCGAAGGAGTTTTCTTGCCCTAAACCCGAAGAGTTTAGGGTATGACTTTCGTCTCTTGACGGCATGGGAACCATCGAGATCAGCTGCAGATGCAGTGAGAGCTGTTGGCGACTGAGGGAGTCGCCGGGCTCACGCGTACAGGCGAGTGATGCACTGCACGTGGCACAGAGTGAGTGGCATCTCCCCAGCATTGACGAACATGCTCTCAATGGGGAAAGTGCGGAAGGCACCGGTCGCAAGGCGAAGGCCGGTGTGGTATTTTTTATTTTTTTTTTTAATTAAGCGGCTATCTGGCGACTGCCGACTTAGGCATTAGTCGCCGTAAACAAACACCTTAGTTCTAGGCTACTTTAAAAATTAAACAGGAAACAATAAAACGAAATAACAATAAAAAGCAATAACAAAAACAATAACAAAAACAACAACAACAATTAAACTGTGTTAAATGAAAGGGAGAAGGCCAGCCTCCCCCAAAAAGTCAATAAGTCCACTAGTCATGGTGCACGCACTCGTCCCGAGTACAAGGGACAGGCGGTAGCGACCCCGCCCATCCCGGTACCGGGACAGGTATCGTGCGCGAAGATCACCCAGACTGGAACATTCGACAAGAATGTGCCGAACAGTCTGGGGGACGACGCAGTCGTTGCAATAGGGCGCAGGCGAGCGCTCCATCAAGTAGCAATGCGTCACACGAGTGTGTCCGATTCGAAGACGACAGAAAGCAACCTGAAGCCGCCACGGCATTGGGGGATAGGTCCATGGGAACAGTCGCGGCGCAATAGAACGCAACGTTAAGTTCCCCTCGACTGTCTCCCATCTTCTTTGCCAAGCAGTCCGAAGAGCTGCCCGTATTCCTGCCATGTAGTCAGTGTGAGGAAGAGCGAACCGCTGGTCCGGTCGCAGAGTCCTCGCGGACTCTTTGGCGCCCTCATCGGCGCGCTCATTCCCCGCAATTCCTACATGTCCAGGAACCCAGCAGAAGATAATCTCGACATCTGCCCGGCTCGCCAAAACCGTGGCGTCATGGATTTTGCGAACCAGGGGATGCGGAGATTCCAATGCCCCGAGAGCACTCAGGGCGCTTTGTGAGTCGCTATAGATCACAATCCGGTCTCTGAACCGGGCACGTCGCGTAATCTCCCGTACCGAGTGGTGTATTGCCACCAGCTCGGCCGTGAATACAGACGCAGCGCCTGGTAGAGCCCCGCTGACTTCAAACAGAGGGGATACGGCGTGGAAGCCGACCCCCTCTTGGGACTTGGAGCCATCCGTATACACTGGCACGGTACCAGCGTGAAACGATGTGTGCTCCAAAAAGGTCAAACGCAATACTTCCGGCGCAGTACAAGCTTTGGGAGCAGAGGCGTGGCGAAAAATAGCCAAATGTGGTACCCTCCAGGGTGGCGTCCTGGGCAAAACCAGGGGCGCCACCGGCCCGAGAGCTATATCTACCTCTCGAAGGAGTTTCCTGGCCCTAAACCCAAAGGGCTTAGGGTATGACTGGCGTCTCTCGGCGGCATAGGCACCATCGAGATCAGCTGCGGATGCAATGAGAGCTGTTGGCGACTGAGGGAGGCGCCGGGCTCGCGCGTACAGGCGAGTGATGCACTGCACGCGGCGCAGAGCGAGTGGCATCTCCCCAGCATCGACCAACAGGCTCTCAATTGGGGAAGTGCGGAAGGCACCGGTCGCAAGGCGAAGGCCGGTGTGGTGGATCGAATCCACCTTCCGCAATAAACGCTCGGCTGCGGATGCATAAAACTCGCATCCGTAGTCGAGCTTCGAGCGAACAAAGGATCGATAAAAAGGTAAGGCGGTAGCCCTATCAGCGCCCCAAGCGCTGAACGTCACGGAACGGAGAATGTCCATGGCGCGGGTACAAGAGACCCTAAGGCTGCGAATATGAGCCTCCCAGGTGAGGCGTCGGTCGAATACAAGACCAAGGAAACGGTGCGACTCAACCACATCCAGGCGCACCCCATTAAGAAACAAATCTGGGTCGGGGTGAAGTCGTGGATGGCGGCAGAAGTGCACCACCTTAGTCTTGGCCAAAGAAAACCGAAACCTGTGCGCTTCGGCATAGCGAGAGACGCGGTTCAATGCCTGTTGGAGTCGACGCTCCAGAGTTGGCATCTGGGCCGCGCCAAAAGAGATCGAAAGGTCGTCCACGTAGAGCGTAGCGAGAACATCTTCCGGCAGCACCGAGGTGATGCCGTTGATGCTCAGGGCAAAGAGTGTGACACTGAGGACACTTCCCTGCGGGACACCCTCTTCCTGCTCCTTTAGGCAAGAGAGGGCTTTCCTCACCCCAACGCGGAATCGACGATCTCGCAAAAATTCAGATATAAACATTGGGAGGCGTCCCCTCGCCCCCATCGTGTGGAGAGTCTCCATGATACCGTATCGCCATGCGGTATCATATGCCTTCTCCAGATCGTAAAACACGGTGGCGTAGTGCTGTATACGAAGGAAAGCCTCGCAGATGGCATTTTCCAGTCGGGCAGAGCATCCGACGTGGAGTGGAAATTGCGGAAGCCGCACTGTGCGGAAGACAGATGGCCTCCGCTTTTCAGTAAAAAGGCTAATCTAACATTTAACAATTTCCCCATCAACTTGCACACGCAAGAGGTTAGAGAGATTGGGTGGAAACCGGTCGGAGTAGAGTGATCTCTCCCCAGTTTCAGAAAGGCGAGCACAGTAGAGATTCACCAGGAGTCTGGGAGAAGACCTTCCACCCAGATCCTTTTGAACAAATCTAACAGAAAGGTCATGCCTCGCTCACCAAGGTGTCGAAGCATGGCGTACGGACCATGGGCGGTGTCCGCGCACGAAGCGAGAGCGGAACGCAACTCACTTACAGTAAACTTGTCGTTGAAGGATTATCCGCCTCTGGAGGTAAAGTCCAGCCGGTGGCCTTCCGCGACATCACGACATGAATTGAATGCTGACGAAGCAGCATCACGGCTAGAGAATGCAGAAAAAGCGGTCGCTAAGGATTCCGGCAAGGACGCGGGGTCCGAGATTGCAGTCCCATTCTCCTGGAGAACGGGAGGGGGGTCCTGCCAGAACTTGCCTCAAATCCTTTTGACTCGCTTCCACACCACAGCTAAATGGGTTTTAACGTTTATTAGAGCGTCGAGCGTGCTTCCAAATATACCGGAACCTAGCCCTTGCCCAAAGAAATTCACTGACAGTGAAATCGTTCGGGCGGCCCTTATAGCGCATGTAGGCATAACGTTTCTGTTTGAAGGCCCTCTCACTTTCGGCTGACCACCATGGGAGTGGTCGGCGTGCAAAACGGCAAGACGTCTAGGAAAAGTAGTCTGGCCCACGGCGATGAGGTTACGGGAAAAGAACTCAACGGCCTCATTTACCGAAATAAACTCCTCGACTGAGATAGAGAATTCAGTCATTTCCTGAAATGCATGCCACCGCGCCCGCGCCAAGCACCATCGAGGTGGTCTCTACGTCAGCAGTTGCCCTGAAAATGATATTTGAATGGGAAAGTGATCATTACCATGGAGGTCATCGCCCCCCCCCCTTAATCAAAATCAGGCTGTGCATCCCATGAGCAAAAAGATAGGTCAAGGCAAGAAAAGGAAGCGGTTTTCAGACAGTAAAGCGTAAACTCATCCAAGTTTAGGACACCCATCTCAAGCTCTTCGACCAGATAGGCAAGGACTTGTCCTCTGGGATTTATGGAGTAATCTTCCTAGAGAGGATGCCTGCCTCTAAAATCTCCAAGCAAGAGATATGGCCTCGGAAACCGTTATAGGACGTGGCGGAAGTCCCCCGCGTCGAAGTCAGCTGACGGGGGAATGTACGCAGAAATGATAGTATACCTCCTATCCAAGTGCAGCTGCACAGCCACTGCCTGGAAGGGGGTATCTAAAGAGAAAGAAAGAACGAAGACATCATGCCAGGTGTAAACCGCGCATCCGCCAGCCCGGTCATCCGCGGTGGTGGGGTTGCAAGACCCTTATACCCTGGGAGGGCGGGCAAAGGCACGCGGGTAGCATGGTCTAGGCCTCCGCAGCTCCTCCCAGTTGGCTTGGAGTCCACGGCAATTCCATTAAAGGAATATGCCCTCCAGGCTTAGCTCGGAGGAGACGCGGGCGCCCTTCTTGAACTGAAGACCCTCAGGGTAATGGCCGTTTGCTTCTCAACGGCAGAACCCAGGGCGCTGTTGGGCCGACAAAGCGCTGAAGGCGCTGTTGGGCCGACAAAGCGCTGAAGGCGCTGTCGCCTTCGAGGACTTATTGAGGGAGGTTGGGCTCGCCATGCGAGTCTTTTCCTCCCTCCGCTTCGAAACTTTTGGCGGGCATTGCGGCTTCGGAGGTAGGCGTTGCGGCTTCGGAGACCAAGAGCCCTCTTTTTGAGGAACCAACGTCTCCGACCCACTCGCCATACCTTGGGGCGTGGAAGAAGGAGCCGAAGCTCCTTTGTTGCTGTCCTCCTTTCGGGTGACAGGTTTAGGACCCCTGGAAGATGGCCTAGCGACTATCTTCAGGAATATTGCCTCTTGTGAGTCTACGACTCGGTGGAGGCGCGTGGCCGTTTTGCCTTACGGGAAACGGTCACGCTGGGGGAAGAGGGGGGGATCCCTAGTTTTGGCCGGGGCTGGCTATGAACCCTTTTTGCCGCCAGCTTTACCAGGGGAGCTCCTGGGTTGGGTAGAGCCCGCAGAAGGGCTCCGAATGGGCGCGGAAATAACCGTGTTCGTTGGCCTGGATGGGCCAGGAGCAGAGGGTGCCTTTCTAACTATTGAGGCATATGACATCCCAGGCAGAGCCAGGATCGCCAGGACCAAGTCCTTAGCTTCGCGGAATGATAGTCGATCCTGGGCCAGAACGGCCAGGAATTCTTTCTCAAGGAGATATGCAGCACATTGCCTTGAAGAAGCAGGGTGCGGATCTCCGCAATTGACACACTTGGCCACACATGATTTGGACTTATCTTGTGTGACATTGGAGCAATTTACACAGACTTCGGGTGACCCCGACTTTGCATGTCTACATGAGCGATTTGTATGGCCGAAGCGGTGACAGTATTCGCACCACCGCGGCAGTGGCTTGAATGCCTTCACGTGGTAATGGTACCAACCGTCACGCACCGACTCAGGGAGTTTGTCACAGTCAAACGTGACAAGGGAGTGTAAGGGTGGTTCTCGAGCCCCTACCTGTTTTCTCATCCCACGTTCGACCTTGATCGCCCCATGGTCGGCCAGCTCTAGGGTGATGTCCTCAATGGAGTAGTCAACGAGTTTCCTCGCATAAACTACTTTTTTCACAAAGTTCATGGTAGAGTGCGGCACCGGGGTGCCATGAAGTGTCCAAAGAGCACTTATCTTGGCCACCTCGGCGGGATTCGCTGCATTCACCAGAAGGCTTCCAAACGAGAAACGGGTCACATACGGCTCTCTACCAATTGAAATAGCTAATCCTCTCCTATGATGGATCATGTTGCCCTTGGACAACATGGTACTATCAGTGGAGCAAATAACGGGGAAGCGTTTGAAGCCAGCGGGCTCGAAAACGCCAGGTAACCTCTGAATGAGGGGCCCCGATGTCATCGAGGCTCCGCTTTGTGCACTTTTGTTTTTTTCCATTGGTCAGGAGCTCCGTACCCAGAGGGGCAGAGGGGCTGGATGTGCTGATCTTGGCTTGGTTGCTTACCAGAGTGGCTTGCCAGCTGGTTTTCCTCAAGGACGATGTCTATCACAGGAGGGGCCTTTAGTTGGCCATCCCCTCCCAGGACATCGCTGGATGTCCTGGCAGCGTCATGAGTCTTTTGTATGAAGGCAAAGGCCTTGACCACAGCAAGGTTTAATATTCTTGCCAGCAAGTCTTTTGAGGAAAGCGACCGAAGGAGCCTGGCTTCCCTCTCCCCCCTAAGGGGGTTTGCCCTACCTAGCCGCTTATACCAGGGGCGGTCGGCAATGGGCTGCCTGCTGGCTTTCTTGTTAGTCCCCTTAGAAAGCAAAGGAAGGACTGCCGCTTGAAATAGGGAGGTGCCCGAAAGCACCTTCAAAGAAAGGGGTGAGGGGGAGTCCCCTACACCCGTAGGCGTAGGAAAGGTGTAAGCCTCCTCTCTGGTTAGAGAAGTATGGAGGGTCCCCTGCGCAAGCACAAGGGGGAGACCTCCATTTTCTCGTTGGAGCTGCCTGAGGGCGGCTCCGTGGAAGTTCTTAGGGAAGTTGGGGGTTGTTTTTTTTTATTTTCATCATTAGGCATGGTGACCCTAGTTGTGCTACGGGACGCAATAGCTTATCACCTCTTGCAGTTGCCCGCACTGCAAGAGGTGCTTATAGGCCTGGCAGAGCCAGGCGCCGCCATTTTGGACCACCCCTCCCGCCTGGTGGCCTGGCGGCTCCCCTTTGGACACGGCGTAAAATTGATAGAATGTGAAGAGGAGAGGAAAAGGGATGTGAGGAAGGTATGGGTGGGGATGAAGCAGGTTGTTAAAAACCCGCCAACCCAGACCGGAGCTCAAGGGTTAGGGAACTTTGCTTTCTCCCCCTTAGCCCCGATGCGGACGGTTGGCTGAGAGGAAGGTCAGCATCTACCCTGTGAAATTAGAAGCTGACCAGAGGAAGTTGTGAGAGAGGTTGTATGAAAAGAGACGAGGTAGGAGAGAAATAAAGGCTAAGCTGGGGCCGGACGAAGCGCTGGATCCCGTCAGCATGGTGGCCAGGATGGCAAATCGCGGCGCCCCTTATGGGGTGGTTGGGTGCAGGTGACACAGCTTCAGGAGATTATGTAGTGGTGGTGAAGGGGAGGGTGTGAGCGGAATGAAAGGTGAAAGTTACTTGAGAAGGGGTACGACCTCTAAATTTACGCAGATAAATAAGAAAATTATCATTGCTCATCATATTTCAAGTGCGGTACTACGGTACGCCTTGAGTGTTTAAGAAAATCAAATTTTAGACTTTACGATAAACAAATTCGTTGAATAATTATGTATATATAGAAAAGGGTTATTTTTTTTAATTAATGGGAACAATGTATACCGAGTAAGATTGTTGCCAAAAGCCGAGTGTATCTCTTACTATATTTGTGCAGCTTATAGAGTCGTGACTTTCACTATATTTAAAAATACATTTTAGTTAACTAAGAATGTTGCTCTTGGTTGTAGATTATTATAAAAAGTTTTAAATCCTCAATTTCTTTTACACAAAATTAGTTGGTGATGATCGAATCGAGGTTTACTATGCATGATATGCTATTTTAAAGGTAGGTTGCCTCGGTGTTCCTAAAAAGATGTAAGCCTGTCCAAAAGTAATTTGCCATTTTTAGAAGGAAATGTTCTAGAATAGACAAGATTTCATAACCTCTATTGCAATATCATACATATTCCTTAATTTTCAAATGCCTCAATTTGCGTCCCTTTTTGGTCAAATAAAAGATACGCCACCGCCAGACCACTGCTTAACTCATTTAACTTTCATTCCAAACTCAGGATCTGGTTATTTTCTCTCATTCATACGAACTACCGATCGAAACGAGTTTCAAACCACTTTTTCCTTAATCGTACGAACTTGCAAGCAAACCTAGCGCTACCTCTTTTCTCTTAGTGGTAAGAACTTGCGAGTGTAGCGAGTGCCTAAGCACCCTTACCCTAATGTGTATTCCAGAGTCTCCATCATTTTATTCCAGTGAGCGAACATTTTGTACAGAAGGCTCTGATTCGTTTGAAGTAACCAGGAATTAACTCAATTTCCTTGGGTTAAACGTCATTAGGTATTCACATACCTTTCCTTTTTTGTACTCTTCATTCTGTAATTATTTTGTTGTTCGTCTTCAAATCACACTACACACGCTACATCATATTCCTTTCTGTTTTTCATTATATAAAGAGTGAATAGCTTTTGAAGAACCTGGAGGTTCTTCTTCGAGAAAGTCTTATTTTGATTGCCCATCAAATTCATTTTCATAGGTAGAGATGCAATTCTAGTTATAACTTTGAATTTAAAAAGTGATACGTACATAAGAACATAATAAAAGGCTAATCAAAAGACTTTAAGCGGGAACTCCTTTTCCCTTTACCAAATTCAGGCACACCTGAAATATTCTTCCATATATTTATTTATCCAATCTATTCTTAAAACTCCTTAGGGAGGTAGTTTCTATCACCTGACTATTTAGCCTATTACATTCATCTGTAGTGAACAATAACTGCACACACACAAAGAAAAAGAAAAATTAAAAGAGAAGGATAAATACACATTTTGCCAGGTCGAAGTATAAAAGATGGAATGGTAGGAGCAATAAAATAAGGTCGTTTGGAGACAGTTTGTGAACCAGCGAAATTTGATTTGAACGTCTGGATTTAAACCCGAACACAATTTAAAGCTATCGCATCCAAGTTCGAAAGCAAATGGGCAAACAGAGTAATTAAAGCTGTATGGAATGGGGAACAGAATCGACGACTAAAGATGTTTCACCTTATTGTAAAATTTGATAAGGTCTCCCTTTAGCTTTAAGCAAACGGAGTCTCTGTAATACCCGCGCAGGGGAGAGACCCCCAAATTAAGATACAAAGTGGAGAATTTCAGTCAATCACAGGCTTCGCTGCACTGATAGGTAGCTAAGCACCACCTCAGCGACCCAAGGAAGGCGGCCTACGCGTCGCCTCCAAATTGCTGCCTGGTATAAATAAGAAAAAGATTTAATTTAAATGATTATTGACACATTATTGATTGATTCATTTAGTTATTTATGTATTTATTATTAGACTCTTAATATACCGCTCTGCAAATCTCTATTATTCTTGCTATTGCCATTATAACTCAATTCTAACTCTTTACCTTAAGTGTAAACATTTCAAAGTGGCATGGAAATACAAGTTTTTAATTCCTCCACAGAAGAGCCCTTTACTTAGAAACCTTGATTGGTAAATACCCCTCGGACCGTACGTCAAGAAACCTGTAAGCAAGTCACTTTACGAGACCCTAATAGGATCGCCTTGCAATCCAAACCAGGCTTACTTACGCCAACCACATAAGTGAACCTATAGTTAGCAACCTTTTGCCTTTGCAGCTTTATAACTGGCTAGCAACCTTAGCCGCCGAAACCAAACTAAGAAGAAAGAACAGTGAACAAAGAAAGAAAATTGGAAGCACAGTCAACCAGCAAGCAAGGCAAGAAGGACTTTTCGCGAATGAGGCGAGCATAAAACCAGCTATTTTTAACGAATCAGCGGAATAAAAAAAAACGAGGCAGAATTTTAAAAAGTCTTAGCCTTACTGCCCACGCAGACTGTCAATCGACTGCCAGAGGATATTTTTGAAGGATAAAACTACATCAACCTGAAGACGGAAGTCATTGGGCTTTACGAAAAGAGCAAGCACGAACTTTTCGAGAAACTCTAGCATCTTCCCCAATTAACGGCCGGCCCTCACTGAAGTTGGAGAACTAAGGTGGACCGCACTTCAGGTTGGAGTTGGTAAAGATTTAGTGCGACCTAAATTTGTTTAGTCCTTGCCGCCAAGCAAAGCGCCTCTAATCGCGTTGCAAATGGACCTATCCGTGGCCCAGCTAGGTAAATTAGCGGATGAACTGATTATGTTCGACAAAGCGCAATGCCTGTATGCAAACGCGACGGGCATTAAGGGGATTTAGTGTAGTGTCCGCATCTAATTATTCTATGCCAATTAATAGTGCATATATTAATCGTGATTCAAAAAATAGTGCATTTCGTAGTCGTGAATCTAATAATTATGCACTTAATGATCGTGCAGTTAACAATTATGGATATAGAGATAGTGTAACTAACGCCGCGAATTCGTCGTGGCCAGGGCATAATAACAGTAGCTATAACCACAATATCCCGGTGTGCGTAAGGAAATTTAGTAGGGAACAAAAACCTATGGTGTGCCACGCTCATATTTATTTTGATGAAAAGGCAAAAACTTGAAAACCCTGGTGCAGCTGGTCAAAAAGACGTGAGACTTTACAAATGCGGCCTGCCTCTAGGCCATCCTCGACGCTGCCGGCCAAAAGCTAGTCAGGCATTCCAAAGATAGCGCGGCCGCTGGCGTGCCATCTGATTTCACGATCGCTGCAAAAATATATAATTAAAAATGCGAATTTTTACTAGATACAGGGGCGAGTGTGTCTATCGTACCGGCCAAACTGCTGCAATTAGGTGAAGTCTGTGAATCAGGAGCCAACATTTCTACGGAAAATGGCGGAAAAAGTGAGGTGCACGACGAGGTGCACGCGAATATTACAATCAAAATTTTCCTGCGATCGTTTAAGTGGTCGGTCGTAGTCGCAATACCACCTCTCTAATTTTAGGAATCGATTTTCTGAGGCATTTCGATCTCTTGGTGGATTGTGCGCGCAACAAACTGCTAGACCAGCAAACGAAGTTTGCCATAGCCGTGAATATCTCCGAAAGCCTTTAGTTGCACTGATAACTAGTGACCTCCTTAACGTCCCCTCCCACGTGCCGTCCGATCGTGGAAAGGTTTGGGGCTCTGTATGGGCCTGCCTCCACTCATCCATCATCATCCCTGCCGCAGTCAGTAGATCACACCATTGTCACTGGCAGTGACCTGCCGACGTTTGCACGACTAAAGCCTTTCAGGCTACAATCTCTCAAGGACGTGTCACATGTGTGGGTGAGAATGATCAAACGCGGTTCCAAACTATTCAAACTAGAGTTCCCGAAGGGGAGGAGGGACATTCTTTCTATTGAAAGGTTATAACCGTCAAAATTACCCGCAACCAATGAGGGCAGGCCTTCCATTGCCCAAGGTCACAGGTCTGTTATAGGCAACTCGGCCGAGAGACACATAAGAAAGAAAAGGCGATCGAAGAAAGGAAGACAATATATATATATACATCAAATATATGTACATGTGAAATTGTTAACTATTATCATTGTATAATGGATCAGATTTATATTGTTGTAATAACATGGTAGCTTGAGATTAGATACCAATTGTATATATATATATATATATATATATATATATATATATCTATATATATATATCTATATATATATATCTATATATATATATCTATATATATATATCTATATATCTATATATATATATCTATATATATATATATCTATATATATATATATATATATATATATATATATATATATCTATATATCTATATATCTATATATATATATATATATATATGTAAGTAGTAACTATCTTTTATAGGATGTAATTTTTTTGTATTGTACCCACTCCGTGGAGTAAGAGAGGACGTATGTAGTATACAATCACTGCACACATACAAATAGAGAGAAAGAAAGAGAAAGAAGGACTAATACACATTTTTTAAGGTTAGAGTTTCAAAGATGGAATGGTAGGAGCAATAAAATAAGGTTGTCTGGAGAAAGTTTGTAAACAAGCGGAATCTGACTGAGAACGTCTGGATTAAAACCCAACCACAGTTTAAGGTTATCGCACCCAAGTGTGAGAGCAGATATGTAAACAGAGTAGTTAAAGCTGCCTGGAATGGGGAACAGAATCTTTGGCAAAAGATGTTTCTCCTTGTTGTAAAATTTGATGAGGTCATCCTGTAGCTTTAAGCAAACAGAATTTATGTGATACCCTCACAGGGGAAAGACCCCTAAATTATGATACGAATTGGAAAATTTCAGTCAATCACAGGTTGGACTTCAACAAATCACAGGCGCCGCTGCACTGATAGGTGTCTAAGCACTGCCTCAGCGACCCAAGGAAGGTGGAGCTACAGGTCGCCTCCAAAATGCTGCCTGGTATAAATAATAGAACATTTCAATCAAATGATAATTGACCCATTTATGTATTCATTGATTAATTATTAGACTCTTATTTCACCGCTCTGCCAATCTCCATTATTCTTGCTCTTCCCATTATAACTCAATTTGGCATATTCCGTTATAGTTTTCTTATTATGGCTTCGGAGTAAGCCATAAACTGTGAACATTTCAATGGTATCAAAATACAATTGTTTAATTCCCTCACAAAGGAGCATTTAATTACAAACTTTAATTAGTTAATACCCCTCGGACCGTACGTTAAGTAACCTTTAAGCAAACAACTTTACCAAACCCTTATAGTATCGCCTTTCAATCAAATCAAGGCCTACTTACTCCGAAGCCATAATAAGAAAACTATAATTGGCCACCCTATACATCTACCACTCTTTTTGTAACTCTATTTCTACCAATCTCTTTCCTTTACCTTGAATTAGACCAACTAATAGCCATTTCTACGCGCACTATCCTTTCTGCCCTATTAAAACTTTTAACTCTCTTGAACCTCTCATTCATTTCTACTCTCAGCCTTCTTCTTTCTATCGTATGATGATTTTTCTCCTTTCATCATAAGGTAAGCTTCTAAACACATGAATCATATTAATCATCCTTTTATTAAGAGAATCAAGCAAAACAATATCCATCTTATGATATGATAGGAAAAATTGCACTGCATTGCCAAGATTAGCCTAAATAATGATAGAGAGATCAGAAAGACATCCTCCCAATAATTTCAAATAACCAATTGTTTAATTCCTAGCACCTGTTCACAGCTTTATAGGCCGTAGGTCTGAACTTACCAAGAATTAAAAGTCTCTTTTCCATTCTGACCTCCCCTTTCTATTTAATTTATAATTATTCAGTAGACTAAACAGACCATTACTAATTACAGTACACATGATTAGGTTAATTTTATTTGTCATTTATCTACCATTTTATTAGTTTAGTTAATTTTTCTTGCACTATCTAGGATCGAAGAGAATTCTTATAAACCTATCTAACTTGGCATCATAGGCAAACATGCTCAGATTGCCAATAATACAAATGTCGAGATCAATAATATGAGTTGAATAAAAGCACGTTTCAAACATTTTTAACATTTCCCAACTCAGAATAATTACCATCTTTATTAACTTTTTGTTGTCTGTCATTAAGCCACGAATAAATCCATATAAAACTCATTTAATTAATCCTATTTGCTTTAACTCTTTTTCAAAAGTCCTAAGCGTGGCATCTTGTTAAAAGCTTAATAAAATACAAATAAACAGCATAATAAAACTCATCTCTATCGGCAGCATTGTAACTCCTTCTATTAATGACAGTACCTACCTGAAAATTCTGAATGATCAAACAGAGCACCCACCATCCGCCTAGGTAAATTTCCGATGAAAATATTATCTACTCTTTTCATTCATATTCCACTCACAATTGTGAAATTTCTCCAGAGAAATTTGAGTTTCAAGGTATTTAGCGGTTGAATTAGGCACTAGGGTGATAACTTTTTTACAACCTAATTTCCCTGTGTCATAGTTTGATGAGCTTTAATTAAAAATTATATAAAATCTTACTTTCAAGGTGACTTGATAAAAAAAACTCACGCACAAAATGATTTTAAAAATTATATTTGTCAGCTTTATTTTCCAGTTTTTGAAGTCACTGGCAGCATATACAAGATTGAACACAAGCTTATGAGTCACATATATATAACATTATATAGGGTCATCAAACACACAAGGAAGTAAATTAGTTACAATAATGTCATTGGGCAAGATGAATCTCAGTGATAAGTTCTGCTTGTTGCGGCAGGACCCGTGCAAGTCTTGCATAACTTTGACTGCACGCTCACAGCACTGGTTGCGTCGGGCAATATTGATTGGAGATTCATCTGTTTTCCAGTAGGTTTTCAAGCATTTGAGACCTGTTTGATATTCATTAAGCACTGCAGATAGTTCATAAAAATCTCCAGCGCTGAACAAGTGGGTGTTGAACCAATGGGCAGCCCATGAGTAAGAAATGAATGAACAGATTTTACGCAGCCTGCTCCGGATGTCAGGCATTAGAATGGACGCAAGAAGGGCTAGAATGGCACGAGAGTTCCAACGTGCATTGCTGATGTTTGGGATCTTTTGAAACTTTACAAAGGGGACCTCATTCATCTCAGTGAAGTGACGGAAGACACGCGTAAGGTGATAGAGAAACTTCATGTCCTCTCTCCAGCCGTCTGTTTCCTTAATCTCAGTTTTACCGTTGCTGAAGGCTGCTTCAATTTATCATTGCTTATGAAATCCTTTACAAAGATGTACTCTATGTTTGGTAATTTAGTCGACCCATGGAGCTCATCGTCCATGACAACGCGAAGAATCCGATCCAAGACATGGTGCTGGCACCTGATGAACTTGGGTTTGATGTGACTTTTATCTTCGAACATTTTCTGCAGTCGAATAACAACGCCTGTCTTTTTGCCGGCATTCACGCTTGTTGTGTCGGCGACAAGCATAACGATTGATCCCCACAGGTTGAACTCCTCTAACATACCCTAGAGCCATTTTGTAATTGTTACAGTTTTCCCAACCTTCAATTTGAGCAAGCCAACTTTATTTCTTTCACTTCATTCTTGACGACCACGACCCAATATTCAAAGTCCTTAATGCGTTTGCCCTCAAAGTGTAAGCTCCACTTTTCCAGATAAGGCGTGCTCACCAAGTGCTTCTTCACCCGAGCAGCTCTGATGTAGATAGCCTTGTGGATTGCTGACTGACATGGAGTTGGGATTTCAATGGCCTCACCAGAAAGCTGGCGACATAACTTTGGTGGTCTATGGGACGACAGCTTTGAGCTTATAGCAATGAGTCTTGCTAAGCCTGTTGGGTTATGCTTCCTTTTCCTCGTTTATGCTGCATTCTCATCCTCCCAAGAACTGTCTTTTTTATTAGATGAGACCGTGCTAGTTTCGGAACAATCAGATGGTGCTGAGCTGGAAAGTGGAAACACAGTCGCTTCCATTGCCTTATTTCGCTTGGATAGGTGGATGGTCTTGGCAGTAGCAGGTTCACCAGTGGAATAACCAACCTGGCTTTTGGTCAAAAGGCTGTTTATAGAGGTTCTCATCTTCTTTGCACAACCAGTTGCCTTTCACCTTGGTCACATCAAACAGTTCATTCAAAGAATTAAAGTTTGTTTCTTTCTGCCGTACTCATAGGCCTTTCAGAAGCTTTTCTAGTTTTGCACAAATGGCTCGATCAGATACATGCGGGAAGTTCAATGTTTTGCTCCATAGGGCTTTTAGCTCCATAACAATTAGGCCGATCTTCTCCCTTTGTTCTTTGGCGGTGGATTCAAGAAATTTGAAGCGCCCAACGGCGTGGATTTTCAGGGACATGCGACTCCATTCACTTAAGGGTGCTTCATAAACTGCCACGTTGCCTCTTCTTGATGGTGCTTGAAACTGGACTAGGTTATTTTTCCAGGTTTTCTTGTTCTTCTCCGTGTTAAAATAGCTCTTCTTGAACGACATGTTTTGTACTCAGCAACTGAAAAAGAAAATAAACCTAAATATTAAATAGGTAAAAAATTAAAGAAACTCTTATTTAGCATTTATATATTTTATTAAAAAACAAGCAAATTACAATTATAAAAAATAAGAGAAGGAAGATTGGAATTTGATACTTACTTAACCGCAGAAGGTGGCTTGTTTTATTTTTTACGTTCTAGCCTAATTTTTTATTATGGTCGATAAGGCTAGACTAGGGATTTTTTTATACTTATTGATAATTAACTGAAGCCCTGTAACTTTTTGGGTATGAGTAAAATATTATTTTATCTCTTTCAGAAAGAGTAGTCTCCACTGTTTCTTGACCCTCAATTGTGTACTAGGTACATAATTTAGTCCTTATCACTATTATCACTTCAAAACTAGAGGAATGTACAATATTATCCTAGTTTCAAAGAGTGTTCTAATGTGAAGTTTATGCCCAAATATTAAAGTGTTTCATGTCCAGTGTATAGAGTTACACCCTGAACCACGCTACTAGCTTAATCGGAAAATTTAGATTTCTTGGTTCTCTATGAATTAACTTTAATGAAACATTTTCCAGGTAATCTGCACAATATGGCACGCTAGTGTTATGTTTCTTTATGCTGTGTTACTTCCTTTAATATTTATTTTAGATTTGTCTTTTCCTGAGAGAACCACGCTAATAGAATCTAATTTCTTTAAGAACAATGGTACCTCGCAGAAGCATAAACGATTAAGAAATGGCTTTTATTATCAAGGAAAGTGATGAAGGTACCTCTGGTCATCTTAATGCGGAAAAGTTAGTTCGCCTTATGAATACGGTCAGAAGAATCCAGGACGACCCATTGCTAATGAAGAAGTTATCTGATTGTGGGACCTTCAAGACTCTGATAGCTATGGATTTAAGAAATATTATCCGCCTGTTATGTGCCGCATATATATATATATATATATATATATATATATAGCTAAACCAGCCTTTCTAAGGCAGAAATGCTGGTTTATGCGTTATCCTCTTGTGACTGTTAGAAGATCTCCTTCCCCAGGCTTTGATGGAGAGTTAAATTAGCTACAAAATTGTCTTCTTAATCGCATAATTCGATTGCGTAATTGCAAGTATTTCTCAAAATATTACTAGAACGGCAAAGCAGGCATTCTGGCTGCAATTTTATTGCTTAGTTTGGAAAATGATAGCATGTTATACCGTGAAGGGCAGAACAGTCATTTTAAATGACCACCTTAAATGCGCATGAAGTTATCAGATTCAGCATGACTCAACTTGATTGCGTACACAGCATACCATACTCTCTTCAGTCTGAAGAGGGTATGGTAAACTTCATCCTGAAACTAGTTTGGTAAATAAATTCTATGCTCCTATACAGTAGTTACACTATCATATACCATAACTCGCTATTGAGTTCTTTCACTTTTTCATATATATATATATATATATATATATATATATATATATATATATATATGCAGAATTCACTTGCAAAGGGTTTTTCATGTACATACACAAGATAATACTAGACAAGCAAACAAACTTTCAGAGAAATAAAGGAAACTTGGTAAAAAACGAGTTACCTAGATATTATGACTTTCCTATAATCTCTCTCGAACAGCATAATACGAATAAATATTAACAATAGGAATGACCGTGGAAAGAAAAATAATAAAATTCTTTAGGTCAACTAAACCAAAAATATCCCCAAAAGATTTCTCTCAGTCCTAGATACAGCGAATATAAAAAGGGAAAAGAAAGGACGTACACCATAAGATATGATATGAAACAAGCGTATACACAAGCATGAATCAACGACAGACTCAAAAGGTGAAAAATATCTCAAAGAAAACCAAGAAATAGATAAAATGTACCGACTGGTGATTCGTCCTTCTACTAGAAGTTGCTCTGGAACTAATATAGTATCATGCTCAAATTAGGTATCTTTTGCAATGTGAGCAGCAAATCAGAAGAGGTAAATGAAAAGGCTTGTGTAGCAAAAAAAAAAAATCATTGAATAACAGTATTTACAGCTAATGGTGGGCAGCACCAACGTACCTTGACGTCATAGAAATTCACGGAAAAAGGTCAGTTTGATTTGAAATCTCGTGAGTGAATGTCTACTCTTGCCAGGCTACATGCACATGCCAGTGTGACATGGTTTATCAGAGTTTGCATTTTTTTTTAAAATCTAGAGTGCTCTATTGGCGATCACCGCCTAGGGTATGGTCACCACGAAGTTCAGACGGAGTATGATAAGTTATGTCAGTTGAAATGGACATTCCATTTTCAAAACGTGCTAACATTCCAAATCCATCAATCTACTTTGTCAGGTGTGTATCAAGAATAATTCATGCAAGGCATTACAGGCCGTCATGATAGCACATTTACTGACCACTATTAAAATTATCAATGGGATATGAAAGGCAACTCTGATTCAAATCACATTCGCATTCAATGCAAAAAATAGCAGACATATCTATCAGCTCAATTTAATGTTTTTTATCTTCCAAGGCAAATGGAAGCAGAAATAATACAAGCCTATCAAAGGTGGGGCAAGGATAGTTGAGAGAGCAGCCAACTTGTGCTCACAACGTTGTTTATTGGACCATATAGGGCAATCAATGCGGGGCATGATCAGAAGAGTCCTGGTTTCATTTTTTTCGGATTCTTGATATGGTTTGGTCGTGACGCAGAAACAAAGAACTCTGAACTCTGGTTCAAATCACATTCGCATTCAATGCAGAAATAGCAGACGTATATCTATCTGCTCAATTTAATGTTTTTCATCTTCCAAGGCAAATGGAAGCAGAAATAATACAAGCCTATCAAAGGTGGGGCAAGGATAGTTGAAAGAGCAGCCAACTTGTGCTCACAACGTTGTTTATTGGACCCTAGAGGACAATCAATGCGGGGCATGATCAGATGAGTCCTGGTTTCATTTTTTCGGATTCTTGATATTGTTTAGTCGTGACGCAGAAACAAAGAGGCTATGCACTCCAGTTCTCAACTTGGCAATATGCTGAGTAGGAGTGTTTCTATACTGATGTGGGGTGAGTTTGCATGGCCTAAATTTAGACCTCTGGTCTTCAGACCGATGACCGCAACGATGAATTTATTATTGAGCATCTCTATCCAGTCTTGAATTTCATGTGTTAGAAGAGCCATTAAGTAATTTACATAATAATGGACCGTGTCATTGGGCATAAGTCAGCCAGAATTCGATTAAGGAGTATTTTTGAGAATTTCGATAAATGAAGTGAATGTCGTTCCTCCAACATAAACCCACTCCAGAATTTATAGGACGTGGTGCTTATGTCTTTTCGCAACAAATGTCTGTCACCTACAAATACCATGGAATTGTGGATAACAATCAAGAGAGCATGGGTTAAAATTCTCTAGACGACTTCCAACTATGTCCATTTGCCTCACTTCGCCTGAGAGGTGGGACTCTTACACGATACCAGGTACCTGTACCATGGTTTTGGCTTTTCAGTGTACTAATGGCAAAGCATGTGCTTAACGCAAAGGCTAGTAGAGGAAATGGAGCCACTAGGCCTGCTTATTCTGTCTTGGAGAATAGTAATGTTTTTCTATTGTCTCTTTTGTGCTTGTTCCTCTACCAAGCCGAGAATCGTTCCTCTTTCTTTCATTCTTGGCAGCCAAGCCCGCCTCAGTGGCTTGTATACAGGCGTGTTAATTACTTTCTTGACACAATAATAATTTGAGAGATCAAAGTTGTGGATTACGCAAGCCTAATTACACATACGAAAACTGGCGTAATTATATTTCATGAATTTCTTTCTTCGAATACATTTTTCGTGAGATTACACTGGATATTGAGCTATATGTAGGACAAAAAAGTAGTACTGTGCTATGTACATCACTCCTATTTCAATGCAGTTAGCTGCGAACCTAAGAATGGAAGAAATTTGGCAACTTGTCTCATAATGGATTAGCGAAAGGAGACTTCAGCAAAATCGAGAGAGCTTTTCTAAATGCTATGGAATTTCCTTTATCTAAAGAACCTGCACCAACCCTTAAATAGAGTAAAACATACCTAACGACGTGAATGGCCTATCACTATTCCTTCGAATGTTTACACTAAAACAGTAACAGGTTAACTAATCTAGAAACTAGTTTGTCTACCCTCTGTTAAACATTCACTTAATCCTAAAAGTTATACTCCCTCTAAATTCTAAATATATTTTCTTTGTTTATTCATCTTTAAAGAACGCCAAAATCTGTTGCAAAATTTATACTCCGACCTCAATTCCTTTTTCTGTTCGAGGTGTTATAAAAGTGTCCTCAAGGTAATTTTAATATAAGCAAGTGCTGTTTTAAAAATGTTAATCATTCAATATTTTCCAGTGTCTCACTCTATGTCGAGCATAGTGTCACTAGTCATTTTTTAATTAAACAAAGAAAATTGATCTCCCCGTTAGTTAACACTCAAAAGGTGGTAACAACTCAAATCTTTCAGTTGTCCCCTTGCCTAACAACAAAAGCCAGATATAAATGAAGGAAGGTACTTCTCTAGCATTTGAGAAATTCCAGGTTTACAAACGACTATATATCAGGAGCTTATCCCGTGTCACAAACTGGGGTCAGGTGACATGACCAGATTCTGTAACCCAAAAGTTTATAGCCAAGGATAGAAGATGCGTCGACTTAAAACGAAAAAACTTTATTTACAAATGTTTGATAAATGAATCGACTTGAAAATGCCGATATATTCCAAGACTAAATTATCATAGAAAGGACCTAAAAATTAATAGTTTGAGCTAAGGAATGACCTTTTGGAACATGTAAAAATATTTAGAGTATGGAAGACACAAGAACAAATATGTACACAAAAATTACGCACGTATGATATTCCTAGCTATGAGAATATGGACAAAAAAGGTTGAGCCACAGAGGGGCGTACTAACCGGTAACGTAACTACAATGTACCTACGCGTACAAAAATAAAGGGGCACTCACGACCACCATAGTTCAGGCCTTTTGGGCCACACAAAAACAAGGATACCACACACGGTTGTCCTACCAAAGATTCACGAGAGGCACAACACTCGCGGTAAACCCGCACTAAAATGCAAAAGGGGTACAACTCTGCCGGTTGTCTTACACTAAGTCAATCAATCACAATAAACTTAACTCCAGGTAACCTTAAATCACGGTAACCTTAACTCCCGGTAACCTTAACTCACGGTAACCTTAACTCACGGTAACCTTAACTCACGGTAACCTTAACTCACGGTAACCTTAACTCACGGTAACCTTAACTCACGGTAACCTTAACTCACGGTAACCTTAACTCACGGTAACCTTAACTCACGGTAACCTTAACTCACGGTAAACTTAGCTCACGGTAACCTAACTTACGGTAGCCCTAAATCAGGATGGCCTTAAATTACAATAGCCTTCCGAGTCGCACGAAACTGGAAAATAAGTACACGAAATCCACTCTGCTCCCGAACACAACTTTCTTCTCCAAGCACAACAAAATGGTATGTCTTCTGTAAAGAATTTAGGCCTCGACATTGAATTTCACGGAACACTAACAAATACGGATCATTCAAAATTACAATGCTACATCAACATACAATGAGAATTCTTAACCCCAGACTTCAAATGCTTTCTTTCATGACACAAACGCAATAATCTTAATCCAATTTAATATTCGATAAAATAATTAGGAGGGAAACTGGCCGATCAAAGCGAACGAAAATTCTAGAATTCGTTTGGATGACGTGTCAGCCTCAATTAAGCGAACGTAGGTCCCACGATATCACGTCACAGCTCTCGTCAGGAAATAAAGTCAAATTATCAGATATTACGTGTGTGACATCCTGCATTAACATAGTAATCTGTTGCGCCTGTTAGTGCTGGTATCCAGCAATCTAAAGATTTAAGCCTAATAGAACAGGTTGTGAAGCAAAGACCTAGCTCCTTGAATTTGTGCCCAGCCTTGCCAAAACACAAAATGTGATTAGTGTGTTTTATTGTGTCAGTACTTTTATTATTAATTCGTTCTTTGTTTGCTGTTATATACCTAGTCATTTGTGCTTTTAGCATCTTGATCGCTTATAAACTTACGTGAGGTTATCTGCGAAAACTAAGATTTTTCTTTGTTCTCTCACATCATTTTCAAATGTTAAGTTTCATTTAGTTAAAGCATACATTGTTTTGCTGTTTCTTGGTGTTGATGCTTTGTATTTATAACTTCTTTGTTTGAGGGTAAGTCCATTTTATCCATTCTTTTTACTTATTTCTTTTTTGTGTTTATTTCCTGCAATACGTTTTCTCACCAACTGATCAAGTTTTATTTTCTTGTACCCTTCTGACTCAATTTAGAATTTTTTCATCAATGGATTATCTGATCCTTTGTCTTGTTTATAATTTTCTTTGTGTGCTTCCATTCACGTTTTCTCAGAATTCTTGATGTTATTTACTTGTTATGCTCAAAGTAGTCTTTTACCTTGCTTATTTCTAAGCTTATTATTTTTTTCTCCCCACGACTTTCCTATTCTCAGGTAAGGTTCATTTCCCTTTCTAACTCAACTTTGCCCACATAGATATTCCCTAGACAACCTGAGGTGAACAGATGTAATACATATAACACGTGCAAATATGCTAGGATAGTACACTCTGGGCTGCAAAATTTTAAAGAGAAATAACTAGTAAATGCATACTAGGTTACATTGCTAGAGTTTTTGCGTTAAAATATTCAGATATTAATCTCCCCATGGGTAAAGACTTTTAAGATTTTATTTATCATATACGGTGATCTTATATGAAAGGAAGCAAATTTTCGTGAAAATATTAAGTCATAACTTTAGAAATTTTATCATATGAAAAGAGAATGAGGCACCTGGATATACATGTCTAATTCCGATAGAAGATTGGCTTACATGTGGCGACTTGAAATAACGGTTTCAAGCTATAAAATAATTGGTTCAACATTATAATAGCTTCTAGAATAATTTCAAAAAGTAAGACAAATTCGGAATAAGTGGCCAAGGTATGTGTTAAGCAATTTAGTTTACGTTGAAGAATAAAATGGATAAAAAATTACTTCAATATATTACTAAAAAAATAAGTTATTAAGCTAATTCTTTATCCATATCCTTTCTGTCTATTATCTCTCCTTTAACTTGGACTAACACCCTATCTCTTCTTTTTAAACTGGCCTCGAGGGAAAGGTTGAGCATAAGCAATTGTATAAGAACTTTTAATGAGTTAAACTTAACATGAGCAAAGAGAATGATAAAAGATTGGCTTACCTTGGAAAAAGGACTAATACTGTTTCCAGGGATTTATGATATTTCGTTCCAGAGAATATCGTTGCCGTCTGGAGTAGCTTATTCCTCTTGTTAGTAAGTTGGCTAAGTTATCGTTAACTTTTTCTTGTAACAATGAAATTATTGAAAAGACGTCCAGAACGCCTAAGGTTATGAATACGTTGAAGTTGACCTTTTTGTGAAAACTGAGAGAGCAGACGCCTTTTCTTCTGCGCAAAAGCCTTTGTCATGAGTCATGCAATATTAAATTTAGTGAAAACGATCACCTAGTTAACATAAAAGTTTAGCCAAGCAAATTATCATTCTCTTTTAAAAATTAATGAATATTTTATATTTAAATTAATGATTGAAATATATAGAATAATGAAAATGACAATGACATCAAACATAAATTATTATATTTTCTCCCTCATCAGAAGTGCAATGAACCATTGCACAAATGAACATATGTTAAAGGAAGGTAAAGTTGACAAAAAAATGAATTTAAAGAACATTCCATTATAGCTAATCTCTCAAGGTTTTGCACCATTCGTGCATTCTGTCAACGCATGCTTTAGCAGCTAACCGTTTAGATCGAGTACCTAGTGCATTAACTGGTGGAGTATCATTAACATTTCTTGAGTTGTTATCCTTAATATTAATTGTTCCATTAACCAAATCATTTACTGAACTTTGATTAGAGAGACTTTGATTTGAAATATTTAAAGAATCTGTTGCAGAATAACCGGAAGGAACATCCTCCTTACTCGTTTCACGATCAACTACTACATCATCTCCAGTAACAAATTTCTCGCAGAATTGATCACCGACACCTGACGAGTCATTGTGAGCATGTGTCAGTGATAATTCCAGAGGATATAAATGATTGATAGAATGATGAACAATTTGTCCATCTCCTCTTTTGACTTTAACACTCCTAACTTTATGGTCACATCCGACAACTAGTTCTATTATTCTCCTCAATAACCAGTATGGGCGTGGTTTATTAGGCAATTTTATTAAAACTACATCACCAGATTTTATTCTATTAAACCAATTATTTTCATAAAGGTCTCTATAATGCTCTCTAAGGCTTAATAGGCCAGCAAAGTAGGATTTACAATGTTGTTATCGTACATAGCTGTTTTCTCAATTCTACCTTTGGATCTTGTCTATTGACTAGTTCAGGCACTTTTTTCTTATTTTGATTGAAATTTTCCAAATATTCCAATTCCTGGTGAAATTTAGATTTCTGCATATATTTAATCCAATAGATCTTTCCTGTTTCCATAGGTTCCGAAATTATTTTCTGGCTCAAGTTAATTAAATGGAAAATATATTTAGTTACACCGAAGAGTTTAATTAGAGAAGAAAACCTATTGATATCCAAAATAGTGGTTTCTATATTATCGTTGACTTTCAATATATTAGTCGTATGATAAACCTTAACAAGTTGTTTGCTCTCTTCTGATAAACAACCTAAGGAATTGACTGGCCATGAAATGGGAACAGTAGAGAGCCATGACGGTCCTTTGAACCCTAATTCTTGCTTACTTTCAAATTATTTGACAGTTAATCGTCTGGTGAGCAAATCTGCAGGATTATTTTCTGAATAAACAAATTCGAAGTTCATATTAACTTGATAATTTTCTATGATAACTTTCTTGAAAACTCTAATATCTTTGATTCTGTTCATAGTAAATACACTTTTTTTTTCATTTTCCGTTAGTAACCAAGATAGTACTATCTGTGAATCAACTGATATACAAATATCTTTAAACTTTATGGCAGGGAAGGAATCCAAGATTGTAGGAAGACATTTTAAGGCCAAGTAAACCGCCATTAGTTCCAAAGTAGGCAGAGTTCTTGGTTTTAATGGAGCCACTTTAGCCTTTGCATAAAGAAGTTGTGAGTTTCCATTGCTTACATTGTATACAGAGAAACCATAACATAGCTTAAAAGCATCACAAAATATGAATAAATTATTAATGTTATCTTCAGAGATGCAAGATCTAGGAAAAGTTAAGTGAAAGATTTGCTTAAAATCAGCCTAAAGTTCTTGCCACAGTTTTTTATATTGTTCTGGAATGGCTTGATCCCATGAAAGTTTCTCTCCCCAAAGCTTTTGCATTAGAATTTTACCCGGAGTTGTTATAGGCAAAATCAATCCAAGTGGATCAAATAACTCTAAAATTTGAGATAAAATATTACGTTTGGTGTTTGCAGCTTGATCGATATCAATAGCTGCAAACTGAAGAGCATCTTCCTTTATTGTGTACTTATAACCAAGCACTTTCTCACAATCATTATCATGTTGGACCATGCAGTTGTCTCTAGTAAATGCATCTCTTAGCCCTTTGCAATTAGAGTTCCAAGAACGCAACTGGAATTCACCTTCCTTCATCCTCGCATCAGATTTCTTATAGAAATCAAGTAGTTCTTCTTCAGAATTTCCAGTGAGTATCAAGTTATCTACATAAAAATTTGAGTTTAAGATACTTGTGCAATAATCCTTGGGATATTGGTTAACATGATGTTTAATAACATAATTTAAAATCAATGGGCTAGCATTAAACCCAAAATTAATAGTTCTATATCTTTATGTAACTAATTTGCCATCTTCCATCATGAAAAATGAAAAACAATTTTTATCTTCCTTATTTGCCAATTGAATTTGCAAAAATGCTTGTTTTATATCACTAAGCATAGTGTACCTATTAGATCTAAATTGTAATATTAGTTGGGTGAGGTTATTCATTAAATTTATTCCAACATATACTGCTTCATTTAAAGATGGCTTGTTGTTAACTTTAAGAGAAAAATTGAAAACCGGACGGATTTTGGTAGTAACATTTGGTTCAGATTTTATGACTGGTCTATGAGGGATCCATATATGTTTGTGATACATTTCTGGTGAGATATTAACCTTTTCAATGATTCTATCCTCTAATTGTCTTTTAAAAACCTCTTGATAGGCCTCCAATTGGCCATTATTTTGAAGTTTATCAACTACTTTGTTGAGAATTGTGATAGCAATGCCTTCATTTGATGGAACTTCTTTTATGATATTATCATGCCAAGGCAGGGCTACAAAATATTTATTGTCCTTGAACTCAATCTTGGATTTAAAATCTTCAATTTTCTTAGCGTCGTATTTACTTTGATCTTCACTCAATTCAGTGCATCCAACCGACTCTAAACTAAACATGTTTTCTAATCCTTGTTCTACAGAACAATCTGTAAATGCAGTATCAAATGGATTGAAATACGTTTTCCTGGGTTCCAAGACAAAATTTACATGAGTAGAGGGCTCCTCAACCGCATAAAGCCCAACAGCATCCATGAAATTAATTAAAGTATTTGTTACTGAAGATTTATCCAAAGTTGCATGGCTAGTTACTTGAGATGGATTTAAAAAATGCATTATGTTCCCAAAGGGCACAATACCTGTAGGCATAAGCCATGCTGTTCCATTTATACATTTTATTTTTTTACATTTTAGGAATAAATTGAATCATATCAACTCCAAGAAGTCCTTGTAAGTGAAATATTTTAACCATGTTCTGCTAGAGATTGATCTGCCGTTCTAAAACCTTCCGATATTATGTTGTTAACAGCTATAGGGAGATCTGATACATGTAAATGGATATCAAATTCACTATCAATTAAGATAGGCAATGGAAGATCTTCATAACCAGGAATACTAACGTCCATAACGCATTCTTTGAATTTTCTCTTATTTGTTCCGAGAAAAGTTTTTACATCATAATTCAAATATGCCCAATCAAAGGTATCACATTTAAGAACATCCATTACCTCCTGACTTAAATAAGATCTCTGACTGCCATCATCCAATAAACATTTAACGTTGTAATAATGTCCTCCCCTTTTAAATCTGAATTCAATTATATGCAAAAAATATGGTTGATAGGTAGAAGTACTCATGTTGATGCAAAGATTTGAATGCAGAGATGTATCATTTTTGGGTTTGTGACAAAGTGCTGATATGTGACCATAATATTTACAGTAATAACATGGAAAAATAAGTTACCATATTTTCCTGGAAATTTCTCACTTAAATGTTCATTGCTAGTACAAAAATAACAGAGTTTTAATTCTTTACATCTAGCCTTTGTAGAATCTAAAGTCTCATACTTGGAGCAAAGAAACATAGAATGTCCCTAGACTGCACAAAATTTACAAAATTTATCTGTTTCCTTAGCAAAGGTTACTGAGGTTTTAAAATTTTCTAGAGTAGATGACTTAGGGTGACTCTCCCTTGATTTGAAGTCAAAGGGTGGCTTGTTTTGCCGAGAGTTAAAGTTAAAGGAGGGCTTGTTTGGTTTCCAATTGAAATTATTCTTGGAATTAGCCGAAAAATCTTTACTTTCAGCAGCAATTTTATAACTACTAGAAGAAGAAGTCATAAGTAGAGTTTTGATTATGTCGTTATAATGATAAAAAAGATTCACCACTGTAGGGTAATTAGAATTTACTCTGTGCACTAATTCTCTTTTTATAGAGGCAGGTAACTTGGAGAATAATATGTGACTGATAAGTTTGCAACCCGACGAATCTTCCTCCAAAAGATCTATATCAGAAGTTTTAAGATCATATAATAGAGCTCTACTTTCACTTATATACATTTTTCATTAGCAAATGTATTATCAAACTTAGGATATCTACAAATTAATTGTTTGAAGATTTCATCTACAATATACTCCATATCCAAAAACTCCTCTTTAAGCATTTTAAGTGCCATTTCATAGTTATCATCTGTTATTGATAAATGAGAAATGGTGTTGAAGGCATAATCAGAAAGAAAGCTTCTTAGATAAGTGAGTTTCCCAGCATCTGATAAAGATTCGCAAGCATCTATACAATCTTGAAACTATTGTAAAAAGTTTTTGAATTCAAATTTATCACATGATTTATCACTAAATGTTTTACATTTAAGTTCAGGCATTTTAACTTGTGAATATTTGTGCACATTCACTGATTTAATAGAGTTTTAATCCCTATTTAAAGCTGGGGAAATTTTAGCTAACTTATATGTTATACCTACTCTATAGGCTACTTGACTGTCCATTTCCTTAACTCTATTTTCATCATCTTCTGGCAATTCACCTTCGACAAACGAGTCAATAATTAAATCATTCACTTCATCAAATTTAACCAGAAATTTCAACATATCTTCCTTTCTACTAACAAAGATATCTTGAGAAAATTTATCTATATCTATAGTATCTAAATTTTTTAAGGCAGCCGTTATCCTACCTTTAAATCCATTGAGTCTAGTTTCTATCTCTGGTTTAGATGACATGGTGAAGAAATTCGAGGCAATTTACTATAAAGTAACTAAAAAATACGGCAAATAAATTAGGCACACTATTCTAAACAGAGTAATCTTAATTAATTATAATGAGCCGATGATGCAATAGAGAAAACAAAGGTCCTAACTAACTCTTTAACAATGAAAATACAAACAAATTATGCATTATAGTACGATCTATAGCATTTGTAATAATCAAAACAAAATATAGAAATAAACTATTACCCATAAACCTTTCTACTAGGTTATATTAACTAGGTTAAATTCAAATAATGATAGCGATTTCGGCAGCAAATTATTCCTAATTTGTAACATCCATGTCAAGAACAAATAAAATAGATCACTTATAAGTATAAACAATAGGCTTTAGATTTTTTACATATTTTAATACGACATCGTACTAGATTTAGAACAAAATGCAATATAACAAAATAAATTTTACTCTAACTCGAATTATACAGGGAAAACTAATAAATATTAAAAAACAAAATTAGCACTTGGGTATTTTAACAATAAACAAACACTGGGTTTCATTAAAAAGTGGAAGGGCGAGGGAGAAAATATTATAAGATATGTTTGATAACCAAATGGAAATGAATCAATAATTCGATATTCTCTGGAAGATTTAATATAAGAACTTTCAATGAGTTAAACTTAACATGAGCAAAGAGAATGATAAAAGATTGGCTGACCTTGGGAAAAGGACTAATACTGTTTCCAGGGATTTATGATATTTCGTTTCAGAGAATATCGTTCCCGTCTGGAGTAGCTTATTCCTCTTGTTAGTATGTTGGGTAAGCTATCGTTAACTTTCTCTTGTAACAATGAAATTATTAAAAAGACGTCCAGAACGCCTAAGGTTATGAATACGTTGAAGTTGACCTTTTTGTGAGAACTGAGAGAGCAGACGCCTTTTCTTCTGCACCGAAGCCTTTGTCATGAGTCATGCAATATTAAATTTAGTGAAAACGATCTCCTGGTTAACATAAAAGTTTAGCCAAGTAAATTATCATTCTCTAGAAAAAATTAATGAATATTTTATATTTAAATTAATTGATTGAGATATATAGAATAATGAAAATGACAATGACATCAAACATAAATTATTATAATTGCAAATTCAGCGACCTACCCACTTCTAAAAAGTCGATGCTAAAACTAACTCCTGCTTCCTTCAGCTAAGTTAAATATTTTGTCATACTAAGTCCTTCTAACAGTTGTAATAGGAGATTCTGTCTCTCATTCTGACTGGAATCTCCCATCATATATTCTCTTTGGTCAATTCTAAATTATAAATAGGGGTGGTTTATTTATGATTTAGCTTTCCTAACTAATTAACTCTCTTCAGCGTGCAAGACTGATAGGTTATGACCTCCTTAAAACTATTTTATCTGCCGTCTGTCCAGATCTGTTCAATTCTTTAGCCAACTCCATACTTCCTCTGTCTATTTGGCTATATCGCCTGGACAGGAGCCATGAGCAAAATCTCATAACATTTTCATATCCAGTTCAGTTTTGCTTTTACATTTCAAACCTTTTTTGCTTACAACATACGAGGGGCGGTCAATAAGTTTTGTGAATCGGTAGGAAAAAACAGAGAAAGGGGGATGGCTGTTTGTGGAGGTGTTAGCACAAGTTATGACAAGTCAGGACCTGCAGCCGCGTGCTCCCGCCTTGTCTATTTAAGAAGCATTAGTTGATCGCGGATCGTTAGTTATAGATTTTTCAACAATGGAAAAGGTTAAGCAACGCGCAGTGATCAAATTTTTGACCACGGAAGGCATGAATGCAACCATTAGCGCATGGTTGCAGTGTACACCGACACCGCTCCATTCTATGCAACCATTGTTTGCTGAAATAGGGAGTTCCGCCATGGTCGTGAGTCCCTTGTAGATGACCTCCGTCCAGGACGCCCGTCAGACGTGACTAACGAGGACAATGTGGCCCGTGTGGAAAGGATGATCCTCGAAAATCGACGGGTGAAGGTCGAAGAAATCGAACGAGAACTTGAAATATCACATGGAAGTGTTATCAACATCATCCACGACAATTTGGCCATTACCAAGCTCTCTGCCTGTTGGGTCGCTAGAAACCTCACGAAACCTCACGAAACCTCACGCCCTATGATCGAATTCAACGTCGTCAAAGTTCGGAGGAGCGGTTGCTCCTGTACAACCAAGACCTGGCAGGATTCGATTCCCGCATAGTGACAGGTGATGAAACGTGGGTCCATCACTGGGATCCCGAGACCAAGCTCGCAAGCATAGCCTGGAAGCATAGGGGATCTCCCTTCCCCATCAAGTTCCGGACCCAACCCTCAGCCGGGAAGATCATGGCCACAATCTTCTGGGATTCTGAGGAAGTTTTGATGCTCGACTATGTTCCTCGTGCAAGAACCATCAGAGGCCAATATTACGCCGAGAAACGATAGGTTGAATAAGTGCATCCGTCAGAAGCAGCCCGGCAAGATGACATGCGGTGTCCTGCTCCTCCACGACAATGCCCCTGTCAACAAGGCCAGGGCTGTACAACTGCCCTGCGCGAGTGCAGATTAAAGGAGCTTAACCCTCCCCCCTACAGTACAGATCTGGCCACTAGCGACTACTTTTTATTCCGCCAGCGCAAGGCTGCACTGCGTGGATGCCGGTTTGGGGACGATGAAGATGTCCAGCTCGCCGTCCAGGAGTGGATTGAACAGCAGTCAGGATATTTCTGGTTTTGATAATTCGAAGCTTTAGGGATAAGTGGCACAAGTGCATTGAAATCGAGTGTAGTTATCTTGAAAAATAATAAAACACTTTTCTTCATATCTCGTTTCCTTATATCCGAATTGAAAAACTTAAGAGTATTAGCCGCTCCTTGTTCCGCAATGTCTCATCAGCCTCATCCTTTCTCCAACGGCCTGGAACAAAGGAACGAGTATAGATTTCATCCTTTTTTTATAATTATCAACTTGCAAAGATTCAAAGCTACATTATAAGTTAACTAAAGAGTGAGATAAAATGTTAAAAATCCGAAGTAAAGTAAAGTTAAAAGGGATAGAGGATATACAAAAAACCTTTAGGAATTTTAGCAACTGATTTTTTTTATAGAAGATTTATTTTAATATAATATTAATTCTATTTTATAAATATATTGAATCTAGTGATTTCTCTGACTTTATCTGTTATTTTCTCTTCGCATAATTATATTGGAAAATAAATTTCCCTTAATGTAGTGCTAAATCCTTAGTTTACGACACGGGAACCGTTATTTAGACACTGTGCTGAGTTATCTAAAGTAGAGTGACAGCCAAAAAAATCCGATCACTCTCCATAACACATGTATTTTTTACATAATTTAGAAAGATTAGAAATATGTTTTAATATAGATATAGACTGGTTCTGTGTTGCATCAGTTAGCTGCTATCAGCGGTTGTGAGTTGACGTGTCATCAAGTTCCAGCGCATACTTTGTGTTCACAAAATAATCTCTCTTTTTGATAAAAGTGTGTATCTTAATAGAACCTATAATTGCTAGGAAGAAAAATCTATTACGTGTAAAAATAGATGATATTGTTGCATTAGATAAGGCTGTAAAATCACTAAAAGATATATTTTAAAACATTAATAAAAATCTCAAACTACTGTGAATTTATGGGTTTTCCGCCATATAAGTGATGAGGTTTCTGGTACTCCATTACCCAAAAGTGATGGTGGGACACCTAGAAAGAAGAAATTAAAAACTACTAAATTAATAAAAAGGACTGTGTTAATGAAACCAAGAATAACAGCAAAAGAAATTAAGTCTGAGCATCAAAATTTGCATAAAGATGTATCTGAGCGAGCAATTTGACATCGGCTGCCAAAGGACCCAGGATTGTCATCTCGGCATGGGGACAAAAAAGCTTTTCTGAATGCCGAAATGTGCAAGCGAAGAGTTGAGTTTTGTAAAAAGCACACTTATTGGAGTGTTGATTATTAGAAAACTTCTCTTTACTGATGAATTCTCTTTTTTACCATTCATAAACTGTCCAAGAAGGGTGCGCCAGCCGCGTAGCTTATACATATAGGATGGATCCTAAATACACTATCAAGACAATGAAACACCTTACAAGTATGATGGTTTGGGGTTGCTTTAGTTATTATGGTAGGGAGACTTTATATTTTTTTCCTAAAAACACAAGCGTGAATGATGAATGATATTTAGCCATGCTAGAAGAGAAACTTCTACCGACACTGCCATTGCTTGAGAAAACTTTTATACACGATGGTACAACTTGTCACAAGCCAAAAAATCGTTAGAAAATGGTTCAAGGATAATGAAATTGTTCTTCTAGGTGCCCTGGTAATAGTTCGGATCTTAATTCGATCAAGAATCTATGGCTTATTATAAAAAATACGGTTGAATGTCACAATACTAACTCGATCTGCAACCTCACAGAAATTCATCAAAAAGGGCTGGTGCACTGAGATATCAGAAGAAATATGCCAAGGTGACTCTGTTTAAAGTTTGACTTTTCATATTGTAAGCTAATCTTAGATTATCATCACCTATTTATATTACATTGAAATGTACCTGTGATCTTTTCGACTATTCGACCGGATTATCCAACTTTTTGCAAGTTTTCGCAGTCACTATCGTTTTTTCCCTATATCATTCTGAAATTTTACCATAAAATCTCCATGTCAAGATGGTTTATATATTTACAGTCAGGGACAAATATTATGACACTATATAAATTTTTATTTTCTCATTCGTTATTAAAATTTACGTGATGGGAATTATAATTCTAATATTTAAATTATTGCAGGCTTATTTAAAAATAATAAGGAAAAACCTTGCCTTCCTTCTCTGAATCTAAAATCGCTTTTGCTCTTGTTCCTGTAGGAGATAAGTTTTAGACCCTTGAGTTTTTGCTAATTTATCCACAGAAAATGTAATTAAAATTATGGGTTAATGAATAATGTTGTGTAATCTGGTAATTTTTTTGAAGTAAATGTTTGAATATTTTTCAATTCCTGTAATAATTCTTCAAAAAGAATTGCGTGCAACTATTGTTGCTTTGTACCAAAGTGTCTTAAAACGTTTAGAAGATAGTTTCTAAAGATTATTTTATCAAAAAGCACTATCTTTAGGATCATATATGACTTTAATTGCAAACACTGGATATTGATAAGTGAAGAAATCTTCTGGACCCCTAAGCGCTTCAAATGAACACCAGGCTCACCTACTGGATCGAGTTTCCTATAGTGACAAGTTGCTCACCATTGAAAAGAAACAATTGTGAATGCGATAACACACACAGTGAGTCAGAAACTTTTAAAAAAGGTCTCACTTCGAAAAGATAAACGAAGAATCCTCATTTTATTAAAAAGACCCTTGCGGATGCTTCTACTTTTGTAGGGAATATCAAGGAAGAACTTTTAAAGACTGAGCAAAATTGATATTCTCTGAAGAAGGTGCCTTTCATCTGTTCGGAGCTTTTCGTAGATCATACGTAAGTAAAAATAAAGGGTAGAGCCCTATTTCAACAGTCCAACTGTGCCAACAGTGAAGGTTCAGGAGACTGTCTATGTCTGAATGACTAACAATTTGGCCACCGAGAATTGCCATGAAGTCAATTATACATAATAGTGTCAATACTTTGAGTTATGATTTTCTACAAGTAAAGAAACCAGAAAAGTCTCGAGTAAATATCTTTGATGAATGCCACTAGTAATCGCATCCTAAAAATGAACTATTTAGTTTTAAAAAAACTCTTTGCTTTCATTTACTAGCAAGGCTGCCTCTTCCTTGAGCTTTTACCTTGATTAACACTATTTTATGTGGAAGGGGTCAAATAACTAATAAAATTCAAGATACATAGTATACGACCTCAGCCTTAACCTAGTCAACTGCATTTATTATAGGTGGTAAAAAATTCAAGATAATAAATAATGAGATTAAACGTCGAAAGATGAGACAAGTCATTTAATAATTTATTGACCACTAAATGGTTCTAGGGTCATAAATTCCCAACTAGATAAATACGGGAAATCCGCTGAAATATTTCCTGATCAGTTTTTGTTAATTTATTTTTTAAAATATTGAAGTAACTTACTTTTTTTAACTATTCACTATTCGATAAATATTTAATTTTTGGAAAATTATACAAAGGGTTTAATTTGGATAGGATATATATTATTGTGAAAAGGTTCTTTGGAATAGCTTCTGCAAGAAGATTCGAGGCCATTCGAGAGTAGAGCTGTTTTCCCGCTAACCCCTAACTCCGGGGAAAGCCTTGGACATAGATAGCGCTAGACTCCCTTGAAGAAACACAGAGTTAAGAAGTCTCGCCCAGACCCCAGAAGATTCCCCATGGTTCCAAGTCAAATGCTTGCAACAAAGCAAAGAGACAGCTGGACTATTTTGTGTAGTTGGAATTATCCCTAGCCAGGAGGTAATTCCACTGAACGATCGCCCCTAAGTGATTTTTCCGATTTCTCTAATCAACTCCTGTCAAAGCCCTCCTCATTTTGGGTAGCCAAAATACTCCTTCCTGGACCGGAAGTTACCCTCCCCCCTATCTTGTTTTTGGAGAACCGTTATCACTCAAACCTCCCACTCAGAATTTCCGGATGGCCTCACTTCACGTGCAGAAGACATCCGTAAGCCAACCACCTCTTCCCCCTTCAGTAACCAAATTGAGTTAATCCCCCCTTCCTTTTGAATAGTCTCCTCCTGTAATACCTTAAGTTCTAACTTTATAGTCCTATTTATAACTACAATTTCCCCTTTCGTTTACTGATGTGATTTTGTCTGTTAATTCTCTGAAGTAATTTTACCCATCAATTCTTCAATTATTTTTGTGTAAATAAAATTATATTTCTTTGTAAATGCCTCTTTAAATAACCTTGAGCTTCGCCATTGTCCATGATTTACCTGACCTCGTTGAGCTCTCTCGCTATTCAGCCTGTCTTAACTCGTGGTTTTCCGTCCCTTTTGTCGGTTCGCTTTCAAGTTATTGGTTCCTCCCCCATAGATATAATATGGTATTGATATAATGTAATGTCATACCACGATATATATATATATATATATATATATATATATATATATATATATATATATATATATATTAATATACATATTATATATTTCTGGTGTCAAGTGTGTTGGGGTTTTTACGAACCCGTGTCATTTTAATTTCGACATTAGAAGTTCCCTTGTTATTCAGGTACATCCCTTTTATTTCAATTTTTGTATTGTACTGGCAGAAGGCAAGTTCAATTTATTTAAGGAACAGTGGAACGTAATCTATTTAGATTTTGTTTTGGACCCTAGTTAATACATTTTTTATGGTTTTCGAATTTTGGAGACTCTCCTGGTTATTAATCCAAAAGAGTTAAGGTCTTTAGTGTCCTAATTTCGGTGGGACCAATTTTTTTTCCCGCTTAGAAACAGCAGAGTTAGTAGCTGTTTTAATTTTTTTTGGTGAACAAGGCGTGGGTAGTGTCCTATATCGTTCGCGTGTCAGTGTTGCCTCATTTACTTGCGTAACAATGTCATCCTTCGAAAAATTTAAGAGTTAGGGTGAAATGTTAGTTCTTTCGGGCAAAGACATGCTAAATTACGTACAGGAAGAAAAGAGGAACAAACCGGCAGAGCGAAGTGAAATACAGATCGAGAAGAACAAACTAAAGATAGAGATGGAGAAGAACATACTGAAGATGGTGATGGAGGAGAACAAACTGAAGATAGCGATGGAGGAGAGCAAATTGAAGATGGAGATATAGGAGAACAAACTGAAATTGGAGTAGAACAAACTAAAAACGGATATGAAGACAAACTGAAGATGGAAATTGAGATGGAGAAGAACAAAATGGAGATAGAGAAAAACAAAATGGAGATGGAAGAACTCGAACAATTTAGGCAGCATGAGCTGTAAATGAGCCGTAATCAAATGGATTCTCAGTCCATCGGTTCCCGGTCTCAAATTTCTCAAACTATTTCAGTCCACCTTCCCGCTTTTAATGATGGAGAGGACTTTGGGTCATTCAGTCCCATTTTGAGAGAATCTTTCAGATCAATAGATGAGATCTCAAAAATGATGGCGTCGCTCGCTTACTTCCCCTCCTAAATGCCAAGTTAAGGGATATCTTCGTATCCATTTCTCCCGAAGCAACTTTGGACTATTCCACGTTAAATTCCGAATTGCTAGCCGCTGTTTATATGAATAGCGAATTCTACCGCTGTCGAATCCGCTAGGAAAGAATCCGCCCTGGCCAAACCTTTCGACAACACGGGTACATCCTCCAAAAAAACCTTCAGTGTTGGCTGGATGCGTGCAAAATTCCCCAGGTCTACGAGTCCATTCTGGACTTCTTCCTTAGGGACCATCTTTTAGCTGCCTCGGCTCCCGAAATTCGCGCATTCATTAAGGATAAACGTTGTGCCACTTTCAAGGAGTGCTTGGAAGAGGCCGATGTTAATGCGTTTAGTCACGATTTATACCGTAAGGATGTTAAATAGGCTCCCCAATCGCCCCCCTAAACTAAATTTTATGGCCCTAAGACCCCCCTAAATTGGTTCCAAGATTTCCAAAGCTCCTAGTCCCTCGAATCCAAGAAACTTCCATCCATCGGAACACCAAGACGTTAAGCCCCTAGTTTCTTCTCCCCAGTTGTGCTGTACCAAAAGAAACCGATCGTCTCCTACACCTGCAGAGATCCCGGTCATTACCGTACGAACTGTCCTCAAAACTCCTGATTCGCAAACTCTCAGTCCCACCGAGTGCACCAAATCTGGGCCGCCCCTAATCCTCCTCCGTCGCCTCCGAAGACTCCCGAACCTCCCTTACCCGCCAAAGACCCGTCCATCAGGTAAACTTTGTTTTTAATGAGAACAACCCTGGTGGATTGAATTTCGAGAACGGAACTGTGAACGCTCGCCGAGTACCAGCCTCGTCCGTGACACCGGGTGTACCTGCATTATAGTTTCTGTGGACCTACTCCCCCCTGTTGGGCTTACCACAAGAAATTTGCGGTGGTCCACCACTAGCTTGGCCAGGCCAGTCATTTCCCAGTAATTCGTTGTCACATCGAGTGTGACTATATGTCCGGTTGGGCCAAAGTGATAGCGGCCCCAATCCAGTTCTGCTCCGTTTTATTCGGTCAGAACCCCCTAATTCACGACCATTCCATGGCCCAGCACATGATTACCCGTACACAGGCAGTCCTGAAATCCCGTGCACCTGTTCCCCTGAAAACCCCTATCGACCCGGAGTTCCAAGCCCTCCAGGGCGATAAGTTTTCCCACGCAAGGAAGGAGTGCGCAACTCTTCCCCTCTTCTTTGGGAGAAAACTAAAGCCCTCGAGCGTGAGTCTAAACGAGTAACAAACGAGTCTCGTATCTCGTAAAGAAGGACTTATTGAGAGGTTTGAGACCAAATTAGACCTTTATTCACTAGAACGGAAATTCAAGCCTGGCGCGATGGTTTTTGTGCTACTTTCCACCTGAAGCAACAAAATCCTTAGCCAGTGAAAGGGACACTACCCCGTCCTCGAGGCTAGAGGACCCTTGGATGACCTCATCCATACTCCGGCGGGATCGAAGGTTTTCCACGTGAATTATATATATATATTATATTATCAATGTTCCTAATTATGATTTTTTGGGGGTCTACTAAACTGTTTAGTCTGTATTCCCATATTTATGCCTCCAATTAATTATATTTTTAAAAGGGGGTTCCACTGAAATGTAAACAATTTTCTCCTGTGATTTTTCTGTTGTTTAAAATTGTATTAGTTAAATTCTCTATAATCGACCTGTTTAAGGCTAATGTCCGTAAATTCCCCGCTGAGCTCGGATTTACAGGTTTTTTTCGTGTACACCTCTCGTAGCAGGTCAGAATTTCCATGGAGCTTAGATAATTCTAGTTTGATGGGTTAGGATGATCCTTTCTTACGCAACTGCTCTGTAAAGCATCATCTTTCGGTTGTGAGATGTGTGAGGGAATCCCCACGTGGAAGCTCTTGAGCAGAATGGCACGTGCATGCGCTGCAGAGGGCCCGGTTAGGTCTATATTGGTAAGTCGAACCAACACCCCCTTCCACAAGCGGTAACCTCGAATCAAGTCCCCCACGAATCACTTTTATGCGGGCTAGAATATCTTCTGCAAGAAGATTCGAGGCCATTCGAGAGTAGAGCTGTTTCCCGCTAACATCTAACTCCGGGGAAAGCCTCGGACAATAGCGCTAGACTTCCCTGAAGAAACACAGAGTTAAGAAGTTTCGCCAGAACAAAGAAGATTTCCCCATGGTTCCAAGTCAAGTGCTAGCAACAAAGAAAAGTGACAGCTGGGCTATTTTGTGTATTTGGAATTAGCCCCAGCCAGTAGGTAATTCCACTGAACAATCACCCTCGAGTGATTTTCCTGACTTCTGTCATCAACTCCTGTCGAAGCTCTCCTCCTTTCGGGTAGCCAAAATACTCTCCCCTGGACCGGGAAGTTATCCTCCCCCCTCTTGTTTTTGGAGAACCGTCATTACTCCAACCTCCCGCTCAGAAGTTTCAAACGGCCTTACCCCACGTTCAGAAGACATCCGTAAGCCAACCACCTCTCCCCCCTTCAGTAACCAAATTGAGTTAATTCCCCTCCCCATTTGAATAGACTCCTCCTGTAATACCTTAAGTTCTAACTTCATAGTCCCATTTATAACTGCAACTTCCCCTTTCTTTTACTGATGTGATTTTGTCCCTTAATGCTCTAAAGTAATTTTACCCATCAATTCTCTCATTATTTCTGTGTGAATAAAATTATATTGCTTTGTAAATGCCTCTTTAAATAACCTTGAGCTTTGCTATTGTCCATGATTTTCCTGATCTCTTCGCACCCTCTCGCTATTCAGCCTGTCCAAACTCGTGGTTTTCCGTCCCTTTTGTTGGTTCGCTTTCAAGTTATTGGTCCCTCCCTCATAGATATAATATGGTATTGATAAAATGTAATGTCATACCACGACCTAATTCTATTCCCCGAATTCTGAGTCAAGCAATTATATTAGAGACTCTACTTTATCCTGTCTAGTAATTATTTATAACGAGTTTTCTCAGTGTCGAGTAAAGTTTTTGCTCCTATTTTCAAAACCTAGCTCGTGTCTACGACCACAATTTCCCAGTAATTACAATGTTTCTTCAAACAGTCTTGGTTACCTACACTTTATTTTCCATCCTTCCAGATTCCGTGCGTTACATCCTCCTCCTCAAGTTAAGAGTAAAATCACAGATCATTGGTTGATTTTAAATTTATATCTTCCTTAACGTTAAAGTAAAATTATTGGTGAATAAGTTCCTCAAATAATAGGTAGTATCTAATTAATAGAAACCCTCACGAAATTCTAAAGTAGAAAGTATCTATAAATTTACAAACCATCAACTTAGTTTTGGTTGTCAGTTGACCAAACATCCCTTATATGAAATTACTTTTGCGGACGTGGATCATAAAATTGTTTCCTAGTATGTTAAAAAAAAGATACCTTATTTTCATACCAAAAAGTCTAATGAAATAAGAATAATTACGTGTAATCAGGTAATTTATCCTACAATTTACTCTTCCTTATTTTTTTATTTGACCCTATTCAATAGCTAATGATTTGAAAGCATTGGAAATAAGTATATTTTTAATGCTATTTTATGCCTAATTTTCGCATGAACAATTCGGCTATAAAAAGAATATTGCGATTTGATGTCAAAACTACACGTGACTTCATAGCTCTATGTTTATGCATTAAAATTACACAATATATATTTTCCGTAACATTTCATGGATATCGTTTTATCCATACTGTTTTTTAATACGTTTCAACAGGTCGGCAATTTTAATTTAGCTCTTATTTTTCATATTTGTGTCTAAGAAAGTACTTTTTATTATTCTGCCCATTAATTTATTTTTGACGCAAGATTTTATGAGGCATGAGGCATAAAATCGTATGAGGCATGTATTCATACACAATCCAACTGCGAATGTGCTTCGTTTGCACAGCACCAAATGAAATAAAAAAGTCAATTCTAGCTAAAACAAAAGTTTAAGTGACAAAACAGTTTAAACTGTCCAACAAATTTCTGGGGGAATCTTTTAACTATAAGATATATGACTTTTTAAGGAGGCAATACTTTTTATCCTCTCTGATATAAACATAAGACCATATTCCTTTTTTATTGTTTCTATGAAATATTATAGTCAAAATTGAGAAATTTTTTAGTATACAATTTGGCCTGACTGTTTAGAAGATGAGTCGTTTTAAGACTTAATTACACTAGGTAACATTTCCTATTTCATTAGTTATTCAACTGATTCTAATTAGTTGTTTAAACGGTGATTTTAAATATAAATTAGTTTTCTGAAATAAACTTTTTTGTTTCAAATCTAGTGATAGCTTCTTCAAGTAGATAAATTTTTCAGTATACAATTTGGCCTGACTGTTTAGAAAATGAGTCGTTTTAAGACTTAATTATACTAGGTAACATTTTCTATTTCATTAGTTATTCAACTGATTCTAATTAGTTGTTTAAACGGTGATTTTAAATATAAATTAGTTTTCTGAAATAAACTTTTTTGTTTCAAATCTAGTGATAGCTTCTTCAAGAAGATAAATTTTTCAGTATACAATTTGGCCTGACTGTTTAGAAGATGAGTCGTTTTAAGACTTAATTATACTAGGTAACATTTTCTATTTCATTAGTTATTCAACTGATTCTAATTAGTTGTTTAAACGTTAATTTAAAATATAAATTAGTTTTCTGAAATAAACCTTTTTGTTTCAAATCTATTGATAGCTTCTTCAAGTAGATACAAATGCATAATTATTCTAATGCATTCAATTTCATCTGTAACAGCTGAACACTTGTTCGTTAAAGGCGTAATATAACACCCTTAGTGCACTATACATAAATGCTTATTTTGACGGTACCCTTAGTGACAAAGGCTATAAGTGGGTTTTGACGAATTTGTGTAATAATTGCGAGGAAAGTGACGGAATAAATCAAAGTCCTCATGGTTTGATGAGAGACCACATAATTAACCGTTATCTTTACCTGGTCAATATTATAGGTATTGGCAAGAAAACTGGCATAAGATCTTGGAACTCAGTACTCTCACTGCAATTCGACCTAATCTTTGGTATTCCTGCGGTCTCAGTTGGTCATATGGTGGTTATTAAACATGAAAATGCTCATTACCTTACTCAATTATTAAGACAACAACCGGTATCTTTTGTGTGTAACTAAAAATGCTCAACTAGTGAATGTTCAAAATTATGAGTTGTCACTTCTTCTTCATTTTAATAAGCAGTTTCGAACAAACACCATTATAATAACATGTTCGGGAAGTAATAAACTGCATATATCACCGGTATATATTAGGAACCAACCAATTATGAAAAGGCCATGTTTAAATGTTAGGAAACGATGGCTGGTTCCAATTTATCATCTCTTATATATGGCATTGTGTAGTTCACATTTAAATTTATCATCCCATGGAAAATAAAAACCCTAAAAAGAAACATATTTGTGATTGCTTAGTATATTTGTTTCAAAGTCTACTATTGCTAGAAAAGGCAATAACAGATTTGTGGATTGTATCGTCATAAAATGAATCTAGGATTGAAACGGCCAGTCGCGGTTAAGAACCCCACACTCTTAATCCATGATTGCGAAATTTTCGATCGGTAATCTATCTGTTCGTCAAACCATATTTAATGGCAATCTTTCTAAGCAAGCTGTTAAATCCCATCAACGTCAATGCCGCAGATAATTTGCGTAACAAACTAATGTGTCTTGTTTAACTCTCATAAACATTAGTCCAGCCTCTTAGGTATGTCGGCCTTGGTTAACCGATAAATTGTTTTATCCAGCAAGGCAATCCAGGGGTCACTAAATAAGCCAATCCTCGAAAATGATGTTTGTTAGGGTGAGATATTCTATCAAATACTACATATTTACCGGATATAGCTCTTATGAAGTATGACTTTTCTAGGTCATTAAAATTTTCAAATATGGCAGAAAATTTATAAACAAATTTTTCATAGAAAATGGCCCCTAAGCCTTTTTTAGCCCAAAATTGCGCGACCATTAATGATATGTTTATATCAATATCGCAAGCATTTTTCGTCTCCTTTTATATGACATCTTACCGTTCAGATCACCAAATTATATATGTGGTTATGTTTACCAATCTGAAGAGAGTGATTATAAAGCCTACGTTTTACGTTCTTAGGTCATCAGAAATTTTCTGCATCCTTTAACTACTAATTCTTAAATGCATAGTTCAAAGGGGGGTTTAATAAGATGCATTCTTGGAACAAGTTATTTTATTACAAAAACTGAACAGTTAACAAGACTAAACCTCACCAGATAACAATAGTTATCTGAAAGTCAGTCCGTCAGCATTAGATTCTAGAATGTGTAAGGTTTAACACAGAATTTGGCTGAAATTCTAATTGAAGGAGCAGACTCAATGCCTTCGAAAATGTTTTCCCCCCAAAATAATAGCAATAGCTTAAAAAAGTTCTATTCAATAAAAACTGATCATATATAGCTTATCTTAAATAATTGATACATAACGAAAGAATCGACCCAGTGGACTGAGTGAAAGATAAATATCATTAGTTTATCCATTTAGAGAAGGAAGGTTTGAATGCTGGTAATGGAATAAGAAGCAGGTAAGTGTTTGTACACCCATGATAATTAGAGTTAATGTTTATTGTGTGAAAGTGCCTTTCCCAAAATTTTAAAATGTTTAATCCTATAGAGGTAATGGATCTCTTCCTACAAGGATAGGGAAGATTTTCTTGTTTTCCTTTCCCTTGCCGAAAAGATAGATTGTATTTCCTGAGGTGGGTGACTAATCTAACGAATTTATTTAATAAGTCCTCACAATAGAAGGCAAGATACTGTGAGACAGGAAAAATGAATGTCAGTGCCAAAGACTAGAAAGTAATCGACAGTCGTGATATAAATACACCCTTGGCCAAAAGTAGAAAGTACCCCTCATAGGTGGATATATTTAACATATTTAATCAAACCTTTTAGAATGTATCATATTTTTCATAAATATTTATAATAATAATTTATATACTGTTAATATGTTTGAATAGTTTGCTAAAATGTTTGAATTGCATAGTATTTTACTAATTGGAGCCAAAGAATCATAATAAAAAGTTTTCTAAAATTAGAGTTTGACCAATATTTCATATAGTTAACCTTAAATTTATAAGATCTAGGAATATAGAGTAATTATAGATATTATGAAAGGTAGCAACTTTTTTTTCGCCCTGACTTTTATCTCCAAATGATAAACTCTACATGTAGATTAACATCAAAGTCCGACATAATGCCAAAAGAGGGCATTTCAGCCTCTTTTGTTGCCTTGAGCACAACGTAACAATTTCTGGCAAGTACAAACTCAGAATCTGGTACAAATTAGGTATTAAGAAAATATTCGTCCTTTACTAAAGAGAAAGGCTTAGTACTTTTTGATACCCATTATTTTATCTAAGTAGTAAAAAACAGAAGCTTGAATCAGTGAGGGTGTATTAGTGTTAAAGACAATAAATGGTGACTTGGAAAAGCGTGTATGGAACTTTTAGAAATTCTCTGGAAGATCCCTCCACCCTGACCAAGTGTAGCACTCTACCACCCGGTAGCAAAGCTGTAAAAGTCTAGACTGGAATCAAGTTAAACACAATTGACCATTTATGGTCTTATATCATCTATTTTCATTCAAGGGATAAAGAGTGGCTCACTTACTTAAATAATTACTTAGTAAGTGAAGAAGAATTAGAAGAGTGAAGGTTACCCCAGCTTTCGCACAGTAAGTTAAGAAAGGGAAATTTACCCTTATTTAAAAAAATAGGACCATACCCTTGTACAATTAGGCTTAAACTTTGCCCCAAATTATTTTTATAATCAATGGTAAAAATTAACCCATTAGTGCTGGAAGTGTAATCTTCTACCAATATTTCCAAATATTTACACATAAGGTTGGAAAACAACAATAAGCCTTTGTTGATTTTTTATTTAAATTCATACAGTAGTTACCGAGAAATGACATGTATATTTAAATACTACTTCGGTCTTAGCGAAAACAAAATCATTTTAAATTATTTATAGACAATAGGCACTTTTTAGGTTTAACCGCTTGGAGGTACTCGTATATGGTACTGTTTGAAGCATTTAGGATGTAAGCCAACATTACATTTTTCGCATAAAAATTTGCTTTTAACTTCACAAAGTTAGAATCTCTGGCCGTTTTCAAAATAAATGATTCAGCAGTTTTTTCATCATATCTCGCAATGTCCTGATGATTTTGAGAAAGTTTTCTTCCTTGTAGGCTTGGAACTCCATATGTTTTCAAGTATATTTCACAGAGATTACCAATAAAGTCTGATAAAGAAATATTCTTGCCTTGGTCTTCCATGAGACAGTGTGCGTTGATGGTTGTTAAAGACAGCATGTGCGAAAAATCGGCCACCACCACCTACTTTAGAGCATTTCTATCCTATATATCCCAATCTTTTCATCCATGACGTCAGCATAGCCTAACTTTTTTCTATATACTTTTTATTTTTATATCGCTTTTGTAGCGTTTTGTTCAACCCATGTCATTTGGACCAAAATTCGTTCCAAGAATGAGATCTTTATTGCCCTTCCTTTTGGAACATCATGACTGGTTGCAAAATCATTCGTTCCACGAACCTTCTTCTTCATGTCATCCCTGGTAATTAAAAGTCATTTTTGTTTTCGATTTAATCAGCAGGTTCTCAAACAACAGATACCTTTCTCTGTTAGATATTCTATCAGGGGAGCACCAGTAAATAAATTATCAAAATAAATTTTTAAACCATGATCGCCCGGCACTGAGGATCTGTTTAACAGTTTTCCTAAAACATTTTTTAAAAGCACAAGGTCAACTGCTGTGTCTAATTTGGAGATCAATTATCCAGTATAGAAATCGAAAGTATGTAAACAGCCTTTCTGCGAGCATATTGCCCACATTTTTAAACTAAATCGAATTGGCTTCCCTCGTATGAACTACTTGCAATGATGCCAAATAAAGTAATGTTTCATGCTTTCATCGACTGACATATGTTCTATGAGTTCACTGGAGAGCAGGATTTTCTCCTGAAGGCGTTCAAACAGTGGTTGTAGTTTAGATTTTGAATCCCTTTCCTCTATTTGATTAGTATCTATGGAATGGTTATTGTGTAAAATTGTTAAAAATCTCTCTCCTAATACTCTTGGAAAGAATCTTCGGGGCTTTATAGCCACCCGACCAATATCGTCTTTTGTTTGGCTGAGAAGGCCACCCAATAACACATACAATTAATTCGTCCCCGAATAAAAGCGTTCTATTTTTTTTTGCTGTGCGTATTGGTTAGATTCTTATACAATCAGGTCAAGCAATTTGTCATCGACAAACACCTATTTTTTCTTCTTGATTTACCTGTAAATTCCAAATTGGCCTCATCTTCCTTCAAAAGCTCTTCTCCATCTTGATTTAAAAGGAAAAGCTCCGCATTCAATAAGCCTCTTCCTAATTGCTGCAATTTCCCTTCGCCTTCTTTATCAGATTTATCGCTATCTTCATCTGTTATATCATCTTCGTCTAAAAAGCCTATATTCAAGTGTATTTCATTTTATCGCTCAATTAACTCCATAAGTGAAGTACATTCAAATACATTCATTCTGAAATAGATGAATGATGTATGTATATATACACATATCTAAATAGTATAAGCCACATCAAAGTAAAGTTTAATGGGCTTTAGACACAAATAAACCGAGAATAAAAATAATTACAGTAGTCGTGACTGAAAAATCGTAAAATCCTAAAATAGCATAGAAACTTGATTGCTTGCGCTAAATTAAACGTGAGGCCCAAAGGATATTAAAATACACCGCATAAATAAGTCTTATATTTATTATTTATAATATTTATTTTGTTATAAGCTTATGTTTAATCATAAATACAAGTAATAAGTAATTATAAATAAGCGGAATATACACTATAAACTTACGGTGTCTTCTTCATATATCGACGGTCCGCCATCTTGCCAAACAATGCTTTATAAATCAGTGTGGCCAACTGTATAGATTTATAATATTGCTAAATTAATAAAATAACATTATAAGGAATAATTTTGGGGGATAAAAAAGTCTTATAAAAAAAATATTGAAATTACTAGTACATTTTTTCATGGTTATTTAAATACCCTGTAGGCTCTACTGAGTTAATTAATACTTGATAACATTAATGTTTCTACTCCCCACATCCTATTCTTTCCCGTTTTGTAATTCCTGATCCCTGCTAGCAGCTCTACTGGCATGAAACCGAACAAATGTTTAGTAAAATCTATGGATTGAAATAATTTTAGGAGGCATGTGGTAGTATTTTCTAAAGAATCACAAACCATACATCACACAAGTCTACGTGAACTGTGATCCGAGTAAAGTATTAATCAGGCAAAAACGTGAAGGAATGTGTACAGGATGTAAACAAAGTAGAGCGGAGAGTTATAAGCCATGTCTAATGTATTCAAATTTACATTAATCAGAGAAAAAAATGCAGAGAAAAAAATACCCTTTTTAGATCTTTTAATATTATTCCTGATTCCTACTAACTTTTATCTAAGAATTGTAGTCTTGTCATGCCTTTTATAATCAGTACAACACCTAAGACTTTTATTGAGCTATTAGTTTCTATGCCTTGGTTAAGCTAAAAATATTGCTTGAGGGCAAATTAAAATGCTTCAGCTGTGAATATTAAACTATCTCTAAACCAGCCTTTATGTTCATAACTTCAACGCGTAAATGAATTGCTTGACCAAAATAATCCCTCACTTGTCAGCCAAAATGGTGTCTTCTTCCTTTCTGTCAATGCACGCGAAAACTTGACGCCTTTGTCTAAAGTAAAACGTTTTGCGATAGGTTGAGATGTTCTTATTCTCTCATATAAATATGAAATTGCCCCATCTAAGTACTATTTATTTAAGTCATCAAAGAAATAGGTAAATGGCAAAGATTACTCTGCTATAAAAGAGGTGTAATAAGCTATTATATCACATATTACATGATAATCCGAATGAAGTATTAAAAAATATCCACTACTTAGTTTAGCAGAGGAGAGAACTGTTAATAATGATGGAAACTATTTTGATAGATGAATATGTTTTTTGTTATATTATAAATAATTTTGTTTGCTAAAACACGACATTAATATGTTGAAAACCTTATTTATTTAAATTGACCTCCCCCGTATCGAGAAAGAACTAAAAAAATCAATAGCTTGCCAAGGGCAGTATATGATATATAGTTTGCGTGATGTAAAGCCCAATATATTAATCTAGACAGCAAGATGAGAGAGGGTAATAACAATTCAAGTGAGTGCGATAAAATAAAAGCTAAATTACCATATGAAGGGAGAATGTGAGCAAATCACTTGAGCATAAGGATGGATCCGTAGACTGCAGTTGTGGCAAATACAGCCATGTGGTTCTCTACATGTGTAACTAGGTCGACCCTATTAACAAACCCAATAGACCTCAGACCTTTATAAATTGTTTAGTATCCTTAACCATAGCAAACCTTTAGTGAAAAAACTCAACATCAACATTCACAAATATCTTCATTTCTACATACCCAGAGTAGCAAAATAACATAGTGTATAAATAAGCAAGGAACGATTGCGATGGGCCAAGAACCTGATAAAAATAATCTTTACCCACCTCATCGGAAAGAAATTCCCTTCTGACGAATACATTCTCACGTTAAAGGAAGTGAACAGTAAGATTCACGTTTTAGAGCTGCTAACGGGGCAATATCCAAAAGCATAGCACCGTAGCACCAAGAAAGTTCTAAACCATAGAAATTATATGGAACACTATTGAATTTTTAATTGTTAGGCATACATTCGCTTGATCCAAATTAAGGCAAATATTGACACGTGATTTGCAGCAATTTCTTTAACTAAACAAACTAGAGGATACTAGCAAGAAGTTGAAAACCCTACATATTCTTGACTTAAAACTACTTGTGACCAAAATAGAATAACTGCATACAGACTTTGGCATACAAGGTGTGATAATGATGTATTTATAATTCAAAGGAATGGATTGGATAATATTATCAGAAATAGGTCGATTATCAATCTAAATGCAGATCAAATAATAACTAAATCTTAAACCCATGCAAGCATATGGTGTATTAAAAAATAGCAAGTTAAACCAAGTTCCCAAAGTTTATATGATACCCAGGGCTCCCCAAATTATCCAAGACCTTTTAATTCGCAGAGCTTACAGTATTCACTTATTTCACAAAAATGGTAATCATTCTGATTTGAGAGACCTCGTGACCTCTAACACAAGAATTGCCGACCAAGCCCTAGAACGCGAGAATTTAAAGCAAATAATAGTTTACAGAACACCACATTTTACGTAACAATGAAAAGAAGGACTATAACTCCCGTTCGGAAAGCTGAATCATATACCAGAAAGTAAAAATTTGTTTTTTTGCCAAAGATCCAGAGTAAAAGAGCTTCTGTTGCTCAAAGAACGTGACCCAAAGTTAATGAATTCACTACCAGGAAGGAATGTTGCAGTGAAATACATGGGGAAAGAGAAAAAAGCATTATTTTTATTTATCCAGGAAATCAAATAAGTAATGTCAATGAAAGATAAAGTTTGAGAGATAAAAGTAGTTAGAAAACTTTCTAATGAAGTGGAAAACTACAAAGACACATGTAGCATACATACACTCTGGGTGTAGGACTCCAAATATAATCAAATTAAAATAGTTTTTTATTTATGTATTTCTGTCAATTTAACTTGAAAGGAGTGATGAGAGATCAACCAATATATATATATATATATATATATATATATATATATATATATATATATATATATATATGTATATATATATATATGTATATATATATATATGTATATATATATATATATATATATATATATATATATATATATATATATATATATATATATATATATATATATTTACGGTGTATACGGTATTTTAGGTCATACACAAGGGATGAAATTATTATGGAGTTCATGAAAATTCGTAATTTTTCTGGGAAAAAGTTATATAAAGTTATTTTATTAGCAAACAATCAATTTCTTTTCATAACTATGGCAAAAATACGCTGTCTTACATTGATTAATAGTTGATTTGACCTACTTTAGCCGTTTTAAGTGCTTTTATACACTCTGGCTTGCCAGTGATTAAGGTTCTGCATAGTTGTGCTGGATTCTGTTAGAGTGAAACCAAACGTAGATAAGATGTTCTATGAGCTTTGCTTTGGTCGTTCTGGGAAGTTCGTGTATTTGATTTTTTTTAATATACCATAAAATCCCAATAACGTTCATGTCCTGGGAATTTTGAGGTTATAATAGCAGTTTATTGCTATTTTGTGCACACCATCTCTTCATTGGTGGCGCTGTGTGATTAGAAGCCGAGTAATGCTGAAATATGCATGATCTGTCAGCTCAAGATTCCCTAATTTGAGGTACCAAACAGTTTTTCAGTACTTCAATATACTTATATTGATTCATTATACCTTCAAAAATCTTCAAGCCACTTGTCCTAAATACAGAACTTGCTCCCCGAGTGTCTTTTTAAGACACTTGGCATGAACTCCTCACCTGATCGCCTCCTTACTGCCTACACATGGTCTTCAAGTACCGCAATAGTTGAAGTCTCCGAAAACACAACCTGAAACAATATAAAACACTATTGCAGTACTAAAACGACCTGTGAAGCTAGTGACAGCAGTTAAACAGCCAGAAAAATATGTCTAAAATTATTTCATTCAGCATGAACACGTAGCAGTAGGTAAATAAGAATGTACCAACTAAGGTTGGTACAGTATTTTCTCTTATGCTTAATAAAAAATATAAGAGCTAAATGTAGTCTTACCTGTTCCCATTGCTCAGAATTACAATCAGCCTGAGCATTAGCCCAGAATTGACGTGCCTGTGTCATGGTTTCGGTAAACCTAGGCTTCTTTTTGGACAGTAGGCTCGAAATTCTCTGTCCATTAACCTCCTATTTAATGTAATTCGGGATAAGACTAATTCCATGTGATAAAAGTTCGCTTTTAATCTTCCTACAAGATTTGCTTTTGTACTTTTATTTTCCTGCCTGTTCTTGTTATTGTTTTCCTCATGCGATCACATTTCCCAGCCCTTGCTGACTGCAAATTAAGACCGTTTTAAATTTTTTCCCTTTATATTGCTTGCTGTTTGACAGAAGACTCCCAATTTTAGGGCAATATCTTTCTGTTTAAGTGTACTATCACTTAATAAAACTAATTACTTTAAGTCAATTCTTTGTTAAAATAATTAACTTTCATCATGTTATTCTGTTATTAATTCTTAAATACAGATCTTTCGTTCTCTTTTTATTTGATCTACGCCTAAAAACTTTGATCATTCATTCATTTCAAACATTTGTATGTATCGGGTATTATATTTGCTACTTGTATCTTAGTTTCACAATATAACAACCAATTTACATAACACGCATTTAGTCATGAAAATTGAGAGAGCGTAAGGAGAATGATTGTTTGATATGTTTATCTCATAAATAGGCAATTTATACAAGAATTTAAAATCATACAAACTGAGGACCAAAGTATGGTTGCTCTTAAAGGTATTCCCTTAGAGAAAATCAAACTAGTTACATTCTGCATAAATGTCCATTCACTCACAAAATCTATAATTAAATCGCAACGTTTCGTATTCTAAATTCCCCCAAATTTTAGTTCATTAACATATAAAATATATGTGTGACCGTGATGTCTTCTGACTTTCCGTATGCTTCTGATCAATATCCTTATAATAGTGCGCAGGATAGATTGTACTGCGTGACTGTGTATCGACGTATCCAGAATTAAGATTAGATTTCATTAGACTAATGTCTATATTTTTCTGATCTGATAGGTATAGAAGTCTTGTTTAACTTAGAATAATTGTGGTAATTGAACAAACATCTAAACAACACATCGGGAGGCTAAAGTGAGTGTTTTCTAGACCAATAAAGGCTGGTTTAAAGGTGATCCTCGAAGGTTGTCATTTTTTTAAAAGGTTCCTTATTCTACTTAGGATTTATAAAAACATACAGCAACCGCTTTGTGGTTGATACTGATGATTCTATCTTTGGTGTAAGTTATGTTCTGATTCAATGCCACGTTGTTGGCGATCAACCAATTGCATATGCCAGTGTAATACAAATATAGAGAATTAAGATCAACGAAACCCATTTTATTCATTCAATTCAAGTACACCCTAATATACATGCGTACTTATGATTCATGCAGGAGTTATATAAGGCTCAGGAGACTCGCAAACTGGTACAAAAATAGGATTGAATACATGGTTTACAGGTAAATAAATGCTGGCATCGTTTTATTTATTCTTTCTTCTTTTGAAACCTTTACTGAGCTAATATCTTGCAGAGTAATAAATAATCTATATCAGAGAAAGTTTTAAGTTTTTAAACACAGGTTAATTGTACCCGTAATATACTACTTACAATGGATGATTTGTAAAAATACCGAAAAACGTCGTTCTGCAGTTTATTTCCAAGCTTGGTTTATTTCAAGGTCATTAATACATACAATTAACAACAGAGATTCCAGTGCTGAGCCTCTGAGTACACAACAAGCCGCTTTAAAGTTTTCAGAATCAATTTTCTATCCACATTCGAATATTTTCCTCTTATTCCATGCGCCTAATGTTTCAGAAAGAGCTGTTTACGTTAGTGGTTTCAAAAGAGTTTTAGATCTACACATAAATTATATTTACTGCTTAACTTAGTATAGTCAATAGAAATCATTTTATGAGAAAATTTTGGAGATTGGTTAACGCGAGTATCCTCTTGGAAATCTATGTTTTGTGCAGGATTAGCTTATTTATTTCAACCTGACAAACTGTTCTATCTCTAATTAATTAGCGATTCGAAGAGTTTACCTACCTGTCATATTTCGAAGAGTTTACCTTCACGTCATATTTCGCAGAGACGTCTTTCAATTATATATTGAAGAGATATCATTTTCTTAAACGAAATGAACAAAAATGAAGAGAAGACTGCACACAAGGATTTTCTTCCTGTTCATCTCATAAGGGCATTGGCTCTCGAAATGGATACTTGTAGCGCTATCCAACATGTTCACGACACTAGCGACTGAAAAGAAAATATATTTTCGGGCCCTTCCAAAATTCCTTTTTAAGGAATAAGTACATTCTCGTTTCCACTGGTAATCTTTCGCACTACACCGAATTTATTCCAATCCCTGAACAAAAGGTAGAAGCAATATCAAAGGCATTGTTAGATCAAGTAATTACAAACATACGACCCTATATTAATCCACAAGCAAATATTCGTGAGAAAAAAATGGACCGATTGATCTTGGTAGCACTTTGCAATTTGGTCAGCAGCTCTTCACAAACATGAAATACTAAATTAATCCTTGTACAGCTATCAATTAAAAAACGCTTCTATTGTGGTACTCTAGATAATGTCTGAAGCTTAAGGTTGACCCTCGTTGAAGAAGATGACGCTCTTTTACTCGCTTTGTAATTGTAGGTAAGTTGAAAGTTTGAATACTTGTCCAGATGAAAAGATTATAATGTTGTAAAAAATGCTTTTACCACTAAGAGTATTAAATTGACTAGCCCACTTGTAATTTGGAGACAGAAGAAACCAGAGACAACCAGCAGAAACGTATTATCAGAGCTCCAATTAAAGGGTGGAACCTGCATCCACTAACATCCATCACGGTCAGCGGCCTTATTTCAAAAGTGCGCCCTTAGATCGAACGGTATTTCCTTCAACATTTAGTTGGATTGTTATTAATGGCTATATTTCGCTAAAACACATCTTACTCCAATATGTTGTAGGATAGTGCCATTTTGTCAACTACTGCTTATTCAGGTGCACCAAAAAGTTGGAATGTATTGGCATTTTGAGGAAAGATTAATCAATATTTTTTATTCCACTATAAAAATATAGGCATTCACAAAGAGGCAGTGCAAAAACCTAAGATACATGTCATAGACATCCAAGATATTCACTATTATCTTAATTTGTTAAAACCGGCTGGTGCATCCTAAAAAACACCCTTAACAGGGTATTAAATTCACGGAATAAATCGTTTCGTAATGCTTGAACTCTGGATTCACAAACACATCATATAAATCTAGTTCAAATACATATAATTGCCATGGAAAAATTTTTCTGACACATGGGTTTTGCTTATTCCTTAAACATATCAATAAATAAATATTGGCTTAGTAGGTTTGCATAAATGTATCTTATTCACTCAGAATTCAAAGTAAATTAACAGGTTCCAAAAACCTTTTCGAAATAAATACATTTTTCATGCTTGAAAATGCTTGAAATCCTGATATCAATATGTGATATGTTACAATCATTATGTATCCATATAAAATATCAGATTTGTAGATTAATACGATTTTAATGGTAGGCAAACCTAGGCCATAAGTGAGTGGGGAGGTTTTATGGTCCGTCGACTCAAGAATCCAGTTTCTTCGACCTAGTTAAAGCAAGAGTTTACAGGAAGTCAGTCGAGCATACTCGCGGCTTTGTACTTGTAAAGGTTTGCCTTTCAGGTTGAGCGGTGGGTCATTACACCGTTTGTGATGTTACCATGAATTGAGAGAAGTACCAAGATATTCTGAGAGATTACATGCTTCTTTTACCCCCTCAAATGCCTAGAATTGGATTTTTCAGCAGGAAAATACCGCATTTCACAAGTCTGCATGCACCATACAGTGCTTCCGGGAGTAAAAAATTAAGGTGATGGACTGGCCCCTTTAGTAGTCCCTGGATATGTATCCACATGGAAAACTTCTGTTCGTCCCTGAATTTACCTAAGATACAGAGGTATAAGAAAACCTTTGGCCGCGGCTCTAGGGCGTATAAACCCCTTATAATTAGTGACATTACTCATTTCAGCCTATCCAGCCAATCAAATAAAAAAGGATCTACTTGCTGAAGCTGTAAGTTAATCTACATTTGCTGATAGCTAGCATAGCCACCACTGTCATTGTTTGTACATGTACCAAACTTGGTCTTCCACTTTACCAACAAATAAATATGCAAACTTTTCCAACCACACTCTCTCCAATTAACTGATGTAAAGTTGGGTGGAAAATCCGGCCACTTTTTTCCATTTGGCATCTCTACCCTTAATGTTTTTGAGGATTGCCGCCGAGAGCTCACGTATGTGCCCGCTTCTTCAGGGCCTCAAGACCTAGAACGCAAAATATAAATTGAGAACACCCTCTAAATGATGTAGCAATTTTCTCAAACTTTTGAAGGGTATATTAATTGAGTTTTAGATTTTCGCAAATTCTGAAGAGATATGTTGAAATTGAGATAGATTAATGAGCTTTCTCCTAATTCATCAAAACTTGGATTATTTTATGAAACTACTGATATAGAGGGTAATATAAAAGCTTATGAAATTGAAGACATATTTTTAAGTGAAAACTTGCAACAAACTCGCATTTGGCCTAAAAAAAACTCCTAAAATATACTCCACAGTGTCGAGAATAAGATTCATTCCTCCTCCTTTTAATTAACCCCTCATCACCGTGGCTTGTTGCACATATGCGATTTACTTATAAATGGCCTGTGATTAGTTAACACTCAAAATAAATAGAATTAACTATAAATTAAACTAAATTTCCTAGCTACAAAATGCTAAAAACATTCGGAGACCCTAACACAAAGCAAAATTTCCAACATTCCTCATTATCCAATAGTTCAAAGCCATCGAATCTCTTTAAAACTCTTGCCACACCTATTATTCTATTTAGAGAAACCAGCTTGCACAAAATTAAATGTTAAAATAGGGTAACCCATTTCAATGGTAAAGGAATATTAAATCTATAGCAAAAAACATCAAAATTACACAATATTCCTCCTAGGTTACTTTTTTGCCATTTGGGTATAGTTAATTCCCTGGATCCCGTACACGTTTCAACTTTTCTCCTGAAACTTAATCTCATTTTAAACGCCCGCCATTCGAATGAATTACTATATAACTTGATGAACGCAAAATTTCGTAGTCCTATTAAGGAAATTAATAAGCTAGATTAGGCGATTTAGACTTAGAACTTTGTAAAAAAACATATTACGCTTACTATATGCATACATTATAATGTTCCACAACCTGTAACGCCAATAAATTCTAGACCGCACGCCAGTGAAATTTTAAGAAAAGTAAAGCGCATAATCTTTCTTTAGAGGAAGTGTCTTTGTGTGCAGGGTCCCTACCGTAGTTACATCAAGACAAGCCTAATCAATGTAAGCGGCAACATGAGTTATTTTGTTAGTAAAAAAATATTTATTAATATATTTGGAATAATCATTGACAGCTGTCGGGGTACAACCAATCTATACCATAGATTACTTCTATATTATGTGGAGGGGTGACGTAATCACCAACTGCAACCAGAACCGTTAAAGGACTGCTCGCAGGGATTAACGACCGACTAGGAGGTCACACTTCCGGCGTTGGGTTTAAAATCCTTGATAGTCCAACAGAGTGCATAAATAGTTGGCGAGATTTACTCTAATAGGCCAAGAATATGGTTCAAGCTTAGTTAAAGATGAAACAACAAAAATATAATTTAATGCATACAGATCAAAATAAGAATATAAGCAAAGGGGAATTATTTAAATCGTAAGAGTCCCTGGAAATTTATAACGAGAGGGATTCTCAAATGGAATTAATTGATTAGCATTACTAGACTCAGATAAAAGGGAAGAACTTTACAATACTAATAATGGAGGGGGTTTGAGCCTTACTGGTCAATGAGTTAGGAGAAGGCCCTTCTTGCGATGATGAAAGTGTGGAACGATCTGAACGAGGCAGGCGGGGCATGATCCGGATCAGACAAGTGGGATACAATCCAAACCAACCTTCCAATGGAGGTAGACAAACTTCAAAGAAGACGTTCGACTGGAATGTGGGATTACTCAGGATTCCACTGGAAAAGGAAACTTCTTTTTCCTGAGGGATAATCGATGGAGATTTTATTCGGTCGATTAAACGAAGGGAGACTTGTGCCAATTCAAAGGCTTGCCGTTCACAGAAGCTAACAATTGACTTGAGTAGAATCCCGGGACCAGAGGATAAGGACGGCATTGATGAGTGGGAGGTGGAGAAAAGAGTCACAAGCTTCAGACATCCTAATCTGGAGGCGGAGTCGATTCATCATTTAGTAGCAATGTGCGAGACAGGGCGGCTCTTTCTCGCCTCGTCACCGAGGGGGGTGGATGAGGAGGCTTGGGAAATATTTTCCAACGTGTGCAGGAGTAAAAAATTCGAGAATGTTTAAACAGGAAATGACGTCGTCTATGGCGGGATACCAATAGCACGTGGTTTCCAATAAATTGGGGGGGGGAGAAAGAGATTATTCTTTTACAACAGCTAAAGGTAATATGTATTATAATGCATTCACAACCGCATTCCAATAGTCGAATTTAAAATTCAATTCATCTAATATTCATTCTACTTTAACTTCTAGATTTTAAATTGATCTTTCCCCATATTTTCTATGATAAACTCATTAATCTCCTGCAAATTAAGAAAATAACACCGATTTTGTTTAACCACTACCCAAAATAGTCATACATTCTAAACGTAAAAATATTAATTACACAGGTATTCATTTATTTATATATATATATATATATATATATATATATATATATATATATATATATATATATATATATATATATAGGAGGAATTAAACCACATTCTCCGAAGACAATTTTATTCTCAACAGTTTCGGTGTATCCCCCCCCTTGAAACTGTTCTGAATTAAATTGTCTTCGGAGAATGTGGTTTAATTCCTCATATATATTTATATATATATATATATATATATATATATTTATATATATATATATATATATATATATATATATATATATATATATATATATATATATATATATATATATATATATATATGGCAAATTACTCTCGTATTTCGCATATTTGACTTTGGATAATTTTTTTTTTCTTGTGTTGAAGTTTCTTGATTGCTATAACTCCTAATGAAATAATATAATTTAAGATAATTTTAATTCTATAATTTACATATCCTTGATTAGGATGTATTCATCGAAAACCTTCCGAAAACCATCTCTTCACTATTGATTGGTGAGCTTAGTATTTGAACAGTGGAAATTAAATTTGAGATGGAGTTTGAATGGCCTATATTAAAGAGGACTTCCATATCTATATTAGTATTAAGGCGTTTCAAAATGGTCCTTTGGCAAAAGATGAGCTAGAAGAATCAACTTCACTAAAATAATGAATTTTAATCTCCTGCAATATTTAACTCATTAAGAATATTGAAGAATAATGGCAACTTTTCATTACGTGAATAAATAAGAATTAATTTCCCTAGAATATGAATCTATCTCAAAGAATTGTGTTATATGATTCTAATGCACTAATTACTAACCCCCCAAAATGGGTCTGCACACAATTTTTGTGATACATGCGTCATTCATTCACTTATCACCCTTAGTTTGCATGGCATGATCGAAGCAACGCCTGTGGAAACAACTAGATTTTAATGGGAGCTACAGCTAAGAATCTACTGCGTTAAACATTATGTAATACAAGACAGGCTCGTTCAAGAAAGTGCAGGACACTTTTGTGCCCTATTTCGAATGTGAAAAATCCCCATTTTGAGCAGAATTCAGGACTGAGTGAACCAATTCGGGTACTATGGGCATGGGAAAATCTCAATGCAGAGAGTGACAACAGTCCAAGTCATTCGGGCGCCCCAGGAAGCTTACAGCTGAGCTGAACGAGAGTGTTACAGGCAGTTAAGCAGAGTCCAAAACACTTTGTGCGCAAGCAAAGTCAGTCCGTCGGTATATATCGTGAAACTTGCAGGAGAGTGTTAGTCATGGATGTAAAGGCCTACCCATACAGAATACAGAGGAAGCAGACAAGTACAGCCTCAGACAAGGAGCGGAGAAAGGTTATGGCAGTCAAGATAATGGAGAAGATTAAGGAGACCCCAACTTTCCTTAACCCTCTTTGGACTGCCGATGAAGATCACCTCGATCTTAAAGGAAAGGTAAACTCGAAGACGAATGTCTTCTGGCAGACCTTCAGACCAAATGAAGTAACCACTAAGCGCCTAGACCCCCCTAAGTGTAAGTTATGGACAACAATCTCAGCTTCAGGCATCAGCGAATCATTCTTTTTCGAGGAATCTGGCGCGACAGTGAGAGTCACCAATGAGCGATATGTTGAGGTCGTCAAAACTTCAAGAGGGAGCTGCAGAACTTGTTTTCATCGCTTATGGGGAAGTTCTGGTTCCAGCAAGATGGATAAAGATCTTATACCTGAAAGCTGTCCCGAGATTAGGTGAAATAGAACTTTGATGGCCGTGTGATCAGTCTCAAGAGTGATTTTGAGTGGGCGCCTCACAGCCCAGACCTTAGCAACCCAGAATTTTTATCCCTCGGGCTACCTTAAATACAGTGTGTACGCAAGGAGACCCAAAACCATAAAGGAATTCAAGTAAGCCACCAGGGAGGAGATCAGAGCTAATAGTGGGTCGGTTTGTAAGAACGTCATGGACAACTTTGTGTAGCGCCTCAAGAAATGCACAGAGCTAAATGGAGGTGATCTCGAACACGTGCTCTAGAATAAAGAGCAAAGGTCTAAAGACTCTCATGTTTTGATATGATGTTGTTACCTCAATTACTAGTTATCACCAAAGTTTCATTCAATCCTTGCGGAAAATGTTTTATAGTCCAAAGTTATTGCTCGATAAATATATCTCATAAATAATCATATATTCATAAATAAAACAAATATCATTAACGGGAAAAGGCTACAGAGATATTATTTACGGTGTAATAGCTACTCTTTTTTTCTTTATCAAAACTTCTCAAGTACATCATTACAATTTAATAAGGATAGGTAGGTAGGTAACGCCATTTCTCTTGGACAATAGCACGAGAGCAGAAAATGAAAATACACATAAACTTAAGGAGATAAATCACTGGTGAGCCTTAATAACGTGGAGCCGATCTTCGTTGGTTGCGAAAGTGTCCTCTTGTGTGTCTGTGATACATAAAACTATCGTGGAACTGATCATGATAAAAGGCAGCTGAGGATTGGATGCTTCCTTTATGCGTCAGAGGTATCTGGATATGAATAGAGATATAATGCATATTATTATCCCTTCGGTATGATTTCAGAAAGGAGACGAAATTGGGTATTTTTTGCCTTGATTGAGACGATAGCAGTGTTGCAATTTGTTAAGCGCATGATAGTTCATGAGGGACTAATTCTTCAACAGGGGTAAGAATGAACGTATCTGCCTGATGGGTAGTAAGTTAAGGACGCTAGGTTAAGTTTTGTGTCCGGTCTCTCTTTGATTAAAACTCTTCCTGGACGTGAGAATTCCAATGTCGTATCTAAGAGGTAAGCAAAAGAGGTAAATATGTAGACGAGCGGCCCGGCCGATAAGATGTACTATTTCGTCCGTGTTCCAAAATGTTTTACTTTTTTGGAGTACATTTATAGGGGAAGGCTCATGGGGAGTTAAACACGATGCGTGGACCGCACTACGATGATCCTGAGTTTCATTAAATTTGGGGGGGTCTGGGGGGAACAGCCCCCCTGTATATAATCCTAATTTTTCTAATGTTCTGACGTTTACAGAGGTGAATGCTTTAACTACATCATGTCAGCGCCTTTAATAGTTTTGCGAATTATAATAGGGGTTGGCCGGGCCGCTCGTCTACATGTTTACCCCAAAAGATTCATATGATAGGGTGGTTAGTAAATAGGGTGTAAATTAATGTTACGAAATGAGAGAGTTCAATTTTGATTTTGTAAACCGAGATTCTACTCAATTATTCATGATGAAATAGAGGAATTTTTACCTTATATTTAGATGTCCCGCAGCTTACGCACCATAGATTAAGCTGAAATTTAGAATAATTGTACGAAGTGCTGAGCGCCGTGGGTGAGATAAATATAATGACTTCAAATAAGGTAATAATTTTATCTTCTTTGCCTTCACAAGGGTATTTAAATCACCCAAGTAATAAAAATCCAGACGTAAGCTGTCAGCCTTATGGGGAGGCAATTACATTTCACAATGAGCATATGCTCTTTCCTAATGAATAACAATCGGATATTCTATAACACTTAACGATATAGAATGTTTGGAAAAACCTCGGTGTCCTGCATCTCAGATAACTTTCTGCCATGATGTTTTTTTCAAAGAACCCAGGAACCAAATAGACAGGTCTTCCCATAGACAAGCTCAATTCCATGCTTTTTATTTGCATCAAACCAGTGTGGGTTGTAAGAGGGCCATCAACTTTTGTTTTTGCGTATAATTTCGCTGAAAAGTTGCTCTCATTAGAGAACAGGATGCCAATTGAAAATTCTGGCTCACAATCAACTTTAGCTAACTTGCAATTTATTACCTACTGACTTGGGTCATCCTAGATTTTTAATTAATTGCACGTTAAACCAGGTTCATATCTTTAGCTTTCAGCTGTGATGGATTCTGCTTTTAATGTCCCCGATTTCAGCATACATTTATCACAGAGATTTCCTTGGCCTCAAAGCAAATGGCACTATAGAGCAGTAGGTATCGATCCGCTTAAGACAGTCGTTTGTCGGTCCTGAACCAATTTGTCGTACACAATTCCTGCCTCATTAAAATTATCAATAAGTTCATGAAAAGTGGTGTCAAAATTTTAGTTGTAACAAGGATTTCTACAAAAATATTCCCAAGCCACATATCTCTGGCTTCAACTGCTCAGCAGCCCCCAGGTTCCCAGTACCTTCTCGTTCGACATCGTTGTGCAGCTATTTTCACAAATCAAAAGAGTAGAAACAATTACCTTTCGTACCGTTTTTACTGTAGTACTGAAGTTTCTATCTTAGGCTACAAATATTTAATTATATATTTGATTAATTATAACCGAGGAAATTTATATCTCGTATTACCCTTTTTATCTCATTAATAGTCACCTACTTAAATACATATGTTGATTTTTTTTTCATAAAGCATGAATAAGTGTATTTTCAGACACATTATTAATTATACGTATATTGCAGCAAACAAAAGAACTACTACCTAAATACAAATATCACATGTGTAAATTGATAAATTGATATTTATCGGATTAAATAATAAGAGTTTGCTTTACAAGTCCAGTCACTTTTTATGATCGCGTGACAGAAGCCATTGATTCAACTTTAATTTACGATGTGATATCTTCGAATTTTTGCTTAAGCGTTTGATATATTACCATTTAATATTCGGCTATCAAATTTCAAGGATATGCAAGTAGTAAAGAATAGGGTAATTTGATTAGTAACTGATTAAGTCATCTTTAGCAAAGAGTTAGTGTAAAATAAATATCTTACTGACTATCAGAATGTTTTTTTCATGGAACACTTTTCACACAAGATTTTTTCCCAAGTCTCATAAATAGGGTGAGATCTGGAAAAGAATGAAGAGTAAATTCATTTGCCAATGATACTAAGCTCAGACAGGAAAAATATAAAGATAATAGAAATATACAGCAAAAAGAGCAACGATAAGTTAATTTACCTTGCCCAGAAGATTTTTGTGAGGTAGATTAGTCTTGAATATCTTTAGGCGTGTCTGTGTTTGTCCAAAAAGCTTAGATATTATTTGGTGGATCGTAGGCCAATGAAAACATGATTTGAATTTAAAGCGGATCCAGATAAGGATGATGATTCAGGATCACTTGATCTCTTTATATTTTATACAAGATATCTGAAAGAAGTTATTGACATGGTTCAATTAAATCTTCTGTAGGGTACTTAGCCTAAGGAAGAATTTATTAGATTTGTGAGGAGATTTATATTAATAGAAGACAAAATGTATCCTGAATAGTATCTATAATTAGCAAATGCCTTTTTTCTTGATTTATATTTCTTGATTTTTGTATTACCATTTATTGTGGTCCTAGAATGTGTCCTTATTCGTTTTACAGACGAGTAACGTTTCTCGTGGCAGAATATACGATAGGTATGCCCCTCACAATGACTAGAAAGCAGAACTTGTACCGAGAAAGAAGGGCAGCTTCACTAAGTTAAATGTTTCATTTCCCAAAAGGAAAATGCCAAGAGACGCGTCTAACACCTAACTTTCTCTTTGTAATCGTTAGTATTTTTATTACATGGGACATCGATTTAAGTTCTTTTTTAATAAAAATTAAAATTTTATGAACTAAATAAACGGAATAAAGCAGCCAATTAAAGAAAAACCATCGTATGCAAGGTAAATGTCAGAACAAGTTTTAGTCAAGATATTAGATGAGTTTTTTTATAAAGAGGACCAAGCAATGGCTTCGCCACTTCCCCGTAGGGGGAGCTTGCAATTCCCTACTGAAATTAAAATATAAAATATAAAAAAAGCAGCCATGGTTAAATTTTTCTAAATTTTATGAACTTCGCCAATTATAATAATTTTAAAAAGGAACTCTAAATTTCAGCCCTTTCAAAATATCACGTTGCTAAAATATAGAGTTATAGATAAGATGATATATAAAAGTGAGTTTTCTGAACTTCACCCTTTGTACTTCTTTGGGTTTTAAAAAATTCACAAAATACCGATACTTATATTTATTTATAAACTTCATCATTTTGTTATTTGATAATATCAAAGAATTATTAGAAATAACTTGGATTGAAAAACCTAATTCATAACCAAACTAAGATGGAATTATTATTTAAATACTCAAAAAATCCCCTTCTTGAATTATAGTTAGTGATGATGATTAGTGATGATGATGATGAATACAAACGTCAGGATCAAATTTCAGTAAAATTTTGTAATGAGAGATCGGTAAAGAAAATATCTCGAGATATATATGTTCCTGCAGATCCTCTACGGAATTTTGAGCTTGGAAAGCACACTATCATCCAGTTCTCTACTGAGGCAAGTCCCTTCCTTTATTACACCTTATAGCCCCACTGCGTGCACACTACTGATAAAAGTGCATGTATTTTTTGCAATTTTAAGTTGTAGCGGGGAACTTATCCTTTCTTTGTCTCTATTTGGATATTTAGATATTTCCTCAGTTGTGACCAGAAGCTAACACATGCATCTTTCGAATAACTCTAGAAATATATATATTTGGCTTTATAAAACTCTCTAGTGATTTTATAGAGCAGTTATTAGGCATAAATCTTCAAATATATCATAGTCCAAAACTTATATAAAAAATTCCCTCTCGATATTATTTGACTGTTGAACCTAGAAGTAATATAAAGGGGGATAAGATTTTACATCTCTGAATAATGTGGCTAATATCTAACTCTTCTAATGAATTTCCTTGCTAGTAAACAATAGTTGATCTTTAGCTTCTAACATAAAGGAACATTTAGATTTACATACATAACTAGATAATAGTATGGAGATAGAAATCACAGAGATGATAAAGGTCTTACTGTTAGTACTCTTTTTCAAATCGACTAAATGAATATATGTGCATTGCTCTCGATTATCTACTATAGAGCATGAAAGAAAGATTTCATAATTTTCTTTCTATTTCTTTATTATCAATTAAAGAACCGGCGGCTTGAATACCTAAATTTCCTTTGAAAGATATCAAAATTATATGTTAATATAGTAGATAATCGAAAGCAGTGCAAAGTTTTCACTGAATCGATTTGGAAAACACCACTACTGACACTAAGGCATTGTAGAGCGAATAGTTGCAATACAAATTGATCTAGTAGGAATTAACACATTTAGAGTACCTTTTTTAATTGCAATTCTACTTATAAATGACCTAATTAAATGTGCACATTAAATGAACTATTTTTTTTGAATTTACAAATACGGGATTACACCCTCTAATGAGGGCGAAGTAACTGAGGAAATTGTAAGAATAATTTATACCAAGAATAATTTCGGAAGATATGTACTTGTATTTTGCTTATTACGTTTATTCATTTTGTCTAGCCTCGTTTGTTCAACATTTTCTAAGTGTAAATTAATGAAATGAGTGTTAATTGATTGTTTTTCATTTTGGGTCATTATTATAAAATGGTGACTGAATGAGAAGTTATTTTGCGTTCATCTATATTTTATTAAATTTTTATTACAATATTTGGAATATTAATAAGGCCAGATAGTTTTTTACCAGTTTATTTACATATATTATACTTCTATGACTATTTTTCCTTAGTCATTTTGTATTTGTATAGTTGTTTTTCTTGCTACTGCTTTGTATTTTTAAAATTTTTCTATAGCTTGTATATTTCAAGGAAAAACAGTAGCTTACCAAACTATATTAAAGTTTGAATTCATTCTAAACACGTCTAGAGTTGACCAATATTTGGAGGCCAGTTGTTTTACATGTTACTTGCTCTAATCTCTAAAGGAATGCTGGAAAGTCATTTGTGTATACAATATAAAAATAAACTACATTTTCCAGTTTATAAATATATTTTATTATAGATAATTTACATACTGGGCCGAAATCCATATAACTAGAATGAACGCGCTAGTATATATTTATCTTACTTTCATTGTTCCAGACAATAGAAACAAATTGTTTACTCATTTACACCTGCCTAATTAACAAAATTTTATGCATTTTCTCCTAACAACAGATCTCGAATCTGGAATCAACTATCTTTTAAAGGACATAGAAAAATGCCTCCAAAATAGAGTCCACAACCTTTGCTTGCGAAAATTTCTTATTCCTCAATTCGAGCGTGGTTCAACATGATTCATATTCTGTACCATTCTGCGAGAACCTCAGTTAGTGATTCCTCACGTAGAGCAAGAAACCACTCATAATTCGTCTAAATGGATCCAGAGATTTGTAAGCCTGAGCATTTTGAGTCCTCGTGCGCAATGCATTAGTTTAAACAGGGATAAGTCTAGAGGAAAATGTAGAGGTGCGATTTTAGACATATTTAATATTTAAGTCAGATGTATATGAGCAAATAGTTACCTTGATGATGGGGCAGACGGCTGGTGTCGGTTAAATTGCCTCCCCGTAAATTCAAACTTCCTGGATTGTTACTGTAAAAAGAACAACGTCTGACTCCCCCTCCTCCCTATTTATTGGAGACCAGGTGCTATGGTATCGCGCCATGGAGGACGACACTTCCTGTTCGAACATTCTCTAATTTTTGACTGTTGAGCACGTTGGGAAAATATATATCAATCCTGCGAATTCGTCCCAAGCCTCCCCCCCACTACTCCGGTCACGAGGCGAGAAAGAACCGGTCTGTTTCGCCCCTCGCTGCTAAATTATCAATCAATTCCGCCTCCGGATTAAGAGGACTGGAGCTTGGGACTCCTTTCTCCAAATTATCCTTTCTCCCTCAAAATCGGGGATACAAATACTCAGGTTATTTTGTAGTTCGATGAGTCTAGCCCGCACCTCAAGGACGTCTTTATCATCTCATCCCATGAGCGTTCATCCTAGAGCAAACGTAGTCAGCCGTAATTCTACCCTAGTCAATTCGTAGCTTCTGTGAACGGCAAGTCTTGGAATTTGCGCAACATTCTCACTTTGTTTAATGGAACCGAAGAAAATCTCCATCGAATACATTTAAAGATTCCAGTGGAATTACGAGAATTCCCACATTCTCCGTTGAACGTTATCTTTGAGGTTTGGCTATCTTCATCGGAAGGTTGGTTCAGATCGTGCACCACCTGCCTCATTCGGATCGTACCCCACTTACCTCATCGGATCGTTCCCCACTCGTCTCATCGCAAAAAAGACCTTCCTCGAAGTCATCGACCAGTAAGACTCAAACCCCCTCTATTATTACTATTGTCAACTTCTTCCTCTTGATCTGAGCCTAGTAAGATTATTCAATTAATTTTATTAAAGAATCCCTCCTCATATTAATTATCAAGAGATATTTTCAATTTAAATAATTATCTTTTGCCTATAATTGTTTATATTTCAATCTTTGTAAATAAAATTATATTTTGTTGTTTCATCTTTACCTAACCTTGAACGATACTCTCGGCCTATTCAAGTAAATCTCGCCAATCATTTATTCACTCTGTTTGACTATTCTGGATTTGAAACCTAACGCCTCAAGTTTGACCTCTTAGTCGGTCGTTAATCTCTGCGAACAGTCCTTAAATGGTTGGCGTTGCAGTAGGCGATTAAGTCCCCCACCCTTACAAAATATAGTAGTAGTGTATGGTATAGAGTGTTATTCCACAACATTTACTATTTGGATAATTTAAAGATCGTTGTGACGGCACAGAAGATAAAGACATTGCCTCATTTGAAATAAAAAATCACAGGTGCATGCAGTAAATTAGCATATGACATCGTATGACGTGTCCACTATCAGTATGTTACCCTTTTGAAGATTTTTTGAGGAGATACGACCCTCAGCACTTCGACCAATTACTCTAAATCTTAGCTCTCCTTATGGTGGATAACTTGCGGAACATCTCGGTAAAAGTGGTACATTGGACAATTGCATCAAGAAAAATTCAGTACGATCTCGGTTTAAAAAGTCAAAAATTAACTCAATCATTACGGAACACGAATCTCGTCCCCATTCACTGACCAACGTATTATATGGATCTCTCGCTAAAGTATTGGATACGGCGTTTGATTTCTAGCGTCTACGAAGCGTTTAAATAAGAGCAAGAGTGAACACAAAACTTTCAGCGGTGATCTAAACATTACGCCTATTGGTCAGATATTCTGATTCTTACCCCGCGAAATTAAGTAGTCCTTCGGACACTCCGCTGAGCATATCCAATTACAACACTGCCATCATCTCAATCAAAGCACAATATAGCGAATCTCTGCTCTCTTCCGGAACACAACTGAAGTGGTAATTATAGCTCTTGTGGGGCTATTCTTATCTACATACCTCTGAAGAGGAAAATATCCTTACAATCCTCAGCTACCTGGTGTCACGAACGGTTCCACGATAGCTTTTTACATCACACACATAGAAGAGGATCCGGAAACTTTCGCCCCCAAAGAGGATCTGCTCGGGAAGCTATCAGGTTCCCCAGTGATCTTTATGCGCATTTTCATTATTTGATCAGGCGCTCTTTCCAAAGGTAAATGGCACTACCTACCTAGCCCTATTCAATAGTATTGAAGTACCATAGAATTTTAGATATGACGAAAAGAAGAGCCTGTAAAGGCTATAATACAGAAATCAAGAGCTCTCGCTAGTCTACTAGATAAGGCTTCTCTTTTCTAATGCTTACATAGCAAGGTTTGATTTCCGATTTCGTCGGACACAAAACCTCAGTGAATAGTAGGGTGTAGCCGCCTATTAATGAACGCGCAGTGCCATTTCACGTGAAGAACGTAGCTACTACATAAATCATAACGTTCATAAACAATCAAACATCCCTAGTAATCATCTTCTCCCTCCTAGGTGAAACCAAAACACTACTCAGGTTATACCTAGAAAAAGCCAATAGGGTACTTTGTTCACATGAATGACGTTGAAGAGCCTCACACCCAGCCAATCAAGGGTTCTATGATCTCTTTTTGATTTAAATCAGAAAACCACCTCATACCTCTCTCCCAAAGAGAAATAGCCACTAGTTCTCTCCGCGTGCTAGCGATTGACTTTTAGATCGTTAAGTGCATTTCATTATTTACGAAGAGGGAATCCTTTGGATAAAGATGGTTTCAATTAATTCTACGACTGTCTAAATGCCATCGCTTTAGTCAAATGCTCTGCTTTAATTTGAATCTCCTTGATCTAATTCATAATACTGGCCACGTGTTATAGCTAAAATTACAAAATAAATTACAAATTTCCCTGCCAATACCTTTATCTGACTCTATCACAATGACATGATCTCTCTCATGGACAGTAATTTTAGATTTGATAAAAACCTGGATGTTTTCATCCAAGTCAACACCGGAATGAATATGCTAGACCCTTGCTATTTTATAAGCGCATAATTCTTGGTTAAGTAGAGTTGAGGAAGAAAGACAGGTAAAGTGGGCTGAAGCCTTATCCGCAGAAGCCTCTGCCAACAAGAAAAATAAATTTTTCCCCGAGTCTTACAAAAGAGCTGGAAATTCAAGTAACAAAGTTTTAAGCCCTTCTTTTTATAATAGTAATGGGTTTTATATAAGCAACCATAAATATCCTTATTTTGTATCAACGGATGTTTTCCTACTTGCACTTTTGTTTTTTATTAATTTCTAAGTAAATTTAACTCTCTTCTTAGTTGATATTTAATAGGTTTCAAATGGTAAATTCACTGCGTATTCCCTCTACCTCGGGAAGAAAAATATAATGGTGAAAATAATTATACAGACGCCTTATTGAGATCTTGGGAATTTTTATTTGGAAAACTGATGAGTATGAGTACCTAATTGTTAGTTCTTCAAAGACAAATATAAGAGTAATTCTAATTTGTCTGACATACAAGATCACAGGTCTCCGCACCAACACAAATCCAGCAAGGAGCTTTATTCCAACAGTCATTCCCGTTACTACCCAAGCAGCTAATCAGGCCACTTTCTCTGAACAGTGCTTGAAACGTTTTTGTTTAAGATATCATAAATGAAATATTGGAGTAGCCCAATTATCAATTGATGTTGTTTGTAACTAGACTGCTAACTGTGTTACTGTTAATTGGGTACAATTGAGACATCCCGGGTCACAAAGGCATTTTGTTGCCGTGTTTCGAGAGGTCCATTATAGATTGCAGCTAATACGGATGTTTAATTTCTATTACTGTTTACATGCATTTGCGATGACGCAAACAAAATAAAAAAAGAAGCAAGCAGATGACATATTATCTCTAGTTACCAGTATGTGAAAAAAGTATTTTTCCTATTGTGACGAAAAATACATGACCACCATGCTGTTTTTTTTTTAATATATGTTCTTTTAAATTATATATACCCTCATCTCCACTAGTACAAGTCCTTTGCCATAAATCTAATGTGAGTTTGGTGGTCAGAATGAAAGGGAATAAGAAAGAAGTGGCAAATATTTTGAAAGATAAAGTGACTCGCACGCCATGCAACACCTTTCTTGGAGTACGTGACCCTCGTGTCCTAAGCCAAGCACGAGGACAAAACGAAAAATATACTCATGACGTCGTCGCATTACATACATCTGGCGAGGTATAAAAATGGAAAACAAGAGATTGTTCCATTATATAATTAGACAAAATGGCTAATTTTGCATGTCGTTCAGCGCCTAGTGTCATTCAAAAGTTAACAAAAAGTCGCGCTTTAGGTGTTGCCAATGTCGTCTGCCTGTTGAATCGACTGTTGCGACTGCATGTCAGGGTGTGAAAATTTCTTGGAGTAGCCTGAAACTATTAATATATTGTGTCCTAATTACTTGCATTTACTAAAAGGTATTGTTACGCAAAATGCTGCGAACTACAAAAGTTCCTTTTCCGTAATCTTTTCCTACAGTTTGCGCGTAAAATGTTTGGTGGTGACCACTTTGAAGTCATATATGATACAAAGGTAAAGCAATCTTGTTTACCAAGGAATTCATCGCTATAGCTCTTGCAATATGACACCTCATAAACTCATTAGAACTTAATAATATTTTGTTCTCACTCATTCCAAGTTATCATTTGCGACACTAGGATTATCACAACCATGTATTCTACATTAGAAGTCCACGCATTTTATTTTATTCGTCATTACACTGATGATATTTGTCACATAACGTTTGCAAAGCGAAATCCATGCAACGCATTATATTAACACAGCAAATCTACATTATAAAATTGAAAATCTAATAAACACATATGATTCTTTGAGTTCCAACATTTAATCTTTTATTATAATCATCGACTATGAAACTTTAAAAAAATCTCATTTAATCGTTAAATAATTGAATATTCTTCAGGAGAATGCATCCACTTCGCTTCAGTTTCCTAAGTTTGATTGCCCTCTTTCTCACGTTCTATAACTTGTGATCTATCGAAAAATTTGTTTCTCTTTATCTAACCTCACATTATTATCACAATTGAAGTTATGTTGGCACACCTATCCTCAAATCTATATCAGACAGATTTTCTGTTATGAGATGAGAAAAGTCATACGTCAGTGGAATAGAAATTTTAAAATTCACAAATGCAAAATATAAATACATATGAAACCACCCTTTACACATTTGCTGGAGAGGCATCAAAGTTTTATATCATCTATGTACACATTTTAAGAGGATTTCCACAACATTAGATGGTTACTTACTAATTCTAACCATATTCCAACGCTACTCCAAGTAGTTGGAGGCATGGACACTAAAGATATGACATGACTGACTAATGCAACCGGATATACTATTCTCGAAAAAGAATGAAGAACTATTCAAGCATCTAACCTGGTAAAATACATCATAAAAAAAAGTTAAACAATCTAACATCTCCTCTACTTGCCATGCGAAACGCATTAATCAAGAAATATAATTTACTCTTTGTCGTCGAATGCCCCCCTTTTTCTTCTAAGAGTGCAAAGAGTGCTAATATTGTTATTTTATTAAAGAGAGCCGTTGGAAACACGTAAGGATATAGAGAAACGCACAATAATTGCCAAAATAAACTTATATTTTAACTTTAAGAATTTAATAAAAAAGAAAATAACCATTAACCACAGAAATACTCCGAATATTATAATACACAAGAATTAATTCAATTAGTTTGACCCTCTAAAATTTGTTAATTTCGCTACACACTTTAATATATAAGACTTAGGCTTACGGACTCTACTTGAGTTTAAATACCTCAGGAATGTTATTGTCTCACGATGCGTGCCGCATGGCCAGATGTCGGTGGGCGGGATGACTAGGTCCTTTTGGCGAGGGTAGCAGCTGGGGGTCCACATGGTATTCAGGGGTGGGAGGTCAAGGACGAGAACAATTACGGTGCTTTATGCGGCTCCAAGGTAGGCGTGGTCTCTCTGGACAGAGTGAGTCGAACTTGGTTCTTAAACCAAGTTAACTTAGATTTCGGTGTGACCACCCAGTAACGAGCTCGAGGGGGAGCTTTTCTCGTTCGTTACTTGATTCCTCATGGGCGAGGACTAAACTCGAGGAGGGTCTTTTTCAAGGGCAAGGATAGATGAGGGGGGTTTTTCTGACGAAAATAAGTTAAACTTGAATAAGTTAACTTAAAGGTTGGTTTGGTAACCAGGAACTAGCTCGTGAAGGAGCTTCTTATTAGTTCCAGCCTTCGTCGAGGGCGAGGATAATGGAGGGGGATTTCTCTGACGAGAATAAGTTGAACTTTGTTCCTCAACCAAGTTAACTAATGAGTTTGTTGTGGCTACCAAGTAACGGACTCGAGGGGGAGCCTTTTCCTACTTCCTTTCTTAATTCCTCAAGGCCGAGCAATACCCCTAGTGTTTAAGATGCACCAAGATATGAGCAGTCTCTCTGACGAGAGTAAGTTGAACTTAACAAAGTTAACTTAGCGTTCCGTTTGATAACCAGCGACTAGCTCAATGATAAGCTGCATCTTAGCCCCTTAAGGTAGGTAGCCCCGCCTCTCTTGCAGGGTAATTCTTGGTCTGGTGAGCCAAGTAATCTACCAATCCATTCTGGGTAGCCCGGGGTCTTAATCCGAGGACTTCGTCACCTGGAGACTGACGTATTTTACCAATCCATTCTGGGTAGCCCGGGGTCTTAATCCGAGGACTTCGTCACCTGGAGACTGACGTATTTTACCAATCCATTCTGGGTAGCCCGGAGTCTTAATCCGAGGACTTCGTCACCTGAGGACTGACGTATTCTACCAATCCAGTCTGGGTAGCCCGGGGTCTTAATCCGAGGACTTCGTTACCTGGAGACTGACGTATTCTACCTCGATTTTCCTCAGTATTACTTATTTATACCTTGTCACCCCACTGGGGGAGTGGTAAGAGGATGGAGGCTTGAGGACGGGCCCAGGAGGGTTCTTATGCCAAACAGTTTTTCTCACCAAGTGTTATACCGGCTCCTCGTTAGCCTTCGAGATGGGAAGAAACACGTCTCCAACTTCTTACTTGACGTGAAATTGAATTTCACTCTCCTGGGGGAGATCTTGCATTTTACAACCTTTCGGTCTTTCATAGCGACGAATGGCGCGACGCTGTGGTTACGCGCTTGACCCGACGGTGCCAGGGTCGGATGTCTCTGCGGTAATCGCCGCATGAATCTACTGCGAGAGAACGGGCGGTTTGGGGGTGACGAATCTTCTACACTCATTTTAAATTGGTTTATGGCAATCGATTTGGCATACTACATGATCAATTTTCCAACAAGAATATTGAATCTTTAGAACAAATCTCTATACAACGATATCACGAAGTCATCAACTTTTCTTTTCTACTCTATTCCGGCCTTTAAACTCCCAAAGAATCATTCATTCCCCAAAATCTGAATAACTTTACCCAATTTTCGTAGGAGACACTCAGATACGTACTAGTTTCATTATCAGACTTAAAGGCCCATACAAGGTCCTTCCAAAGAAAAGACATGCATACTGCCTTCCGGGAAGCATGGGACTTATTTTTGCTCATATAGGTTGCATAAAGTCAACAAACATGCAAAATTTCACGCAATCTAACATAGATAAATCTCACATACAACATTTTCATTCATACAAAGTCTTCAAAGGAACTTAATAAGCACAAACACGAAAAGAAGCATCTGAAAAATCCAATTAAAATCTAGGGCATAATTGGCCTGACATTCTTTGCGAACGATTCTAACTAAATTTTTAGATTAAAATCCATTTCTTTGTATATCTGTGTTGAAATGGTCGTATTTTGAGAAATTAATTTACATGTATTCTGTATATCATGAATTGAACTATATAGCTAGATTTAATTATTTTTTTCTTAATTTAATTTTTCGATTCTTTTATTTATAAAGGTCGCATATTTGATGTACATTCAGGCTATATCACAAGTTAAAATAATAATGAATATTATTTTTGTGAACGTTTTTACATATTAGATTAATTCTATCGTTCAATTAAAAATGAGATGGTTTTTAAATATTCATTAAGTTTCAAGGTAATTGATTAAGCAATTTAAACTGAGCTTAGGCAAGATAAAGTAATTTCAATTTAAATTAGAACGACTGAAACTCAGTCACTCATATAATTACTCAATCACCGGAACTTATCGCTTCGAGATAAAACATCTGGGACATATCCGTACTTCAAAACGTGCCTAATCCAAAAGAAAAATATTTATATTAAGATGCTCTCAAAAGAGAGCAGCAGGGGTATTTTTATAGACCATGTCTAGACAACCACAGGTGCAGACATTCTTTGAAAGAGGTCATACGAACAGAATCGAATATCAGGACGTTAAGCCACACCCATCTGAGATTAATACACTGCCTCTCGATTTTTAAATATGTGTCGTAGAATGACTCCCGACGATACCATATATCACTATTCGTTGTGGGAACTTCCTTAATTATCTTTAGAGTGCGTTACTGTCTGGCGGCCGATATTATGTATCTTCGATATGCTTAGGAAGTGAAACTAAGCTCAAGGATAATAATATTGCTATCATTAATAAAATAGAGTTTTATTAATAATAACTATCAATAAACACAAGACGGAAAATATTGACATAAACAGAGAATTGAAAGGGTCGTGGGGGCTCGGCTAATCCGAGGATTTAAAGGATTAAATAAGGTAAAACAAATATAGAGTCAAAGAGATGGGATGGTTCGATAAACAATTTAAAGCACAGGATAGAATTGACAAAAGGGTTAAGTACTCAAAGGTGAGGTTTGGCTTACGTAACTTTTACACTAGTGGTGCAGTGGAAGGTGGCGCGAAGGAGTTTCGGTCCGCTGGCGAGTTCCAGCCGAAGGGGGGGATAAAAGGATCCTGACGTGGCGTCTTGGGAAGGAGAACCGTTTCTCGACGAACGGCTTGAAGAACAATGGCTGTTCTAGGTTGTTCTCTTCTGAACAAAGGGGGGATGAGAACCGTCTCTTGTCTACGGGCTCAAGAACAATGGCTGTTCTAATGCTGTTCTCCTCTGAACAACAAGGGGGGGGGGGGTGAGAACCGTTTCTTGGCGAAGGGCTCAAAACGAACAATGGCTGTTCTAATGCTGTTCTCCTCTGAACAACAAGGGGGAAGGGTGAGAACCGTTTCTTGGCGAAGGCCTCAAAAGAACAATGGCTGTTCTAGTGCTGTTCTCCTCTAAACAACAAGGGGGAAGGGTGAGAACCGTCTCTTGGCGAAGGCCTCAAAAGAACAATGGCTGTTCTAGTTCTGTTCTCCTCTGAACAACAAGGGGGAAGCCTTGGGGACTTGGCGTCACGGAAGACTCGAACCTTTGGCACTCAAGGAATATTGTCCTCCTTCTGGACAAGTGATGGTTAATCTCGAGGTCGATGTCCCTTGGCGCACAAAGGGAGAGAGGGTCGTGGTGATGTTTCGCGACGAAAATCTGGATCTCCAATCTGATCTTAGTGGTAAAGTTTCCATATAAATAGCCAGGACATCTCCTTGGCGTGGGCGGACAATAGAGTGGGAGCTTCGAGGGAATGCACAGCCGGGCCGGAGAACAATGCCTTATCTGCCCATAAGCCTAACTCAATCTGGCAAGGTCGGCGTATGGGGGCGAACGGGGGGACGATAACCTCCTTGTTTAAACATTGACATCCGGTAGCTGTGATAAGACTCCAAGCTTTGAATCGAAGATGCACGTGGGCAGCATCGTGGTTTTAAATAATATGGGATAGGAGTTGAAATTAACGCAGCTTCAACTCGTTCTATCACAATATGAAAACCCTGAAATTAGATCTCTTGAGGTTATACTTAATGCTCATTTATTACCACATGTTCATCATTAAAGCGAACCTATTTACCAGTGGTAATTAAAGTATCAACCAATTTCCAAAGGATTTTACCTTCATGCCACTAAGCACAACTTCAATCAGACCTCAATTCATTTTTATGGCTTGATTAGAATTTAAGATTAATAATGATAGAATAGACAGGACAAGACGGTTGAATTATTTGCAAAGTAGTAATAACACTGTCTAACAAAATTTAACTTTTTGTCGACTACAAAGATTATAATAACATTTTTTAATGTAGTTTTATGTAAGTTGCCAATTACTTGTTTTGTCAAATTTTAAAGATTTTAACGAATTTAATTCGTTTATTTCTTATTTTCAGGTTATTTAACAAAATAAAATTTTAAATAAAGGCAACAATTTTAATTAAAATAACAATAGAACAGTATAAAAATAGCTCAGCTAAATTATGCTACATATGTGGTTCAGTAACATTCAAAAAAGTCAAAAGAAAAAATTTCTCTAGTGAAAAAACTATATAATTTGCATTTTAGATATAAAATTGGCAAGATAAACCATGGGCACCACATACCTGTTGCACGACATGCTTTAATTCTTTAGCAAAATGGTTTAAAGGAAAAGTAAAAAGACTTCAATATGGTGTTCCAATGCTATGGCGAGAGCCCCAAGAAACTGCCACTGACTGCAATTTCTGTTTGGTAGACATACGAGGGGCGGTCAATAAGTTTTGCAATTGGGATATAAGGAAACGAGATATGAGGAAAAGTGTTTTATTATTTTTCAATATAACTACCCACGACTTCAATGCACTTGCGCCACTTGTCCGTGAGGCTTCGAATTCCCGACAACCAGGAATCTCCCGACTGCTGTTCAATCCACTCCTGGACGGCGAGCTGGACATTTTCATCGTCCCCAAACCGGCGTCCACGCAGTGCAGCCTTGAGCTAGCAGAATAAAAAGTAATCGCTAGGGGCCAGATCTTGAATGTAGGGGGGATGTTTGAGCTCCTCGAATCCGCACTCGCGCAGCGCAGCTTGTGCAACTCTAGCCTTGTGGACTTTGACGACGTTGAAGTCGATCATGGGGCGTGAGGTTTCTAGTGACCCAACGGGCAGAGACCTTGGTCATTTTTAAATTATCGTGGATGATATTGATAACACTTTCATTTGATATTCTAATTTCTCGTTTGATTTATTCGACCTTCACCCGTCGATTTTCGAGGATCATCCTCTCATCACGGGCCACTTTTTCTCGTTGGTCACGTCTAACGGGCGTCTTAAATGAAGATCATCTTCAAGGGACTCACAACCATGGCGGAACTCCATATTCCAGCCTAGCAATGGTTCTATAGGAAGGGGCGGTGTCGGTGTACACTGCAACCATGCGTTCATGGATCTCTTTTGCATTCTTGCCTTCCTTGGTCAAAAAGTTAAAAACTGTGCGGTGTTTAAACTTCTCCATTGTTGAAAAATTTGTAACTGACTATCAGCGATCAGCTACTGTTTCTTAAATAGACGAGGCAAGAGCGTGCAGCTGCAGGTCCTGACTTGTCATAACTTATCCTAACACCCCCACAAACAGCCATCCCCTTTCCTCTGTTTTGCCCTACTGATTCGCAAAACTTATTGATCGCCCCTCGTAAAAAGTAAGTAATTGTTTATTGTCCCGCAGTACCTATATTTTAAACTAGTATAATGTAATATTATTTTTTAAAAATATAAAATTAATTAAATTCAGAACCAATTTATTGTAATCACACATACGAGCGGTAGTCAATAAGTTCTGCAATTCGGATATAAGGAAACGAGATATGAGGAAATGTGTCTTATCATTTTTCAATATAACTGCCCTCTACTTTAATGCACTTTCGCCACTTATCCCTGAGGATTTGAATTCCCGACAACCAGAAATATTCCAACTGCTGTTCAATCCACTCCTGGAGGGCGAGCTGGACATCTTTATGGTACCCAAACCGGCGTCCACGCATTGCAGCCTTGAGATGGCGGAATAAAAAGTAGTCACTAGGGGCCAGTTCTAGACTGTGTGAAGGAATCTATTGGAGCGATGAGATCGAGAGTGACACGGGAAAATTGCTGTGAAATTAGGGGTCCCTTCTGCAGAGGTGCTGGCTTAATTGTTCCTTTTGCGGCCGTTTTTTTGCAGATGTTGAAGGACCTGCAGTAGCGAAGAATCTCATTATCTAAATATACTTTGGGCGGTCTTTGTGTGGCTAAAGTGGCCTGCAAATAAACTATCATAGGCAGTCTGCAAGATTTAACCAATGAGGGCACGTGGAACGCACAATACTTAAGTCCGGGGGGTTACCACCTTTGGAGCACGCTTGGTAAAATAAGCCGTCGGTAACGAGGTTGGACATCATCTTGGCTCGTCGAGTAGCCTAGACCTTGGCCTACAGGGAATGCAGGAAGTCGCAACTCTTCTGGTTCTTGGCGAAGTCATCAGTTATGACGTTCTTGAATTATGAAGTGAAGGGAGTTAATAGGATAGCGGGTGCCTCTGAATATTTTACCTTTTGGGAACAGGTAAACAACTGGTTGAGCCATGGGGTTGGAGGATGGCCCTGGGCACTGGCCCTAAGGACACAGCAGAATTTAATATATGCTGCTACGACTTCTGGCAAGCCAGTGAACTATAAACAATCGATGAAACACTTAACAATCGGCAAACGATTGAAACGCCCCAAGTAATTGTGCACGACAGAGAATTATTGTGGTCCAAAGCTACATGGGGAAGCAGTTTATCTGATACTACTATACAAGTGCACACTGTTTATCTCACAAGGGTGGATACAGGGCAGCCATAAATCGCTCCCGTTTCGAATTTAAAGCACCCACGGGTACTCTTGTCAAATAAGAAGTTTACCTGGCTGCCAGCGGCGCTTGAACTGCTAGGGGTTGGAATGGACCCAGATGGTAGTGACGGGGATGCTGACGTGGCCCAGATCTGTTGGACTGATGAGGGGAGTTACTTCTGAACAGGGACTTCTGTGGGGAGTTAGGCTTCACGTGGCCTTCCACACCACATTAAAAACAAATGATGGATCTCCTAGGAAGAATGACGTAGAAGGGTTCACGGCGAATGGTTTTACGTCTCGAGGTCTAGACAAGAATAGTGGTTTTGGCTTTGTAAGCCCAGTTACCTTTACAAATTTGCTTCCATTTTGCGATATGAATTTATGCTTGTTTGAGTTCAGGTTGTGGGTGGAGGGTGCCATCTTCTTACCTTTATTCGGGTAGCAACTATAGCTAGCCTAATGAACATCAGCCTCTAATAGGCACTCTCTTAACGTATGGCATTACCGACCCCTTACGATGGACCTGATTTTGGGCGAAAGTGCAGCCAACAGCTGGTCCTCAGGAGGAAGTCAACGTGGGAATCATAATCCTGGGGGACCTTTGATGCATCGAGCCAAAAGTCGAGGTGACGCTGGAGGGTGTATCCAAACTGACGGTAAGTTTGGTCTGGCTGAATGCAAACATGACTAAATTTTGATTGTTAAAAGTATAGGGTCATATTGTACGCCATCACTAATTTGGTTTTAATGTCGCGTAATCAATTGTGGTTTTTGATGGGAGAGAGATGAATATATCTTGGAGTTGGGGGTTAATAAGGGCAACAGTTGAGCCACTCCATCTGCTTCGATGTGCCAATGGTTAATTTCGAAAACCTTTTCGAAATGAATTAGGAAAGCTCAAAAATCCTCATCTTCTTTCAAAACTGAGAGCTCACCTGACGCAGTACGTCGGACATCGGACCCTGAGCTGATGAAAAATGTCTCGTACCTGGTTCTACTAATTTTAAGCTCGGATTTTAAGGCGGATTACTTTCCCTTCATCTAGTTCTTCTCTATGTCTTTCTTTCCCTTCTCTTTTCGTCTTTTCCTCTTCTTGAGTGTACGCTAGCAGCTTATTGCTACTCAGCTCAAACGACTTGAATGTGTTGAATGGCGAAGATATTATAATGCGTTTGACCAACTTTTGGGAGAAGCACCATAACACAGGAAAAAATTATTTAAATGCACAACGGGAGTTCTGGCAGATTTTGGCGGACCTACGATAATTTACAAAAAACACATAACAAAACATGATTATTTCGCATAGCGCGAATTCTTAGGCATAACAGGAATATTCTCTCCAGATTTATACGAGACAGCGTTACAACGAGAATACACAATACATAAAAATCAAATTATACCTTTTACTAACGGCAGACGAGATGGGGCCTTAAAAAGACAAATATACAATACGATACCTTTCAATACGGCAGGCGATTTGGGGACTAAAATGGGTAAGGTTTTACATTAATCACAGTCACAAACTTTAAATTCAAAAATAAACTAAATATGCACATACAAAAAAGAAATAGGGATATGGGTAAAGTTGTTTTCTATAGTTTCTAAATCAGAACCCTTATTACAAAATATCAGAACACCCTTAAAAATCTGACATAAGTCAAAAAGAAATGAGACCAAATAATACTACGGGCGACCGCACACCTGGTACCAGATTATATATATTATGTCGTTTAGTCGAGGTCGTTGAGTGACCTTGTACTGACTCTCCTCAGACGGAACAGTGGAAGCGGAGTGAAAATATTGCGCAGATAATCTGATACTCTAAGCGAGTGAGAAAACAATACCGAACTGAGTGCCATAGTTGTCCTAAGTTAAACAACTTCTAGGGCTACTGGGTTGAAAGAAACTGGTTATCGAAAAATACTTTACTATATACAAAATTAACTAATATAAGAAATTCTACAGTGGATAAATAACACGAATTAATGGAGGAATCTGGAAGTACAAAATCAAGGTCACGGAGACTCGGTGTATAACGGGATTCGATAAGGCTCGTTCACTGGACGTACGAACGAACTCTTCAGGGAAAACAGGTAGGCTGAGTTCCTAGGGAGACTCATGTAAATCAGATTGGCTCGGGCCTGGTGTCGACGTGGATTTTCAATGTCTGATTGCAAACACTTTGTTTAACATCTCTGAAGATGAACGAGGGAGTATGCCAAGTGAAAACGGAGCTTACTAGCGTCTATCTGGCGAGAACCCTTGTCTTTTGCTGCAATCGAGACAGAATCTTGGGTGGCTTGTCACGTCACGGGGCTGGCGGTCACGGGATGGCAGGTGCTACGCACGGGGTCTGCACGGTATTGATATCTAAAACTGACTGAATTTTGGTGGACCTTCTCTGAGTATTTATGTGACCTCAGCGGAAGTAAATCGCCCGAGGCGCTGGAAGGGAGTGGGGTTTTTCAGAAGAGACGCGTCCTGAGGGGCTTCTCTCGGTCACGCGGAGTTTCCAATCTGTTTTGTGCTAGCCCTGCTTCAAACGCTTTGTTATCTGCGAGGGAAGTGGACGAATCCCAAGTGGCTGTATGTACACGTGCGGCTCGCGGCTGTTCCAGGATATGCCGGGGGAAGATGGGGCTGGTATCCGTCTATTTCTAAGAAGAAATTTTACTTACCTAGAGTAAATTTTCTATTGAACCTCTAAATTGATGAATCACTAATCTGAGTCTTTTTTTTCATAGGCACAATTTTTATCTTACTCCATTAATGCCAATTTCTTGTCAAGATTCATGAATTTTGCTGTTCAATTCATGTTCAGTGAATTGTTTTCTTCGACCTCGGTTAAAAGTTTTCTGTTAGTAATTCACAAATTTTGTAATCAATGGGGTTACAGTGTAGACTTTGCGGTGGGCACTCATTTTTCATTATTAATCTTGACTTATTGCTAATTAGAAACGACTGATTGGCAACGAAAGACCTCTACCTGCTATCGGAAACGTTCAAATGACGACATTTGATCGTGTAATTGCGCTGTGATATGCTCTGGGGCAAATAAAGGAGTGGGGCACCGCGTCCTTAATTTTTATACAGTGTGATTTAGGGTTGACCGGGATTTATCTAATGACTTGCCAAGTTGCAGTTCAAAGAATATGTAAAGAACAAGCCCCCAAAATATAATTTTAATATATATAATAAAATGGGGCAATATATACTCGTATATACAAAATGGGGAAGAAATTACTCGATAAAGATAGTTAATTGGATTTTGACAATTTATAATATGACGGAGTTAAGCGGGACAAGCAAAATTAACGTTAACTCGAACAAGAGATATTAATTACGATTGAGCGAGAAGTCAATTCAAAAGTGGATGCGGGGGAAAATTGAGGTGGAGTAATCAGGAGATTACAACACGAGATCGCTTTACCTTGAAGAGTTTTGGATTTAAGAACCATACAATGTCTTTTTCCGACGCAACAGCATTGTCACCATGGTAAACAGGAAGGAGCTCTCCATTTAATGTAAGATGAAATTGTTAAACGTTAAATGAATAATTGAGGTACTGGAATATATCGAAAAGGATAAATATTTCATTCAGTAACAATGGTTTTCATATTTTCAAATGGAAAAGGATTAGTATGTCGCACATTCATCACACAACTTGACTTTTGAAAGTTTATTTGGATGGTATCATCGCTTGCAAAAATATTTGGATCTTATCGAGATTATTTTGAAAAATAAAATTGATACTTTTTGTTTTAATTTTAGTCCATTTTTCTACGAACAATTAGATGACTCATAGCACTTTTAATTTTCATTATTAAATGATCTCAAAAGTTTTGCTATATAACTAGATGAATATTTAACTATAATCCTAGATGATTGATTAGCGATTTGCTCTGGTCCTTAGTCGTTAGGATAATTCCAATATTATGACCGAAAGTGCGGAGTTTGTGAATTCACATTCAATAATTTAGGGGGGGGAGGGTGTCGTGTTTAAATATGGAGATTAGGAGTCCCTTATGAGATGGAAGTCCCTTTTATCTGCCAATTCAAATGTTTGTTTTTTTTCATTTTCTTTCTACCGTTGAAAGACAAACTTCATAACAAAAGTTTTTTGGCTGTGTTCCTCTTTTTCAACCCTTTGAACTTTCTCACAGATGACTAAACTCTTCACTTCATTTCCATAAAAATAAATTTGAGCTATAGTTTAGGTTGTGATATATATATATATATATATATATATATATATATATATATATATATATATATATATATATATATATATATATATATAAATATCCACGAGGAATTTCACTTCTGTAAAACAGGTTTTGTCAAATATAGGCATCTTACAAGAAATCTTTTAGGGTAGCAAAGATTTTTACCTATTTAAAAGAACTTAAATGTCTTAAGATCCAAGAATTCCGGCATGGCCACCGGTAATCCCCAGCGAAACATTGAAATAAATACAGACCGTTTGACTTTATCATTATGACCTGATTAAAAATGCATATAAGAACCGTCGTTGGTAGGCTTCCTATAGACCGAAAATTAAAATCCAGATGGAGTCTTCTGAATAAGTACATATAAAAAAGGGAGGACATTATTTTGTTCGAGCTCAATGGTAAACTTAATAGAGGAAACAAGACAATTGAGTTCAGTAAGAAAACCACCTTTGTAAAATTATTCGTTATTCCTTTAGAATGAACTGAACAAGTTCGAAAGTACTTGGAATTCGCCTTTCATTTTCCTGTAGGAGGTTTTGCAGTTTTTTCGCTACTTATGCGCTTCTTTGTGAGTTTTTCTTACCCATATATATTTAAAAGAGGAACTTGTTTGTCTATTTATTCAGAATAGAATTCTACATACCTTAGCCAATGGAACTGAAATTAGCACAGGCGCAAATTTTTGTAATAATTTATTTTTTAGTGGACCCTAAGACGCTTAATAGAACTATAACAATTGTCTAGTATGTAAAAAGAGTAACACAAATTTAAACCTATATTATACATATATCCTCGCAACCTCTTTTTCCAAATATCCGCGTAAAACAATTCTAAGAGCACGGAGAAACATGAAAGAGGAAACACCTTTTAAATACTAATATGGAGATCGGAATAGAAATGGATGTATGAGGCAATAAGTAAATTTAATTGAGGGGACTAACGTGTTGATTTTTGTAAGAAAAGTATTGATATTAAGATCATTAGGCCACAAACAAAGAATGTTATCAACATAACGTATCCATAAAATAGGGGTTATGTAAGTCTGGGAAGTATTTTGGATAGAAAAAACTCCATATATAGATTGGCTAGTACAGGGGACAAACAATTGCCCATAGCAATTCCAGAGATTTAACGGTAATATTTCCCGCCAAAGGTGAATTTACAGTTGTTAATACAGAGGAAAATAAGTTTGGTAACAGTGGAAGCCGGTATATGTTGAAGAAAATTACTATGGTACTTTTCGAGGAAATTTAGGAACATACATCGAAACTAACAAAGTTAAATTTATCAGAGTAAAGAAGATCATTAACGGCTGTATGCTAAAACAAATGTAAAATGCACATTTGATCCCACCTATTTTTTTTTTTTTAATATATTTTACATTTTAGCCTTTTGCATATAATAAATTTATAAATAATTGTGAAGCTACACTAAATCTCATAAAAGTGCATTTCACATTTGTCTTAGCATAATGCTTAAGTTTCCTAATGAGATCGAGATAATTAACGATGTGAGAACTAGGAACGGTACCCAATAAAGGACGTAGATTAAAATCTAAAAAAGCAGCCATGGTTACATTTTATAAATTTTCTGAACTTCGCCAATTATAATAATTTTAAAAAGGAACTCTAAACTAAACTTCCCCCCCTTTCAAAATATGACGTTGCTGGAATATAGAGTTAGAGCAGATATATATATATATATATATATATATATATATATATATATATATATATATATATATATATATATATATATATATATATATATATATAAATATCAATTTTCCAAACTTCACCATTTGTAAATCTTTGGGTTTTAAAAAAATCACAAAATTTTGATACTTGCATTTACTTCTGAACTTTACCATTTTGTTTTTTGATATTATAAAAGAATTATTAGAAATAACTTTGATAAAAAAACGTAAGTCATATCCAAACTAAAAAGATGAAATCATTATTCAAATACTAAAAATAAATAACATTAATGTTATTTTTAAATATGAAAACATTATCCATCGCCTTCTCGTAAAAAAATCACCCTCTAAAACAGGCATTGTATATTCTATTAGTTGCAATAATTGTGAAAAATGCTATCATGGACAGACAGGTAAAGAATTGAATGTTAGAGTTAAACAGCACCAAACAAATGTTCATAATTTTTCTCAACAATCTGCATTATTTTCAAATATATATAGTCAGGATCATACTATTAATTGGAATAGTACTAAACCTAGTATTAAATGTACAAACGACATTTCAGGAAATATTTGGTAGTATATCTCTATTAATACTTTCCCAAATTTTAATATTAACCCTGGATTGTTTAGCCTAGATCCTATCATATCAAATGATATTAAGTCACAAATTAAGGCATTTAAAAAATTTGAACCCCCTAGTTAGGGTTTTGATGCAGGGAGATGTATTAACCCCCAACTCCTTACAATTTAAGACATTGTCTTTTGTCCTGACCTATGCTATTCCATAAATAGTGCTTTTAGAATAAAAACGAAAGCACTCGGAATCATTTTTATATTTTCCTTCTGGGTGTTATTTATTATTATTATATATATATATATATATATATATATATGATGAAAATTAATGCAATATCGCAAGAAAAGATACGGAATTAAGCCACATTCTCCGAAGACAATTTAATTCAGAACAGTTTCGGTGTATCTCACACCCTTTTTCAACTGACACTTCGTAGAAAATATAAGAGAAGTGCATATAAGCATAACACAAGATCCCCTCTTTTTTCCCCCAATCCCCTACTTGTGGCTAATCTGGGGAGGGGGTTAGGCCTAAACATATTGAAGGGCTGACATTTAACTATTTTGTTTATATGCTTTCTTATTACAGGATTAAAAGAAAATTGACCCTCAGATAGATTTAAATTAGGAACTGACGATATCAAGATTAATTCTACGATTATTTCCCTAACATAGTTAGCCGATTTAAATACCATTTAACTTCCATTGAAATCGATCGTATGATTCAAGTCTCTAACATGGCAAAATATTCCACTGCTTTCGCTGCCCACTCTAATATCTCTTTTGTGTTCATACAATCTCTTGTCTAGATTTCTCCCCGTTTCCAGATTATAAACTTAATGGCAATCGTTGCATGGTATTCCATATACTCCTATGCTATTATGTTCTTTGGGTTTCCTGGCAATCATCAATCAGCTGAAGGAATTATTATATTTAAAGTCTAGATTAATACCACTTTTCCAAATATGTCCTTTAAACTATTTAATTTTTTATTAAATGGCAATGTTATACATTTTTTGAAGTCATTAGTGCGGGAAGGCTTATTACCATAGAATGTTTTCCTAGCTGCAAAATGGGGAGACGATATGTACCAATCGGGTTAATACAAATTAGAAAAAATTGTCCTGATAATGTCAATTTCTTCATCTGAATAGGAAAGATGACATATTGTGTATGCTCTAAGGAAAAGGTTAGAAATTACCGATTTTTTAACAGTATTAATATTGGAAATGATTGGGCGTAAGAAACATCCCTCTTTGTGGGTCTTTGTGGGTCTCCCACTTATAAGCTCTCCAAAGTGCTAGCCAAGCATTTATCTTCAGCAGTTGGAAGAATCTCATCTGCTCACATTATGAACACTCAAGATTTCGTTGACCACCTCAACCACTTGCAATTACCGGATGGAAAACTTGTGAGCTTTGATGTAAACTCTTTGTTTACCAAAGTTCCGGTTGCCTAAACCATGGGCCTTCTGCGGGAAATCATGCCTAGACTTAATTTGGATCTTCCCATTTCTACCAGTAAATTGATCGATTTAGTTGAATTATCTCTCTCTGACAATGTGTTTCGAGTAAATAATGAGTTTTATAGACAAATATTTGGCCTTAGCATGGGAAATAGTTTATCTCCGATATTGGCATGTCTCTTCATGGGATATTTTGAGACTAAACTCCTTCCCACAATTTCTCCCCCTAACTTTATATGGTTAAGGTACATTGACGATGTATTTTCTGTATGGCCTAATGGCCATGCTTTTGATACCTTTTTAATTAATTTTAATAATTTGCATGTCTCCATCAAATTTAAATATAAATGGGAATATGATAATAGATTACCCTTTTTAGATGTCCTCATTAATAAAGATCACCATGAATTAAAACTTGACGTGTATAGGAAACCAACCCACTCGAATGCCTATATACATTATTTTTCGTTTCACGATAATACTGTTAAAAAATCGGTAATTTCTAACCTTTTCCTTAGAGCATACACAATATGTCATCCTTCCTATTTAGATGAAGAAATTGCAATTATCAGGACCAATTTTTCTAATTTGTATTACCCCGATTGGTTCATATCGTCTGCCCATTTTGCAGCTAGGAAAACATTCTATGGTAATAAGCCTTCCCGCACTAATGACTTCAACAAATGTATAACATGGCCAGTTAATAATAAATTAACTACCTTAAAGGACATATTTGGAAAAGTGGGTATTAATCTAGCCTTTAAATATAATAATTCCTTAAACTAATTGATGAATGCCAGGAAACCCACAGAACATCATAACATAGAAGTCTATGCAATACTATGCAACGATTGCCATAAAGCTTATTTGGAAAACGGGGTGAAATCTAGACAAGAGATAGTATGAACACAAAAGAGATATTAGAGTGGGCAGCGAAAGCAGTGGAATATTTTGCCATGTTAGAGATTTGAATCATACGATGGATTTCAATGGAAGTAAAATGGTATTTAAATCGGCCAACTATGTTAAGAGAAGAATCGTAGAATCGAGCTTGATATCTTCAGTTCCTGATTTAAATCTATCTGAGGGTCAATTTTCTTTTAATGCGGTATTAAGAAAGCAAATAAACAAAATAGTAAAATCTCAGCCCTTCAATATGTTTAGGCCTAACCCCCCCCCCTCCAGATTAGCCACAAGTAGGGGATTGGAGAAAAAAAGAGGGGATCTTTTACGACCTGACCTCGTGTTATGCTTGTATACACTTTTCTTATATTTTCTGTCCAGTGTCAGTTGAAAAAGGGTGTGAGATACACTGAAACTGTTCTAAATTAAATTGTCTTCGAAGAATGTGATTTAATCCCTCATATATATATATATATATAAATATATAAATATATATATATATATATATATATATATATATATATATATATATATATATATATATATATATATATATATATAAATATTGTGATAGAACGGTCTGAGGCCGCTTAAATTCAGCCGCTATCACATGTTAAGAAACACATGCTACCAACGTGCATCTGCGAGAGGAAGCAGAGCGCGTTATCGCCCACCTTAGCCAATATTTAATCAAGGAGGTTCATTCCCCCGTTTCGCCTTTATGCGCCTCCATAACTCCCTTATAGTCCAGAAGAGGACAATATCCCTTAATGACAAGGTGGTTCAGAAAAAGAACCACCTTAGAACAGCCATTGTTCTTTGAGACCGTTTGACAAGAGACGGTTCTCACCCTTTCCTTGTTGTTCAGAAAGAGAACAACGTTTTAACAGCTATTGTTTTTCAAGCTCGTTCGTCAAGAAACAGTTCTCGTTCCCAAGACATCACGTCAGGATAATTTAATTCCCCTCTTTTTAACGGTCTTCAAGAGAACGCTTGGTTTCAACAATAACCTCCCTTTCTTATCTAGATCATCCCAGATTCGCTGTCACAAAGACCGCTCGTCTTCCAAGCACCACTTTGCTCTTACTCTTCGAGGACAGTCCTTTCCTTTTGCTAAGGACATCGCCCCGAAGAACCCTTCTGCTGGAAATCGCCAGTGGACCGAAGATCTCTTCGCATCGTCTTCCTCTGTACAACAACTTTGTAATTACGTAAGCTGGGAATTACCTTTAATCATCTAACCTTTTTTCAACGCTACCTTGTGCTTTAAATGGGTTAGCGAACCATTCCCCCCTGTAATTTTTATTTGTTTACCTTTTTAAATCTCTCCAAATCTTAACCCTCAGATGAGTCAGATATTCCCACGACCCTTTCCATTCTCCGTTGATGTAAACATTTTTTGTGTGTGTTGTTGATAGTTTAATTAATAAAACTCTATTTTATTAATGATAACTATATTATTATCCTTAAGCTCCGTTCCACTTCTTAAGCATATTAAAGATAAATAAGCCTCTACAGGCAGCCCCTCCACTTTTGGACTAACCTCGGTCAATCAAATTACCACGCACTCGAAATATTAGAATAATTCCCTCAACGAATAGTTATATATGGTATATCGTTGTAAATATATATATATATATATATATATATATATATATATATATATATATATATATATATATATATATATATATATATATATATATATATATATATATATATATATATATATATATTTATATATACTATTTAAATTTGGTATCAAGTGTGTAAGGTTTAACGCTATATTTTTGCAAACACTGGTCTCAGTCGAGTGTAGAATAGTATTATTCGTTATAAGAATAGAATATTATAGTTGCCTTTTGTTTTAACGATTGATATCGCCTTTTTGAAACTTAAGAAGCTGGAGTAGCTCAAGGAACTGTTATAATAATTTGTTTGTGTTTTTTTTGTGTTATTTTAGTCATTGGTTTTCTAGGTCAAGAAACCAATGACGAATAGGTCAGTGCCCATATTTACGTAAGTAAATCTCCAGAAGGCATAATTCTTATTGCAAGGAATTTAGTTGGTTGACTATTGCGCCCCCAAGTGCAAATATGACTCAGTTTGAAATCTTCAAAGCGCAAGGAGACTCCTTGTGACTTTTTTGAAGAGAATTTATTGAGTACGTTCAAGAGGAGCAACAAACAGAAAGAAAAAAGTTAAGAGAAGAAAGGCAAAGAGAAGGAGAAATCCAACGAGAAGAAAGGGAAAGAGAAATCCAACGAGAAAAAAGAGAAAGAAAAGAGAAATGTAACGAGGAGAAAAAGAGGAACGGAAAAGACGGCCTGAGATTCACCGTCAGCTTGAAATGGCTCAAGTACAGGTTGAAATACAATCAGTCAGTTTACGTTCAGAAGCCTACCTAATCTTCCATCTAAGCGCTCCAATTTCAGGGATGGAGAGGATTTCGGAGCATTTTTAGCGCACTTCGAAAAGATCCTCGAGATCAATAACTTTGATCTGGAGGCTGAAGGTGTAGTAAGATTACCTTCCCTTTTAAATTGTAAATTGCGCGACATTTTCATATCTTTACCATCTGAATGTACAATTGAGTACAGCACCTTAAAAGCTGAGTTATAGGTCGCTCATAATATGACTCCCGATTTCTACCGACAAGAATTTGGAGGAGGTCGTATTAAACCCAGACAGTCGTTCCGTCAATTTGGATACATTCTTCAGAGGAATTTTAAATTCTGGTTAGAATCCTCAAAGGTTGATCCTAACTACTAGTCCTTAACAGACTTCGTGTTGCAGGCTAAATTTTTGGCGTCTCTCCGGACGGAGATCCGCGCGTTCGTCAAGGATCGTCGGTGCTAGACCTTTAAAGAGTGTACAGAAAGAGCAGATGTCTATGCCGGAAGCCATAATTTATACCCCAAGGAGAATCGAACTTTTCACCAATCCCCCAACCAGGAAAGGATGAAGAATTCGCGCCCCTTCTCAGGAAAGACGACGAAGTTTCCGGGCCCTGTAAAATCCCAAAACTTTTCCCCCAAAAATCAACAACGGGACACCAAACCTCCCGTTAAGATTTCTCCTTTATCACTCTTCCCGAAGCGACCAATGATATGCTTCACCTGCGGTGTAGAAAACCACATGAGCTGGAATTGCCCCCAAAATTCTAGGCTTAAAAGCGGACCAGCCCACCAAGTTCATCAGATTAATGCTACCCCGGCCTTCTTGGTTGTGCCGACCCAAGCATCAACTTCTCCCCCTCCCTTAGGCCAGCAGGTAAATTTGATTTTTGATAAAAGTTCCCCGAACACTTTAGAATTTTAAGAGGGCAGTGTGAAGTGCTGCCGTGTATCTACTCTTGTCAGGGACACAGAGTGCACGTGTTTCATCGTTTCCGACGAGCTGCTTTCCCCAGTGGACCCTAACCACGAAAAATTTGCGGTGGTACATGACTACCTTGAGCGGGCAAACCGATTCCGTGTCGTTAGATGTTACCTAAAGTGTCAGTATTATGATGGCTGGGTCGAAGTCAGTTCAGCACCCATACAATTTTGTTCCGTACTCATAGCACAGAGCCCTCAAGTAAGCTCCGTCCCTGTGTCCCAGGCAGCCCTTACTCGAGGCCGAGCTAAGAAGTAAGCCAAGGAGCCGCATCTTGTCCCTTCAGGACCCCGATACCCTCCGAATTCTTGGAGATCCTTAACTAGGATTTTAGGTCCGAAGATCCGAAATTTAACCCAGGTGATAAAGTACTCCTGCTCCTTCTCACAGCGAGTAATAAATTTCTGAGCCAATGGAAAGGTCCGTAATCAGTCCGCGAGGTACGAGGAACGGTATATTCCCTCATTGGTACCCAGCAGGTGATAAGCTCTACCACGTCAACTTGTTGAAAAAGTACCACCGACGCGCCCATGGAGATACGTTCGTAGTACTAGCCTAAACATCCGCGCTTGAAGAGAATTACCTTGCGGAGTCCCTTAATGTCATACAGACAGTGTGCATCCAACCTGTTGCCGATTACCCCCTTCCTTCCCTGCCAGGCGAGTCTTTTAAACCCTTTGACCTGGATATCCACGCGAAGCTGACACCACATCAAAAGAGTCAGCTACAAGAATTATTATGTCAGTTCGACGACGTTATTTCAGAGAAGCCTAGATGCGCTACTAGCTTCGAACATAAAATTAAATTAACGACCTTAGAACCTGTCCCTCCAAACCCTATCCCATGCCGATTCATTTACGCCAAGCTTTTAACGCCGAAGTCGATAATTTGATTAGTTTAAATATAATAGAACCTTCCACCTCTAGTTATTGTTCCCCAATCGTTATGGTCAAGAAACCTGATGGCTGTTATCGGATGTGCATCAACTTCCAGAAGTTAAATTCAGTAACTGTGTTTCGACGCCGAGCCCATCCCGTTGGTAGATCAAAACCTCCACCTTTTTGAAGACGCCAAGTTCATCTCAGAACTTGATTTGTGCAAGGCGTATTACCAAATTCACCTCCGGCCTGATGTGAAGTCATATACAGACTTTGCAACTGAAAAAGGCTTAATGCAATTTAAGCGCCTTCCTTTTGGCCTCGTGACTGCTTGTAGTAACTATAACCTTCTCATAAGAAGGTTGTTAGATGGACTTCCGAATGTCTCCTTTTACCTAGATAACGTCTACGTCGCTACTCATGAATGGAGTCATCATTTAACCACCCTATTAGCTCTTTTCGAGCGACTGCGCGAAAATGGCCTCTCCATTGGCCTCAGCAAATGCCATTTTGCCAAAGAAACGCTAAAATACTTGGGTTATAAAATAAGACAAACCAGTCAGGTCGACAGGAGGATAGGATTAGGGCAATCGCCGACATGCCGTTTCCGAATACTAAAAAGCAATTAAGATCATTCCTAGGATCAGCTTCTTACTATTGGCGATTTGTCCCGATTTTTGGTGCAATTTCTGAGCCCCTCAGCACCCGTTTAAAAAAGAATTTCCCCGGTCGACAACGTTGGAAGGATGTCGCTGTTTCTCATTCTAACCAGCTCAGGAGTAAGCTCATTTCTGCCCCCATTTTGAAGTTGCCTTACCCGGAAAAATCCTTTGGGATTAAAACCATCGCGAGCAAAGAGGGCATTGGAGGTGTACTCCTTCAATATGAAGTAGATGGTAGAAGTCATCCAGTTGCATATGTAGGTCGCCAGTTATTACCCCGCGAAAAGAGATATGCCACTATAGAGAAGGAACCTCTAGCTATTATTTGGATTATTGACAAGTTTAAAATGTATTTGATAGGAAAAGAATTTCAGATAGGAACTGACCATCGCCCGTTGGCCTATATTCGGAATGTGCGACACTCCAACGGCTGAATTATGCACTGGAGTCTACTCTTGCAAGAGTACCAATTTAAGATAAATTACATAAAGGTTCCGATAATCAGGTCGCTGACGCACTCAGTAGGAATGCGTTACCAAATAGTGTAGATAAGTTGTAACTCCTAGGATGGGTTCTCCATTTATGTATATACCGTCTTGTACGACTTAAATTAATTTCTCCTGTAATATAATTAGTTAATGTATATGTCTGAATTTTTCCTAGCTCAAAGTCTATTTTTTTTTCGTATGTGTATATATTTGTACTCATTAAATTACGTATAAATTCTTTTGTCCCATATGTACTAATTTTATATTATTTTATTGTTCCATGTCTCTTTTATGGTTAAGTTGTATTAAAGGTTAGTTTCGCTATAATTTTAAGATCGACATAATCATATGTATTGAGGTAATACTAGATTGGTCCATAAGGGTACGGTCGTTGCAAGAAAGCGAGTTCTCCCCAACGGAGCTCTATGGTTGTCCCTTCTCTCTTTGTTTTCAAAGTGACAACTTTCCCTGGAATGGAGGGGTGTGATAGATCTGTCTGAGGCCGCTTAAATTCAGCCACTATCACATGCTTAGAAACACATGCTACCCACGTGCATCTTTGAGAGGAAGCAGAGCGCGTTATCGCCCACCTTAGCCAATATTTAATAACAGAGGTTTATTTCCCCGTTTTACCTCCATACGTCGATCTTGCCAGATTGAGTTAGGCTTATGGGCAGATAAGGTATTTTCCCAGGCGAGACCGGGGAAAACCCACGAAGTCCCCCACTTAATTATCCCCTACGCCCTGGAGACGGCTCCGGGTACTTATACAATAGCATTCCCCAATGAGATCAGATCCCGATTATCTTTGCAAGGCATCAAGCCGATCTGGTTTCCTTTGTGCACATAGGAACTCTCTACCTTGATAACTTCCTTATAGTCCAGAAGAGGACAATATCCCTCGAGTAACAAGGTTCGTGCCTTCCAAACTCCAGGTCAACAAGGTCCCCCTGTTGAGGAGAAAAAGAACAACGTTAGAACAGCTATTGTTCTTTGAGCCCGTTTGACAAGAACCGGTTCTCACCCCCCCCCCTGTTGTTCAGAAAGATAACAACGTTAGAACAACCATTGTTCTCGTTTTCAAGACATCACCTCAGGATAATTTAATTCCCCCCTTTTTAACGTTCTTCAAGAGAACGCTTGGTTTCAACAAGAACCTTTATTGTTCATCTAGAACATCAGCGATTTGCTGATACAAAGATCGCTCGTATTTCCAAGCCCCACTTCGCTCTCACTCTTAGAAGACAGCCCTTCCCCTTTGCTAAGGACAACCCCCTGAAGAATCCTTCTGCTGGAAATAACCAGTGGACCGAAGATTCCTTCGCATCGTCTTCCTCTGCACAACAACTTTGTAATTACGTAAGCTGAGCATTACCTTTAATCATCTAACCTTTTTTCAACCATACCCTGTGCTTTAAATGGTTTAGCGAACCATTCTTTCGCTTTAATTTTAATTTGTTTACCTTTTTAAATCTCTCCAATTCTTAATCCTCAGATTAGTCAGATATTCCTACAACCCTTTCTATTTTCCGTTTATGTAAACATTTTGTGTGTGTGTTGTTGATAGTTTAATTAATAAAACTCTATTTTATTAATGATAGCCATATTATTTCCTTGAGCTCCATTCCACTTTTTAAGCATATTGAAATAAATAAGCCTCTACAGGCCCCCCTCATTTTGGACTAACCTCGGTCAGTCAAATTACCACGCACTCAAAATATTAGAATAATTCCCTCAACGAATAGTTATATATGGTATATCGTCGAGAGCCTATTCTACGACACACATATATTTTTATATATATATATATATATATAAATATATATATATATATATATATATATATATATATATATATATATATATATATATATGCCGCCATCTGCTCCCTTTGTTTCTGGATTCTTCTAATGTCCCTCTCTCTTGCCTTTAAAAATCTCCGGGTTTTGTCTCATTTGCTCATTCGCGTCTAATTTTTATTTTCTCTTGTACTATATATATTTATATATATAATTTATTTATTGAATTTCGGGTGTCAGGTGTTAAGGTCAGAATTTTGAGACCAATCGAACTATTTAACCTCGAATCCCCCCCCCCCCACCCGTCCCGTATTGTGTTACCGTCCACTTGGCGAAATTCACTTTTCGCCTAATTACGAGTATTTAAAGAAATGGAACTAATTAAGTTTTTTCTGATTATTTTTTTGTGGTATTTATGTTTGGTGATTGAACGCTTAAAATTATCTCAAGCTGGACTTAAGAGTCTTAGGGTTTTAATCTAAAGTGGTTAACTCTTTTCAGAGAATTGTGGTTTTTCTCGGGTGTACGCTTTCCTGTGTGTACGCTTTCAAACTAAAGAGGTTGTCTTTTCAAAGAGCTGTGGTTTTTATCTAGTGTACGCTTTACTGTGTGGGTCTGTGTATTTTTCTGGATAAACTCTCAATGGTTCAATTTGTTGTGAGAAAAGCTACGTGAGATCCCCGAAACGGTAATCGAGTATTTTTGTGTACGTGCGAGCGCGCTCCGTGTACAACGTCAATATGTCGTCTTTTGAAATATACTTAAACCAAGGAAAAATGTTCGGTCTAGCGGACAAAGAGCTCTTCGCTTACTTCTAGGATCAAAAAAGATGCGAAAGGGAAGTGTCGTAGAATAGGCTCTCGACGATATACAATATATAACCATTCATTGAGGGAATTATTCTAATATTTCGAGTGCGTGGTAATTTGATTGACCGAGGTTAGTCCAGAAGTGGGAGGCCTGTAGAGGCTTATTTATCTTCAATATGCTTAACAAGTGGAATGGAGCACAAGGATAATAATATAGCTATCATTAATAAAATAAAGTTTTATTAATTAAACTATCAACAACAAACAAAAACAATGTTAACATAAATGGAGAATGGAAAGGGTCGGGGGAATATCTGACTAATCCGAGGATTAAGATTTAGAGAGATTTAAAAAAGGTAAACAAATCAAAATTAAAGTGGGGGAATGGTTCGCTAAACCATTTTAAGCATAGGGTAGCGTTGACAAAAGGTTAGATGATTAAAGGTAATGCTCAGCTTGCGTAAATACAAAGTTGTTGGCAGAGGAAGACAATGCGAAGGAATCTTCGGTCCACTGGCGAAATCCAGCAGAATGGTTCTTCAAGGGGGTTGTCCTAAATAAGGGGAAAGGTCTGTCTTCGAAGAGTGAGAGCGGAGTTGAGTTCGGAAGTACGAGCGATCTTTGTGACAGCAAATCGGGGATGTTTTAAATGAACAATGGAGGTTATTGTTGAAACCAAGCGTTTTCTTGAAGAATTTTAAAAAGGTGAAAATTAAACTATCCTGGCGTGATGTCTTGGGAACGAGAAGCGTTCCTTGACGAACGGGCTTGAAGAACAATGGCTGTTCTAACGTTGTTCTCTTTCTGGACAACAAGCTCGAGGGGTGACAGCCGTCTCCTGTCAAAAGGGCTCAAAGAACAATGGCTGTACTAACGTTGTTCTCTTTCTGAACAACAGGGGAGCTTGTTGACTTGGCGTCTCGACGGCACGAACCTTGGCACTCAAGGGATATTACCCTCTTCTGGACAATAAGGGTGTTCTCGAGGTAGAACGTTCTTATGTGCACAATGGAGACCGGATCGGCACGATGTATCGCAAAGATAATCGGGATCTGATCCTTTTGGGGAATGCTATTGTATAAGTACCCAGAGCCGTCTCTATGGCGTAGGGGATAATTGAGTGGAAAAATTCGGAGCAATGCTCCGGTCGCGCCTGGGAAAATACCTTATCTGCCCATGAGCCTAACTCAATCTGGCGAGATCGACGTATGGAGGCGAAACGGGGGAATAAACCTCCTTGTTTAAATATTGGCTAAGGTGGGGGATAATGCGCTCTGCTTCCTCTCGCAGATGCATGGAAGTAGTATGTGTTTTTAAACATGTGATAGCGACTAAATTTAAGCGGCCTCAGACCGTTCTATCACAGGAAGAAAAAAAGAAAATGAGAGTGCGAAGGACAAGAAAGATTAAGAGTAGATGAACGGGAGTTGAACCCAAACCGATTGGAGACGTTTTCCGTAATTTCGTGCAACGAACTTGCCGAGAATCTGTCGGTTAAGCTACTGGAGTATAAAGATGGCGAGGACTTCTGCACGTACTTCACCCACTTCGAGAAGATCTTCAAAGTGAATTTTTGGTACATTGAGAAACATGGTGTTCCCCTCCTTCTCCCACTTCTAAATTCCCACTTGCGGGAAATTTTCATATCTCTTACCAGTTAGGCACTCATTAATTATTCTACCCTTAAGGCAGAATTACTAGCAGCTATTAATATGAACCCGGACTTTTACCTGGTCAGGTTTAGGCAATCTTGAATCTTACCTAAACAGAACTATCGACAGTTAGGATTCTTCCCCTAACGAAACCTACAGTTTTGGTTCGATGCGGCCCAAATAGGTCGGGACTGCGACTCTTTAGTGGACTTTGTCCTGCGGGATCAGTTGATGTATGCGCTGCCGTCGGAACTCCGCTCATTCGTTAAAGATTGACCAGCATCTACCTTTAAAGAATATTTGAAAAAGGAAGAAGCGTACCCGTCAAGCTATGGGCTGTACCCTAAGGACCCTACAAAAAGTCCAGTCTGCCGTCGTCTAAGGAAAAAATCCCTCTTATTTCTGCTAACCACAATGAATCCCAGTGGGTCACGGTTAATGATCCTTAAAAAACAAAGTTTTCTCCTCAAGAACAAGGAAATGCAAACCCCCCACTTTTTAACTCCCCTTAGAACTACTATCACAGGAGGCCTATTGTCTTTTTTAATTGTGGCGTGCCCGGCCACATAAAAACCGATTGTCCACAACATTCTCAATTTCGCTCTCTTTCTGTGCACGAATTTCACCAAATAAATGCCTCTCTCACACAGCCTCCTTTTAACCAAGCTGTTCCAGCTTCTGTCCCAGAAAACCACTCCCCAGGACATCAGGTAAACTTCCTCTTTAAGAAAAGCTCCACTGGTGGGCTTGAATTTGAGGAAAGGGCCATAAATAGGTGCCTTATTTCCAACCTGGTACGCGATACTGGATGTATCTTTATCGTGGTATCTAAAAATTACTTCCCCCAATTGACCCCGATCAGAAGAAATAAGCGGTGGTCTATGATTACTTGTGACGCGCTAATCGGTTCCTTGTATGGTGCTGCTTCCTAGAATCCCAGTACGTTACCTGATGGGTAGAAGCAGTCTCTGCCCCTATTAAGTTCTGCTTGGTACTAATAGGCCAGAGTCCCCAGGTCTCCTCTAATACGATTGCCCAGAATGTCGTAACAAGGGCTCAGGCAAGAAAATAGGTTGCCAACGCTGAACCCTTGACAAATACTTATTCCCCCGAAATTAATTCTGTTCTAAGCGAAGAATTCGCGAAAAAGCACAGAAAATGCCCTTCTCTGTAACCCTTTTGGGAAAAAGGCCAAAAAGGGGAAGCCAGAGCCAGATATGGGGCTCAGATAGGTAAAAAGCCTCGTTCGGGACGACCTTCTGTTCCGCTCAAGCATGTTAGAGAGTGGATCTAACGTGCATTCGTTGATCATCCCACTCGTTCGCGTCCCCGATGTTCTTAACATCGCGCACGACGGACTTATGGCTGGCCGCTTCAGCCACAATAAGACCGCGCAGAGAGTTTTAATTATTTCTTTTGGCCCCGTGCTGCCAGAGAAAGAGCCGACTTCTGTCGTTCTTGCGAGATCTGCCAGAAGACGACGGCCAAAGGGAGACTCAACCCAGTGCCCTTTCTGAAGACACCCATTGCCCCTGAACCATTTTTTAGATTGGCCATTGACCAAATTGAACCTATACTTTCCTCGTCCATTGCCGGGTATTCATATATTCTCACTCTGGTGCATTTTGCCACCAGATTTCCCGATAGTATCACATGCGCTGAGACGCTCATAACCATTTTCTCCCGGCTAGGCATTCCCAAGGAGATTTTGTCTGATGGTGGCAGACAGTTTACTTCGAAACTAATGGAATATGTAGGTAAGCTCCTACTAATCCAACCCATTTTTAGACCTCCTTTCTCCTAGCCGCAAACGGGCTGTGTGAGCCGCTAAACGGAACACTAAAGAGTGTCTTTAAGAAGCTGTGCCACGCTCAGCCACAGCAATGGCACTGGTATCTTCTCGTGTCATTATTTGCCTGCCGCGAAATTCCTCATAGGACTCTTGGGTTCGCTCCATTCGAGCTTTTGTATGGGCGAAATTTTCGAGGTTTAATGAGCATCCTCAACTAGCTCTTTTCCAAACCAGCCTCGATTAGGAGGTTAAATCATACTATGCTTATGTTCTCGATTTGAGCTAAAATCGCAAATAGGAATAGTTACGTCAACCTTGAAAAGTACCGTACAGATTCCCTTTTTGAAAATCACGAGAAAAAAGGTTATTTAATTTTTGAACAAAATATTAAATATAAAAAAATAACTTTAGATTGTGAGGCAACGATACTGCTGCTTACACATAGGAATCTTTTATTAAGTAAATGACTGAATTTGGCTGATTTGAAACACTTTCTTTGGAAAAGAGCGGATTGAAATTATTTGGGTTGAGAATGATAAGGAGATAATAGAGGTCAGTCCAAGAATGGGTTTTTGTCTATCTTTATATACACCTACTCAACCAGAAATGTTTGTGAACTTAAACTCAGTGCACTTAATTAAGTTTAAGTCCTTCTACGGTTAGGGAAACATGTTAAATGCAAATGACTAGAATAAATGTCCTCCGAAATATGATATTATTCAATGTTTGGCAAGAAAAGGCAGATGTGTAATTTTCTAAGGAAATTAGATACGGACTCCTATATTCGCAATAAGATAAGTCTAAGAAATATCATACGTGAGTGATTCGTAATAAAGCAGTTTGTATAAGACTCCGATGTAGGATTTGTCTGAAAGAAAGGAAAATGCAATTAGTGTCGCGATGCAAATAGCACTCTAATCGCTCTCTCTGTTTCTTAGCCCGGAGTAAGCTATATAGAACCATATTCTATTAAGCCTTCAAGTCGATAAGCCTCCTATCTGCCGAGATGGGTGAGGCTATCCTATGTTCCATAGCCAGCTTCTGACGACTGGCTTCCGATAGAGGGAAGGGAAGACTTTATTAAACTAGAAAAACATTTCAAACAAATCACTTAGTCGCTAACAAAAGGAGTAAAACCCTTAGGCTTATTTAACTGTTTAAACACAGGAAACTTACACAATAGTAATTGAAGACCGAAAATTACTACATAATACACTTAATATTTTGAAGTTACTGCATGAAGGTAAACTTTATTATATAAACAAAATTGTAACAACCGAGTTTATTTATGAAATTAATAAATGCTTACGATGAAATTAAAAATATAATATTTGCGAGAGAGGTGAAAATGGTGTGCAATTATAAACTTTATGAACAAAATTCATGGGATTATCCTGAAAAAAGAAAATAAGGAGGCCTAAAGCTAAATGAGTTTAAGATAATAATAACACATCAATGAAGAAAACATTGCATAAATGATTCCAACAATGAGGCCTACCTTATTGTTGGATGTAAGGGAAAGGGAAGCCAAGAAAATACTCCCTTAATTTGTTTCATGAATCCCTTTCCTCTCTATGTCTCCTAAGTATAACTCCAGGTGGAGCAATCTCTGAATCCAAAGAGAAAAATAAAAGAAGAAATAATTTGAATATCCCTCAGCCGCTTCACAGGTGCAGTTAATTAATTGGGCGCTAAAAGCTTTTATCCCAACGAGGAAGCGCTAATCTCCGTAGTCGGGAAACTACTAGCCGAAAGTTTACCGCCCACATCGTAATGGCCATTAATACTTGGGTCAGGCGACAGACGCTAATCCATCTGGCCGCCGGAAGTGGTCAGCCAGTCATCTGTGTCTGACAACGAGGAGAAACCAAAGAAATTGCAGTCATATAAATACACTGGTTTTTCGAGTATCGGCAGATTGAGTGTGGGAACACGTCGCCTTCGGTTCAAATCGTGAGTCTATTTCACCAAGTTCCTAGTATTCGCTTATACAATCGAGATTGGATCTCACCAGGCAGATCCATCTCTTTCTGAATGATTACTCTGTTCAGAGCAAACCTCGAATCGTTTCATCCCTGAAGGATTGTCAGGAAGTCATCTCGTCTCATTTGCCCCCCCCCCCCCTCCTCCCCTGAAGGATCTCCAGTTTCCCGTGTGAGATTTCGCGCCGAGCCGCGTCAGAATCTCGATTTTTGGAGGTTGTACTTCTTTGGAGCACAGGGGCCATCGCCTTTTTTCAATGAGGATCGTGAACTTGTCTACTGGTTCCCCTCCCCCCTTCACCCTCGTCACCATCAGTATATTCGGCCGAGAATCACATCTATTTTCCGTCTCAATTTCCCCGCGCAGACTCGCTTATAGATTCACCTTCCTCGAGGTTACCCCATTAAGGTAAAAAGACCCTTGCTTGTATCTTCCGTTAATCGACCCATTTTCTGACATATAAGTATATCTCTATATAACTGCTATATATTATTTCATTTAAAAGTTAATTAACAATTAATTAACGTTACCCGATTGGCAATTAATCTATATCTTTTTAGAATTGTCCTTATTTACATTACCTATATTTCCCGTATGTATACATATATATGTTAACTAGTGACTTATTAAAATTTTTTTTTGATTTTCACTCTTTAAATATATCCTTGTACTGCAACTTGGTAAACTTATTAAAAGCTATCGGCCCCTGTAGTAAATCGTACTCTTTTACCTCGTAATCAACGGATTACTCTTAAGAAGTGACGTACTTGTACGTAGCGAAGGAGCCGAACGTACATTTGAGAATATATTTATATATAACTGTATATATACATATTCTCGTAGCTTTTATCTTTTTACTCCACACCAATAGATACATATATGTATATATAGACGTAGTGTCTGGGGAGGTGACCTATTCCTCGACAATGAACTTCAATTATCTAAGATATGTGTAATCTTGATTCAAGGATAGTCCCTCCGTTTAATTCATCCTAATTTGTTTCAAGTTTTGTTTTGTTTTGTTTTTTTTGTTTATAATTATATATAATTGGTTATTTTATTGTTTACTCCAGTTACCTTTAATATTGGATATTCAAGTTAGTTTATGTTATAACTTAACTTCTTTCTAATATTTTTTTAAAATTACACTGGATAGTATTAATTAATTCTATATATTGTCACTTATGTTTTTACTTTAATCTCAATAATTGTCAATTTTATTATTTTAACCTGTCTTTATCCGCTTTTTTAGCCAGTATAATGCATTCTTTTAATTTTTATCGTTAACATTCGATCGCCTTCTCATTAGTCGATACAGTCACTGAAGATGGTCCTAGTGAAGGTCCGAAACATCCGGCCAATCACCTGGGTCTTCATATTCCTACTATATCAATATGCACAAAAGAAGCCCCAATCTACGGTCCCGATGGAAAAATGTACGTGCAAATCGATGGCGTCGCAATGAGGTCACCGCTTGGCGTCCTCTTTGCCAATTTTTGCATGGGCTCAGTTGGGAACAAGATTTTCAAGAGCAATATAGCGCCCAAGCCTCCCATCTACGCGCGCTATATCGATGACATAATTTTGAATATGAATAACCTTGAGCAAGTGAACGGCCTAGTTGAAACATTCAAGAACAACTCGTGTCTAAATTTCAACCACGAAACGGAAGATGAAGGATCCCTTCCATTCCTTGATATCCTCATAAGTGCTCAGGAGTCAAAATTTGAGACCAAATTATACGTTAAGGCCACGAACTTGGGTTGCTGATTAAACGGTTCATCTGAGTGTCCTGAACGTTACAAGAGATCAGGCATCAATGTCTTAGTTAACAGGGCAATTTCTCATTCATCGAAGTGGATGGCTTTTGATCACGAACTTAAGAGGGTCTCCTGAGTTCTCGTTAATAACGGCTAACTACAAGAATCCATCCACGCCATCTTGAAAGTCAAAATGAAATTGGTTGCTGGCCCTGCTGTCAGATCTACTCAGAAGAAGAGTAATATCAGCCGTTATTACAAGTCTAATCTGAACACCGGCCTCCATGAAGATGAACAGGCTCTTAAAGCTATTTTCCATCGCAACGTGACCCCAACCGAAGCTAATATGGATATTAATCTAATTATATACTACAAGCCCAAGAAAAAAGTAGTTACATCATGAAGAAGAGCTGTCTGCCTCCCACGAACGAACTCCAGGAGAATCACGTTGTGTACGAATATTCGTGCAAAGTCGGTAACTGCAAACACAGCAATTCAAAGTACATCGGCGTAATCTCCACAACCCCGCCAAGGCGACTGGCAGCTCATCTTAAAAATAACCGATTAAAAAACACGCCCACTCTCATGGCACTACCTTAACCCGTAAAAAACTGAATCAGGTCACCTCCAAAATCCTGAGATTCCAAAATCGCAGAAGATTGCGGCTGGCCGAAGCTGTCATCATTCAAATGAAGAAACCCGCAATTAACGTGCAGCTTCAGCCGGAAACCATACTCCTGACATCTCGGCGTCTCCGAATTGACCTGCCTTAAAAGAAGCACGTTTTTAAATCTCATTTTCCTTTGCCTCTTTTGCCAGAGAACCAGATCGGAGGGATAAATAGTCACACTTGACTTTTGACTTGCTGTAAGTGTAGGTGCGGCCAGGAAATATAGATAGGGTGTGTGGACAAATAGCGGAAAATAGACCAGTGGTGAAAAGATAAAGAAGTGTGGAAGAGTGCAAAGAGATGCTAGTGCCTGATGATCAGGCCTATCGCTTTTAAGTATTTTTAGTTTCGCAGTTCCTTTGTTGTATTTGAGTTAGTATATATATATATATATATATATAAATATATATATATATATATATATATATAAATATATATATATATATATATATATATAATATATATATATATATATATATATATATATATATATATATATATATATATATATATATATATATATATATATGTATAACTGAATCACGAAAATAAGGAACGTGAGGAATTTATGAATAACGTTACAGCCACGAGGAAAATGAAACAACGGAGAACTGCGAGGCCTTTCGACTAATGGTCCTTTACTGAGCAGACTAAAAGACAAGGAAAAAGAGAAAGATATTTATACACCTGATTAATGAAAATATGGGATATAAAGATTAAAAGGGGCGGGATTAACAGATACCTGGAAAAAACCTATTTACAAGATGAGCCGTCAGGGTTAAAAAAAGAGTTTACGGGTTACAAAAGAAAGGGGGGGGGGCAATGCTTGGGAATCACATATGCAATATGGAAAAAAAAAAAAAAAAATTACACATGATAACTAGAAAATATGACAAAAGAAAAATATGAGGAAAGGTTTTTTTCATATAAATAAGCTAAAATAACTTCTATGTGGTAATCAATAATTCAGAAATTTTATCTTTAAAGTCATTCTTAAACATTCTTTTGATACAAGGGTCTAAAAAATACATTCCAGGGCTGAGATTAAAATTCAAAGTCAGTTGTATAAATGCCGATTCTAAAAGATTTCGTGAAAAAAATTCATTTGATTTGGCAATCACAGAACTCTCCTTCCAATTAATACGATGGGAATTTCACAATTAGGTAAGCTTTTCCTTGGTCGAATTTTTTATTGGTTTAGGGTAAAAAAATTTCTAAGATCATGTATAGAACGGCACTTATGCTTGCTAGCTAAAACCCCGGGGGAGCTTGGAAATCTGGCGCGACCTATTCCTCTTCTGTTCTGGTCAATCATTTGGACGATATCATCGTCCAATTCACGATTAACCATTTCCTGCATATTCCTTGTCCTTTTTACTATGACAATGTTAATGAGACTTAACCCGCCCTTCCGCTGTAGCTCTTCTTTGCGTCTTCTTTCTCGCCTCAGTGTACCTCTAATTAGGTAGGTACTTATTCTGCACCACTTGATGTTTCCTCTTTTGTGTCATCGAGACCCACGACAGGTTGGAAGCGGGATATAGCAGCGTCGATCTTACAAGTGTATTGTAGATCTTTTTCTTATTGCTTTGACGAAATGTCTGAACCTGTATATAGTTTTGACTACATTAATTTTCTTGGTGAATCTTTCTTGGGCGTGCTTCTTGTACCCAGATGTGGTATTCTTAATTCCAAGTACATTGCACTCCGTGGTGTAGGGATAACAACTATCCCCCACCCTGTATCGTATACTAGTCTCCTGCCTATGGGGACTACTTTTATCTTTGGCTGATTGGTGCGGATCTTCCACCTGGCCTGGTAGGTGTTAAGATTTTCAATTTCTGCTGCTGTCATACGAGATGCCAAGGCGCATTCTTCCATGAACAAGTGATTATCTGGGGTAAATCATAGGTTAATTGAATGTTGAGGCAAGTGGATCTTACAGGGGCTGGGACTTCAGCGGTGTAAATCAAGTAGAAAGTGGAGGTCAGGCACGTCCCCCCTGCGCGGAGGCCCGCAGTGAGTGGAAACTTTGGTCCGTCCATGCACTCAAAACTGATGTACGCCGCTCTCTCCATGACATGGTCACAGAATTCTTTCTAAGTTTTCACCTAGGCCCAGTCATAAGATCTTGTACTGCATTCGCCGTTGCCAAACCTTATCAAATGCCCTGTGATACATCCCGACAAACCATGTCCACGTAATTCCTTTCCCCTTTGGCTTGGGCTAGCTTTTCCATGATGACATTAATCGCCATCTCCGTACTTTGCCTACTCCTAAACCAGAATTGATGTGGGTTAAAGAGAGAGTGCCCCTCCAGGTGAGACACCAGTCTTTGTTTAAGGATCTTCTCGAAGAGTTTCCCGCCAAATTCTAGAACTGAAATTGGCCGGTAGCTGTCCTTCTAAGTTGGGTCCTTTCTGTGCTTAGGCAAAATATCATCTTAGCCGTTTTATAAGCATCTGTAAAGTATCCCGTGTTCAGACTGGCCTTATATATTTTTTTATTCACTTTGATGATATTGGCTGATGCAATTTCAAAGTTTAACGTTGTAAGCCCCGATTGTCCTGGGGTTTTTAGTCCGAATGAGCAAAGCTCGCCGAGTAGTTCTTCTTCAGTAATCACTGCGTCTCCGTCGTGCTGTCTATCCACCTGGTGGTGAGGGTACTTTTTGTGTATTTTTTCGTTAAGCTCGTCGATGATGTTGGTTTCATAGTCAGACAATCTGAGCCTTCCAATTTTATGTTTCTTGTAGCACTTAGTTTCCCCTTAAAAATTTTTCCGCCATGATTGGCCAATTTTTGTAAAACTTATGTTCGCATAGAAATACTATATATAATGCAGCAACTTTGGAATAATTCCATTTCTCTTCATTCCCTGAAGATGACCTAACATCGTTGAAAAAGGTCTAGGAATTAAGAAGGTCATTCGCGGATGTTTTTTCTCGCTTTGAAGATCCCTTGTAAGAAATATTAAGAAAATACAAGTTAAAATTAATAACGATGCCATAGCTGTGGAATTCAATAGAACCGTCAACCAGTACGTGGGTTTTAACTATAAAATTGTTCTAGGTAATTTTTGAGAGGATAAGAAAAATAAGTTTAATAACGCAAAATGGAAATATTGAATATCTACAGAAGTGGGTTTAAATGAAAATATTTGGTCAGATGAAAAATGAAAACTCGGTGTCGGTCGAAGGAACCAGTCAATGGATTATAGCGATTTAATTACCTGACTCTTAACGGATTCTTTAAAGTCGCCATTTTAAGCCGAAATACAAACTAAGATGCAGCTCAAGGCTTTATTCTTTCACTGGCATCTGAGATTCCCTCGTTGCCTGGGCTCGCATAACAATGGGCTGAGCAACACGATTGCAGGACACTTAGGGGCACTGTACGACTAAAACTGAACAAAATTAATTAGGGGCTGAATCTACTTCAGCTCAGTGGGTGGAATATTGGCATTCTAGGTGGAAATTAACAATGGGAAAGCGGTTCACGCGTCTCAGGTAGTCATGGACTACCGCAAACCTTTTTGTGGTTATGGGCCACTAGGGGGAGGAGTTCCTTAGACATCACGATACAGGTGCACCCTGTATCGCAAACAAGAGGGGAACAACGGCAGCCATTTACTGCTCCATTTTCGAATTTTAAACCTCCTGTCGCTTTTATCAAAATGGAAATTGACCTGACGTCCGGGAGAGCTGAAAGACTAGAAAGAAGCTGGGGTTTTAGGTTAAGATGAAGGGATTGTGGGAGCGGCGCTCACTTAAACTTGGTGAACAAGGTGTTTTCGGAGCTAGGAGTTTTGTGGGCAGTTCGTACGTACGTGTCCACTCCGCACGTAAAACAAACTAACGGTCTACTGGGGAAGGACGACGCATGGGGATTGGTAATGAGAGGTTTAATATTCCGTGGTTCCTTTGGGGAAATCTTCTCGGTCTAGAGGCGCTCGATACCTTTGCAAATCTATGTGAGTTTAGAGGAGGGAACTCTAGATTACTTCTTTTGGACTTGGAGTATGAAGGGGGAGAATTCTTATTGTACTTCTGGTATAAATTATAGCTTGCTGGTAGACATCCGCGTTTTCAATACATTCTTTACAGGTTTATCATCTACGGTCCTTTAAAAATGCGCGGATTTTTTGAGGCAGCGAAGCCAATAACTGGTCCTTCAGAACATAATCAACTAAGGACTCATAATCATGGGTGATCTTAAAAGCGTCCAACCTAAAATTAGAATTTCCCTGGTGGGTGTAACCAAATTAAGGAAAGGTCTTCTTGAGTTCTTCTTTCCTCTCTCCCTTGTGCTTCTCTTGCTCTTTTTACCTTTATTCTTCATGATCTCTTCTCTCGACTCTCTCATTCATTTCCTCTTATTGTAAATGAGAAAGATCATTCCCTGTTAATCCCAGGGATTCTCCTTGTAATTTAAATTTCTCGAAAGAAGACATCTTGTGCGTAAAATAGATTTTAGTCGCCCAAAATAAAGATCAATTAACCGCAAGCACGCGACGAGGTTAAAGATCTGGATGTACGTGACATACGCACACGAAAAGAATATGCCCTAATTAAATGTGTGGGCCTTGCTTTTCTAAATAAATCTTACAGTACTAAAAATGCACACAACCAAAATTGACCCTTCACGGGTTAATAAGGGCTAAGAAAGCACTTAGGGATTAAAATGACCAAATGAGAAGCTCAGTCTCCAACAATTTGACCTGAGAAACGTCCACGGCCTTAAGGATTGGGTTGTTCCGCCAATCCTTAAGTAACTTGAAAAATACTGAGCCTTAGGAAAATACAACGAAATAGAAGGAACTTTTTAAAAGACCCCTCTAAAGCCCTTTTATAAAACCTGCTGAACCTGACACCAGTTTTTATAATATATATGTAATTACTATATATGTCGTGGTATAGCAAATATATATATATATATATACATAAATATATATATATATATATATATATATATATATATATATATATATATATATATATATATATATATATATACATATATTTATATATATATATATATATATATATATATATATATATATATATATATATATATATATATATATATATATATATATATATATATATATATATATATATATATATAGATACACTGATGAGCGGGCTTGGCCAACCAGTTGGCGCGAGGTGTTAAGGAGAAGGGGGATAAATCCTCCCCCAGTACGGGAGTTTTAACTATCAAAGTAAGCGAGTGCAGATTGGCTATAAATACTGAGCTACTGCTGAGTGCATTCAAGTTATTAAAAGAGGACGACAAAAAGAATATTTAATAACATAAAATGGTGGGTTTAAATTGAAATATTTGGTGAAAATAAAAATGACACTCGCTGTCGGTCGAAGGGACCAATCAAAGGGATTAGAGCGGACTTATGACCTGACTCGGAACGGACTCTTTAAAGAAGCCACGTTAAGCGGAAATACAAACAAACAATATTAATATGGGAATACTGGATTATTATAAGTTCTGCGCGCGACGACCGGTTGCAATGCTGAGGCTTGAATTGACGAAGGGTGTAAGCAATTTGGGAGGCGAGAATTGCCAATTATAGGTTTTACGTCAGGGTTCTATATCAGGGAGTAATTGCGCGAATCCACGAAAGATTGGTAGGTGCAGGGAGCTGGCTATTCGTCTGGGGCAGAGTCCACGGGGGGGAGAGTTCTAGCCTTCGGACCTCGAATAAACGAATGGAACCAAATTGAGAATCGTTACGTGTCTTCGTGTGTTGGTCGAGCAGGTACTAACTCACTCCCTCCAAACCTTGGGTTAAATAAGGGTTGACGAGGCGGAGAAATAGCCCAGGTCACGGTCCGCTCTCCTTAGACAAACATGGATCTCGAGGAATAGCTGGCTTCCAGCCGAGGAATTCGAGATAAGGAGGCCTCTAGAATATTCTTCCGAGTTTTTTGTCGCTTTGAGGGTAGGGGGTTGAGAGATCTAATCTCCTCAAACGCGAGGCATAAGTTTCCTCGACTAAACACAACTGTGCTCAATAAAGCCGCCTTGACCCGATTCCTGCCTCGTTTAAGCTTTCTCCTCATGCTCTTTTTTTCGAGCATTTGGCCCTGTGTATTTCTAATTGTCCGAGGTGGGCCTCGTGGCTCTATTCTTCTACACTCAGCAAATCGAATCTGAGCACTTAGATCAATAAGAATAAAAAGAAATAGTTACGATGAAGGAACGATTATCAGATTGAAAGTGTTAAGTCTTGCGTTTGGCTTATCTTCTCTAGATGATAAATTAATTTAATTAAGAAGTAAAAAATAATTGATCGATATGAAATAATCATTTACACTAGCATATTGTTGAAATCATAAAATACACAAAAATTAATATCAATGCACACATTTACTCCACATGTTTGTAATTTGCGAAATTCTCATTTGCTTGAAGTTTGAATGGACAAACTATCCTTTTTGAAAACTTTACAGTATATTTTGAAAATTAAAAATTAAATCAGCATTAACTATTTGTCTGTAAATTGATTAATTAGAGAATATATAAAATAAATAAAGTTGATTTAAGGCGGGTCTTTACCTACAGCGAATTTGAAAAAAAGATGAATGTGTTAACTAAGAAACTTTGGAAAATAAAATTTTAAAAAATACGAAAAGGGAATTATCTGTTGACTGGTGAGCTGTGTGAGCAGTATTTGGGTTTGTGTCTAAATTTCAACATTAATGTGAATGAATGATATTTAACATACACAACACTTAATTACTTGAACTAATGCACGTGACCTTGGGAATAGTGAGGTGTCGAGCTGCTGAAATTTTGATTTGTGTTGGGTGCAAAAGTGCTTATGCTTAGCTTCTAAGTTGATTAGAATATTTAGTAACATATAACGGTCGATTAAATTCTTAAGATTTAGTGATGAATTGAAAAAAATTCTAGATGCCTTGTCGAACATCTGCTTAAATGATAGCTCTTCTAGTTGACTCGTTAAATAAGTTAGGCTCTGTCGGTAAGCAGAAATGAATCTAGAAAAATGACAGAATCTATGAGGCAGCGAATGGGATATGATAAGCCACTTATGACGTCCTCTTGCTGTACCTTAATTCAATGATGACGTTTTTATGTTAAACCTCTGATTCGCCTCCAGCAAAATATTTGCGACATTCTGCATATAGAATGTTGCACAGGTCATTTGTTATCTTCTATTAAATGACGTGAAGATGCTGACCAATGCTAGATGCTGCTGGATCTTACTGAGAATGAGGCCGTTGCACTGTGATTAGTAGAGCATCGGTTGCGAATTAGAGTATGCGAATTTTGTCATTAAAGCGAGCATATACTTTAAAGATACGTAAGCTGGCTAGAGATCTCTGTTTTTTTTTGGTTTGTTTTTTCTTTCAAACTTATCTGTAGCCTGTGAATTGAAAATTGTTGGTGTCGCTCTACTTAGAGAAGAATGATATTATTGAGACTGGGAGAGTTGTACGACCTTGAGGTTGAGCGTCTTGTAGAGTTTAGTCCTTGAATCAGAGAAAGGATTCTTAGCTACCAGCCTCTGGATCAAGAAGTGGTTGTGATGCCATGATCGATGATTACACTTGTGTTGATGAAAATTTAGTATCATGAAAGAAACTCTTCCTATAGGAAATTCAAAGGTTACTATTGGTGCATTGAGTAAAGTTGAAAGAATTACAAAAGAAAAAATCTGGATATAGAGAATTTTCTCAGAATATAACATCTTATAAGGGTAATGCTAAGAAGTCGGAAATTTTCAAGTCTTGAGGTTTGTAAAAAAATGAAGATAATTCGTTTGGTATATTAACAAGATATTTTAGAGGCTTAGGAATTATAATTATAAAAAAATATTGACCTATCTAATACACCTTGATACATACGTATAATGTTGCACGTGTTGGATGGGTATCGAAAACAATTTTAAACTGATCTTAGCGTATAATCCTGTGTTAAATCTAATAATCAAAGTAGCATAATGTGTCACTCTAGAATAAAGAAGAATAAATGCATAACTACCTAATTAATTAAATTGCTTTTTACGTTTTCCAGATTAATGGGAGCCAGGTTTTTGTCCGTTTCTTAAATTTTACTTCAGCTAAGTGTAAATAATATAATTTGAATCCACTCTAACGTAACTAAGTAACCTAGGTTAGGCCCAAAATTAAATCCAATAAAGGTATAAATGTTCATCACAGTATTAACTCCTTGTACGAGTTAATAGGGAAATAAATAACGCGCAAACTATTTTCCTAATGATATCGCCTGTTTTCTTTACGGGCTGCAGGAAGAAAATAAAGAAAATGTGTTTTTCGTCCATTTGATGGTTTTTCTTATATATTATTGAGTTGAGGAATATGTTCTTGCGGTTTTATCAAATTTATTCATTACCATTAATAATTTTAGAAAAACTTCCTTTTTAATTGATAACAATATGCAATTTAATCAATAATGTATTCTCCGTTGTTCTTTACGACTTCTTCCCAACGTTTGGATTTTTACTAGATGAATTCGTCTAACACGGTTCTTAATTCCACATCAGTAGTAAACTAAACGCCGTGCAAATTGTTGAAGAGCGATCTGAACAGCTGGAAATCCAATGGAGCCTGAGGCAATCGAGGAGCGTTGAAGTTTGCGGCTTTCGCTCAAAGCGTGAGGAACCCATGCACTGAGTTTTTGAACTTTCACAATCGAATGAAGGTGATTCACTGAAGTGTTCTGATCACACGCCAATTGTACAGCCAATTCTTTAGTCGATTGACGAGGATTTTCATGAAGAATGTCGTTCAATCGATCTTCATCCAACTTAATGGATCGACCAGAACGTCTTTCGTCTTCAAGATTCAAATGACCGTTTTTGAAACGTGAAAATCTACATTAAACTGTCTTTTCTGATAGAGCATTTTCTCCGTACACAGCACAAATATCGCGACGAGCTTTGTCTGCGTTTGCATTGTCCCGTCTCGATTGAAAATGAATAACAACAAGTTTCGAAAATGCGCCTTTCTTTCAACTTGACATTCCATTTTGAGGGTACAGAACAAAAATTAAATTAACACAACTTTTACATAAACCTCAATGACTTATTACTTAACTTCAAGACGTAGCCTAAGCAAAAGCCTAATGGTCTACACTGTTAAGAGACGTAGCCTGACTTTTGCAAATTTTAGTTTCATTATTTATTATTGTTTCTTAATATGTGCACAAATCAAATCCACAAAACTTAAATCAATACAACATAAAAAAATGCAATAACTTATTCCTCAACCTAATATTTAGGCGACCTAACAAAATATTCACTTTTTTACGAATAGTATGCGATACAGGAAATTTTATATTGAAACTCAAGTTAGACAACTGTGTGGGTGCATCTTCGGTATCATTTCCAAGTCATTTAGCACCCACGCTATTAAATTAAGCATGAATTTATTGTTTTCTTTTGGGGTCGTCGGAGGCGTTATAACGTTAAATAAATGATTAATGTCATCAATTTGTAAATTTTAAAATTTTTGTTTTTGTAAGGTTCGTTAGTTTAAATAGACTTTCTAAATTTTATAATTCAATTCTAAAAACTGAAGGTAAGCTAATCTAGTCTAAATTAACTTAATTACAGTAACCTAATTAACACAAAGTAACTAACGTAAGCTCTCTTTTTGAATATGGTATGCAATTTCGGACTTCGTTTGTAGAATGAAAGTAACTAATATTGTAAGGCGTTATTCTATGAACCTGGTAAAGGAAGAGCTCATAAGATTAAATAAAATCATTCTGATAAACACGGACAAATTCATTTACATTGTAGTCGTAATAAGCTCTGTTCACCCAATTTTGCTTCCAAAATCAAACACACTAGTGACATGAAAATATCTAAGTATTTAAAAATTATAATCGAGTAAAGTAGTAAAACATATCTAGCTAACGGACATTTCAGTCAAAGCAAAAGGAATGTCAAACTGTTAAATGACTAACTGTTAAAGGCAACGGGTGGACAAACAGAAAGAAAATGAATATTCAAAAAAATAAATTAGTAAAAAATACATTAGCAAAACTATTTAATCCTGAACATGCGGGCGTAGATTGTGTATTATAAAAAAACAGGAAAATTCCGCACCACCAACAGTGATTTCATAATTACCTGCTTGAATCCACAACAGGAATGATAGTAAGCAGATTATGTTCTCTTGAATAAGAAGTATGGGGTTATGGGATGTGTAAAGGTCCCGTATAAGGGAAGAACACATTAATAGCAATAATGGATATCAAATTTTGCGAGGTATATTACTCAAAACTTTAGTTATGGGATACACATAAAGATTTATATTCAAAATGGCGTAAATCTGCCAAAATCTACAGAGTAGTTGGAATAATACATATGTATAATGCGAAAAGCGATTCTATTTTATAAAATGAAACAATTTGAAAACAAATTTATCAATCAGATGTGAGGGCGTTAATAATTTTTTTTATATATTGCTACATATCTTTATAATTAGGTTTGTACAAATTAATGTATATAAATTCAGTCTAATAAATTCCATTTGAGAGATAATATTAAACCTTTCATTACTATCGATTGCTTTACTTTCTAATTTCTGTATATAAGCGAAGCAATCTCGAGATAACGCACATTCACGAATCGTTGGCTTCATACCCGTGCTTCAAGCCCGAAATTTAAAATTCTTTGAATGAGACTGAAGCTTCTTCACATTTTAATTTGGGTCATTTGCATTCGGAGCATATTTGATATTCAAAGATCTGCTTCGCTAAACGACCTCAAAATTGCAAATATTCGTACGTAATTTTTCTCATATCTTTTCAGGTTTTCGCCTCACGATTGAAACGACAGATAACTAAATTTCTGAAATGAATAATATTCAATGCCTATCTCAATAAAAAGTACGGGTTCGAGAAAAGATCTGAAATTACTTTTAAATAATTTTTAATTTTGTGCTTCTTTAAAATTCGACCTGTTCTGTTAGTGTCTATGTTTCTCATTTCACAATGGGTCGTGTGATTTCCATGTGCTTCCATTAATCAGATATGATTATATATTCATTTTCAATTTCTCTTGATATCTAATCTTAGTTCTCTATCCAAGATAGCTCAAATTTCTTATCTTTAGGCACTCTACTTTAATGAACAATTCTTTTTACTATTTTTACCTAAGCACCTTCGCTGGTCTAACATTGTGGTGACGAGTCATCACATCTATAACTTGTTTACTCCTGTATTTTCCTTCATTAGCCTTTTTCTAGTTCTCGCTGGTCTTTCCTCATTATTTTCAATGTCTGTGGTAATAAAAGTGTAAAAAATGAATGGAAATATGTGTTCCAACCCGCCCTTAAAATGTTACACAACATAATATCTCATACTACCTACCTATCTGTCATTGGCCAATGTAGTTTTAATTTTAATCAATAGTATTTATTTGGTTTAATATATTAATAAACATTCCTCTTCTTTTGAACAGTTCTATCTTCAATGATTACATTAGCGAAAAATCCATGATAGTTATTTGAAACAGCCCAATTGACCAAATAATTTGTTTAATCCAAAGAAAGTAAAAAGGCGTAATCAAAACCCTGAAGGTCTAAATTCCTAGTCTAAACAAGAATGATGAATATAGATATAAGTGGTTTTGCTGATATTAACAAGAAGATGTATCTGGTAATGGAAGGGAAATATATAAGAGATTTTTGTTGCTGTAAAAGTTCCGAAAAATGGGTAAGCGTCTGAATTAAATCAATTAATCACTAAAATGAAGAAATGTTTCTTGTGTTATTAATTGATATTTTTGCCGTATTTTAAGGCTCTTTGAACGCTAGGACTGCCTTTGGTCTATAAGATAAAAGGTGGGAAAGGAAAATTTAAAAAGTATAGAGAAATAATCTGTGGAATACTATATCTAAGGTATAAAAGGGTTTGGAAAGGTGCTTCAAAGCATTTGACCGGTTATATGTTTTCAAAATAGAGTAAATTAAAGAGATTATGAGGTGAGGATGCGATGGAGTGTAGTGTTAGAGTTTATGGTGTCACGATTTAACATGTGGAATTTTTTCAGTGTATATAATTAAAAAGTATTTTGAGTGATAATATGTAGTGTTAATTTACTAGATTCCAAACAAAAAAATTTGAATCTTAAGTAAGACTTGGCAACCCTCATAGCGTCAGTACAATCTAAGATTTGGGGTGTGGGATGTACCGTAAACTGGATTAGAGTAGGTTAATGTCTATGCACCTATATTGGAGCGAGATTTATATTTAGAAAGAGAAGGAAATATCTAGACTAGTGGTACTCGAAATAGAATGATAACAGAAAGAAATTTCACTAAATTAAAATAATTATTAAAGATAATCACTATTTTTTAAATGATATTTAGCAAATATTAGGTTCAGGGTCCACGAATACTCAAATTTTCAATAATTTAAATCGTAATTATAAATTAAAATCATATTTAAAAATAGCTACACAGGAGACATTAATGTTCAGGAAATATTCTCTAACAACGGATAAATGTCATATAGTCCTCAATCGAAGAAAGATGCCCTTCTGAACCTCATATATAGGCCTCTTTATGTTCGTTCTATTACGTTCCGTTCATAGAATTCTTTTGGTATTATAGTTAGAAATTTAAAAAGTAATTTTCTTCTCTCATAGAAATTAGGACTATTAAGTATTTAGATAATGCTGAGTCATTATGCTTGGATGGAAAAGAGCGCCATTTTGCTGGAAATGTGCTTCTGCTCAGGTGACACGCAGTTAATGTAAATCGCAAAGTAGCCATTATTTAACTGACCTTTGTAGCTCACAGAGCCAAAGTTTTTGAGACTACTAATTTTTTTTTTATATAAGAAAATTAATAGAACTAAAAAAAGTTGCATTTTGTTTCAGTATGTTTGTATCATAATTTGATGGAGAAATATTAAAAAATTGATCTAAGAGCTTACCAGAAATTGAACTTGGAGTTAATTTGAAGCACTTGGCGGGTCTAGAATTCTTGTTAACAGGAATTTTAGAATGCTTTTGAAGGAATTTTCATTGATGATTCTTAAGATTGTACCCATTGATGCAATACTTCTAGCAACTATCACTTTGGTGCAAAGCAACAATGGTACACGTTATTCCGTTGAGAGACCCATTTCTGGAATTGAAAAAGATTCAAACATTTATTTTTACAAAAATATATTACGAAGTAGGTTATAATTACACAAAAACATTCTTTTCACTCATATTTGTGATCATTTTATCCTTTTATGGAAAAAGCATTTCCAAGGAATGAAACAGCTCATTCAATAACAGGAACAGAACGCGATTTTTGATGCGACGAGCAAATGTACTGTTTCATTCTTTTCATTTTGGAAATGATGCAATAATTTAAATATTAGAATAATTATTCCTTTTACGTAAATTTTAACATCGAATTAAATTTTGTTGTGCTATTTGTACTTTTGTACTTGGAGGGTCAATTCATTAATTTCTTGTTTAAATATCTTTACCTGAGTTTCATAAGATCGAACGTCGATGCTAGCCAAGGATTGACTCTGTGGTGACTTGGGAAGGGAGGAAAAAAACACGCCAGAACTTGGAATATAGATCCAAGTGCGAGGGATAGATAATCGAAGTCGAGTGCGGTTGGCGTAAATAATAAATTCTTAGAGTCGCTGTGTTTAAAGAAACTGATTTTAGAATAATAACTTACTATATACAAATTTAATATTATTAGCAAGAGTAAATAAATGACAATAAATGAGATGAGACCACGAGTAGCAAACAGTGCTGTTACAAATAAATCGACGGGGACGAGAGCCTAAAAGAGGATGAACATTGATTTTTTCTCCATGGAAAGGGAGAGAGAGCAAATATCGGGGAGACACACGAAAAGCCTAATTGTCTAGAGTCTTTGGATACGACGCGTAAGCAGAGCGCTGCAAAGTTTCACTTGCAAATTTCATTCTTCTATACCTTCACTGAAAAATGAACGAAGGAGTACTCCAGTCGAGAATGAAGTTGACACACGAGTGATAGATGCCTATCCGTGTCTATCGTCTGTCGGACGGGAACTCTGGCATTAGGTACGCGCATGGCCGAGTAGAGAGGTGAAGCGTCGCGTTCGTACCTGTAAGCCGTTGGGAGGCGGGGCAGGGCGTACGAGACTGTACGTGGCTGCTAACCAAGACGGGGTTGTATGGTGAAAATTTCTCAAAGCTTTTCCCGAAGTATTTATACTCCCTTGGCGGAAGCGGGTCGCCAGAGGGCTCCAAAAGAGATGCGGGGATCGCAATAGACTTGGCGCGCCAGGGGAGGAGGAGACAATCTTAGCGAGTATCACACGCTCGCGCGAAAGTCCTCGACGCCGTAGGTCTGACGCTGATCAGTGGATGTAGCTGTGGGGGAAAAGGAACCCAAACTGATCAGGCAACTTCACCAAATTTTTCAGGTGGCTCTTTGGGTTCGACCGAACCCACCATTTCTGAGAAGAGCCGTACAGGTGCATCTTAGGCGCCACGGGTAGAGTGTTGGGTTCTAGGGGGGGGGGGGGGTAACCTTCTCTCTCTGACATCTCTTTCCCTCCCAAGGTGGAGCTTCCGAAGGAAGTGATATCAGACTCTTATATGGTAATTACACGGCTAAATTTCCAAATAGAACCAAAAATAGAAAAGTGATGGTACCGGGTACTCTGCACAACTATAAGTCAAAAGAGGAAACTTGAGAAGTGCTCCGCATTCCTATTACAGCCTGACATCAAGTAAAAAATAATAATAGTACTAATACGATAAGACAGACAGAAATAGTTATCAATAGCCAGAGTCAACTTTTTCTCAATAAGAGCTCATGTAGCATGTTGAGGGGCCCCTCTAACATTACTTCCATACAAAAGCTCAAAAGGGGAAAAACCTAAGGTGCGATGGAGAATTTCCCGGTATGCGAAAAGAACTACCGGCAAGAAACGGTGCCATTCTCCGTGTTTTTAGGCGCACAGTTTCTCGAGGATATATTTGATGGAGCCTTTGAGCCTCTCACACATCCTGTTAACAGATGAGTGAAAAGGAGTGGTAAAAGTGGGTTTTATCATAAGGAGTGTGTCGACCTACTCCATCAGTTGCGACGTGAATTGCTGGCCACGATTAGACAGGATTTCTTTGGGTAATCGAACGTGGGATATGATAGAGCATAGGGCTTCCGCGCAGGAGATGCTGTCTCTATTTCTCAATGGCACGGCCTCAGGGAATCGGTTGGCAAAATCCACTCAAGATAGCACGTTGCTGTACCCTTCACTGACGGGGAGTGTATTGGACTGATGAGATCATTTGCGACACGGGAAAATGGCTCTGAACTTAGGAGCCCTCTCTGCAACGGTGCAGGCTTAACTAGCCCTTTAACTCTTCCTTTGGCACATGTCGCAAGACCTTGCAGTAGCAAATAATTTCTTCATGGGCGGCTGGCCAATTAAAATATTCGAAGAAATATCTGGGTGGTCTTCGTGTGGCTAAAATGGCCTGAAATAGGCTCTCATGGGCAGTGCCTAAAATGTGACCAACGGTAGAACGTGGAACACACAATACTGTCGTCTGATATTTATCATTTTCTGAGCACACATGGTAAGGTAAGCCGTCCGTAACTTGGTAGGAGAGCACCTTGTCTTCTCGAGTAGCTTCTTGCTATTTTTAATGGGCATTAGTGCACAGGAGTCGAAGAGAATCGCAGTTCTTTGGTTCCTTCTGAAACAGAAGTCTTTAGTCATGACATCATTTAATTCTGAAGGACGTGAGATTTTTATAGGCAAGAGTATCATCGAATCTTTTACCACTTGCAAACGAGTAACCACGGGTTGATCCAATAAGTTGGGGGAGATCCGTGGGCACTGGCCAATGAGGACGGAGCAGAATTTAATAGGAGTTGCTACCTCTTCTGCCCAGCCAGTGAAGTACGCACAATCGATGTAGTACTTAAAGATGGGGACCCGATTGGCGCGCCCTAAGGAGTCTGGCACGAAAGCGAATTTATTATGGTCCGCAGCAACTGTGATGGCAGCTTGTCCGAAACCACTATGCAGGTGCACCCGGTATCTCTCACAAGTGTGGAGACATGGCAGCCATTAATCGTTTTGGATTCGAACTTAAGGCCTCTCAGGGTATTTTTATCAAACAAGAAGTTTACCTGGTGGCCGTCAATACTTGTGTTGCTCGGGGGAGAAGATTCCGATGTTGTTGACGGAGGTGCAGACGTGGTACAGATCAGGTGTACCTAGTGAAAAGAGTTATTCCTGAAGTGAAAGTTCTGGGGGAAGTTTGTTCTTACGTGCGCCTCCATACCACAGGAAAACAAATGATGAGTCGCCTGGGGAAAGATGTTGTAGGGGGGCTTGAAGAGAATGGTTATACATCCCGATATTGGGAGGAAAAGAGTGGTTTCGGCTTTGACGGCCAAGTTACCTCGCAAACTTGCGTCCATTTTTCAGGTTAAATTTATATTTCTTTGGTATAGGTTTTGGCGGAAGGAGAGCCGTTTTCTTCCCTTCTTTCGTATAAAGGTTGTGGCTTGCTGAATTAAAGTTGTCCTCTTCTGTAAACTCCTTGAATGTGAGACACCACCCGTCTTTTACGAGAGATCTGATTTCAACTGGAAATGTAGCCAACAACTGGTCTCTCAGGAAGAACTCAACGAGGGCATCATAGTCATACCGGATTTTAGAAGCATCGAGCCCAAAATTAAGGTGAAGCTGCAGGCTGTATCAAAACTGACGAAATAGTTAGCCAGAGTGAAGGGGGGCATGTCTGAATCTGGTTCGGTAAAAGTCTGGGGCCATGTTATAAGCCGCCATAAACTCAGAATTTAAGGTCGAATAATCAAATGTTGTATCCGAGGGGAGTGATATGAATATATCTCGCAGTTGGGAATTTAGCAGGGGCAACAATTGAGCCACTCCATCCGTCTCGATGTCCAAATGGTTGATTTCGAAGATTTTCTCGAAGACTCCAAAATCCCCACCCTCCTTGAAAACCAGAAGCTTAACAAACGCGGTAAGCGGAGCTTCGGACCTCGAGCTGATGGACAGCGTCTCCTTCTTGGTCCTACTCATTTTCAGTTCACGAAAGTGGATTCTTACCCTTTCTTCACTTTCTTCTTTTTCTCTTCGTTCTTCTCGTTCTTCTCTTCTTTGTTTTCGTTTTGTCCTTTCTCTTTTTTCTTCTAATTCCTTATCATCTCTTTTTTTTTTCCTTCTCGTTCCTTCTCTTCTCTCTCTTTTCGTCACGCTGAAATTTAGCAAGAGCATGTGTTGCCCAATACGCAACAAAGAAAATGACATACCTAATACAAAAAAAAAGAAATTTGATTAACTTCTTTATAATAAATAGGGCAGACGTTTTTCGAGGCCTGGAAATTCAATACAAAATACGTTCAAAAAAGAAAAATGGGAAATGTTTAAGGCTTGTTCTACAGTTTCTAAAACCAGAACCATTAATATACCAGAATAACACCCTTTATAATCTGTTACAGTTCTAAATGAAATGAGATCAGGTACTGCTGGTGACCGTAAAAGCCTGACACCAGAATATAATGTCTTAGGGTCGAACGTTGATGCTAGCCGATGATTGACTCTAAGGTGACGCTGGAAGATAGCACGCCAGAAATTGGGATATAGATCCCAGTGCAACGGTTAAATAATCGAAATTTAAAAGGGTTGGCCGTAATAATCAATTCTTAGAGGTTCTAGGTTTAGAGAAACAGATTGTAGAAAAATAACTTTACTATATACAACGAAAATATTATTAGTAAAAGTAAATAAATAATAATAAATAAGATGAGACCAGGGGTAGCCAACAACAACGGGGTTATACAAATGAATCAACTTGGAAGAGAGTCTAGGGAAGGATGTACGCTGATTGCTTCCAGGGAAAAGAGGAGAGGGCAAATGACGGGGAGTATCATGTAAGGCCTAATTGACTGGAGGTTTTGTATACGACGAGTAAGTCGGGCGCTGCTAAGTTCCACTTGCAAAATTCCTTCTTCTTTAACGTCGCTAAAAAAGGAACGAGGGAGTACTCTAGACGAGAACGAAGCCGATACCCAAGTTATAGGTGACAGTCCGTGTCTATCGTCTGTCTGGCTTGAACTCTAACCTTATATACGAGTGAAGCCGGGTAGAGAGGTGACGCGTCACGTTCAGAGCTGGAAGCTGGTGGGGAGCGGGGCAGGGCGTAAGAGACTGTATGTGGCTGCTAACCAGGACGGGGGAGTGTGGTAGTAATTCTTCAAAGCTTTTTTCGAAGTATTTATACTGCCTCTGGAGAAGCGAGTCGTCAGAGGACCCCCAAGCGGAACGGGGATCTCATTAGACCTGGCTCTCCAGGGGTGAAGGGGATATTCTCGGCGAGCATTACAGGCTCACGCGAAAGTCCTTGACGCCTTAAGTCTGGCGCCAATCAGGAGATATAACGGGGGAAAAGGAAACCTAAATGGATCACGTAACCGCTCGAATTCTTGAGGTGTCTCTTTGAGTTCGAATGACCCGACCATTCTTGATAAGAGCACCACGGTCATCCGACCGCGCCAAATTCTTGCTGCTTCTTTGGCGCCGTCTGAGTCTGCAGGTGCATCTTTCTTAGGCGAGACAAGTAGACGTTTGGTTCTAAGGAGGGGGGGAGTAACCTTCTCTGAACTTTTCATTCCTAAAAAAATAGCAGCCACCATAATTATGGTTCTTTTCAAGGACTTCCATTTCGTACTCAGTATGTACAATAGCTGATGCAGAAGAGGGGTAATTACCGAAATCATCGCAATCGATCTTTTTGATTGATTTGTTCCTGCTATTCCCTACTGCTTTTTTGGCAGCAGTTTGGGATCTAGCATTAATTTGTTTTATAAGTATTTATATTTAAGTCTTAGCTTTCCTACAATCTAACAGGGTTTGTATTTCACAAACAATCATAATTTCATTAGAACCTTTTTCGGTAAAACTATCTTTTGTTATAAATTTAATATACCTGCTTAATAGTGTTAGAACTTAATAGCAAACAGAGTAGCATTCGTTATGAAAACTTTTGAAACCACATTCACAAGCTTGACATAATCTGCCAAACTGTTCTAAGACGACTGCTGGTTAAGACGTACCGAAATATAAAGATCATATAATAGTAAAGTTATTATTCCTCAATATTCCTTGCAATTTTTTGAAGTTTTTATTAAATATAAATATACATTCAATTTGGTAAAAACAAAATTGCTTACACGCGATATTTTATCCTCGTGTTGTAAATCTATTTTTCCCACTTATTATTCTTTCGACGTTTCATAAAATGACATAGGTACACTTATATTAGTTTCCTTCATTTTTCAAGTAATTTCCTTAAACCTAGTTATCTTTGTTTGAAAGTAAGTCCAAAATGGTTTCTGAAACAAATTTCTCAACCTGAGACTACCACTATTTTAAAATATTTACCAGGAACCTCTTGTAAAAAAATGGTAAAGTCTAGGCAACCTTGATATATCTAATTCTTCAATATTTTCTATTAAATTGTATCTGCATTATTATAAAATAGGTTATTTGGTACGCCTAAACAAAGAAAGAGGACTATTCAAATATAGGATAGCTAAAGGGGATTTGTATTCGCACATTACAACGTTCTCAACAAACTACCTAAGCGTGGAACGCTATATGGCTCACAACCTTTAGATGACCTATAGCTTATACACTACCCCAGGCTACCTGATAAACTGACTACAACAGTCTACACAGTGTAGCTACTAATTACTTCAGCCAGAAAATGTTGTAGAAACATTTTTTGTAGTTAATGGCCTTTCTTTTCAAATATGTAACTATGCTGCTAGTACTCAATTCACTCTCCACCTTAGAAAATTAAGAAAAGAATGAAATTCTGCTTGATCAAGATATCCTAAGCCGAAGCGAGAAATGCACCAGTAACGTCATTTCTCTCCAGAGCATCCTCGTTTCAGTGTTGTAAGGAAGAAAATAGTAACCCTAGCATAAGTTCAAGCGCTGCACTGATAACAAGGTGTCTGCCATTCTCAGCCAGTAAAGAGTCCAGCACTGTACTCAGACTCTATCGGCCTACTGATATAGGCAGAATCACTCAAGCAAACATTTCAACTGAGAACATAGCAACCATAGTAGACACGCAGGCCTACATAATTCTGCCAGTTAAGGAAGTAACTCTCAACTGGTACTTTATAAGAGTTGCATTACGTACGAAAAGAAAAAAGAATCTTTAAATTTTTCCATTTCATTTTCTCCTTTTGCATTCATTGTCAATAACTAAATATTTTTAATTAAAGAGGATCTAATACCATTTTACTAGTGATTACATTGGGTTTAAGAGCCGATCTCTTGGTTTTAAATTTGCTAGAAAGTTTTAGGAACAAAAGCAGTAAGACAAGACCAACAGGTCAAAAACTTGCATGAACTAATCTTGCAGCTCGATCTCTCATCTCATGAATAGTTTTATCACTATTCTTAGCCCTAATTTTATAAAATTCGCCAAACTTTAGGCATTTTTTTTATCAACTAATATAAACCCTTTTACAATCAGACGAATAGGATAGATATTCTTGATTCAAAGTTCGGAGATCTTCACAGGAAAAACTCACTAATATGAATATTTGGGGCGAAGCTTAAGGACCCATTTTACGTAACTTCATGTGGAAATGGTAAGATGTATGTATCATATACATCTGTATTTTCCTTCCTTTATCTTGCCAAACTGTCTATTTTATCTTGAAGTAAATTAATTTAAATCAAATTTATTTTATACTTCTTGAGTAAACTCACTAAGAACTAATACACTTAAGTTGTAGAAACCAAATACTCTGGTTTATTAGTAACAATGAAAGATATGTTTTTCAATTTGGTGTCAAATAATATTGCTTGAAAACTATCAATTCAGTCTTAAAAAATAGAATTTTCCTCATCCTTATCTTTATCTTGAAACCAGAATAATTATGAGGCCTGCCTTAGTACCAAAAATGGTAAAATGGTTAAAATAATAGGAAAAAATAATGCAGTAAAATGCTTGCCTAAAAGATCTTGTCTAATAACAATAAAGATAATATTATACATATTTATGTTGCCCTATTATAGATCACTCGCATATATAGATTATCTTTCATTCAATAATTTTTAAATGCTTGAGAGCACAGATGTGTGATCAAAGTACATTTGCAAGCACCAAATCCCTTTACATCCAGCAGGATGAACCTTGCGGACCCTGTTAAACTTGGTACCGCGAGGTGCTGCACAGCCTCCTGAGCGAAAATTATTTAATTCAGGCACTCGTTTGATTTGAATTCTAAGTTGAGGTTGGGAAGATTTATTGTGCGCTTTCACCTCGCTCCCTCTCAGCGCTAAACTACCTTTTTATAGCAGTATTATTATGTTGTTATTATTATTAGCATTATTATTGCTATCATTATTCTTCTTATAGTATAGTATTATTTTTTATTTTATTTTCTTATTATTTTTTAATATTTTATTATTAGTATTTATTACTAGTATTAATTCCAATTATTATTTTTATCATTATTTATTACCCATTAATATGCAGTATAATTATTGTGTATTACTATTACTGGATCTTATTATTATGTACTGGTATTATCATTAATATGATTAGTATTAATCATGTACATGTCAAAAAACTCTCATTGGCATACATAACCTTTGGTTCTCTAATCCTGTTAAGAGAGCTACGAAACACAGGCAAGCTTGAAAGAGGTGTCAGAAAATTGCTCATATAATGTCTACTAAGTCGGATTCTGCCTCTTTCAATGCCATCTTATGTAATTCACTGTTCCTACCTCCTTGTGAATTTTAAATGATACACGACACTCACAGTTTGTTTTGTACTTGTCCATCATGCCTTCTAACGCCAAAGTAATTTTCGTTTAATAACCTAGTCAATTTCTCTGCGTTATTCCTTGATAATATTGTTCATATTCGATCTCATCTTACTGCTATTAATGAACCTCCTCATAATAGATTTAGACCCGAACCCTTAGGTGAAATTATCTCTTTGTCCTCTTTCTATTAAAACATATAGCCTGTACCAAAACAACTTACAAAATTCCCACTCCAACTCTTAAATAATGTTCCAATTTAAATCCTTAAATAGCAAGTTTCAGACCTGTTTTTTTTACCTACCCTCGTCTAACATATAGGACATTTCCCAGTATGTATTTTAGGCTGGTGCAGACCTGAATATCGTCTTTCTTTTACAGGTTTATAGATCTATGGAGGCTTTGATACTGTATTACTAATGATAATCCGCATTCAATCTCTTTTTAAAAAAGTGAAATAAATAGGTTGGCAAAAGTGTGTGTTTGGTGGTCCGCAATTCTCGATTCTTGGTTATCTCAATTTTTGTATGTATTTTAGGTTTGGACAGACGTGAATATGCTTTTTCTTTTACTGGTTTCTAGATCTCTGTAGCTTATGATAATGTGTTACTTATGATCATTCCGCATTCGGTTCGTGGTCATCTCAATTTTTGTAATTATATTTTCGGCATGGCATTGATAATCCTCATCTCAGTATATTATTTTCCATCAAAAAGACATGTATGTCCTCCTATCTGTCTCTTTAGTCTAGTTTGAAATGAATATTAATGGGTATTCAATATGATTATTAAATCACTTCTGAATGGTCAACATCAGGAAAACCTACCCTAATAATACTAGAGATACTAGTTATCGTAGTATTCTTGTTGTTTTATTATTCTTTTAGGTAGGAGAAATTTTATGTCCAATGACTTAAGCGCGCTAGTCCGACAATATTACTTATGAAAGCCAACAATACTTCTATATTGGCTGAGTGCACTTTAACTCCTGTATTGTTGAAGGAGCTACAGCGATTAATCCATTGAAACACCAGAATTATTAAAAATTGAATATATATTTTAAATTTATCAATTAATTACCAACATCAAATATTTACAATCACATAATAAGTTTAACAGATCGAACAATGTTTGAAACCGGGCCTATTTCTGAAGCTAATCATGCCCAAATCGAAATAGGCTCTAAGTAAACAAACAAATTGCCGATTAGTTACATTATAGTAACCCTTTTAGATTAGCATTAAACTCAAATTTATGTTTCCCTCTTCAAACTGTAACTAAGACGGGGTTGACTAAAAATTGTCTCTACTTCAGTTAATTTCCGTACCGTATTAAACTCCTACTAAATAAATAATAATATATATGGTAATTCTGACTTACATCAACAAAAGGATCAGGGGTTGCCCGATGTCGCAATATTGCTTTTATCCTGCTTCGTCAGGTTGCAGCGGCTGATTCTAGATTTTCCACGAGATGGGAGGGGGTTAGGGGACACGATGTCACTTCTTCGGTTCTACGTTAAAAAGAGGAGGGAGGAGATGTACTCTCTGTCTCAAGCAGTGCTCTTCTGGGTATCTCTTGAATTCGTTTTGTATCTTAGTCTTCTTCGAGGGATTGCCCAAGTGTGTTTTTGGGTATACGAGGTGATTTTGAATGTACCTAAAGAATAGAACTTCGTTGGGGACTAGTTATTTATTCTCTTCTCACTCTTACGGAGATTGGGTTGTGAGAGTCACTCGAGGGTAAGCGGGTTTTCTTTTCTCTTGTTCCATAAATTCCTGTTTGGTACTAGGAATGGTGATCCAGTCAGACTTCTTCTAAGTCTGTAAAGCATAGCTCAGTATGGCACCAATGAGAAAAGGCAACGAACTTCTAGGTTGGAGAAGTTGATCTCTCTTAACTGGGTGAGGCACTGACCACCTTGATCTAGTCCTCTATCGTCTCTCGTAGACAAATAATAATCTTCTCTCTGACTTGCGAAATTCCTGTTTTGGCACTCAAAATGGTGGCCCAGCCAGGCTTCTTACTGAGTCTGTAAAGGAAACTTCGGTATGGCACTGCTAAAAATCCTGACGTTTTCTGAGTTGTAGCAGAATGATTTCGAAACTGGGTGAAGGACCGATCTCCTCGATCTGGTCCTCTATCGTCTCTCACCGAATAATAATCTCTAATCTTAATTGCGAGAATACTGTTTGGCACTAGGAATTGGGATCAAATCAGACTTCTTATAAGTTTGTAAAGGATACTTCGGTTTGGTACCGATACAAAACGTGACGTTTCTAAGTAGTAGAAGAATGATCTCGAAACTGAGTGAAGGACTGATCTCATCGATCTGTCCTCTATCGTCTCTCACCGAATAATCTCTTTTCTCATTCATTCATTTTGTGTATAGAAAGAACAGAGAGGGACTGCCGTAATACGGCAGACGGGTAGTCAGAGAGGAGCGTTGCGGAAAATAATTAAGAAAGGGACAGCGAGAGTAGATAGGTCGGTGGCTATACACCGAAGCGAGGTGTTGTAGTGAGGGTGTGGGTTATGAGGTAATTGACTGGGCGAGGGATGGGGGCAAGTCAGGGGGGGAGGCTTACAGTCCATCCGGAAACGCGTTATTCATGATGCCTTATTGGGTTATGCGAAGAATGGTACGGGTGGCAGGTGTTCGTGGGCCGCGGGATATCGCGGCGCCATCGCGTACCTTCTTACATGTAGCGAGGTGTAAAGTGGGTCTGTTGTGAGTTTTTCAAGTTGTTTTGTAAGTCTGGTGTGAGCGTAGGTGTTGAGGGGTTTTAGTTTGTTGTTGTTGTGTAGTGCGTCCATTCTCGAGTACAGCGGCGAACGGCAAGCGCGCTTCAGAGCAGAGTTCTGAATGCGCTGAGCCTTTCGCTTCCAGGTGTCACTCGAGGCTACGAGTGACAGTGGGGCGTACGTGAGAATGGGACGCACGAGTGCTTTATATAGGTGTAGTTTTAGTTTCTTGCTCGCTGAGTAGAACCTACTCAGCGATGTGTTTGTACGTGAGGCTCTTGCTTGTATTATGTTCTGGTGTAGGTTGAACCTGAGGGATTTGTCGAATGTTACCCCCAGGATTTTGGTGCACTGTGTATATGCGAGCCTTGTTGGGTTTTGGTGGATCATGTTTGGTGTGTGTGAGTAGATTTGTAGGTTGTGCATGAAGTGATCTCTAGCGCCGTAGAGTGTCATCTGTGTCTTCTGAGGATTCGTGGCGATCAGCCATTTGTCCTCGTAGTCTGTCTTCTCGTCAAGTATTCTTTGTGTATGGAGCGCGATTTCTTCGGGGGCCCGACCGCTGACGAGAATGGTCTCGTCGTCGGCGTAGGCCACTATGTAGGTGTGAACGCAGTTTTCTGGTGGGCGTGGGGTGTCGTTTGTGAACATGATGTAGAGTGTGGGTGCCAGAACGCTACCTTGGGGAACGCCTGAGCGTGTTGTGAAGGGTCTTGATAGGGTGTTGTTATATCTTATGTGGCATCGCCGTCCAGTGAGGTAGTGTGAGAGGAGCCTTCTGGTGCAGAGAGGTAACTCCGTGTTGTTGGCGAGTTTCCAACGGAGTCCCTCGTGCCACACCTTGTCAAAGGCCTTCTCCACGTCCTTACTGACGGAGAGAGTCTTTTGGTGTATCTGTCGTTTCTTTTGTATTCTGTCGTGTACGATGGTCACGGCCGCCTGAGTGGATCTGCCTCTCCTGAACCCGTATTGATGGGGGGAGAACCAGTCCCTCTCTTCCAGGAACTCCCGTAGGCGGCAGTTGACCATACGTTCGAGTATTTTGCCTAGGTGCTCTAATAGAGCAATAGGCCTGTAATTGTTTGGGTGTTTTCGGTCTTTGTGTTGTTTATGAAGGAGTATATTGTGAGAGACTTTGAATGTTTTGGGAAAGTGGCCTGAGGCTAGAGAGGCATTGAATAGGTGTGTGAGTGTGGGGTATATGTCTGCGGGGAGGTTATGTATCAGTGTGGCCGGTAGGCCGGAGGGGCCGGGGGCGCGTTTTGGTGTCGATTTTATGTAGTGTTTTGTTTCCTCGACGGTGATTGGAGTGGTAAGTGTAGACGTGTAGTCGAGCACCTCCATGCGTATCAGGGGGGCAGGCCTCAGCTCGTGAGCATGAGTCCGGCACCATTCCTGAATGTCTTGTAAGTGCTCCTGCGCATGTGGTTTTGGTGGGTTGTGGGTGTGTACTGTGTCCCAGTGGGACCTGAATGCGTCGAGGATGTCGTTGGTGTCTGTGAGTGTGTGGTTGTTTATTTTTAGTGTTATTGGTTTGTGTGGTTCCGTACCCAGCATCCTTTTCACGTGCCGCCAGAAGAAGGAAGGGTCCATGCAGCGGGTGTCGTCCGCAATGCGGACGACCTCACGCCACTGCCGGTTCCTATCTAGCTGCACGCATTGAAAGATGCGGGCACGTAGCTGGTTGATGTTTTGTTGTCGTGGGCCTCTAGTGTAGTGGTTGTTGTACTGTGTGATAAGTCTCTGTGTGTGTATTGAAAAGGTGAAGTGTTTTAGGCAGGTGTAGTTTTTGTGTGGTGAGTGTAGGTTACGTGCGGTGGTGATGGTGTCTAACAGTGAGCACCAGTGGTGGTCTATTTGTCCTGGATTGGTGTTCTCCAGGTCGAGGTTGTGTGGTGTGTTTGTGGATATGTGGCTTCTAAATTCAGCCCAGTTTGTATTCTTGTAGTCGTATAGAGGTGATGTGGGGTTGAGTATGGGGGATGTGGATATGAGAAGGCATATCGGTATGTGGTCTGATAGTACATGGGGACCGGGTGCAATGTGTGTGTAGAAACGTGTGGCATGGTCGTTACGAAAGACCACATCCGGGGATGTGGTGCCTCCGTGCGTGCCAAAGAACGTGGGGAAGGCAGGGCCGATGTGCTCGCAGCGGTGACGCTGCAAGGCACCGGCCAAGTAACTGCCCGCATCGTTCGTGTTGTTAGAAAGGAGTGTCGGGTGAAAAGCGTTGAGGTCCCCCGCGAAGAAGATGGGTAGATTGTGGTTGGATAGGGCCCGGAGTGGGACTTCTAAGTTTAGTTGTAATCGTGGGGGTCTGTAATGGGTGGCCACTATTATGGGACCAGAGGTTGTGTCGATTTTGCAGGCTAGAAAGGAGGTGTCGCGTGTGTTGACGAGGGAGTGGTGTATGTTGCGCTTTACTAGGATTGCGGATCCTAGGTGCCGCGCCTGTGGGGATAAGTATGTGTGGTAGCCTGCAATGCGGAGTTTGTTGTTGGGAGGGTGTAGGCTGGTGGAGTTTAGTAGTATGATGTCGGGTCTTTGTGTGTTGAGTACCCAGTTGGCGACCGTATGACGAATACCGTGCCAACTGCGTACGTTTAGTTGTATAACACTAGTGCGACCTATTGTCGTGGTCTAAGTGCGCGGGAGGCTGATTTGCCAGGAATCGTCCCTTTCTCCTTGGTTATAGCCCAGGAGGCGTGAGGGGCGAGTACCTTGACACGTGTAGATGTTTGTTTATGGGGCACGGCCGTGTTATTGGGTGGGGGGGGCCGTAGTGGGTGGAGGAGTGTGTTCTGTAGAGGTGGTGGCTTTGGGTGGGGTGGTGTCTTGGTGGGGGGAGTTCGTGGGCGGTGTAGAGCTGGAGGACGAAGGGCTGGAGGTGGTTGGAGAGGTGCAGATTATGAGGGGAGGAGTGTCGGGGGAGAGAGGAGGCGGGGACGACGGAGGGGTGGTGGAGGCAGAGGGGGAGGGAGGCGGAGGAGTTGAAGGAAGGGTTGGAGGGGAAGGAGTCTTAGGTGAAGGGGCGGAAGGCGGAGGAGGAGAGGAGTGAGAAGGAGTAGAGTGGGAAGGAGTAGGGTGAGAAGGAGTAGAGTGAGAAGGAGTGTGTTTAGAAGGGGAGGGTTGAGAGGGAGTGGAGGGGGAAGCAGTGGGGAGCGAGGGAGGAGTGGAAACAGGAGAGAGGGGGTTTTGTTTGTCCCGTGCCTGTCTACGCGGATGGGGCTTGGGGGTGGGGTTTTGGGGGTTAGCACGGGGTGTAGTGGGCTGCGAGGGGGTTGGAGTCACAGTGGAGGCTGTGGGGGAGGAGGCTGAGATGGGTGCGAGGGGGGTGGTGGAAGTGGGAGGTAGGCGGGGTTTGGATATAGGGGTGGAAGAAGCGCGAGGAGGATAGGTTGTGTGAATGGGGGCTTGGGCAGTGGCTGAGGAAGGTGTGGGGAGAGCGTGGTGAGAGTGTGGGGCGGTGGTTCCCTGCGGGCAGGGGAGTGTACCCGTCGGGGTGGGGAGGAGTGCAGGTCTGGATGTGTGTGCGTCAATTAGGGCGAACACCTTCTCGGGGAAGGTAATTTGCTCTATGCCGTTGGAGGCGAATAGTGTGTTTAGTATGTTTGCGTATAATCGGGGGTCACCCCTCGACATGTCTTTTGCCACCGCTGAGAGCAGGGTGGCCAGGTGAAGTTTAGTTTTAGTGTTGTCGCAGGGGTGGGGTGGGGTGGGGGTGTGGTGTGGGGTGGGGGTGGGCGTGTAAAGTGGTGTGGGGATGGCAGTGTGGTGTGAGGGTGTTGGTAGTAGGGGGGGTCTCTGAGTGTTCTGAACTGGCGTGGGGGGGGGGAGGGACGTGTGGGTGGGGTGTGGTTGCTGCAGGGGTGGGTGGGTGCGTCGGAGGTAGAACAGGGGGAGCCGGCAGCGTGGGGCTGGCAGCAGCGGCGAATGACATGGTGAGGGGAGGGGGAGCGGGGGCGGGGTGTGTGTTTGTGCGTGTGTTTGGTTGTGGGTGCCTAATGGCCTCCACAGCGTCGTGGCGTGCCTTGCCTAGGTAAGGGCACCTGGGGTGGACGGCGACGTGGTCGCCGCCACAGTTTGTGCAGCGGGTTGTGGTGGAGGTGCAGGTTGTATAGTGGTGCCCCGCTACACTGCACTTTGAGCAGATTAGGTCTGCAGTGCAGGTATTGGTGCTGTGGCCGGTTTTATAGCACCGGTGGCATTGTGTGGGTCTTATGTTGTGTTGTTCTTCAATGTGTTGAGGGTTTGTGAGGGTGCCACAGACCTTGATGCCTTGGTCTAGTAGCATGTTTTTTGTGTTATCACTGGACAGTGTAATCACTGCCCAGTTCTTTGACCTATTAAAGTAGAGGTCTTTGATGACCTCCTCCCCGTACTCCTGACGGAGGTGGGAGCGAAGGTCATCATTTGTGAAGGCCAGCCACAAAGGGTTGGTCCTTGTCACTCGAATCTGGTATCGTTTCATGATACCGTCCGCGAGTCTTGTCTGGAGGTTGAGTGTGTTGAGTGTAGTGGTCGAGTTTTGGTGGAAGGTAAGTGCGTCCTCCTGCGAGCGGAAGACGAGCTTGTGGCCTGTGCGTATTTTAATGATGTTTGTTATTGGTGTATCGTGGGTGGAGGCTAGCGTCAGCAGTGTGTGGTGGTTAATTGTGTCGGGTGCTGGTTGTGTGGTGCTTATTAGTGTGAGGTGGGATGTGTTCGCCATTTTTGAGGTTTTTACGAGGTTTTTACAACTTTTTTATGGGAAGGCCCCCGCCCCGCCGATGAGGACCCCGTGAACATGACTCGGATGTGATGAAGGGTGATGGATGAATTTATGGACCTGGTTGGGCTCCTCAGAGGGTGTAAAAACATGGCGGACTTAATGATGACTGAAGCCAGAATCAACTGACTCCAGTCGGGGTGCCGCCCCCTCTATTGGGTTTTGGTTATTTAACAGTTACGTCCGACATCTCACAGAGACGGAAGAGTCTCCCTCTGTGGTCCTGGACGGTGCCGCAGGGTAGGTTGTTATGCCTCCCCGCGTTTGTAACTGAATCCCAAACCAGGTTGCTTCTTCCTCTGGGTTCCGCAGCGGGGTAAGCCTCAGACCTCCTTTCCCCAGAGTTTTTTCTTTTCTTTCCTTATGGGGCTTATTTATAGCCTGACGACCGCCCCATCTAAGGGGAAGGGGTGAAGCTGCAGAGGAGAGAGCGAGGGGTGAGGGGAGGGTGGCACTGCGGTCGCTAGGTCCAATTCTTAATTAGAGGCACCGACGACCGTCACAATCCTTGTTCTATTTTTGTAGAAATGGCACCGCTTTTTGTGGAGGTTTAACCACAGGCCTCCGTACTTCGTAGGTAATCGGATCCTTTGAGCGCTGCGTAATGGCCTTTAGTGGTCACCTTGGCAAAGCAGCTCGCTCCCGACCACCTATGCGGTGGGGAGATAAAAATGGTAGGCCGTTTGACTGTTAGTCAGCCGGCCAACGTTCTCCTCATGTGGCTTGATTCTCTCGCTTTCTCAGAAGGCGGATTTTAACGTATATGCATGCCTGGCCCTCCTTGTGGCTAGGTTATAATTCCTCTACACTAGTGTATGGTGTTTCTGACATTTTGTGTTCAATACTTTGGATGGAAGGACTTCACAATTACCTCTGATCCTTGGTCCTCTTAATTTGACTACTGAAACTCCCTTTTTGTTGGATCACATACTTCAACTCTCTTAAAGTTGGCCAGCCCATGTTCTTCTCCACCGAGAATGCATCCTATGCCAAACTAATATTCACATTTTATTCTAATTTTGCTTAGATGGTACTCGTTTTATATATTAGATATTAAATGCACTGGAATATTCTTACGGGTATTTCACTCTGATTCACCTTTTTGAGTGATGAGATCCATAAATTAGGACTCTGCACCTTTATTCCCTGTACATTGTAGTTATTTTTACTACATGTGATCTTTTCTCTAGATTTTGCTCCATTTATATGAAAGGATATTTCTTTAAATTGCCCATCTGGCTCTTATGAGCTATTTCAAATTATAAAACAGACTAAATAATAAGAGAAAAACAAAACAAAAAACAAATTAAAAAAAAATAAATGAAGGAAGTAGGTTCCGGCGTTGGAGGAGACCTTCCTCCATACGGCGCAGGAACATGCTTTCTACAACAAAGAGGGTAAAATAAAATGGAAGGGTAAGCTTCTCCAAAATGTCAGATATTTCATAATGCTGTGTGCACGAACTAGTTCTGATTACAAGGAACAAGCGTTTGTGAACCTGCGCATCCCAATACCCAAACAGCTAATGTGCGTGAATATCAGCCAGACTGCTATATTCGTTTAGAATGTGCTTAAAAGTCTATGTGAACATGCAATTGTAGCATGAAAGTGCAGGCGTTTCAACAATCAAATGGCGGCGCGTCCCGTGAGTGTTCCCAATTTGAAGACGATTCAACTTTGAGTTTCACTCGGTCGCCCCTCATTTTTTTTCCAAGCAGCCAGGAAGGCTGCCCATATTCATGACTTGTAGTCGGGGTGAGGAGAAGAGAAGATAAGCCCTGTTCTGGTCACCCAGTCTTGGCGGACTAGTTAGCGCTCTTGTCAGAGCGTTAATTTGCCGCAATTCCCACATGTCTAAGAACAAAGAAGAAGATAGTCTCAACATACACCCTGCTCACTAAACCCGTAGGTAGCGTCACGAATTTTACAAACCATGGGATATAGATATGTCAATGCCCAGAGAGCACTCAGCGCGTTTTGTGAGTCTCCATAAACCACAATACCGTCTGCGAACCGGGCAGGTGGCGTTATCTTCCTTACCGAACAATGTTTTACAACTTTATCGGCAGTAAAGACAGATGCAGTGCCTGGAAGAGACTCGCTGAGTTCAAACAGAGTCGATATGTCGTAGGAACGACCCTTTTCTGCGAATTTGATTTATTCGTATACACTAGTACGGATTCAATGGAACACGAAGTGTCCTCCATAAAGGCCAAACAGTATAAAAAGACCTGATGCTATAAAATCTATGAGGTCGTAGGTGACAAGTAGTCAAAGGTAAAACCTTCAACGCAGGCGTTTTGGAAATAAACAGGCATCACCGGCACGAGAGCGATACCATGATCACGAAGGAGTTTCCTAGTTATAGAGGGAAAGGACACTGTGTATGAGTGGCATCTCACAATGGTAAAGACACCTTTCAGAATGGCGAGTGATGCACTGAGGGTCGTTGGCGACTGATGGGGTGCTAGGATCTTGTTTACAGAAATAAAATGCATTGTGTACGGTTCAGAGTGAGTTGTATATCCCTAAAATTGAAAAGAAGACTGAATTGCAGAGGTGCAAAATGCACCCGTCGTCAGGCGGAGACCATTGTAGTGGAACAGGTCAAACTTCCGCAACACACGTTCGGATCCGAATGCCTAAACTACCATTCGTAGTTAAACTTTGAACGAACAACGGATTAATAGAAAAGTAAGGCAGTAGCTCTATTAACACCAAGAGTGGTGAATGTGATGGAATGGCGAATGTCCATGCTCCAAGTAGAGCATAACACGAGGCCGAGAATATGAGCCTCCTACGGTAGGCTTCGGTTGATACTTGACGAATGAAAGGTGCAAATCTCTTACTTTCAACCTAATCTCTTTTAGGAACAAGTCCGTGTCACGTTCGAGACAAGGATGGCGGCAAAAGCGCAACACCTTAGTCTTGGCGAATGAAAACAAAAACCTTTGCGCGTCGGCATTGCAAGTGATGTACTACAGTGACTGTTGGATTCGACGCTCCAAATTTTCTATCTGGGACGCACCAAAGTAGAACGAAAGGTCTTCCTCATAGTGTGTAGCAAGAACATCTTCCGCCAGCACTCAGGTGATATCTTTGGTACTCCATCACTATCATGTCAAGAATCTCACTGATTACTAATCAGAAGGGGGTATTATATGCTTTCTCCAGATAGAAAAATACCGTGGCTTCCTGGTTTCTACGAAGGATGTCCTCGTAATCGGCATTTATCAGTCGAAGCAGTGTATGCGAAGTAGAGTGGAACTTGCTGAAGTGCCAATGTGCTTAAGACATGTGGACTCTGCCGGCCATAAAAAGGCTAATCTAACATTTACGAATTTCTCCATCAACTTGCACACACAGAAGGTTAGAGAGATTGGGCGTAAACGGGTGGGGATAGAGTAATCACTCCCCGGTTTGGGAAAAAAGAGCACAGTAGCGATTTGCCAAGCGCCTGGGACGATACCCTATATTCAGATCTAGTTAAACAAATCTAACAAAAACGCAACTCATTCAATGTACAGATGTCATTCTAGGGCTGTTCTGCAACATAAAGACCTGTATTGAATGCTCGCGTAGCAACATGACGGCTAGAAAATGAGGAGAAAACGGTTGCAAAAGAGTTCGCCACGGACGCGAAGGCCGATATTGCGTCCTTTCTCCTTGATTACATGATGTGGGGATGGTCCTGTGAGAACTTGGCCCGAATCCCTTAATCTCTCTTCTACACCAATTCTATAGGCTTCTTTTCGTTCAGTGAAGACACGTATGCCCGCCAGGAAGATTGGCGGGGTCACTTTGAAACATATCGGAACCTATCCCTGGCTTGATCAAATTTACTGAAGTTGTTTGTGCGGCGCTTATAGCACATTAAGGAATAACACTTCTGTTTTAGGTTCATCTGACACTCGGCTGACCACTATCGAAGCTGTCGGTGAGCAAAACACTGAGACGTTCTAGAAATAGTATTAAGGCCCATTGTGAGAAAGTTGCCGGAGAAGAACTTAATGGCCTCATTGAACGACCTAAACTCCTCGAGCGGGAAAGAGAAATTAATCATTTCCTGAACAAGTACCATCCTGGCCCCGCCAAACAGTACCGGAGACGTCTCTTAGGCGGCAGCGTTCTTAGAAATGATATGATAATGAGAAAGTGATCAATACCATGAAGTTGATTAACCTAATCGCACACAAAATAGGGCTGTGCGTCCGGAAAGCAAAAGGATATATCATATTGTAAAAGTAATATAACTAATCAATCGTAACATTGATTTACTACGTTTGTATCATAATTTGCAGGAGAAAGATACACAAATTTGGAGCCAAAACGCATTTTATGATAAATTCACTCAACTAATGCGGGGAAGAAATCAATTGTTCTTTAGGATTAGTTTAATTCATGCCAGAGTTCTTGAGAAAAATATTTAGTGCCCTAGTTCCCTCAGATAAAATACAAGTCCAGACTGCGAGACTTTCCGGATGCTCTCCTCTTTTCTTCTCCTAACAAGGGAAGTAGGTCAAGCTATATACCAGTGGAAGGCAGATTCATCTGAAAACATCACTTTTACCTTCCTCATTAGTCTCATTCTTTTATTTCCTACAAAAGTGTAGCCTATCAGTATTGTTTTTCTTGTTGAATTGAGGTTACTTCGCAACTCATCCTGAGGAGAAACCTTTTTTGAAAAGTCTCCGCCTCACTTTAGTCGCTTAACCGATTACACATTCTTCTTTTTAATCGTGTTTGAGTTGTGCGCTGAAAGCAACATAATCCTTGAGATTACACCTCACCATTAGGCGATATTGACCTTTAGTTAAATCATTTAAGCATCCAGATGTCTTCTACAATGCATTGTATACAGTTATTTAAGAGTCATTAATGATCCTAAAGATTGTTCTTAATGCAATATTGTTAGCAAATATCTCCTTGTATTTCAGGCTGCTTTGGTGCAGAGCAACAATTGTTAAATGTGTGTCTTTGGAATGAACCATTTCTTGAATTGAAAATATTCAAGCAATTATTTTTGCAAGAAATATTATTGAATAAATTCTAATTACACAAAAACATTTATTTATCCCTTTATATCGCATAACAAGGATCCAGGGACTGAAACTCGACTCATTTAGGAAGAGGACCAGAGCGCAACTTTAGATTCAGCGAAGGAATGCTCTTAATTTCTTATTATTTTTTGAATGCTGGATTTTTAATAAAGTTGCATTATATTAAACATTTTACTATTTGTTTCTATCACGTAAATTTCAATACCGAATGAAAAAAATATAAATACATATATCGCAAATCTTTGGCCCATGTCTGTACCTTTGTCTAGGCACAAAAATTGCTTAACTGAACTATCTAGTTTATTATTGGCCATAGAAGAATTTTCTCATAACAATCGAGGAAGACATACTTTTTTAAATTAAGCACAATTCCAACTACCAACCTGAAATTACTGAACACTACATATATAGGCTCAGAGATCTTAGGAACAGGTAAATAAACTGTAACTTTTTTCCAAACCAACCTGCACCGTTGAAATTGAAAACGACCAGGGCTGATATTTGCATTGGGGTCCACATTTTCTCTAACTTTATGCTTCAGAAAAAGTATTGATACGATAGAATACCATAGGATTCCAAGACATTGGTGCTTTTAAAATTCTTAAAGTTTAAAGTATCGAGATGCAACACTCTTAAGTTTGGAAAGAATTTTATTTTGGCTGAATACACAATTTATTCGAAATTCTGTTCCATCTGTGAGAATTCGTTTTAAAAGTTGGAGTTCATGTATATCGTCTGAAATTTTCCTTATAATTTTCAACCGTAAATTCATTGTGCTTCTGACAATGATTCTTTGGGTAGGTAGAAAAAAATTTTAAGCCTAGGCTCATTGTAAGAATCATCGTCATTTTTTTAATAAGGTAAATTTAATTTATAAAGAAGGGTAATAATTATTGTCAAGAAAACGATTATAAAGGAATCGGAATTTGATTCAGTATAGTACTTTTATATGCATATTTTTAATGTTGTATGTATTTTCAGATATTTATATGTGCATATCATTCCTTTGAAATTTATTAGATAACACTCTACTCTTAAATATTAAAATTTTAACTCTTATTTTTGTCTATCGTCTGATTTCTGAAAAAGTGCCTCCTCGGATTTTCCAAACTGATTGAAGTCAAATTAATTATTTAAACGCGTAAACATGTTTACTACTTAAGAATTAATATCGGTGAGCCCAATTAGGGAAAACTTGAGCTTAAAATGGAAAGAACATAAAGGCATTAGAGATTTCTACATTCTTAGGAATTTAAGAGGAAATATATGAAACATATAAACCACACTTGATTAGACAAATATTGCATTTGTTTTCTGCTTAGAGAAATAAGTGGTTTGGTACTAATCGTTTATGTAGTTATTACACGTTTCTGTGATTTAATAACTATTTAAAGGAATTTTGATTTCTAGCAGTGTTAAAGCGTATGTTTCTATATTTCAATCTATTTTGATTAGTGTTTTCGTTATCAACTATCTCTACCAGTACTATAAAATTACATTAATCTTTTTAAGATTTTAAACAGTTCAATAAGTGTCCAACGTAATTGCTTAACTGCAATTAATAACACATCGGATTTGAATCAAAAGCGTCGACACGTTTTTAGGTTCTAAGTTGATGGCTTTGTATTTTCAGATGTTAAAGTTCATATGCTATTATACCTACTCTACCCAACAATTTTATCCCACGCCCGCTGTAGTTCCATCACACTGCATGAAGAACCGGCGCTGTTTGCAAGGCTGAATTCATCCTTGAAATGATTGATTTTACTATTACACCCATTAACAAGGTCAAAAATATGTACAGGGTGCCTCTCTTCTAAAATAGACCGTGTTTGAAAAGCAATATCATAAAAACCATTGCATCTAGGGAAATGAAGCAAAATTTATATGAATGATGAATCCTTTAACTATAATCACTTATTTTTTGTAAAAATCGTCTTAGAGTCATATAATGAGTCAATTATTCTTTAATAAATTAATGTAAGAAACATATTGCTTTATTATTTTCTAAATTGCAACTTTTAGAAAGCTTGTATGTCAAAGGCAATTATGTCCTCTGCTTTGTTGTCATCATTGCTGGAAATCATTTTTAAGAAAAATTAGTTAGAAAAATTATACATGAGCGTCCAAGCAGAAATCCGTCTATTCATCGATGGTTAGGTTAAATGACGAGAGATTCCAATTATTCTTTCACTAAATATTATCATTTCTAAAGGATTACGAATTATATCTAGGCGCTGAGCTAGTAGAAAAAAAGTTACTAAAATTTGATTCTTTTTTTTTGAGGATTGGCGTGCATTAGCTTTGTTGAACTATACTAATTCTATCCAATTCTTAATAACATGGTAATATTTCTTACAACAGCAGTTTTACTCAATTTTTCCTTAACTTCTTTAGAGGATTTGGGCCTGCATAATCAGGCTCAGGGCCTTTGATAATTTTTTTCTTCTCATATATATTCAAATTTGATGCTATCTAATATTCTTTCATCAGTTATTGTGGAAAACTAACAAGTTCTCATGAACAAAAAAATTAAATTCTATATTTTTTCCTCTTACAAAGTGTTGTCATGAATAAATTTCGGTAGTTTGTTCCCATAGCTAACCAAAGTATTTGGTATAAAGTCGAAGTTCAGGAAGGTAAAGTTTCCAGATCTTATCCTAGTAATGGTTTTAATATTAGATAAGAGACATTCGTACAAGCATTCGGATTTGCTCTATAGTTAGGCGTGAGTCTATAAACTCTTGCCATATTAATTTTCTATTAGGCATTATCGAAGTCCACGTATACTACTTCTGCCCCATATCATATCTATCCACTTCTACCATTGCTGATTTGAAAATAACAATGATAATTACTTCAATAATCTCCATATTATTGGTCTCTAGCCAATTTTAAGATATATCTACAATGTGTAAGTTTACTATACGAATCAACAGTTTAACTTCAAACAAACAATTCGCTTCCTGCGTGCATTTGAGTAAATGAAATTTCGTTTCTCCTTTAAGAAGCGCCTTTTTCTTAGATTAACTTAAGTATTTCCCGGCCATCCCTGTTTTATCGCCTCGGATGCTCCTTCCACTTCGTATTTAGCCTAAAGCGCGATTGTAGGACACTCCAGAACCATTTAACTCACGAACGCAATTCCCACTAGGTGAACGTAACTGACCTATTTTTCCCTGAATAAGATTGTTTAAAATTAAGATCTATTTCTAGAGCTACTAGAAAAGGTCATCAAATATAACACCCATTAGATGAAAGGGAAATTTGACGCATCCGGATATGCAAAGAGCCTTTGATTGCATTCTTAGTCTTGAATGAATCGTGCGAAAATTTCGATTATTTTTTTCAGTTTGCTTCTGACTTCATGGATTCTATCCTGTCCTGTTGACGAAGAAAAATCACTTTAGCCGTATCAAACTTATGGATGTCGTAGTCCTCCATAGCTGTTACATTTGCAACGATTGTACTCTGCAGTTGTTACATAGTTATCAATTTCCTCTATCGCATTTTATAATCTTTCTCGTGCAGATAACCCTAACTTTGTTTTCTTTGACTTCCGGCTTTAAACTCATTATTTAAAATTTTAAATAATGAATTCTTTCCTAAAAGTTTAAGCTAACATAGTTAATACATCCTAAAGATGCCCTCCGTAGACAAATACATTATATTATATCTGCGGCTTCTTCAAAACAACAGCGAAAGCGAAAAATTCTGTGTGAAAGCATCTATGTGAATGTGTGAAGCTTACAAAGCATAGTTTAGAGTGCCAGTTGGAGACCAAGACAAATTCTAGCCACTTCAATTTGATTGTTACAATAGCAAGAAAAAAATATAAAAGGTAGGAAAATTGTTTCTTTTACGAGTAAATTATTAAATGTCACCAATATTTTAGCTTTTATGCTAGTCTGTAACCAAAGAGAGTAATAATTTTTTTCATAAGGGAAAGAAGAGCCACGAACTTTTCATTTGCAATATTTGGCGTGAACCCACGGACTACTTAAGCAACTGCTACCTCTGCACGATAGACCAATCAAATATCGAAGTGGCAAAAATGCCTCTGTTTTTTACCAACCCCGTCTTTAATCTTCCTTTACACCATCACCTCACAGCGCCGATCTTCCTTTACTTATCCCTCTAGAAAAATTCAGAAGCTGAAAAGATCAGTAAAGATGTAGAGTACAGTGTCAGGGATATGGCTGTTGAGAACTCAATGACCATGTCAGAGGTATTGGATTGTCAAAGTCAAATGCTCTACTTCTAGTTATTATTTTCAGTTTCTAATCTCCCTTAACATAATAAACGCTAAACTCTCTTAAATTTTCAGTTTCCAATCTATCCTGTCACAATAGTCACTAAAGTCTGTTATATTGTAGTTGTCGTGGTATGACCAGGTGTACGGGGTTATACGCACAGTGGCCTACTGGCTGACAAAAATTAAGGCTCCACCTGGGGATGGTTCTGAGAGTGCTTTAAATAGACAATTGCTAGGCCAAGGAATATTAAAACACGAATACAAAAATATATTTAATAGGACAAAAGCTTTCGTAGGGCAAGTTATATGGCAATGGATTTAAATATTGACGGTTCACTGCTAAGATGATTAAAAATATCAATTAAGTTTCAACCCATGGATAATTTAATTAAGTAGATTTTACAATTATACAAGTTCTAGAGCAAATGGAAACCTTCAGCTTTAACGCGATAAAGGTGGGCGGAGCGTGGCGAAGCGGGGGCTAAATCCCTATTACCTTGATGTTGGCAAGTAGGACCAGGTAGGTAAGTTCTAACTTGAACTTGTGGGCGTCTCCTTAAGACGGAAACTGAGGGTTGTTTCGAGATGGCTTTTCTGATCCATAAAATCTGAAGTCGTGGTGAGAAGGGTTGAAGCGCCTAACTAATTCTACGAACAACGCTGAGTGACGACTAGCTCTTCTTTGGTTTTTCGAAAATCACTCAATTCTTCTCTGGACGAGAATATACTCGATTTCCTTCCGACTAACGAATACGTTACGGCTAACGTACTGGCCGGGGGCTTTAGAGATAATCTGCATGTGAACTTTGAAGTATCGAATATATACCCCGAAATTATTTAGACGGGAAGAGAGATTCATCGCCAAGGGAGTTCTTTAATTGCCTTGGATCGCAATAAAGGCCCATAGTGAGAAGTTGCGATACCCACTTAATGGTCTTTCCATTGTTCTAATTTTTGCAGTATATAGGGCAGAGGAATTTAGAGCGGTCAACGGCGAACTGGGAAAGTCAGGGATGGGGGGATTCCTTCTTTCTTTCCTTATTCTTCCACAGCAGGTCACAATCTTTCGTGGCATAATACCACCTAAAGCCTGTTACATTTGCAGTTCACAATCTCTTTAAGCATAATACTCGTTAAAGTTTGTTATATTGTCAGTTCCAGATCTATTGTGGCATGATACTCACTAAAGCGTTTAATATCATCAGTTCACAATCTCTCGTGAAAGAATAGCAGGTAAAAGCCTCTTGTATTCTCAGTTACCAATCTCTTTTGGCATAATAATCTTTAAAGTCTGTAATATTGCCAGTTTCCAATCTTTACTGCCATAATACTCACTAAAGCCTCTTGTACTGTCAGTTAGCAATCATTCGTGGCATAATACTTGCTTAACGTTGTTATTTTGCCAGTTTCTAATCTTTCACTGCGTGACACCAGCTAAAGCCTCTAATATTTTCAATTCCTCAACTCTCGTGGCATAATGCCTATTAAAGCCTTTTATATTGGCAGTTCACAATCTGACTTCCTAATACTAGCTAAAGCCAGTTTAATGTTCAGTTTCCAATCTTTTGTGACATCATCTTTCGTGACTTAATAGTTAATGAAGCCCGTTGTATCGTCAGTTTCCACTTTCTCCTGACATAATACACACTAAAACCTGGAATATTAGAAGTTCAGAATCTCTCTGGGAAGAATACCAGATAAAGCCTCTTGTATTCTCAGTTCCTAATTTACTGTGGAATAATACTCACTAACGCCTGTAATATTGTGAGTTTCCAATCATTCGAGGGATTATAGTTTCAAAGGTTGTTATATTGTCAGTTCAAAAACTCTCACTGCATAAAACTTGCTAAAACCTGTCATCTTGTCAGCTCCCAAATTCTCGTATCATAATACTAGCTAACACCTCATATATTGGCAGTTTTTAATCTTTCCTGGTATAAACAAACTAAATCCTGTTATACAGGCCCTTAACATTCTTTTATGCCATATACCGGCTAAAGGCTCTTGTGTTGTAATTTCCCAGTCTGTCGTGCATAATACTCGCTAAAGACTTATATTGTCAGTTCCCAATCTCTCTTGGGTAATACTAGCTAACACCTGCTATATTTGCAGTTTTCAATCTTTTGGGTATATAATAGCTAAGTCTTGTTATAGTGGCAGTTCATATTCTCTGGTCGTATAATACCCACTAAATATACTTGCACAGTTCCCACCCAAAAAATCGATACATTTTCACCGAAACAAAAATCTGTACACGAGATTTCACTTGCGTTTTTGCTTTAGAAAATGTGGCTGGATCTAGTAATAATGCAGCGTTCCAGAATCTGACTCACTGCATATCCTCCTAACATAACACGCTTCAGTGAGCTTCCTGAGCTTGGTGAGGAATGATTGGATATACTTTGCTCCTCAGTTACATTGATTGCACCCAATAAACAAATTTGCTACCCTCTATCATTGTTATAAGTTAGTATTATTATAAAAGCCACTTAAGGTCTGAGACAGGGTGAACACCCAAAGGTACTGTAGAGGAGCATTATTAGCATAGGAAATGATTAAAACACACAAAGTTAATACACAAGAATTTACTAAATATAATAAAAAAATTATCTAAACTCAAAATACAAATAAAAATTTGTCTGCCTGTTCTAGTTAATCACTAAGACAAGCATATAAAATATAAAAAAAACATCAACAGCAGATAAAAAAGCATTCAGGTCAATATAAAGAACAATTTCATTTGAAAGAGCGTTCCTTAATTTGCTATAATATTAGGCAAAATCTTTAGAAAAATGATTAGTTCTGAAATTAATATTCAGAGCTAATGTATGCCTATTAGGTATTCTGAAGTACAAGGGATGGTGAACATTATGGAAATCCTTGTACAAGAGAAACAAACCACCAAACTTTTCTACGTTTCTCCAAATCGATTGTTAAATTTAGTAGAATTAAACGAATACAGTCTAAAGCTCTGTCTAATAATTTACGATGACAATTAGCTGTAGAAATCCATATACGCATTCAATACTCAAAACATGGTAGGATAAATGCGTAAAAAGATTTTAAAACAGCGTCTTCATTACCTAGTGCGCTGAAGCTTTAACAAAGAAGTCCAGTTTTATGTGCAATAGAGAAAGCCATAGATCTTAGATGCTTCTATCAAAACCGATAAGAGTGCAATGAAGCAAGAGATCATCAAAGGTTACTCACAGAAAAACAATGCTAAACGAGGAGGGTCATGAGTTCTCGATATACTAACAATTATAGATTGTGTCTTACTTCGTTTTTTTTCCCTTATTTAAGACAACACGACTGTATTTAAGAAAGCTCTCTAGTCAGGGAATCAGCCACAGAAGACGATCACTATGAGAGTTACCTGAGGCATACACGGTACTATAACCAGCATAAGCAATAATTTTATGCTCCAGAGTTGGCACCTGGGCTGCGCCAAAAGAGGTCGAAAGGTCGTCCACGTAGAGCGTAGTGAGAACATCTTTTGGAAGCACCGATGTGATGCCGTTGATGCTAAGGGCAAAGAGTGTGACACTGAGGACACATTGCTGCGTGCCTCTGTCTTCCGGATCTTTTGGGCCGGAGAGGCCCCCCTCCCCTCAACCGTACGTGGAATCAATGATCTTGGTAAAATTCAGATATAAACATTGAGAGGCGTTCCCTCGCCCCCATTTTGTGGAGAGTCTCTATGATATTCTATCGCGATGCGGTATCATAGGCCTTCTCCAGATCGAAAAACACCGTGACGTAGTACTGTCTACGAAGGAAAGCCTTGCAGACTGCATTTTCTAGTTGGAGCAGAGCATTCGACGTGGAGTGGAACTTGCGGAACCCACACTGTGCAGAAGACAGATAGCCTCCGCTATTTCGGAAAAAGGCTAGTCTAACATTTACCAATTTCTCCATCAACTTGCACACGCAAGAGTTTAGAGAGATTTGGTGGAAACCGTTCGGAGTAGAGTGATCTCTCCCCGGCTTGCGAAAGGCGAGCACAGTAGCGATTCCTTAGGAATTTGGGAGAAGACCCTTTACCCAGATCCTGTTGAATAAATCTAACAGAAATGTCATGCCTCGCTCACCTAGGTGTCGAAGCCGGGCGTACGCGACATCGTCCGAACCATGGGCGGTGTCCGCGCACGAAGCAAGAGCGGAGCGCAACTCACTCACAGTTAACCTGTCGTTCAAGGGTTCTCCGCCTCTGGAGGTAAAGTTCAGCCGGTGGCCTTCGGCGACATCAAGACTTGCATTGAATGCTGGCGGAGCAGCATCCTGCCTAGAGAATGCGGAAAAAGCGGTCGCTAAGGATTCCGCCACGGACGCGGAGTACAAGATTGCGGTCCCATTCTCCTGGAGAACGGGAGGGTGGTCCTGCGAGAACTTGCCGCGAATTCTTTTCACTCGTTTCAACACCTCTGCTAAAGGGGTCTTCCCATCACCTAGTGTAGGACTCTCTACGCTCTTCCGTTTCTCGGCTTCTCTGTTTCTGTGGTCACGCCCTTTTTGACAACCTCCGAGAAGGTCGTTCCAGGAGTGATGCGGACGTGCGCCAGCACGCCCGTGAGAGAGGTATATATATAGAGAAGAGGAATTGGCAATTGAGAAGGAAAGAGTGAGATGGACATATGTATGGGAGAGAGTGAGAGATAGAAAGAAAGAGAGCCTGCTTCAGAGAGAGATAGTTAAGTTTTGAGGAAAGTAGAGATAAGAAGAATGTAAGATAGATAATTGAAGAGCAAGAGAGGGAAAGTTTCTGAGATTTAAAGAGGGAAAGAAATGGAGAGCGAAGTAGCAAAGGAAGTAAAGAAGCTGGAAGAGATAAATATAAAGAGAGAGATAGTGAAAGGAAGAGAAAAAAAGAGAATGATAAGCAGAAATATGGGAAAACAAGATTTGGAGAGAGAAGGGAAAATATTGAGATACAAGGAGTGAAAAGGGTAGAGCTTGTGACAGAGAGAAACGAAAGCAGAAAGTGGAATAGTATGTAAGAGGGAAAGTTGAAGAGTGGATAAAGAAACGGGAAGGTAGCGTGTGAGAGCGAAAGTGAGTAAATTTGGGAGAGATATAGACATGTCAAGAGAAAGCGAGAGAGAAAGAAATATTAAGAATGATAAAGAGAGAGAGGATGAGGGAGTTTGGAGACTCTTGGAGAGAAGTAAAGGAAGTTACTCTGATTGTATACTTCGTATCGACGTTACATTCCTTAAGGAGATGGTGCCATTTTGAGTCTGAATTTAACTTGTCCACTTATATATTATTTTATAGCAAGAGTATGAGAAGAAGACTTCATTGCCACTCTTCGACCTGCGAAATCGGGCCTAAAAATTTGGAAAGATAACTACTAGAGTTTTAATAAAGACTACACCTAGAAATTTTTATGGTAAAGGGATAACTTTGTACCATTTTATTATCTTATTTCATTAGTTTAGGTTTCTGAAAACTTTATCTAACCATTTTTATATTTATGTTTCTACATTATTCCTTGCCAGCTTTTTCTGACATCTTGTTCAAGACATTAACTTTCCTGTTTTAGAAAAAAATGTCCATATGATTTTGTTCTAAATGGCTTACGAATAGGATATGCTCCAGTGTTACGTGCAAAATTTGTATTAATTTCAAATCATATTGCATCTCTAACATTATTCTCCCTCTCATAATTTTAAAAACTTCAAATTATTGCCCTCTAACCTAAATTGCTTAAAATTTAAAGCCATATTTCATAATTGTGTGTGCTTAGATATGGAAATTGTTTTTTTTTGCTCTGGCTTTAAATTTTTGCAATCTTTCAATATCCTATCTGCAATATGGTGACCGAACATGTATTACTCTAGCTTTTGTCTTATCAATGCATTATGCGTGTTTAAAATTATTGCCTCATTTATAAAGTTAATTGCTTTTTAATGTAACCTAGTATTTTTAAATCCTTCCTTCGCACCTTTATGCATTTCTGCAAAGATTAAAGATCGGTTGACACATAAATGTCGAGATCTATTCCTTTTTCTGTGACTGGCATTGTTCTTTCAAATAACATATATTCGGTTTGGGGATTATATCGCCAGGTGCATTATTTTGAATTTTTCTAGATTCAATGAAAAATCCCACTTCAAAGACCAACTAGCTACCTGATCAGTACCCGTTTGCAAATCTTGCAATTTCTCTTTACTAATTATACTCTTACAAATTTCGATATAATATGTTATTTTCTGATTATGGCTAATGCTCGAAATTTAAACCTTAACTTCTTGTCAACCTTTTGCACTTCAGCGAGAAGTTTTTGAAAGTAAACCTTCAAAACACCAAATGTTTTAAGTTAGTGTAAACTAAATTTATATAATGGAAAAACTCAAAGGGATGAGTTGCACACGATTTATGATTCCTGAAGCAATGGCGCAGGTCACGCAATAATGCATTCATTTATAGATGATCATCTATTTTCTCTGTATTTATAACTTCAAGCATTTTTCCTAGAAGAGATGTCAACTTGTGGTCCGGGAAGAATTACAAGGAGTTACAAGGAAAGGAAGTACCCTAAGCGACCTTACGGTCCATTCAAAAAGGTAACTTGGGACTAGCAATCGAGTAGGCACATGGTTGCTCAATTGTTTTGAGTCCCTAAACGGCCACTTTTCAAGACTTTGTCTAGTCTTGACTTGAACTGGTCAACAGATTCACTGTTGACAACTTCCACTGGAAGTGCGTTTCTTACTTACCGCAAATACTGTAGGTGAAAAAATTTACACACAGATTGCGGTTGTAACGCTTCAGTTCAAGTTTGAAGCCGTCATTGCGCGTTCTGTTCTCACTCAGTGTGAAAATATCCCGGTAGTCAACAATGTCGAACCCTCGAAGTATTTTGTAAACTTTGATGAGCTGACCACGCAGTCTACGGGTTTCCAGCGAGAAAAGATCTAATTCCCTTAGTCTATTCTCATAACTTTTATGTCAGATAGAGGGAATCAGTTTGGTTGTCTTAGCTTGTACGCGTTCCAACCTTGCGATGTCCTTTCGAAACGAAGGACTCGAAAATTGTACAACATACCCCAGGTGCGGCCGAACGAGGGAGTTTTACAGACAAAGTACTATCTCCTTGTTACGGTATCCAAACTTGCGCTTTATGTAGCCTAACATCCTTTGGGCTATCTTCTCTGCCTCGATGAACTGTTTCGAGCCTTCCTTAGTGTCACTCGATTCAAGGGAATTTCCCTTAAGGAAGTACTGAGATTTGGGATTTTGGTAGCCGATATGCATTACTTTGCATTTTTTTACGTTGAAAGGCATTTGACATGTGTCCGACCACTCGCCAATCCTTTGAAGGTCGTCTTAAAGGCGATCAGTGTTCCCCTCCTTTGCCACATTGATACCAAGCTTGGTGTCGTCAGCAAATTTGGAGATTTTGGCAACTATGTCTCCGTCCATGTCGTTGACATAGATAATAAACAGTAGTGGTCCCAGGACGGAACTTTGAGGGCCCCTGCAAGATACGGGCGCCCATTCAGAGGCCCGACCATTCACCACTACGTTTTGCCGTCTGTCACTTAGCCAGCTCTCTATCCAACCTGCTACCTTGCCACCTATGCCCTGCGCACGCACTTTCTGGAGAAGGAGGCGGTGTGGTACCTTGTCAAAGGACTTTTGGAAGTCAAGGTACACGACATCCACCGCTTTGTCTCGACCATGCTCACTGAACACAAAGTGAAAGAATTCAACAAGGTTCATCAGGCATGACCGTTCCCTTCGGAAGCCGTGCTGGGAACTCGTCAGTAGCAGGTTTGACTCTAAATAAGACGTTATCTTGTACACTATCATGCTTTCCATGAGTTTACCGACTATCGAAGTCAAACTGATGGGTCGGTAATTTGACGGATGGCTAGGGTCTCCTTTCTTGAAGATCGGAGTCACCTCCGCCTCACGCCAGTCTCTAGGAACGCATCCAGTCCGAAATGACATGTTAAATATAGCGCACAGATTTCGTGATACTTCATCGCACACTTCCTTCAACACCTTGGATAGAAACCCGTCCGGTCTGGGAAACTTATTCGTCTTTAGGTCAGCGATCTTTTTCTTTATTTCACCTTCAGTGAAGTCCATTACCTTTAGCTTTTTCCCCAAGTCGGAACCTGAGGGCTGTGGGATGGGACCACACTCTTTACAATCTCTAGCTTCTAATCGTCAGGTAATATTCCAGTTTTAAGAGATTGTGATAGTGAGAGTCTGAAAGAGGAAAAGGATAAGAACAAAATTGTGGCTGAAATGGTGTTAGTGAAACGGAAAGATTGGGAGAGGGAGAAAGGGAAAAGAGGTAGAATAAACTATGGAGCAAATATGCTGATAAAGAGAGAGAAAAAGACAGAAAAAAAGAGAGAGACCAGCAGGGAGAGATGAAGGAAGAGGGATAGAGATACGTAGATAGGCTAAGAATAAAAGGGAGAGAGTAGTGGAACAGGCGAGGCAGGCAGAGAGAGCAAGATATAGAGAGTAAGCGAGTGAAAGATGCTATGAGAGAGAAGGAGAGAGAAAGAGAGAGAAAGTGTGGGTGAGAGAGAGAGGGTTAGAGATAGCGTAATAAAGAGAGAGAGCTTGAAAGAGAGAAATTGAGGGACAGAACATGGTACTGATTAGTCGAGAGAGCGTTCTTATGAGAGAATGTGTTACAGGGGAAGAGAGTGAGAGAGAATAAGAGGGATCGGAAAAGAGAGAGAAAAAGAAAAAAGAGGAGATGTGGCTTAGGAGAGAGGGGAAAGGGGCAGATAGCGACAGGGAGATTTGGGGAAAAAATAGGCGGAGAGGGAATGATGTTGAGCTGAATATATATAGAGAGAGATAGAGAAAGAGAGAGATAGAGAGAGATAGAGAGAAAACAAGAGGGAGACGAGAGAGACTGATACAAGTGATAGTGAGAAACAAAGACATAGAGACAAATCGGGAGGGACAGTTTCGAAGATGGGTGAGATTGTGAGATTTTGAGAAAGGAAGAGCGAGAGAGTTTGAGATGGTGAAGAAAAGACGGGAAGATGGAGAGGGTGAAGTGAGAGGGGATAGAGAGCGATGGAGACAGATAGGTGGAAAGTTATATGTAGAGAGATTAAGAAAGAAAAAGAAGGGGAGACCGAGAGTCTGAGAAAGATTGCGAGAGAGTGTAATCTAGAAAATGAAAACCAATGGCGAGAAGGAGATTCAAAGGGCGAGGACGTGACATAGAGAGATTGGAACAAAGCCTGAGAGATAACGCGTAACGTATGAGTGCATGAGAGACGGAGAGGGACTGTTAAATTGAGAGAGAAATAGAGAGCTTCAGCGAGAAAGAAAAATGGGGATGAATAAAAGAAAAGATGGGTGGGAGTCTGAGAAAGAAAGAGAGCTGGAGATCTGTAAAAAGAGCGGAGGGGAGAAGAGTAATAAAAGAGGAGGTAGGAGGGAGTAAAAGAGAGGAAGAGGGACAGTGTTGATACAGTGAGAAGGAGTGGAGTATTGAAAGACTTTGGGAAAACGGAGATATTGTTGGGTAGGAAGCGAGATATTGGGGGATAGAGAAAATGGGGAGAAATAGAGAGAGGGATAAGTAAAGCTGGAAAGATTAGATAGTGAGAGAGTTAAAGTAGGACAAGGATAGGTGTGTAAAGGTGGACACTTAAATAGAAAGAGAAGGGATAAATACGGGGGGAGGAGAAGAATGTAAGATGGAAAGGTTAAGACTGTGTTAAGGGAGAAAAGGGAGGAAGTAGAGAGTGAACTATGATGTTATTCGGAGATAGAGAGTGGGTGAGGGCAGAGAACAATTCTAATTTTATCCATTTGCACTAATATCCCTCCTGATCATTCCTTCTCTATCTATAAACATATTAAAAGCCAATGGTATCATCACACAATCTTTTCTTGCGACTCCACTTGCATATGGTAAACTACTCACTCCATCATACCTCTACGTCATTGCAAACCCTACTAAGAACATTTAAAATATGACACAAAATCTAAAAATAGATTTCTACTCACCCTTTTGGTTTTTAGCACTTGCGTTAATGGTTCACTATCAAAACGGCCTTTAGCTTCATCCAATTGCATATGCTCACATTGCACTTTACATTATTTATTCCGCGATTTGTTTTAGCTAACACTCTAAGGAAAAATACTTGATTCACGCGCCCGCTACCCACTCTAAAATCACCTTCATCATCCTCTATCAATCCCTTACTTATTCTTCGTATACACCAACCAATAGAATTATTTCTCTGAATTTCCACCACCCAGCTCTCTCTCTATTCTCCTTGTATAATCATAAAATATAGAACTATTCCTGTCCTTATGACTTTTTTTTATTTCAAATAGCTTATAAGGCAGCTACCAAAGAGATTTCATACGACAATTATCATTACATTTATCATGTCAATACTATAGAATCTAATTTAACTGCCTTCTTGTTTTGGTATTATAAGATTAATAAGAACTTTTCTCATGCCTACATGTTCGAAAACTCGGTACACGTCCCTGCTTCTCCCCCAAAATTCAGTGATTTTCATTTTCTCGTCACCCTCCATTCTCAGATTATACAGCTCATCATAAAGTCTCGCATCCACCTTTGTCCTGATCATTACCAACGCGAAACCGTAAAAACTAATGATTTAAATTTCACAATGCAGTATTGTATTCAATGGAGTATAGTATTCTACGAATGAAACTTTGTTTTTTTTGTTAGGGACGAGCGTTTCTCCTGATTTTTTAATCAAAATAAAGGATCATATTAATTCGCAACGTGTGCAGCGGTTTTTTTTTTCGTCGGTGGCACAAGACGTGACCCTAAAAAAATCTGTAGCGGATCACTGCCGAAGTGTAAACGAGTGATGAGTTAGTCACTATCTGAATTTCAAGGAAAATTGTTTTCTAATCCATAAAGGTTACATGATGAAGCTATGTTGGGTGTCAGTTTGTTCCTGATAATAATAATTTTTTCACCTTTCGGTTTTGATCTATAATTATCGTGTGACTGTAAGAATATTATAGAGGGGCCTATTTTGTTTTATTTTATTATCCTCTGATATATGAGTAATTAGGGCTAGATTATAAAAACTCTTTCAAGTAAGATTTAGTTCTAAATCTCATCCTACTTTTATGAACATTTAATGGGCTCGCAAATTGTATAAATTCGGCATTCCAGTTTAGCTTTTTTTGTAAGTTATTGTGAAATTTGCATCTGTAGTGCTATATTTACTTAAAATGTGTTAAAGCTATAGTTAAACACAAGGTCTGAAGATGTCACCTATATAGTTTTATATTTTATAAAAAAACCACAAACTCTCGCCATAATTTTCCCCATTATATCCTCGCTTATATGAAGGGTCTAGTTGGTAACTACATCCTCGAAGTGAATTTGACTTACGCGTGTATAAAACATCACAAAAACATGTATTTCTTAATCCCCTTCCCAGATAATGCCTACATGCATAGCAGATGGAAACACCGATTACGATTATACCGAATTTCGGCGACATTGAGAACGGATTTTTACCACATATAGCCCCGACTTGGATTGCATTCAAAAGGGCTGCTATGTGCGAGAAGTAGGTAGCTAGCACCATTCATCCATCTAATCGTGTAAAAGATCACCTCCCAGATGAAGAAATGCACATGTAGATCATAATGACAGGGAGTACTATGTCCGAAATCACATATATTGTGATTTGACCCCAACTATAATTATGGAAACATTCATGAATAAGACCGGTTCCGAGTCAGGGGCAAAAGAATATGGGTGCCTACATATGCGACACTAGTACTCCAATAGGAGTGTTCTAAAACGTAAATGTGAGTGGGTGTGCTGTCCTGACGAGGCTGAAATGTAAATGATAGCACATCATGAATCGTGTGAAGCTAAATATTCCAGCGATGGCAGAATTTCAGCGTATGCGCCCAATTGGCTGCCAACTCCGGACATAACGGAAAGTTATGTTTTTGCACTCACTGTGATGGACCTGCTAAGGAAAGCTAAGCCTTATTTTCTATATACACATAATTTGCATTCTCTATTCAATTATAGATCCCTATTTAGAAAAAGCAAAGGCGCAAGTTTAGAGTTAAGGTCATTTTTAAACTAAAATAAAATAAAATAAGGCAATAAGAAACTTTTATTCACACTATACTACTCAATTCCCATTTTGCATTGTAATTAGAAGCCTGAAGGGAGATGGAGCCGCTCAATTTCTTTATCTTTATATTTACACATAATAATTTATACACTGAATTTCCACTTTATTTGAAAACTTAATTATATATACACTCTATACTTCTTTCAATGCTGGATTTACTGAGGACGCAATACAATCTCCCAAATCGAAGTTGCTCCCCACACAATTTAATAACCCTGGAAAGTCACCACTATACGGCCTTTAGAATTGTACCACGAATACTTAACGGACAAGAATCGAATGAATAGATTCGACCGAGTATAATATACTAGGTAAAGGATAAATTGTTAATACTAGAGCTTAGACAACCGAATAATACAAAGAATAACAATAGAATGCAAGGCTTTACGAAACTTCCCTTCTCGTCTCATCGTAATAGGGAAAAGGCAACACTGATGATTGTTTCGTCTTGCCAAATCCTGAGGTATTTAAAATGTCACATAAATTTGCGACAAAGGCTCCAGTAAAATTTGCAACGCGGTAGTTAGGTGAGATGTGCCTATCTTTTGGGGAAAATTAAAATAATGTAAAATGGATCTGAGTATAAATGATATCTACAACTTCTATATACAAAGTAGCAGACAGGCTCGGACTCCGGTGAATACAAATATATATTCATAGATATGAAACATGAATATTTTAGCCCATATATTAATATACATATCAGTTTTAGAAGTCTTGACCTAGTGAAAATTCTAGAGGGGGATATGCAGGATAGAAAATGGAGAGCGTAAAGATGACAAACTAGTGCATTATTGAAGGAAGTCTGTTGAGTTATAAACTTTTTTAACACTCTTTCAAGAGTACAAAGCTTTTATTTTAAATATAAGTATTAAACTTGTATGAGAACTTAGATTCGTGTTTTTGAACTTAATATAAATGGAGTTTAATATTCTGAAATTATTTTACTCTTTTTCTGATTCTATAATATATGTATGAATCATTAAAGATAGCATATACTCGTAGGTAGGATGAAGTGACAAAATATAATATATTGGGGGATTACTATGGGTTAACTAGTGGTGTTTCTGTTATACTGCTTATGTACAAATTGAGGGGAATATATCCAAGCATGGGATGTACGCTTCCTCGATCAAAGATAGGCCTCGGATTTACATTTTGCATTTGTGTGTAAAAGTGATAGAAGACTTCCTTTTCTAAATTCCTTTGAGACTCACATAACTGCTTGAGTTCACACTGAATAATTCATGAGTTTTTCGGAACCTGCAACTAATTGTAACTTATACAGCCCCTAGCATACATCTTCTTAGAGCTTGTTCTGCGTATTTTTTTGGCCATTTTACTTTGTTCTAATACTAATTCATACTAACCCCTTTGGCTGCGTAGGAAGCATTAACTAGTGTTATTCGACTCTCACCATCCTCAACCTATATCTATTAAATAATCTTTTAGGAAAATTCTGTAGTAGAAGCAAATGACAATGTGAAGAAAGTGATAAAGCTAGTAGAGAAAGTGAAAATTTGTGGAAGATATATAGACGCACATCCACATATTGACATGTTTGGGTGTTACGGGCTGGAAATTAAACAAGCCTCCATATTTTATCCCTGAAAACCTTTGCGGGGTGGATAATTACGTAGGGTTCACCGAGGGTTTACATTGCGTAACTCTAATTTTTAAAAACACTTACACTTTGCTACTGCAGAAATGGCGGTAACAGTGTCAAAATTTTAACAAGGTGAATGTTAGAATATTTAATAGTTTTTAAGATACTCTATATAAATATAGTAGCATGAATGTGAATGTATTTTCGTTTGCGTAATCTTGTAATTTCTACCTTACAATACAGTATGAACATAGAGGAAATTGCAATGATGACCACCTCTACTCCACTTTCAATTTTTGTCGAAATTGAAACCACAGTGCTTGGATACTAAAAGGCAGAAATATTTGTGTGCACAAATGAAGGATAAAGAATGGGGCAGCACTATTGTGAATGAGTTTACGTATGTTGATTTACGTAGCTGGAGCTGCATGTGTCCATGTTTCGAAATTATCGCACAGCCTAATTCGTTGGGGCTCCCTGCGAGGGCCGAACTATTCTTATTCGCTTAAGGTTGGTGACAAACATTGTACAGAGTGATATAATATTTCTTAAAAACTACTTTAGTGAGAGCATGAAATTTCAATAGGATGTCCTAACGCTTCAGTAATTCTTAATTTTATAATTGCCAACAAGGACGACAAAGACTAAAGCCCAATCTGTCTCATATCAACAATTTTGGGAAGTGATCTAGTAAATATAAATTGCCTTTCTGTATGCCATTTGAGGAAGATAAAATGGACTTCGCTTCATTTAAAACAATACAGTCCTAAGAAGACTGCGAAATAGAGGAAATAAATAATCCTACATTGCCATAACCTCCTACATACGAGTATACATAGTCATAGAACATATTGATATAGACTATAACTATTAAAAAATAAATTACAATTTAAAAATGAGTGAGCTGTAGGATTACATCTCACATCTTTGATTAGAACAGAAGATGTTAAGAGTTCACCAACTGGAGAGTTTTTAAAATAGGGAATCAGATTTAAAGGGAGATATTTAGTATATGTCAATTTCACTCTGCTGCTGAAATCTTATTATTTGATATGATTTAAAAATGTTTTCCAGTCAATGATAAAACAATATGAAGAAGCCAATTTCACATTTGTTGAATAATTCTGTAATATTTCAATAGGAAAATAATAATCCTTATTATCTTGTCGAGAAAAGAGACATTCGAATGGTTTAGAGGTACATGAATAAATAGAATTATTACGTCTTGTGCCTGATTGAAGCATGAAAAAATAAAGCATAAAAAATATAGGCAGACTAGAGAGCTATATGAATTTTAAGTTATACCATCTTAAATGACATGCTACTATGGTTAAAAAGTAAACTACCGTAAAAGTGAATTTTAGAGGTTTAAAATTAAAGAAGCGAACAGAAAAAGGGTGCCGTAGCAATAGCCGGCTGAAAGAAACAGAAATTTAACTGTTATACAAATAATATCCAGAGTCCAAAAAAGATATATGAATGGTTAAAAAGATAAACACGGGTGAGAGATAGAAAACCCTCTGAAATAGAAATAAACAGGACAGATTGTTTTTAATTAAGGTCCTGTGAAATGTATATGATAAAAAATCACTGCAAGGTCTACCTTTGTTTACTCAACCCTTTGACCAAGATCAGGAAAAGCTTCGCACTAATTCTTACTTTGAGCTGAATAATATTTGCGGTGGATCCTGCTGGTAATTTCATTTTATTATTCATTATTTTCAGGAAATTTAGAAGGTTTTATGTAAACTTTAGAGGAAACTTCAGTGTTAAGATGTTCTTTGTTGTTTAGTCAAAAATCTGCTGTCACTTAACAGGGTTGAGTAAGGATTGACGGATAATTTTAGAAAATGAGGCAAATAATGATTTATCCTAAAATGGATTTCAATGTTCCAGTAATTAAACTATTACCTATAAGGGATTAGTAGCTAAAGAAGATATATAGATATATATAATAGAGTCAATTAGTATCAGGTTAGCTGATTATCAATTAAATATTTTTAAAATTTGCAGTTATTATTTTCCTTCTTTGCAAATATTAAATAGTAACTTAGCTTTCTTCTGCTATAGTCGCTGAGTTTAGTTTGCATCCAAAAAACTTTAGAGACGGTTTATTGAATATTTTTTTCAAATTATCTTTTATCATGACTTAATCTCCATCATTTACATGCATGGGAAGACCGTTCCCGGATCTTTTCACTTGGTTTTCTTTTTTAGTAATATTTAGCAGCAAAGTTATGTTAGACATTGTTTAGGTTTTGTTGTAGTCTACACTGATTTGGAATATAAATTAACTTATAACTTTATGGTTACGGAAAATTGGACAATATAGAGAAGAAAAGAATTCCCGTTCTCGGGTTAAACATATTTTAGGAAACTCATTCTTTGTTCGTTTGTGATTGTTATACCCTTTCGTTATTTCAAATTCTTGCTTCATGGGTTTTTTGTGGGGTATGAGTTAGTGGGAGTTATTTAAATGGTAGTAAATTAAGCCTGCTCTAGTGCTTTTGGAACTTTTTTGTGCAGTGGCCTGTTTGTATCGTATATTGCCTTTATAATCATTAGGCTTCATTCAACTTCCTTTATTTCTATTCGATTTTTATTGCACAGGACTTGTATAATTAACTTTTTCTTCTAATTTGTTTATTATTTTAGGCGAGAAGAGAATGATACCACTCGTTTTTCAGGTTTAAGACTACTACAGTTATTTCAGTGAAGTCGGTGTTATCGATTGACTTACTCCTGTTCTGTTGTAGAATGTTTAACTTTTGTCTGCCTTTCTTTCAGTCTTACTTTTCTTTGGTAGTCTATGGTCTTTTTAATTACTTTGCGTTTGGTTCTTTTATTTATTACATAAAAAGGATCCTAATCAACTTATTTTAGGATATGAATTATAATTTTAATTAAAGTTTATATATATATGAAGTTTTTTCTTCTCTAAATATCGTAAATAAAGAAAAGACCTGTTAGATTTCTATAAAGATTTTTTTATATGCTGGGAGTTCTTTTTTGAAAATGAAATAGGGCCTTGATTAGGTAAAACATTTTCACCCTCTCTTCACCGACCATATCTGCCATAACATTAATTTATCTTTCGTAGCTAATACTTTGAGCAAAGACACATAACATGACACTTAAATAAGCCTAATATATATATATATATATATATATATATATATATATATATATATATATATATATATATATATATTATATATATATATATATATATATATATATATATATATATATATATATATATATATATACATATAAGTAAATCGTCTAATCTGTGGATATGTAATGGAATTATAAATGAATGATAGATTCAAAGAAAGCACTTGGAATGATAAGGGCGAGATAAACACGTTATGCGTTATAATGCAGAAAAACAATACTTTATGCTTATATAGCACATTATTCTATATCAAGTTTGGTCCCAAAATAAAAATAATTAAAGAAATCTAAACATATTTAATCTCTAATGATTTAAAGTCCATATAGGGAACATTGCACTAATTATTTTCTATTTATCGTGGTTAATAACGAAATTAGTGAAATAAAAGCTAAATTATAACTGTAGTTTAATTATAATTTCTATTATTGAAATTCTGAATTTGGATGGAACGAGCGTTAAGGTCGGATCCACCCTTTTGTTTCGTTTTTCGTGTTATCGCGTTTATTTAGTAGACCTGTGGCCCCCTTTTCTCTCTGCATGCAAATTTAGTATTTCCATTTAAGTTTAAAACTGTTATCTGATCACAAAATCGTATATACGATCTTTGCTGCATTCACACTCTCGCTCGCTCATTCTAACAGAAAGAATATTATCGACACCTCAGCTTCCGAACAGGAAAGAAGTATATACGGAATCGATATATGTATACGTACTTGATTCAGAACCTAAGTAAAAAAATTAACTTTCAGCACTACTATAAAAATATCACTATCATATTCAGGGTTTATTTATTTCTTGGTAATGCGTTGTTTTACTTTTCTGAGAATCTGTGGTGTTGTATAAATCTTATATAGTTGACACACTGTTTGATTCTATTCGTATATCGAGATATGATTTAGGAAACGACGTAATATCTAACATTATTTTTACTTCTCTTCTCTATAAACAAATTTCCATTAGCGAACTTTGAGTTACCAAATCCTTCCTAATCCCGTAATGCGTTGATTCCACGGAAGGAAATGAAAACAAACACTTATATACCATTTCATGCAAATTACAACTGGAGTTAGAATTCCATTATGCAAACCTTTTGATGCATAAATTAACCGAATGCACGACAAAAGGGACAACCATTCCCAACCGCCTTCCCTTCTCTGTATTTGCAATCGCTTAGTGGATTGTCGAATTCCCTTCACTGTAATGAAAGCTTCCAGGCTCAACGCCGTAATGTCGCAGGATTCACGATTCGGCATTTTGGATAATTTGATCGCTGAAGTGGCATGAAATTGAATCGATGAAGCTCCTGAATTACTCGTGTTTGGCGTTTATATATAGATATCGGGAGAATTTCCTGCCGTACTAAAAAACTAAACTTGAATATTATATATCAAGAGAAAAAATTTTTTTAGAATCCGAGTAAAATTGTCCAATTAGCAGAATATATAAGAATCCATCTATAGAAAATTACTACTTAGCCTTTAATAATTGACACTGAAATAGTTATTTTTACCTTGTTATCATTTAAAAAATCAGTAAACCAGGTGGTATAGAGTAAGAAGTAAAGAAAAACGAAAAAGTTAATGATTATTAAGCTATTAAATATGTGGCGTGGAAAAAAGAATCGGAGTAATTTTTAAATATTTTCACAAATGTACTTTCAATATTTCGGCATATGTCGTTCACACAAGTTTTCAATTGCGAATGAAAATTTACCTCTCTCTACTATACAAAGCAAAAGCTTTATATTGACTATGGTTTTGAAAAGTAAAATCTAATAACATTACTGTCTATTAGGAATGTCTTTGCTCCCAAAATAAAAATTTCTACAAAGGCATCGAGATTGAAAAATATTTGCTAAAAAAATATATTATCTCATTTTGAATTAAATCGGACAAACTGTTTTTTCCTTTGATGGATTGTAATTAAGAACTATTCTTTAGTATATTTGCCTGCTAATTTTAAAACCGCAGCCGTTTTCAAAGTTAGCTCTAGGATTTAAATATTTAGGGCTGATCCACGATAGTGGGTGAAGTGAATAATCACAATTGAACTGACCATTTATTTTTAGTTAATCAATAACTACAAGACATGTCGTAGTACAATAATATTATGTAAATAAATACATAGCATTAAGTCTTTGGGAAAATCTAAACTGCAAAGGAACAAATATTGAAACAAAATGACACGATATGAAGTTACAATAATGAACTGTAACTGTAGGAGTGAGAAATAAAAAAAAGAATGTAGAATTACCACGAAAATCTAGGAAAATTTATTATGGCACTAAAACATCGAACACTATTTATCAATTTAATTGTCTAAAAAAAATTTTTACTAAACAGGTTGACGCAAAAATATTACTCGTGACAGTTAGGGATCAACCGATTTACACTGTGGATAAACAATGGAAATATTCGTGAATTTTAATTTAAATATAACACTTGAATCTCCTATTTACTCTTATATTGCAGTTAACCATCAAAAAATTTAAGAAACAAACATTGTAATAAAAACAGAAAATAATTTTAATGAGATTTAAGAGTTAAAAAGAGTACGATTGAATTCTTGGGAAAGATAAGGTTTGATTTTTTTCTAAACATGAGTTTGTATTCCTTTAATACCCCAATATTTTTTGCATTAAAAGTTTTTTAGAAGTTCTTATACGTTTTGGTGGGAGAATATTAAACTAAATATTGTGATCCTTTTTTCTCATGAATTTAAAATTTAAACATAAACAAAAAATTCTTTGAAACGATAGTTTATTAAAGAGAGACAAATGTTATTTAGAAGGATAAGGATGCTAAAAATATAGAATTATTACATACATTCAAAATTACAGGATCTGTGCAAGTAATTTTAATTAATAAATTTTAATTTTTGATCTTAAGTTATCTCAGATCTCAGATCAAAAGTAATACTGGCTATAACGAGGACTGACAGTAACGTTTTGAAACAAATAGCTCATATATATATATATATATATATATATATATATATATATATATACCAGGCAATGGCTTCTAAAAAAAAAACAGCCATGGTTAAATTTTTATAAATTTTCTGAACTTCGCCAATTATTATAATTTTAAAAAGCAACTCTAAATTAAATTTTCCCCTTTTCAAAATATCACGTTGCTAAAATATAGAGTTATAGAAGAAGATATATAAAAATAAATTATCTGAACTTCACCATTTGTAATTCTTTGGGTTTTAAAAAATTCACAAAATTTCGATATTTATATTTGTTGTTGAAATTCATCATTTTGTTTTTTGATATTATAACACAATTATTAGAAATAACTTTGATAAAAAAACATAAGTCATAACCAAACCAAAATGAAATTATTATTCAAATACTCCAAAAAATCCCCTTCTCAAATTGTAGAGTTATTGAATTGATAATGATGATGATGATGATAAGAGTAAGAGTAGAAGGTAATGGTAAGATTAAAAATTCCTTAATTAGTCTGGAAAAGTCTGCTGGAGTTCCTCAACCTCCTTTTAAATCCCTACCCTACAACTAGGTAAACAGGTATTTCTCTAACAAAGTAAATTTAAAGAAGCACCCTGTTACCCTTAATAGTAAACGAGAATCTTCGGGTCCCTGTGGATTTTACCAATTTAATTTGTTCAAAAATGTGTAATAACGTCCATATCAATGTGGTTAAGTAAGGATAATAGTAAGAATTCCCCAAACAACCCAGTAAAGTATCATTGAATCCCTCAATCCTCTTCAGGAGCGCTACTCATACGACTGACATTGAATATTTTCTATTTATATCACTATATACATGTAGGTTAATAGGTTAATCAGTTGGTTTATTTTTTATTTAAAGCTTGAAGCTAATGAGTGGATAAGACTTAATTCTGGCAGAGATCCAATGAAAAAATGGGCTGGGAAATCAAAAACTCAATGAATTTCCCAAATTAACTGATAATTTAAGAAACTTCCGAGAAAATTAGACTTAATAAAGAAGCTTACCTTCCTTCTGTTTGATAGCCTCGATGAGCAAATGATTCCTCCATATTGCGTTTAATTCTAAAATTATGAGGCTCTCCTTTTTCAGGTGATTCCTCTTCATGTTACCTGAGGATATATATCTTCAGTTGTTGAGAGAAGATACCTATCTTTCTGTTTACTTGTTATTATTATGGCGGCAACTCATATACTAACCCGGGTTAGAGAGGTTTCCTGCAGCAATGCTTCTGACACCTTGCCTCCTGCGTGGCTAACATTAATTTTGTGAAACTGGTGGTTCATTAGCAAAACAGGCCAAGTTATTATTACTTCTAAAATGTTCGAATTGTATATAAATAGATATTTAAATATGTATTCACATGCACATGTATGCATTTTCATTGTAATATTAAAATTGCATCAAGGGAAATTTTGACTAAATATAGAAATTATTATTTAAGCATTGTTTAAAGATTTGAAGACCTTAATGCAAATACTAATTTTTGATACTCCCCTGGATTGAAAAAAATTATACTTAATTTTTATGAAAAAAAAATCACATTACACTAAATTTGGAGTGAAAATAAAATGGCCGATGACCTTAACATATATATATATATATATATAATTTATCGGATGACAGAAGCCACAAGGGCCTATCAATGGTCATACGCATCCGTCAAAACTTTCTCACAGACCGCAGCCATAGTATTATGTCAGATCATGCAAATATAATATACAAACCTTTCACAGGAAGCCACCCCATTTTAGCTCAGATAGTATTTTTCTCGCATTACGATGTAAATGTTAAAAAGGCCGTTGATTTAGCTATGTTCTTAATTAAGAGCATTTAGAATATGTGTTCCTAGTTTTTTACAAGATGAAACTACATATACAACTGGTATATATATTTTCCGGAAATGTCCTTCCCACCCCGATAACGTGAGTTTATCTAAACCCGGTCAATATTTTACTGCATCAAAGTTAAAAACAAGGAGATTAATAAGAATTGTCTATCCCTTCTATTCTAGCCCTTATTTAATCAAACGATTAAGCAGTGTCCTCTCTCCCAATGAACCTACCTTTAAATACCGTTCTATCATCCTGAAATCTTTCCCTTCAACAAAACCAAATAAGAAAACCAATGAATCAGCCGCATATTTAATTCCTTACAAATCTAATAATTGCCCCTCCTTCTTATGTAGGATAGACGGGCGACCATTAGAAAAACGGCTATATGTATCACATAAGTGATACTCCCACATGAACTAGTATAAAATGAGTATATTTAAATCAATTAGAGAATTTAAACCATGTAATCAATTACCTTTGGTTCCAGTTAATTTACACTTGCAATGATTTATGTAAAAGAAGAAATAATTAATCTACTATATTTCGGGAAATACCGAACATAATATTTTCGACGGGGAATTTAAATCTAGCCCCCTGTCCAAGATCCAATTTTAATAATATTGTTAATGACCTTAGAGTGACTTAACCAAATTTGTGACATTATTCTGTTCGAGATATCTATTTGTGGAGGCCTGTCTTATTACAGTATACGACCTATACGACCTAAGATATGCCAAACTTCATGCAAAAACTAGTCTCGCAAAATAAATATATATTTCTATAAAGTGGTTTCTGTTGAGATTTAATCATTTGGTATGACCTTCAACCTGCTATCGATTATAATAACTAGTGGATTTCGAAAGAAAACTACTTAACCAAACATTAATGTCAAAGCCGTCCATAAGAACCTAAAAAAAGAAGGAGGCTGCAGAAGGCTAATCAATACCCTATACGAGGGAGCTCCTGCCTGGAACCAATTATGTTATCGCCATGTGAATAGGTCTTCTTAAAATAAAATATTTAACGATAAGTGTATAAGCTTATTGTGATAGAACGTGTTAAAGCTGCGTTTAATTTCAACTCCTACCACATGTTATTTAAAACCACGATGCTCACACGTGCATCTTCGATTCGAGGCTTGGAGTCTTATCTCAGCTACCGGATGCCAATGTTTAAACAAGGAGGTTATCGTCCCCCCGTTCGCCCCCATACGCCGACCTCGCCAGATCGAGTTAGGCTTATGAACAGATAAGGCATTGTTCTGCGGCCCGGCTGTGCGTTCCCTCCAAGCTTTCACTCCATTTTCCTCCACGCCAAGGAGATGTCCTGGCTATTTATATGGAAACTTTTCCACTAAGATCAGATTGGAGATCCAGATTTTCGTCGCGAAACATCACCACGACCCTCTCTCCCTTTGTGCGCCAAGGGACCTCGACCTCGAGATTCATCATCACTTGTCCAGAAGGAGGACAATATTCCTTGAGTGCCAAAGGTTCGAGCCTTTCCGACGTCAAGTCCCCAAGGCATCCCCCTCTGTTGTTCAAGGAGAACAGCATTAGAACAGCCATTGTTCGTTTTGAGCCCTTCGCCAAGAAACGGTTCTCACCCCCCCCCCCTGTTGTTCAGAGGAGAACAACATTAGAACAGCCATTGTTCTTGAGCCCGTAGACAAGTGACGGTTCTCATCCCCCCCTTTGTTCAGAAGAGAACAACCTAGAACAGCCATTGTTCGTTTTGAGCCGTTCGCCAAGAAACGGTTCTCACCCCCCCCTGTTGTTCAAGGAGAACAACATTAGAACAGCCATTGTTCTTGAGCCCGTAGACAAGAGACGGTTCTCATCCCCCCTTTGTTCAGAAGAGAACAACCTAGAACAGCCATCGTTCTTCAAGCCGTTCGTCGAGAAACAATTCTCCTTCCCAAGACGCCTCGTCAGGATCCTTTTATCCCTCCCCTTCGGCTGGAGCTCGCCAGCGGACCGAAACTTCTTTGCGCCACCTTCCACTGCACCGCTAGTGCCAAAGTTACGTAAGCCAAACTTCACCTTTGAGTATTGATCCCTTTTGTCAATTCTATCCTGTGCTTTAAATTGTTTATCGAACCATCCCATCTCTTTAACTCTATATTTGTTTTACCTTTTTTAATCCCTTAAATCCTTGGATTAGCCCGAGTCTCCACGACCCTTTCCATTCTGTTTATGTCAATATTTTCCGTTTTTTGTGTATTGTTTATAGTTATTATTAATAAAACTCTATTTTATTAATGATAGCAATATTATTATCCTTGAGCTCAGTTCCACTTCTTAAGCATATCGAAGATACATAATATCGGCCGCCAGACAGTAACGCACTCTAAAGATAATTAAGGAAGTTCCCTCAACGAATAGTGATATATATATGGTATCGTCGGGAGTCATTCTACGACACTTATATTAAACATAAGGTACAAAATTAAAGCCTTTTGTTAGTTTTGTATTAAACCCAGAATTTTAATATACAAGTTCCATTGACTTATTAAATAATAATAACATATGATAATGTGAGTAGTTTTCTGTATTTCTCAGAGTCAGCAAGATGGGAAACTGTTTCCTCTAATGCTTTCTGCGTGCAAGGTCGAAGAGAAAAACAGTGACGAGAAATCTAAATAAGTTTCAAAGGATTTTATAGTGGTTTAGAGGAGAGGTGCAAAATAGATATTTTAGATAAATATAGGCCTTAAAGGTTTCGTATTTGTTACTCATATCGTGATGTAGACCGAATGATGGGTAATTTTATTCTTTGTTAGAATTCGTTTTCAGTTTTCGCCTGGTTGTCGGAATTCAAAAGTTAACATCGATTAATCTTAACCATATAGGCCTATTTTTGCACATTTTGACCCATTCTGACCTTTTAATAGCTTTATCATAGTTTTACTACTACCCTAATTAAACCAAAATTGAATCTACCCCATGCACTATGTTAACCTAACTTATCCAATGGTTTAGATGTAAAACGCCATTCTTCATAAAGAGTTTTATCCAATCAATATATTTGGGAACATCTGCTCTTTTTTTTACTTTTCAGGAATATATACCAGGCTTTTTAAGGTTTTTCTTCTCCATATTCCCACCATTGTTTTGATTTTTAAATTTTTATGATTAAAATCATTTGTGAATTTTTTAATAACTTGATTTAAGCTTAATTCAAAAGGGTAGAGATTGTAGACATACCTCTTGATTTCTTACTTAAATAGGTTTGTACGGTAACATGTCTAATGATTCCTCTCTCATATGAAAACACCCAAATTCTGAGCAAATATTTAAAAGAATTAAGGATGTTCTGAGGCTTCATTTAGTAAGCAAGAATTTATACAAGGTTACTAATAAGGTATTTTTTTTGTTTAGTTTTTTTTTCTATAAGACCTAACAAATACTCTCTCTCTTTACCCTTTATGATCACTTGGGCCTGGAAAGATACCAATTAAAATTATTTTAATATCTATTGATGCTCTTAATATAAATTACCCTGGAATTTAAGATCAAGATAGTGTCGATGTCTGTAGATTGAGGCTCATTTTCTACTTTTTTTAAGATGTTATAATTGATGATATCATAACCAAACAAGTTATGATTCTTAAATTCATTGCATCTTGTATCTCCCTTAAAAGGGGAAAAAGTTTAGGCTCCTGAATGTTTGTACGTTTCAAAGAAGTGTACATTGAGATTTTGAATATCCATACAAATATTTTAGCTATCCCAAGTTCTCTTGTGAATAGCTTGCAGTGAATTGCCACTCAAACCCATTCCATTCGCAGTAATTTATAGCCTTTTGGCTGTTTAACCAGTGATAGAGGTAACTGTTAGTCTTTTAAAGTTTAATTTGTCATCTAAGAATAATATTTAACCAGTGAATAAGATTTTAAATTTGAATATTGTTGGAGTGACCAAACCTATGGGATAAAAACTTTGAAATGACCTTAAAATTTCCCTTCTAAGTTTGGTCTCTTTATTTTATTTAAGACCTTTAATTGATTTAGTATCATTTTATCTATCACGGGAAAAGCTTAACAATTTTTTTGATATCTTATTTTACTATGAATGCAAGCCTTTGTTTTATAAATATTGTTCAGCCATATTGCAATTTAAGGAACACTTGTACAAGTTAAACCAATAAGTAGACATTTAGAAGTAAGTAAGGTTTTGTGGAAGAGTGGCAGGATTAAGCAGCAGTTTTTCCATAAAAATCTTTTTTGCAGAAAAATCACCAAGTTCAGTTTGTTTGGACTATAAAATATATATATTTTAAGCTTACCTTCCCTATGAAATCGGTGGATTTATTTCCATATAGGATCCCTTTGTCTCTGTAGTAGATTAAACTTGATTTGAATTGAGGAAGAGATTGATCTTTTAACTCTAGGTGATGCCTAATTTGAATGGGGATCCTGGCCTAAAGAGGATAAATGGATGGGTAGTCATATACAATATCATTTGAAGAATATCTTGATCTCCTCCCTTTTCCGGTAGGTCAACATCTATCATGAATTTATATTCAGTGCCCTTCCTTTTATTACAGCAAACTCAGGTAAAAAATATTCCAGTTAAAGGAAATGTCTTATATTTTATCTCTATGAAAGCCCAGTTTCTCTAGAATGCTAAATTGGACTCTGTTCTCAGACATTTTTCTTTCATTTTTAGTGTCATGAATTATTAGTTTAGATTTCGTTATTAAATTTAAATTTGTTTCAATATTTCCAGTTTTATATTAATATGAAATACAACCATGCAATAAACTAAATACCATAAGGACTTTGAAGGGTTTTAACATTGTGGATTTTAGCCTGATTAAAATTTAGATTTTTTATCTTATCTGCAGCTATAATAACTGAAAGTTAGTTATTATTTCAGTAGGAAAATTATCTCTTATGGTAAATATAACCTTTAAAGCTTAAGGAAAAAGAAATAGAGTTTATTCCTATTAATTTGTAAGATGACGGGAATTTTATCAAAAATTACATATAGATGTAATAGGGTGAGAATGACTTTCAATAATTAAAGTAGCTACTTGCTAGGATGGTTTTATAACCACTGAATCTATGGCTACAATAGTTTAAATACTATCAATTTTTTAAAGGGGAATTTTTACTTTCAAACTGTTTATTTGTTTATGTAGTTGGTTTGGATATTTGAATCAAACAAGCATTTAACTATTGGAAGTTGAATTGATGGAAAAATGACTGATTCACGAAAATTAAAACTAGAGTTTAGATGTGATTGTTTGGTTGTATCGTGCTTGATGTTTTATCAAAGGATTTTCTATTTCCAATATTGAGAACTTTGTTTAAAACTTTCTGGAGAACCTCTTTTGTAACGAAGGAAAGAAAGAAGGGACCTATTATTAGAATATTTATAACGATCAAGATTTATTTTATATTGATTGTAGTGATGGCTTTGACCAGTCTCTCGAATGCAGTAGCCTAACTCTTTGATTTTATTTAATTTACTGATGTTCGGTCTTGGCCTTGGCATTAGCAAAGCTTACAAGAAGGTCTTATGGCTAATAGAAAAAGTACCTTAAGGATAAAACTTTTTCAAGTGTTTCACTAGTTGATGATTCTTTGTACTGATTTTCTCCAAATGAAGTTGGACATTTCGGAGAAGATATCATTGTTCTTTATGATTAGAGATAAATGCATTTTGATTTATAATTTGAATATCAAAAGGATAAAAAAGCTAAGGTTCAAGTCTAAATATTCTAAAAAAATGAAACTTAGTGAAATTTTGTTTGGAGACTATAAATCCTACTAGGTAAAATTCAATGAATTAAAAATGAAAAAAACATGATTTAAATAATTAAGTAATCAAAGGCTTACAATCATATCATTTAAGGTTTCATGCTATGGTAGCTCAATATTTTTAAGATAAATCTTCAATTAACGATACCTTCTAGTCATCCATGAAACTTAAATTTTAAAGTTTTTATACAAAATTAAATTTAACGCTCTTTTGAGTTAAGTTCAAAAGTAAAATTCAAAAGCACTTCAAAATATTCTCTGCATGGTCAACTACTATTCCCATACGGTCCACAATATATAATATTTATTTATATATGCTTGAAGGTATTAATTAATTGTTATATTTTACATTTAAAGCTTCATTCTAATCAGTAGATGAGTCAGTATTGCAACCAGAGACGCAATCGGAAAATTGGATGGGAAATCACAAAGCAACAAATCTCTTAAATAATATTGATAACCTTATTAAGTAAATAATTCCTCTTTAGTGAGTTTATTCTGAACAAATAGAATCCCCTTTTTCTCTAGGTCGCTAGAAATGGGACCTGAGGATATATATCCTCAGTTGTGGACTAAAATAGAATAATCATTTTGTTTATTTGCTGTAAAGTATGAGTGAAACTCAGATACTGCCATAGTTCAGAGATTTTCTCCACTCATGTTTCTGCCACCTTGCTTCCTGATTGGATTATAGTCATTTAGTGAAACTGGTGGTTGCTTAGATACAGAGGCCGAGGTTTATTACTTCTAACATGGTATTTTTTGCCCATCTTTGGAAGATTTGTATATATAGATAAATTTATGTATATTCACATCCATTTTCATTGTGACATTTAAACTGCATAATAGGAAATTTAAATTTAAAATAGAAACTTATTATTCATGCTTTGTCTCTGTTTTTGAAGACTAATGCAATTAATAATTTTTGATAGTGCGTCACTATGAATTTTCCTAAAAAGCGAAATATTAAGAAGATGATTTAGTAGTTAGCGTTAACTTAAATAGAAAAATGAGAATTTTATTTGTTTTTGTGGATAGTTGCCTAAGCTCTCAATCTCCGTCTTCTATTAGCTCAAGATGAAAATTTTCCCTAAACAATATTTGCTGGATATTTAGTGTATGAATAGAAGCAGAAGAAAGTTATTTCTTCATTATCCCTCATAACCCTGAATGTGAGATTGATTTGGTGCTTAGTGATGCTCCGTCCTTGTTTTCTGTATTCTAATTTTTTATAGGGCAATTTATTTTAAATTTTAGATAATAATGTTAATGTATTTTTCCTTATGCTGTTAATTTCCACAAATAACTAAGCCTTGGTTTAAATTAATTGCGATGTGTCGCAGTTTGTGCTTAGTTAAACGAAAGACGATTCTTTGTAAATAAAGGTGTACTAAGTCTTGCACATTTAAATAAAACGATGCTTTGAAAATTATTAGTGTAAGGAATGTCCTTTTTTTTATTTTAAGAGAAAATAAAGACCATTTTATATATAATAATGCGATGATTGTCCTACTTTGTGTAATTTTATTAGGTCGACAATTCAACGAGGAAGAATAAAGCCAATATATTTTCCTAAAGAAATGATTAATTTTCTTTTTGTCTTAAAGCGGATGCAGGATTTTCTACAAGAGTTTATAGAAATATGATCATAATAAAAGTGCTAAAGAGAAGAGAAAATGAACAAAAGCAATGGAGCAAGGCGATAAAATATTCAAATACATACAGTAAACGTGTGAATACAGGGTCACTTGTGAATATGACTCATTTCTTAATTATCTCCAAAAATTGAATGAAGCTTTGGTGATAATTAGTGTATTGTATTGAAAAACATCATATCAAAATATGAGAGTCTGGACTTTTCTTCTTTATTCTAGAGCACGTGTTCGAGATGACCTTCATTTAGCTCTGGGAATTTCTTGAGGCGCAGCAAAAAGTTGTCCATGATGTCCTTACAAAACGACCGACTAATAGCTCTTTTCTCCCCCTTAATGGCTTTCTGGTGTTTTGAGATGGTTCTGAGTCTCCCTGCATACACTCTTTATTTAAGGTAGTGCCAGAGAAAAAAATCTGGGACGCTAAGGTCTGGGCTGTGAGGTGCCCACTCAAAATCAGTCTTGAGACTGATCACACGGCTACCAAATCTCTCTTTCGCTAGTCTCTGGAAAGGTTTAAGGTGAGAGAGCTTGCTTCATCTTGTTGAAACCAGAACGTCTACATAAACGACGGAAACATGTTATGCAGCTCCCTCTTGAAGGTTTTGACGGCCTCAACATACCTCTCCTTGGTGACTGTCACTGTCGGGCCAGATTCCTTGAAGAAGAATTGTCCGATGATGCCTCTGGCTGAGATTGCAGTCCATTCCTTACACTTAGGTGAGTATGGGGCTTGATGGCTACCTCATTTTGTCTGGAAGTCCTCCAGAATACAGTTCTCTTCAAGTTTACCTTTTTTTGAAGAAAAAGTGAGCTTCATCTGAGGTCCAAAGGAGGTTAAGGAAAGTTGGAGTCTCCTGAATCTTCTTCAGTATCTTGACTATTATAGCCTTTGTCTGTCCTTGTTTTAGCCTATAAGGATCTGCCTCGTCTGTATTCTGTATGTTTAGGCCGATATATCAATTACTAGCATTCTCCTGCAAGTCTCAAGGGATATACCGAGGGACTGACTTCGCTTGCGCACAGAGGGTTTGGACTCTGCCTAACTCACTATCTCACGCTCTCGACCAGCTTAGCTGTACGCTTCCGGGGCCATCCTGAATGGCTTGAAATATTTTTACATACTGGATTGAGGTTTTCCACTCTCTTATAGGTCTCCAAGTGATCCACCCAGTCCTGAATTCTGCTTTAGGAGGCGGCATTTCATATTAAAACTGCACTTTCTTGGATGGGACTGTTTTGTAGTAATGTTGGACGCAGTATATTGTTTGCTGGAGCTCCCCTTGAGATCTATTTATGTCCACAGGCCTTACTTCTCTCATGCCCCTTAAATTAAGGTTCATTAGTGAATGCATGTATGAAGGATATAACACAAAATGTGTGTGCAGGCCCGTTTTTTGGGGGGTGACCAGTATTAATTCCTGTTATTTTTACAGCATAGTTATTCTGGCAAGATTATTAATCCCCACTCATTGTTATTATTTGCCTCAAACTGTATAACGAAAGAATTTCAAGAAACTTAGAAATAAACTGGTAAAGTTGCTGAAAGGGATAATGCCTGGAATGTATGTAAACTGATTGGCGTAAGGAAGAGGCTTCTTGGCGTCCTTAGGGTCAGAGAACAATAAATATTTACATTAACAGTAGTGGTTTTGAATGATTTTTTACATAGTTTTGTAAAAGTTATGTTACACGCCTGTTATTATATTACGAGAGGTTTACGTGCGTGATAGATAAGGTTCAATCGAAAAGCCTTAAATTTCTACTCTTCCACCAAGTGTCATCGAAACGTCTCCTCCATTATGTACAGGTGTATTGTGATGAAGTGAAACGAATCGAAATCTATTCTCTCTAGCGAGCCGACCACAACAAGTCCGAAATTGCTAAGCGCCTCAATGTCAGTCGGCATACTTTCCAAAGAGTCGTGGAGAGGCTGAAACCGGGGAAGACCTCAAATATTGACCTTATTCAGGTAAACCACAACTTTCTAACGCTTTTGCTGTGAGAAAAGGCGACAGCGCTGGTGAAGAAGAGCATCTGGGCACGTTTTGCATGCCCGTCAATGACGAAGGCGACAAGAGCTTGAGGTGGGTGGGTAGAAAGGCCTCTGATCACCGATACTATGTGAGAACCACGTGCAAGACCGATCTCCTCGCCTTCTCATAGACATGAAGGAAGAGTGCAATTGAATTCTTATTTTTCTCGGATGAAAAACCTTAACGGATGATCAGATCATCAAACAGATCAACACATTTGTAAGCTTCAGCCAGGACATCTCCGAGTTCTACTACGTGTCCACAATCAAGCACCGGACATTCGAGGGGAAGATCGGCGTGGTGGCTTCAAATGTCGAGAAGATGTCACCGGTTATTGGCTTGCCACGGCTGATTGCAGGAACATATTAGCCATGAAAGTCCTGGCAACACGGCCAAAATCGTGAATTGTGATTGGGATCAAACTTTTGGTTTAAAGAATTTTGGCTACAGCAGTCGACTGAGATCAATCTTATCGACTACAGCCTATGGGCACATTTCAAGAAAAAGGCCTTCAAGATCCACCATAGCTAAATTGACAGGCTGACATCATCTGCCGACCACGTGAGGGTTAACATAAGGCGGGGCCACGTTTATGCGGTCTTCATTTCTCGCCGAGAGCGTGTGTTTGCCGCCGAGGGCCAGCTCATTAACTAATATTGCAATATAAAACATATTTATATGTTCAAACAAAAACAGTGTCTAACTGCATCAAAACTATCATTATATCCTTGGTTGAGAGATTCCTTACGTGTTTAACATGACGTTTGCAATACAAATAAGTAGAGTTTAAATTAATGAATGTTCATTAATTGCTAAACTTGAATATTATGTTTAGTTTATTCCTGAAATATTATATCCTTAAGTGGTAGTCATTATTCTGTCAATATCGGACCATGATACTACTTGCGATAATTTACGTTATCCTAAATCGATGTGTTGCTCAATCAGCTCAAAGGCAAAGGTGAATAGTAATCATTAGCAAACATAAAATGGCGAGCACTCATTTTCTGAAGAATATCACGATATAAGCATGTCGAAATCCAACTTGTTAGGAGCGAAATTATTTATAGCACCACAGAAATTAAAATAAATTTTGTTTATTTCAAATATCAAAATGTTTTTTTTTGGGTAATTCATATTGAATGAAAACACTTTTTTCTATCATCTATTATGCATCGAATCCAATATTCAATAATTAAAAATACAAATCACTATAATGTGTATGGGATTTTTCGTTTTTAACTAAAGAAGTTACCATTTCAATTTACTTCTCTAAGTTTTGAAGTGTCTACGATAACTTTGATCAATTGGCAGAATTGACTTTAACTAGTTTGAGTTTCCATCAAAAACCGGGTCAAATATTCTAAAATAGCTAATTAACGAACTTGTTTTAGTTGTTAAATCGAGTTTACCTGGCTTAATAAATCGCTAACGAGGCAAATGTTAATATCCTTACAGTTTAGGCTACAGAGCTAAACAGAATGTATGAAAAAATGAGAAAACATTTTGAAACGAAATAGGTATCTCAAACAAAAGTTGAAAGGTTGGTCGAAAAAAAAGAGGAAGGTACATAATTCAATGGCTCACGTGGCAATTAAAATAGGATGCCAAAAGAGGTGACAAGGTTCAAGAAACGTTATATCAAACTAAAAGCAATCCTGGAACAAAATGATTTCCCTTTAGAGCTCTGAAGAGGAATAATAGAAGGAAAACAAGTGTTTGTTTTGAGGTAAGGGAAATTAAATATAGTGGAAAAAAATTTGAACAAAATAAAGACGAATCTGGCGTAGAAAGCATAGCAATTGTGTGAAGGGGTTGCCATTTTCTCTTACACAATGAGTGAATCTTGTGGCGTAATGAGAAGTATTCTTTGAACTTCATTTTCTTCCTATTGACTGTACTCTTTAGGGTAAAGATTGTTGTGAAAGAGGAATCAAAGCAAATTGAGTGGACAAAATTAATTGTACAGCATCCGAAATCATTAAATATAGGCATTGGTAATAGCTCATTGTTTATTTTTTTTATTTAATATGGTGATATAATATCAAGCTTATGTAAATGTTTTTTAGGAAAGATGGATCTTAACTTCACATTTTATATTTGGAGACATTCAAAACTCGACGTAAAAATGTCACATCAAAATAGTGAGAATTGAGCGTCATGAATGAAACAGTTGAGAAATTAATTTTTAAAAGAGGGAATATTTTTTTTAAAAAATGCGCTTTTCACCGATGTTTGCCACTTTCTACTTGACCTCCTGGGCTTTATGATTTCAAGACATTTCATTTGTTCCAATTATTTTGCCTATTTATGCAAGCCTCTTCTAACGTACTTTCAGGGTTTTAGGAATCACAAGCTACTGGCCAACCAGAGTTCATTCATCAATTTCTGGTTGGAGGTGTAGGGGAAGATGCTAGTTCTAACTTTCCGCTTTGCTCCAGTTGCAGAGTAAGATGCATAACCTAAGTTGACTTCTCACGCTTGTATGAACAGCGAGACTAGGCACCTAGCCTAATTCAACCTCCATGGGTAAATATATAACGATAAGTAAATTATTTTGGCTATTTGAACTTTTAAAAATTTATATATTTGTGCTCCTGATATTTATAACTATAAACACAACAATAATTCCTCTAATGTTAGACAAACAACCTTTGATTATTATACAGAAAATATCTTTTCTAATCAAAATCAAAAACAAATTATAGAAAAGGAATTTGTGGTAAAAATATTGCGACTTAAAGGGCAGGATAACATTGCAGAAAACAATTAGCAAAGATAGAATAATGGGAATTAATTTTAACTAAACAACGACAAAAAAAGCATAGGATACACATATGTTTCATCGTCTGACCGTTTCGTCATCGGCTATCTCATCGACGATGATTTTATTTTCTTGTATGAAATTTATTTTGGAATAAATGTATTTATTTAAGGCCTATACTGATTTTATGTAAGAACTAAATAAATTTATCTAATTAATGACATTTCATATTTCTACCTCCCCATTTCAAATAATGTAATGGTGCAATTACTCGTTAAACAACCAACAAGCGTTCTCAGTTGGTTGTTCCCAACTTTTTTGTTTGTAAGTTATTTAAAATTGAATTTGGTAGAGTTAAGACATGAAGTTTAGAGGAAAGAATTTTTAACTGTTTTTTGTTATTAAAGATACCTGGCTTATTAAATTGAGTGGAAAGACTTTTTTTTGAATTATTGCTGTGTTTATAGTTATAAATATCAGGACCACTGAAATATAAATATTTAAAAATTCAAAAATCAAAAATAATTCAGCTATCGTGATTCCTGGTATCGCTATACCAAGTTTGCCTTTTATAAATCAATTATTCATCCAAAATTAGCTCGACTAATTACAAAAATTGAAAGGTGGACAAAATGATTGTGATCTGACAATGCACCTAGCTTTTGCTGGTAATATGTCACGATTGATTGTGAACTACCAATATAACAGTCTTTAGTGAGTATTGTGACAGGGTAGATGGGAACTGACTATATAAAGACTTTAGTAATTATTATGTCATTAGAAATTGTAAACTGACAATACGACATGATTTAAAGAGTATTATGCCACGAGAGATTGGGAATCGTCAATACAACAGGCTTTAAAGAATTATATTCAACGATAGATTGGAAACTGACAACACAAGAAACTTTACCTGGTATATACCAAGAGAGAATGGGAACTGCCAATATAACAGGATTTATGTAGCTAGTACATAAATCCTTTAGTAATTATTATGTCATTAGAAATTGTAAACTGACAATAAAACATGATTTAAAGAGTATTATGCCACGAGAGATTGGGAATCGTCAATACAACAGGCTTTAGAGAATTATATTCAACGATAGATTGGAAACTGACAACACAAGAAACTTTACCTGGTATATACCAAGAGAGAATGGGAACTGCCAATATAACAGGATTTATGTAGCTAGTATATCCCATGATCATTTAAAAACTAAAAATATAACTGGAACATGTGTTCCGTTGCCCCTTCGATCTAATTACCCTCCTTTCATTCTTATGTTTTTAGGAAGGAGGTATGACCCCTCCGAGCTTATTTTTCTGAAAGCACCCCATGTTATAACACTGTCAGACTGATTCATTGTCTTCACAGAATAACGCGGATCATAACGGGAAGCATTACTCGGACGACAGACGAACCTGGAGCAGCCCATGACAAGCCTGAGGATGCTCTCATTAATAAAAATCACTCTCTTCCACTGATGTGAGGTCAAATCCTTGTACCTGTTGCAGAACTGAAACATTTTATTCTTCATAGCTTCAGTTAGCATGGGTTTCTTGGCGTCACGACGAGTAGTCATTTTCATGTCCTTCCGCAGGCGGTGCTGAACGGTAAGCACAGAGACGTCTTTCAGGAGTTCAGGATTTTTTCCTTCGATGTCTACGGCAGTTTTGGCAGGAGCTGATATCTGTTCTCTCTTGAAGATATTGTTTGTGGCAAGAAAAGTAGTTTTAGGGTGCCCAGACCCGACCTTCTTGCGTGGTACGGTGACGGGTGGTACTGATGCAGTAGCTTTCTTGACGTTATGCATCGCTGTCTTTGTGACTTTCAGTTCTGCGGCTACGTGTAACACAGACTAGACATGTTCGAATAAAGTGAGGGTAAGGGTCTTATTTTGCATCGATAGTTTAGGTCAACCCATTCTAGTGGTAGGCTTTTCTATCAGAATGAGAAATTGAGTGTCTTCTACCTCTCATAGTTCGTTTTTTTCTTTTATTTTTACTAATATTCCTTCCTTCAATCTGAAAGAATGGATCACAATTATTAATTGCCTAAGCTGGGTGTCCACTCATACGCAGTACTTCCTTTCTTTTTCAGCTGAAGGCACTCTCACTCTTTTCTTAATTGCTAGGATGTGTTTCTAATGGTATGTCAATTTATTTGTAAAGCAGTAATAAGAATAGTTGCTATAAAGTATTGCCCCCCAATCCCCACCAAAACTTTAATGTTGAAAGGTTGCTAAGAATCTCTGGACAAGTTTTAAAGTTGTTTATATTTAAGGTTTTGTTGTTTAGTGTTCGCCTGTTTCTTGTATGCGGCGATGTTGAGTTGAATCCCGGTCCTAGTAACTCAAATCAAAAGTTTCCAATTCCCTATAGTAACATTAGGGGGCTATAGTCAAATCTTGATGAATTCCAAATCGCCTCTAGGGATATTTATATTGTTCTGTTGACAGAGACTATGGTGTTAAAAAGATGAAATATCTCTTGAATACTTTTACTTGATTTTAAAAAAATTACTCTGCTCTTAAGTGACTCAAGGACTGCGAGTTCTTGGCTTAGCTACTTATATCTGGTCTGAATTTTCAGCCTCTGTCAGAACTGATTTTAAATGAAATTATCATGAAGTTTGATTCGTTAAGGTTAACAGTATAAATAATAGCTTTTATATATTTTGTCTATACCGTAACCAAGATTTGGAGAGTTGGATACAGGTACTGGAATTTCATCTGAATGAAGCACTGGAGGAATTGCTGAATCAAGATTTGGCTAACTTATTTTATGTCGCGTTTTCTTGCTATAAACCGGTCTTTGTGAGACAAAGGTAGCAATCGTTTACATGTGTCTTTGGTCCCAGGGACACCATAGGAATGCCAAATCCTAGTTGACTTAGTTGGTTTACAAACATTGTATGGGGCCCACGGTTTATCCTGATCACCTAATTTAATCTTAAAGTAAGCACATTATGCTCTTTTCACAACGACACTAATGTTCTTTCTTCGAGTTGGCTCACTAAAACAACTACATATATAGCAAAACTAGTCAGGGGGGTTTCAAACATTTCCTTCGTAATGAGGCCATACTACTGAATGTTATTTCCTAAAACAAATCTGAAAAACACAAAATTATATTATACACAATTGCTTTAGATATGCATAAAGAGAAGTATAAATGCATAGATAAAATAAAATAAAAAGAATACTAAACGACTCTACTTCCGTTTACTCAGTGGTAAGATAGCCTGCTAATATGAGTGCGACCAATATTAACCACTCGATAAATAAATCTTGACGCGATAGAAGAATGCTATTGCCATTTTTAAATTCAGTGACCACAAATTTCCCAAGAATAGGTCTCAAACTTAAGTCAGCAGAAAAAAAAGGTAAAATTTGTTGACTAGTGTATTTTATTGTCTCCCTGCTTCTATGAATAGAATTCAGGAGTCTGACCGTAATTCAGCTTTTACTTTGGTCGGTGACCTGAATGTTCATCATATAGAAAGGCTTAATTCAGTCAGTGACACTGATCAGTCTGTAGTATCTGCAGTTGATTTTGTTAATTTGTCTGGATGTGAAAAGCCGAATGCTCAAACGACTCACCATAATGGAAATTGCCTGGATTTACTGTTGACAGATGTACCTAGTGTATTTGACTCTGCTATTAAACTTCCTCTTGGTAGGACTGACCATTGTATTTCTTCTTTAAATTGAAATTTTATTTTGAGCTTCCTAATATAGGTATATCTCGTAAAGTCTATGTTTAGTCTCGGGAAAATTATCCTGGTGTATTCCATGAATTTGCTAATATTCAATGGAGTAATATATATAAATATAATCCTATTGATTATTTAAATGCTACCCTTATTGAAATAATATACCGTAGAATTCCTACTTAGATCATAAGATGTAGATGAAAAAAACAAGGTGTGGTTCCCTGATGATTGTAGAATTGCATAGCAAGAGAAGCAATCTGCTAGGTGCTTCTGGTCTCGCAATAAATCTAGGTTGTTATGGAAAGGTTATATGAAACTAAGATCTGACGCTCAATCTGTTTATGCTGATGCACAAATAGAATATAATAGTCAGTTAGGCAAAATTTGGACCAATGCATCCCAGCCACACCCATAGTGGTCCACTCTAAAGAATTTGCTTTGGGTAATCGATTTTGCATTACCTCCCAATCGAAGGGACAATGGAACAGTGACTTTTGACCCATCGGTTAAGGGTGAAGTTTTGTCGTATGTTTTACAGAGAAAGCAAAGTGATCAATAACTGGATCTCCCTTCGACTTGTTATCCTAATGCAGAACTTTCCTATTTTTCATTTTCGTCCTCAGAATTAAAATTTTATTTAGTTAATTTGGATTCATTCAGTTGTACTGATCTAAATTAAATATTTCTACTCTTTCTAAAAACTTTATCTAAGCAACTGGCTCCTAAACTTGCTGAAATTTCATAAGTCTTCTGGCATTTATTAGTTTTTCAGTGTCCTGCAGAACTGCCAATGTTTCTCTGATTCCTAAGGGACCCTCTCCTACCCAATTTCTCCTTGGAATATAGACGAATTTCTATTACTCAAAATCTTTCAAAAGTTTATGAAAACCTATACCAAAATCTTTTTGCCTGCTATGCAATTTGGTTTGAGAAAAGGTCTTAGCAATGCTGATGCCTAATTTATATTAACTCATTAAGGCCTAAGTTTTTTTAATTTTTTAGATTTTTAATATTTACTATAATATGAGTAAAAATAGCAAAGGGGAATAATAATTCTTATCAAAGATTGATATTTAATGAGAAATCTTGGAATAAAAGCAAAAGCAATGTGTTGCATATATGCAACGCTAGGCTGATCGGCTAACAAATTAGGCATTATGAAACTCTTCAAAGAAATTTAGGCACAAACCCACGGAATAGTTTGGATATTCGTTTCTAGTTTTTGATGAGCAATTGAGACCTGCACATCTCTTTCTGTTGTTATAGGGGATGTATCTGACAAGATGGTACCTGGATCAAGCCTGATGGAATCAGATACTCGAGTGTTAATGCTACTCTCCTGTGAATTCTTTGGGCGATCACCTACTCCTGGTTGAGAACCATATTTTTCCAAAAAATTGTATACAATGGAGCGTCTGAATTCTAGCTGGCTCATTGATTTATTACAGTTTTTGTATAAAATCCAAGCATTTTGGACAGCTGCATCAACAATCCATGTAAAGATTAGACACCACCATTTCTTCCCTCTTATACCAATGCATTAAACATTGATATTTTGATCCATGAGATCAGTCCCGCCTATGTACTTATTGTACTTAGAAATGAGTTTAGGTTGTGTGACATCTATCACTTTGCTGGCAACACGTGAGTAACGACGGGCCTTTGCAACAGGGGTAATGCCGTGAACATTTGAAGAACTGTCACAACATTTTTATCCAGCCAACGTTCTAAAATGATGTTATTCCCAGCATTTCTGGCATATTCAAATTCTTCACGAGTCTTTTTCTTAAAATCTTTTGAGTTTGAAAGAGAGCAGCTTTTATCAATTCTGTTTTCTCGAATAGTCCCCGTTCCCCAATAATTTCGTTCTTTTAGGTGGCATAATAAATTTGTACTTGTAAACAAATTATCAAAGTAAAAATGATACGGCAACTCGTCCTTGATTTCAAGAAGACTGTCAATCATTGTTGCCAATGGTGCAAGCACACTTTCCCAAGTTACCTTCATAGTTTGAATTTGCTTTTATATTTTTGCCTTGGTATACATTAAAATTAATAAGATAGCCTTGAACGGTATTCATACACCAAGTTTTGAAACCAAAACGAATTGGTTTTGGACCTAGAAACTGCTTGTAACCATGCTTCCCATAATATTCAATCATCGCTTCATCATACGATATATTCATTTCCGGTTGGAAATTTTTGGCAAGTTTTCTTGTAAGATGTCCATGAAAGGACGAAGTTTCCCCATTTTGTCTTGAAAGGAAAAATTCCTACTATCGCAAAAATCTCTTGATTTGCAAGAAACTATCTCTTCTCATAGCATTACATATTAATTCATTGCCAGCAATCTTCCTCTGAGTCCCAATACATACGCTGTAATGGAAGATTATTATAGCGACTTAGCAAAAGAATCCCAATAAACACCGTGAATTTATTAGCAGAAATCTTGGGATCGGGAAGATTTAAAAATAAAGCATACCGGGAACTTTCCTGTACGAGCAATTTCCAGACTTTCCCATCAAAGAATTTCTCAAAAAGAGAGGTTAGCGATTGGTCACTATAACTAGAGTAATCCGAAGCAGGAAAAATCATACTTGCCCTGCTGATATCATTATTGTCTCAGGATATTTTCTTCTTTTTTCTTCTTTGGGTGAGTTTTTATTAGAATAAAATCTTCCTCACCAATACGTCTGCCACTGCGTAAACAAGCTATGCTCCCTGACGAAGCTGATTGCTTGCTAGAGAGATTATCATTAAACCACCATTTTCATCACTAGAGTCTTTATCGGATTCAATTCTTGCTTCAGGAGGTTCTATGTATATCCGATCCAAATCATCTTCATTGCCATCTCCCTTATCAAGAATATTTAAAATTTCTCCCACCTGGCAGTGGGAGAAAAAAATTTTAATTGTTGAAAAATTATATAAAAATCGAGATTGTCAAAGTAAAGATAATTAAATTATAATTAAATCATAAATTAAATCATAAAAATGATAAAAAGAGATCATATTAGTTATGCATTTAATTAGAAATAAAGGAAAATTAATATTGAAATAAAACATTTTTGGATAGCCTAATGACCTGGTGTTGCATATGTGTAACACGAAATTTCATTTTCGAAAGAACAAGGAGAAAATGAAGGAAATGAAAAAGAATCATGCCTTGAGTGATTAATACATATAAATGAACCTCTTTTAAAGGCAATAAATGACATATAAGTGAAAAATCGAATATATAACTAACTAAAAAAGCAATTCGAAAATAGGTACTTGCTGGTAGACGTCATAATGCTATTCCAAATACTGCTTTGTTTTCAGAATGTTTATATAGCTGAATTTATTTAACAATCGTTGATCTATCATTTTGGAGTAAAAATCATGTCAATTTAAATGTAATTTAAGTTTTATTTCAATTTTGGAAACTTAAAGAAAACGTTACATATATGCAACGCTAGGCTTTAATGGGTTAACCCATGATAGTCAATTATCTTTGTGTGTTGGCTCTGAGGCCAGGGTTATTTCCCTCGATTTTAGCTCTTCTTTTGGTTTAGGGAATTATAAGGCTTTATTGTATAGGTTGTAATCTATGGGTATTGGTGGTTTAATTATCATTGTACTCAGACATTTTTTGTCTGGCTGTAAGCATCGTGTTACATTTGGTGGTACTTATAGCTTTTTAAACTTTTTTTCTGGCGTTCCACAGGGTTTTGTTTTGGTTCCCTTGTTTTTTCATATTGTACACTGCCGACATGTGGTCAAATAAAGAGTGTCGACTCCAACAGGCATTGAACCACGTCTCTTGCTATGCCGAAGCGACAGGTTTCGGTTTTCTTTGGCCAAGACTAAGGTGGTGCAATTCTGCCGCCATCCACGGGTCCACCCTGACCCAGATTTGTTTCTTAATGGGTTTCGCCTGGATGTGGTGGAATCGCACCGTTTTCTTGGTCTTGTATTCGACCGACGCCTCACCTAAGAGGCTCATATTTGCAGCCTTAGGGTCTCTTGTACCCGTGCCATGGATATTCTCTGTTCCGTGACGTTCAGCGCTTGGGGCGCTGATAGGGCAACTGCCTTACTTTTTTTTCGATCCTTTGTTCGTTCGAAGCTCGACGACGGATGCGAGTTTTATGCATCCGCAGCCGAGCATTTATTGAGGGAAGGTGGATTCGATCCACCACACCGGCATTCGCCTTTCGACCGGTGCCTTCCGCACTTTCCCCATTGAGAGCCTGTTGGTAGATGCTGGGGAGATGCTACTTGCCTGTACGCGCGAGCCCGGCGCCTCCCTCAGTCGCCAAGAGCTTTTACTGCATCCGCAGCTGATCTTGATGGTGCCTATGCCGCCGAGAGACGCCAGTCATACCCTAAGCCCTTTGTGTTTAGGGCCAGAAAACACCTTCGAGAGTTAGATATAGCTCTCGGGCCGGTAATGCCCCTGGTTCTGCCCAGGACGCCACCCTGGAGGGTACCACATTTGGCTATTTGTCGCCACGCCTCTGCTCACAAAGCTTGTACGGCGCCCGGAGTATTGCGTTCGACCTTTTTGGAGTACACCTCGTGTCACGCTGGAACCGTGTCAGTGTATACGGATGGCTCCAATTCACAAGAGTGGGTTGGCTTTCACGCCGTATCCCCTCTGTTTGAATTCAGCGGGGCTCTGCCAGGCGCTGCGACTGTCTTCACGGCCAAACTGGTGGCAATACACCACTCGGTACGGGAGATTACGCGACGTGCCTGGTTCGGAGACCAGATTGTGATCTATAGCAACTCACAAAGCGTCCTGAGTGCTCTCGGGTCATTGGAATCTCCGCATCCCCTTGTTTGCGAAATCCTTGACGCCACGGTTTTGGTGAGCCGGGCGGATGTTGAGATTTTCTTCTGCTGGATTCCTGGACATGTAGGAATTGCAGAGAATGAGCGCGCTGTCGAGCGCCAAAGAGTCTGCGAGGACTCTGCGACCGGACCAGCGTTTTGCTCTTCCCCATACCGACTACATGGCAGGAATACGGGCAGCTCTTCGGAATGATTGGCAAAGAAGATGGGAGACGGTTGAAGGGAACTTAAATTTGCCGCGTATTGCGCCGCGACTATTCCCATGGACCTATCCCCCAATTCCGAGACGGCTTCAGGTCGCTTTCTGTCGTCTCCGAATCGGACACACTCGTGTGGTGCATCGCTATTTGATGGAGCGCTCGCCTGCGCCCTATTGCGACGACTGCGTCGTCCCTCAGCCTGTTCGCCACATTCTTGTCGAATTTCCTCGTTTCTGGGTGGTCTTCGCGCACGTTACCTATCCTTTGTATTCGGGACGAGTGCGTGCACATTGACTGGTGGATATGTTGACTTTTGGGGGAAGGCCGGGCTTCTTCCCTTTATTTAAGAAGGTTCTATTTTTTTTCTTTGCTTGTTATTGTTTTCTTTATAGGTTGCACGCTCCTGCACCGGGCTGAGGGAGACCTTTCCTCGCTGCCGGAGATTGCTTCCTAATTGTTAAGTTTTTCCAATTTTTATCATTGTTATGTTCTAATATTTTTATTTTAAAGTAGCCTATTTCTAGGCTGTCGTGTTTCTGGCCATTGATACGCAAGTGGGCAGTTGCCAGATAGGCTCTATAAATAAAAAAAATAAAAAAATCCTACTCTCTCCATAATTCATTCTTTTATATTTCTTTTTCTCCATTAATCTCCACTTCCCCCTCTATTATTTATCTATTATTTCTACTTCTCTCACTTTGCCCCACCATCCCTCACATGCTGACTTCTCCATATCAAACCCATATCATTCTTTCTTTTTATCTCGTCAAAATTTCTGTCAAAACCCCTCTTTCATATTCCTTCTCACTCCTCTATCTTCATCACCCACTTTTCTTTTCTCTCATTTTCTTCTTACCCCCACCTCTCTGTCTCACTCTTCTATGTATTTCAATCAATTACTCTATTTCTCTTTTTCTCTACCCTTTTCTTCCTCCCTCTTACCTACTTTACTCTCTCCCTGCCACCCTATTTTGCCCTCCCTCTCTTACATCTGTCGATTTCTCTGCTTCTTACCCTCTGTCCCATTCTCGCGTATCCTTCTCTCTTCACCTGCCTCCTTTCTCTAACTCATCCCCTCTCTTTTTCTCTTCCAATCTCTCTTCGTCTATCTTCCTTTCTCTGTCCCCTTTATTACTCTCTCTCTCTGTTGCTTTCTCTAGTATAGTTTCATTAATATGCTATTGTTATTCTTACAGTTTGGCAAGAACTTTCTTATAACCTTTACGCCAGGCAACGGAAGGCACTTTATTCTTTGTAAGTTTGGGCCAAATCCTTTAGCGCTTACCCAGATCACTCGGTGACTTACGTTTTTAATAATTATTTGCTTCTTTATGACAAGATCTATAACTGAGTTTTTATTTTTACCCTTTTATTTATTTATTTTGTGTTTAATGAACCATTGTACATTTTTAATTACGAGATAAAAAGTTTCTGTTGATTTATACAGGCAATGAGCTAACCCAGACCTATCAACTACCCTAACTTTACCAATGTTTTACAGCAGTTGGCTTAAATTACACTCTGTCTGCTAGGTTTCTTAAATTTGTTTGATTGTATATCAATGTAAAATGAGACTCTTGAGAATGTCGCAGGTTATCTGTCCTGAGCCCCCTTTCGAATTGGCACATATGTCGGGATTTCATTTTATTTAGGTTTTACTATGTCACCACTTTTACTTTTCATGGGGAGGGCAAGATCATTTTTGTTCTTTTTCACTGTTTCATTTTACAAAGCTCTTGCTCTCGATTTCTTAAATGTAGTGACCAGATTACTAATATAAACTATATTTAGATTAGGTATAGTTTGTGAAATTAAAACTGCCTGTGAGATAAACATAAATGTTATAAATGCCGTTATTGAATTTTCTAGTTATTTTGCTTTAACCTATCTTGAAAAGTTTTTCTTTTAGTAAATTGTCTGTCAGTTCGAGCAGCCTGCTTGACAGTATGGTTTCCATTGGAATTAAATAGAGAAAGGTGGTTCGAAATTTATTCTTCCAAGGCACACGACGGTCTATAAGCTCCTATTATATCGGGTCGGACGCTGTGAAGTACTGATTTCACATTTCTCAACAGCATTTAGGCAGGGATTCATTCTGTAACTCGCTTGTTAATATGAATTTTCTGCAGTATAACAAAATTACTGGCTGCAATTCTTTCAACCATTTCTAGTTCTTTATTTTGAAATGTTTACTTAAACCTTTCAGTTCTTAATTTTACCTAGGTTCTTTTCCTCTCCATGAATCATCTCCGCGGAGAAGAATAGATTTTAAAGGTTTAATAAATAAATTGACTTTGACTCAATAATATCAAACAGGAATTGACCAAATACAAGCTGATTGTAACAAAACTTACACAAGAAGGATTGTACAATGGTTTATGAATAAAAATATACATTCTTTCTTGATTTCTAGAAATTGGATACATCTTACATACTCAATATAAAAGAGCCCAAGAGCTAGGAATTAGAATATGATGAGCTTCAATCTGTTCACTAAAAAAAACAGCTTTAATTTTGATTTTAATTTTTCGTTTAATTTTCTAAATTTTGAGATTGTCGTTTTAAGAAAAGTAATGTCCTCTTCGGTCGTGAATTTTCAGTAAGAAAATCATCTGAGAGAAAGTCAAAGAGATGGATTTGTGTGTTCTCATTTATTACAGTATCTCTAAGCAGAAAATTATGAAGTATCCCATTTAGGTCGTAGTTATAACGAAATACAATGAGTTACTTTTTCATAGTCATCGTGATTTAATTTGGTTTGCGAGTAGGTAGGAGTGGTGTTCTCTGAATTATTTTTTTCGAATTTCTCGTCGTTTCTATTATCAGAATATATACCACATTTCTAGTAAAGCATAAGTTTCGAGGTTTGAGTATCTTCGGCGTAGATTTTAGATGAAAATAACAATGCGTCTTTTAATATTGGCGTCTATTTGTTTCTTTAAAATCACTAATTTAAAATATTGACTGATTGCTTGGATCTCTGAAAGGGGCCTGCCTGTTATGTCACAAAAGTTGTAATTGTTAGTTTTTCAATATTTTATAATGATATTTTTCCTCGATTGTTGCTTTTGTTAGTGTTTTGTTTTAATATATTAGCCTAATATTGACTTTTCAACTTTTCTTCATTAGGCTGCCATGCTCTCGTCGAGTTCCACCCCAAAAATATTGAAATAAATAGCGAATCTATTCCAAGTATTTTTCTGGGATGTTAAAATCTGTTTCTCTTGAATTTTCGAGTAATATTAACCTATCGTTGAGTATTGGGAAATATTACTCATTTCTTTTTTATCACTTTCTCTCAACGAAATGTACGATATGAACACTAAGTTCACACCATTACTTTTTCATTTTAGAAGATGGAAAATTAGGGCTAACGAGAAAACCGTTTTGCTGGGGGGTTTTTATCAATGAGTTTCTTACCAAAATGTTTGGTTTCGTTTAAAAATTGGGAAGAGCATTTTACTCAGATATATAAATATTGATAATTTAAGCAGTTTTGTGTAAAGCCTTGAAGAAGACATACTCATTATATATTATTTTGCTTCTCTAACGTTTACTCCTACGTCATTTGGGCAATTCCTAAAAAAAATCAATATAACGCGCAAACTCCCTCCAACCATTCAGAATTATTTTCTTTTGTTCGAAATATTGAAATATTTTTAGGAAAAAGAGATATCATCTTGGGCTTTGTGGGCTTGTATGCTTTCTTCATAATCTGTCGCTAGGAGCATCTCTCAGAAAAGAAATATTTTGTTTAAAATATTTTAATCTGTAAAAATTCTGAAACTATAATTTATATGTAGGATTTGAAGTGAGTTTGCAATGTAATTTTTTTTTATATTTACACTAAATTTTAACTTAAACTAATCTCTGGTCATAGTTTTAATTCTTTTACACAAATTGATAACACATAGGATGTTTTGGCTCACTCTCTTTATTTAATTGCAAGATTCAACTGTATGTGTCTTTTCTAGCATACAAGAAGCGTAAATCATCAAACTTCTCAGCCTAACAAAAACTCATGTGGAATTTAGGGAAATATTCTCAAATAACGATACATTTTGCCTGATTAATTTAATTTTCCTAACTGAATTTCAACCTGAATTATTTTACCTAAAAAAAACCCATCGGCGGAAAAAAATTTTTTAGCGTAACTCCTTAATGGTCATATATGTCTCGGTATATAAAATTATTTTTATTTTTCTAACTGAAACTATTTTGACATATATTCCATTATGTGTGTTCTTTTATTTATATATGGTACGAAACAAATTAAGAAGGTTTTTGGAGAGGGTTACTAACTTAGCACCGCGGTATGATCAAGGTGAGGTTTGTATGCAAACCTTTCTTTGTTTTGTGAGAAGCAGCCATAGTAGTTTATTCAAAGTGTACTTTTTCAAGTATTTAGTTGTCATAAAGTAGAATTTTTTGTTCTTTCCAACGAGACGAGATAAAATATATCTTCATAATAACGTTAATTATTCTGGGTCATATAGGGACCCTAAATCTCTAAATGGTACCCTTACTTGTTTAATAGCTAAAAATATTATAACATTTGAAATTATTTCTTATATATTTTTCCTAATTATTTGTATTCAATTCACAGATATGGCAACCTCTCGTAGAAATACAAGACTCTTCTTATGTTGCAAGTAATGAAATTCTTGAAATTCTATTTGCGGACGAACCACAGCGATGCAGATTACCACCACAGTTTAGACCAAGAAGATCAAGATTTTCTTGAAGGTGATGCAGATTTCGTTGGCGAAGAAGTAAATAGTGAACTTCCAAATGACGATAGAATAGCAATAGAAGTTGATGCACATGATGTTGGTCTATCTTCTAGGTCTCAAGCTATAGTAAAACCAGCCTTTAGGTAGAAAATAACATGTCGTCCCATTTCAAAAGTTACTTCAAGTCAGACATTAGTTACCTCATTTGACCAGTGTGAATCTCCTCCAAAAGCCCTAGACATATTCAAAGGTGTTACAGGATTATATATCCTAATAAATGATGTACTGATTCCCCAGTCTCAGCTTTATATGGATCAAAAGGGTATTCCATTTTCCACAAGCTAGGAGGAAATGAGTACATCCTCGGTCTAAGTTTTAAAACGGTCTACAATGCTTTGCCTCAAATTAGGAAAACTGGAGTAAAGAGGCTAATTTGCATGTTGCATGTGTTGCAAATCATATGGCTGGAAGAAAATATGAAGAGATAAGGAGAGCAATTCATTTTTGTGACAATACAAATACTCTTGATAGAAATCACCCCATGTATGATAGAGCATACAAAGTTAGACCACTTTTTGATCACTTGAATAATCATTTTCAACAAACAATATAAACAAAACAAAAACAATAAATCGATTAACAAATGATCAAATTCAAAGTGCGTAATGTAATGACGAAATATGTAAAATGCAACTTATAAAATGGGGCTTCAAAATGTGGTGCCGATGTGATGCCTAATCAGGGTACCGTTTAGAAGCTGACATCTACACAGGAAATAAGCAACAGACAGAACATGGTCTTGGAGAAATTGTCGTCTTTCAGCTTACTCAAGGTTTTACACAAACTAGGAGTTGAAATTTTTTATTGACAATTTGTTTAAAACTCCTCGGTTGCAGAAGATTTTGAAAAGTAGCGGCATCAACTGTTGTGGCACCGTTCGTCCAAACAGAAAAATCAATGAAGCGGAAAGATACTGACAGGGATTATGCTGATGGTGTAAGCTGTATAAAATGGAAATATAACAAATCCTTCATGCTTCTCTCTAACTACCTTTCTCCACTGTCCATGTGAGAAGTTACAAGAATAGAAAAAACTTAAGATAACTTTCAAAAGATAAAAATACCACAACCAGAAATCGTCAGAATCTACAATATGAACTTAACTAGCGTTGACCTAATGGGACAAAAGAAAGTGACATATTAAATTGATAGAAAGAGCAGAGTGAAATTCTACTTGAGAATCTTTTTGATTTCATGGATATTACAGTAAACAATGCAAAGTTTATCTACCAAACAATAATGAAGCCTAAGTTTCCTAATGAAGAAATAATCAGGTATTACTTTGATTTTAGAATGGATCTAGCTACAAATTTGATAGGTGACTACACAAGTAGACAAAGGAGAGTTCTACTTCAGCATCCTACTAGATTACAAGCTTTTGTTACCCCACCTTCAAACACTTCTCATCAGATCATCGCAAAAGAGGAGCGCAGAAGATGTGTTGTTTGCACTCTCAGAAAGAGGACATCAACACTAATAACTATTGCTGTTGATGTAAAATGATCTTATGTTTCACCAATAACGGTAATTGCTTTGCATAATATCATACATAAGCATGAGTAGAGTCTATGTATAGTATGCTCAGTCGTGATTTTTCCTTGAAAAATGAAAAATGAAGAATATTTTCTTAATTTTATTTTTTTGTGGTTATGGTAATAGAATTTGCATTATATATTGTTTGATAACCTAAAAACTTAATGTATAATTATGAGCGTATGATAGGAATTTAAAGGTAAAATATAACCGTTGATGGATTTTGAGTCACCTGTGACCTATTAGTTAATCCAAAAAGTATAATTTATGACAAAAAGTAACATTATTTTTAATTTTAAAGTGCATTTTTACCATAGAAACGATAAATCTAATTAAGAAAATTTGAAAAAAATATCTTAAATCCATTTAGGACTTAAACTTAGGTTATCGTTTGTAAACAAGAAAACAACAAGGAAACAAAAACAAAAGCAAAACAGGCAAATAAAGATAAAAACAAAAGGCACACTCCCGTAAGAGACAGGCCCACCTAACTCGGCTGCCAGAACATACACCAATTACCAATAAAATGTCAAGTCAATGCTTCAAGTTAAACAAAATGGAGAAAGCGAGTCTCCTCAAAAATGTCTGATTTGTCCAAAAATTTGCGAACGCAAACACGTTCAGAGTATAAGGGACAAGCGATAGCGACTTTGCTCATCCTAATAGCTGGATAGCTCAAGTGCGCGAAGTTCCCTCAGGCTGGAATGTAAGCATGAATATGAAAACAAAATAAGAAGGAAAGAGGTAAAATTATTCCTAATAAAATTATGATAACCTAAAACACAAAGAGAGAAGATATTCAAATTCTAATAATGTTTTTAGGGTAATATTTTGATGCAAAGTTTAATTCATTTTGTGTAGTCTTAAACTTATAGCTTTGATAATTGTTTTCCCTGATAGATATTTCTCCCTTACTCGTTCATGATAAAAGAGAAAATTTCATTGATTTGCGGTTATTAGATAACTATTTCTGAGGAATATGAATTGTATCTAGTGTTTATATGCAATAACTCGAAGGTGTCATGATTTTCGTGAACATATTTAGGACAATAATGTGCACAATAAGGGAGCTACAACACTTTATCTCAAGTAAAAGATAAATTAAAGTTGATTTTCTTACTTCCGATTACAAATATAGTTCAGAAATCTTATGCAAGAAGCATTTTCTGTTAAAATAAATAGGAAAACAAACTTTTCCTAGAAGAGAATAATTCAATTTATCGAGAATGAATTAGTCAAAGAAAATCTTCCTTGAAGTGTACTCAACTCGCACTGAACAAAATTGTAGAGAAAGCCATTCAGTCGCCAAAGCAAAGATTTGAAAAAGAATTTCGAACTATCATCCCTAGAGATCGTTCTCAAATTAAATGAGCAGTATCATAAACCGATCATACTATCAGTAAAAGCATTTTAAAAGCTCCTAGGACCCATATTTCGAGAGAAACAAGTTTCAAGTCTTTCAGTAAATTTAAACCGTTAAAATATAAAGAAAAACCTCTCATGTAGAACAAGACCTACATAAAAACTGACTTACTCAAACTTATCTTCAGAAACGAATCAAATGTTACTCCAGATGCTACGAATGTTTGAGTAAGATAATGGTTCTTTAAATTTAATTTATCTAAAGCAGTTTATCTCGCTACTATAAGAAGGAAGAGGATTGATGATATGGAGAGCAATTGTTCGAGACAATTTACTAGGGAATTTATAATGGGTAATTGCCTCAGATTGATTTCAAAGTTGTACTAAGATTCTCAAGCAATAGAAACTTCCTTACTTTTTCAAGAAGCTAGAAAAATTACTTCATGCAAGGTATTATTGGTCGTATTCATGCCAAGAAGTTCACTAATAAGTGTTTATATTCGAAAGGATTTTTGGAGAGTCAATCTTGCTTTTGGCTCTCTACAGTTGCAACGTAAATCTAATAGAAAACTTGGACAGCATTATGACGCGAGACGCTTACGCATATATTAGTCAATTTAATAAGATAAATGAGATATGTGGGGCAATCTAATATGTAACAAAGAATGTTTCTGTCAATGCCAACAAAACTTTGGCTGCTCCCATCAGGCGACAATAACTAGTTCAAAGTTAATCAAAAGAAGGTTTCCTTTTTCTAGTAGCTATTCAATAGTTCTTATTTAATAAAATGCTTCATCAAATTTACATTCGTATTTCTTACAAATATTTCATATAAAAAGTTAAAACGTGTCATACATTATTATTATTATTATTATTATTTATTATATTATATATTAATTTCGATTGAAAACGCTAAGTATTCCTAATAATTCGAAATATGCAAATGATCTCTTCATAGTAAAATAGCCACTTTAACAAACGTTTATCTTATTTTCTTCTCATATGTCGTCTGTTATATATTCTCATTACGCTATCTGACATGGTTGTATTAACCCCATGAAGCATGATACACATAAATCCTGCTATTTTAAGAGAGCTTATCTCTTTTCACTATATCCATATAATATCTACACCTATTAGTTGCCCCAGCGCATATCTAAAGCAACTTTAGGTCACCGATCTGCCCGTTTTGTGTACGCACGTTTGCGCCGAGCTAGTCTACACAGGTATACCTCGACAATCGTGTTATAGAGAATTAGAGGTTTCGGGGTTTTGAATGGAGATAGAATAAATGTATCCCAAATGAACTTTTTCCCTTACTACTTAGGAAAATGATTGGGCTGGACAAAGGTATAAACTAAACATCAAAGAGCGAAACTTCAGATTTTACGTTCCATTTGTGCATGTTGTAACAAGAATTACCTATTCTCATTGATTAATGTGAGAAAGATAAATAGTCATGCTTTAAAATTTAATAGTTAATCGTATCTTATCAGTTAAATATTACCTGTGTGGTTGTTATATATTTATGAATTACGGTTTTACCCCTATCTTTAGAGAAAACTTTACAAAGTGAAATAAAATTGTGAATTTACTAAGCAACATATTTTGAGGGGGCAATCATAAAGTATTGAATAATATCCTGATACCTATTTGTGCTTAATTTTTTTATTTACTTTTATTCAAAGAATTCATTCAATAGTAATTAGAATTAAGCTTGTTGGCAATGATCATTCATCGTATCGTTGTGAGGGGTTGCACTCGAAGCAACAGTTGGAGACGAAGCCCTCTTGGACATACCCCTTTTCAGCTCCTTCTTTCTAAACCGCGTGCGCCTAGTGTGGGAAGTTTGCAAACTTCTATTTGGAATTACTCCCGCGCCGAAGCACCCAACGAAGCTGTATTTGATTTCACGCGCCACGCGTCCCCCCACTATCTTGCGATAACGCCGTGCGCTAACCATCCTAATCATACACCCATATCACGATGCTAGTTTCGCCGTAAGGATAGATTCGTTCTCACGAAGTGTGTTTGTTTATACTGGCGCTGAGAATCCTCTAGAGACGGCTAGGCCCTGAGGATATCGATCGCACCACTCACTCGGTTATTTAACGCGAAACTCGCCATTTCTCGAAGAGATTGAAGGCCTGTCATACCCACCCTTCAGACTGCCTGTCTGTTTCACGTGAAGCCCTGTAACCCGTTGTCGAGTCATACCTCGTTGAAGATGTCACCAGCAGATCTACCTTCGTTAAGCTTTGGCCTCTGTTCAGAGCAAAGTTCTCGAGCCACCTTCGTCCCGGAGAGTTGTCCGGCCTTCTCCTCTTCACTACCCCGTCAAGTTTTTCGTTCTTTCGAGACTGAGACTCCCTGCCCATCAGCAAAATCGTCGCGAGTTGAGATTACCTCTCTCTAGAGAATAAGAAATCTCAGTCTTCATCAGGAAGTAATCAAACCCGATCTTCGAGTCCTCCTCATCAGGACTCCTCGAAGTATTGTCTTGAAGACCTGCGCTGTTGTCTTCCATCCAACACCCCTATAATTAGCCCGCTCTTGATGGTAAATTTTTCTTCGTCATATCATGATACTTTCCTGCCTTTATTTTAATCATATTTTCGGAAAAATAAAGTCATAAGATATATTTATTTAGTTATTTCTTAATTTTTCAAATGCCAAAATCTCCCTATTATTCACATTTTTTGTTAAACAAGCTGAATATAATGAAACACTACGTATTTCTTTGTTAATATACTTCAATATTTGCAATTGCGTTTTGTTGTCATTCTCTATTCCTAATTTTCCTAAAAAGATCCTTTCAGCGCTGCTCTGGTCTCAGATATTTATTGAAAATCTGTTTGAGCGCCACGCGGGAAAGAGAATCCTGCGAGACGAAGACTCTTTGGTTGTTTGTGTAACAAAAATATTTCCCCTTTTTATATGATAAAATAGCATTGGAATCAACCAGCGGTTTCATGCAAGTACTTATTTTCTCTGCGATATATATTCTCTTTAATATAATCGAAAAAGAATATAACTAATGTCGTAGTATTGTTGTTGTTGCTTTAATTTTTTCTTTTCTGTCATAGAATTTATATGTTCAATGACTTTAGAGCGCCAGTCGGACCCTATTACTTATGAAAGACAACAATACTTCTATATTGGTTGAGTGGAATTTTTAATTACCTTATTATTTAGAGAGTGCCTCAGCGTTTAATCCGTTTTAAGAAAAGAGCCATTTAAACACGTAAAGGATCCATTGAAATACCAGAATTATCCAAAAATGAATATATATTTTAAATTTATCATTTAACTACAAAAAGTTTTTCAAAAATACAATTCTCTAATTAGTTTAAGGGAGATAACCATACTTGAGACCGGGCCTATTTCAGAACCTATTTATGTCCAAATCGAACTAGGCTCCAAGTAAACAAACCAATTGCCGATTAGTTATTTTATAGTGACACTTTTAGATTAGCATTAAACTCCAATTTAAGTTTCACTCTTCTAACTGTAATTATGACGCGGTTTACTAACAATTATCTCTAATTCAATTAATTTGAGTCCTGCTTTAAACTTCTACTAAATCAATGTAAATATAAATGATCACTTTGACTTATATGAACGAAAGGATTAAGGGTTTCCAGATGTCACTAGATGGCTTTTATCGCGCTTTGTTGTGTTGCAGCGGGCGAGTGTAGATTTTCCACGAGATGGGAGGGGGGGTAGGAGACACGATATTACTTCTTCAGATTCACGTTAAAAAGCGGATGGAAGAGTTGTACTCTCTGGCTCAAGATTTTTTCTTCTGGGGGCTTTTGAAGCCTTATGCTATCTTAGTCTTCTTCGAGGGGTTGCCCAACTGGAATTTGTTGTATATGAGGAGATTTTGAATCTACTCGAAAAATTGGAACTACCTCGGGTATGGATTCTTCTTCTCTCTTCGGTATTAAGATCGCAATTTGAGAGTAACTCGAGGGTGACCGGTTCTTCTATTCTCTTACTGCGAAATTCCTGTTTTGCTCTAGGAATGTTGGTTCAGCGAAGGTTCTTACTAAGCCTTTGCAGGATACTTCAGTCTGGCACCGATATAAAACGTAACGTTTTAAAGCTATTTCGAAACTGGGAGGACGACCGATCTTTTCGAACTGGTCCTTTATCGTCTCTTACCAAATAATCTTCTTCTCTTGCAGGTGAAATTTATGGTTTGGCACAAGGAATGGTAATCCAGTCAGACTACTACTAAGTCTGTAAAGGATAGCTCGTCATGGTACCGAGCTATCTCTTCTCTTGCTGCCGAAATTCCTGGTTTGGCACTAGGAAGTGTGATCCAGTTAGACTTGTTCTAAGTTTGTAAAGGATAGCTCGGTATGGCACCGATAAAAAACGTGACATTTTTCTAAGTTTATTCGAAAGTGGGTGAATGACCGATCTTCTTGGCCTGGTCCTCTATCGTCTCTCTCCGAATCATCCTTCCTCTTTCCTTAAGGGGCTTATTTATAGCCTGGCGATCGCTCCATCTAATGGGTTGGGGCGAGGACGCAGAAGGTACAGCGAAAGGTGAGGGGAGGGTGGCACCGCCAACCGTCAGCATCTTTGGTGTTCTTTTTGACTGGCTACGCTTTTTGTGGCCATTTAACCACTGTCTTCCGGTCCTCGTAGGTAATTCCTTTGTCTCAGGCTACTTTTTTCGCTTCCTCTTTTACTCTCCTTATTTCGTTTTACATCGAGAGAAGTTCAAATTAGAACTAGAACTAAGTGCTCTTCTTTTAATTAATTTATCTTCAGAATTTAAAAGATCCTTCGATCTAAAACAGAATGTACGCACACGCAGTAGGCATTTACTACCTTCTTATCACTTTTCATTCATTGTTCCAATTTCACGTATATATAATTCATTTATCTTCGAAAATTAATTCCTCTCTGATTATATATGTTGCCTTGAGATTTAATTAAAATTCTTCTTTTTTATCTTTTCTTTGATAAAATTGTTAGTCCTTATTTTTTAGGCAAAATAAGGAAAGGTTGGAGAAAATTCATCAAGGCTGACTAAATCAGTTATTTTCTAAGTTGTGATGATTTTCGTTTAAAAATACCTTTCACGGGGATGATCTCTTTTTATAGTTTTCTAAACGTAATAACACATCGATTATTTATATATTCTTTCTTTCCCTGAGTGTACACATACTCATTGTTTTGTCATATAAATACTTTACGATTAAGTATGTCCGTAACTTGTTTTATTCCAAATTTTTGGTCACCAATGCAAAATACAGTGTTGATAGGATTAGAGTGTCCTAAGGAATTACTTGGATATCATAAGCTATTAGCATCACTAAAAATCACTTGCATGAAAGAATTCCAAGAAAACACACATATAGAGGTGTTTCTATGACATATATTTGGTTGTAATAAAATGAATGACCTTTTGAATATGATTTATCACACAGCTTTAAAATGATTTACTTTTACGCGTAATGCCCAAATATAAGATATTATCAAATTAGCGGACATTGATTCATTTTCTAAATATCAACTTTATATCTCTTCAAATATTTCTAGAAGAATGAATTGTACTTCAGAAAATGAAAACACCATTCAGTTAAAGAGCTAATATAACTTTCAAATATTATTATAATTCCTATATTTTATAGAGCATTAATTTATGTAACCATATGCAGGTATAATACATTTTAATGGACTTACCAACAAGAAAAAATACAATGATTTAAAATTGAAACAATAGTATATATTAGGCTGTGAATGTTGAGATTTTAACTAGGGTGTGAATGCGCGGAGTAAAAAAAAATATATATATATATATATATCCAAAGTTTTTGAGACTAGTTTTTTAAATTTTACGTAATAAGTATAATATTTCTATTTTAGGTTTATTAATAAGTCAGCAGTTCCAAAATAATATTAAGTAAACACTCCATTTTTGGCTGAATAAAATATCGCGCTCTGATCCTGTTCATGAAAGAGATGAGTTTCAGTCCGTTCATCTTTGCTATTCGATAAAACGGGTAATTAGATGACAAAATAAGCTTTGATCAATGATATTCTCTCATTTTTATTTTTTATTTTATTTTATTTATTTATTTATTTCATACTAATCCAATGTACAGTATAAACATATTACATTTTAAATCTTAATGACAAGGTACAATAAGTACTTATACATACAAAGATTAGTTATGGGCCAGAATAAGTCAGTGACTCTTTATGCCATATGTCAAGTAAGGTTGCACCATTGCCATATATAAAGAGTGGAGAATAGATTTAGGAAGAAACTTATTTAATTTATATAATATTCCAATCGATTTTGATAGTTTTGTTGAGATATGCGTGGCAAAAATTTGCATTTGTTATTCTTTCTCTTGTAAGTCTTCTCTCGCTGATCTCTTCTAATCGTCCAGCAGTAGACCGCCATCATGTGTCTATCCCAGTGACCTTGGCAGAGCTGTTCCATCGTCATCAAATCCTGATGAAAGCGTTCCCCTTGTTCGTCGCTCACGGCTCCCAGATTCTCTGGGAATCGGTTGAGATAACTATTTAAGAAGTGCAGTTTTACACTCATGTTGTATCTCAGATCACGATATGCTAAAAGCATATTAGTAACAAGATACTTGTAGTTATGCGGTTTTTTTGTTTCCCAAGAAGTTACGAACAACGGCAGAAAATGAGAGCCAGGCTGCCTTCTCTTTTTGATTCATGGTGTTCACGAATCTAGAATTACTCAGAGTCTTCGGATTTGGGGATCGTCAAATACTTCTGCTTTTATTGTTCCGTATGACAAAGAAGGAAACGCCGATACTATTTACTGAAAACAATCATTGCCAGTGCACAATGCCTTGACATACTGCTTCATCAACCCCAATTTAAGATGAAGTCGAGGGAAAACGATCTTCTCTCGACTTACGATTGAACCATTAACAATGTTTGGCATTCCTGCTAGCAAAGATTCCCGAGCTGGCCAATCATTTTTGGACCAGTGTTTGTCACGGGCTCGACTTTCCCACATACATATATAGCATGGTAACTTTGTATATCCCTTCTGCTGGCCAACAAGGAAGTTGACCATCATAAGGTCTACACATATGATCCAATTGTGTTCATGGTACTTGAGGAAATTCATGACCATTCTCATTTCATCGTGAGGTTCTCTAAGATTGAGAGATTAACCGAGAGGAACTGCACCAAAGATATTGCCATTATTCAAAAAGACACACTTGAGGCTACGCTTGGAGCTATCTAAAAAGCATCTCCACTTAGGAGGGCTATAGGTGCCTAGTCCTAACTCGGTAAACATACCAGGAACATCGTGGCAGTATACAAATTGTTTGTCCTCAGGGAAATACTTAACAAATGTACTCTCCCTTGTTCTGTAATATGATACCCGTACTGATCTGTCAAGCATATGTCTTTACTCGACCAGGAGGATAAAAGTTTTGCATCTTCCTTGGAGAGCGCCAAATCACGTATCAAGTCATTCAAATTCTCTTGATTGAAACAGTGATGAACTAGCATGTATTTGCCACATATGTAGCACAAGGTCTCTGGATCATTAACGCAATTTCCGCTTGACGAAGCCATCCCTCTAACACAAGACCTGAAAAAAGAAACAATAATGTCAATATTCTGCACAATAACACTTATTACTATCTCACTACTGTGTACTGTGAAGTATTCGCATTCTACAACCACCCTCATTGTCCGCCTGGATGGCAGTTTTAGAGAAACGAGAAAATAGAAATTACAGAATAACTATAGCATCTAGGTAAAAATGGATTATTGATTTGAAATAGGCATGAAAGATACTGTAGAATCAAAATTGGCAGATAAATCTAACTCACCAGAAAAAGTTATAAGAATTGTTCGCCTGTGTTATCGGCCATAATTAACCTTTAAGCTAGGCTGCACTCACTCATATTTGATAATTATTACCCAAACACTCGGGGGACGAATTTCTCCCCATTTTCATTATCCCCTCGCCAACTGGTCGCACCAAGCCATTAGCGTGTCCTTGTCCATTATATATGTCGAAGAATTGTGGCTCCCTCTTTTTGTCTGAGAATTATATATTTACTGACTGTAGCGCGCCAGTCTGACCTTACTACTTAGGAAGGGAAACAATTTCTCTATTGGCTGAGTGGAGTCTTTATTACTGTATTATGAGAGTACCACAGCGTTTAATCAGTTTTAAGGAAAGAGCACGTCAACACGTAAGGATCCAGTGAAACACCAAGAATTAACCAAAAATAAATATCTTTTAAATTTATCAATTAACTCAAATATGTACACTAAATTCTAAAAATTTAACATGGTTCGCAAGAATTGAATAGGGCCTATTCCTGACGTGAGTCCTGATCAAAGCAAAGTAGGCTACAAATAAATAAATCAATTGCCAGTTAGTTAATTTATGGAGATACTACAGCATTTAGCCACAATTTACGTTCCACTTATCTAAGTAAAAATGATGACAAAAGGCAATAAATATTATCTCTCATTTATTTAGCTTGGGTACAGCAACAAAATCCTACTTAATCAAAACAAATATATATAGTCATTCAGACTTACATGACGGATGTTGCTATATTTGATTTTTCACGATTCTTCGCGTGGCAGAGAGCTGATGGCGGTTGTCCCGTGGACGGTTGAAAAGGATGTCTAATTCTTCTTATAACTTTATCTATCCGATTATAAGTCTAAAAGGCGGAAAGAGGAGTTGTGCTCTCCGGCTCATAGAGTACTCTTCTTGGTAGCTTTTGAGTTCTTCTAGTATCCTCATCTTCTTCGCAGGGTTACCTAACTGGGTTTTGGTTTACGAGGTGATTCCGAAAGTACCTCAAATGGAACGTCCTTGGAGATTAATTCTTCTTCTATCACAATTACTGAGATTGCAATTTGACAGTCCCTCGAGGGTGAGCAGATCCTCTTTTGTCTTGCTCCCGAAATTCCTGTTTGGCATTTAGGAATTGTGATCCAGCCAGACATCTTGCTAAGTCTGAGAAGGATAAATTAGTATTGTACTGAAAAGAAAAAGAGACGAACTTCTAATTCTTAGAAGTCGATTTCGGAACTGGGTGAGTGACTGATGACATTGATCTAGTCCTCTCTCGTCTCTAACAGAATAATAATCCTCTTTCTTTCCTTACGGAGCTTATTTATAGACCGGAGACCACACCACCTAAGGGAGACGGGGTGATGCTACTGATGGGAGTGCGAGGGGTGAGGGGCGGGACAGCGCGGAGCCCAGATCTGCTTCTTAATGAGAGGCACCGACAACCGTCACATTATTTCTCCTCGGTGTTTTTTTATCAGAAAGCGCTTTTTGGCGTTCTTACCGCGGGCTTCCTGACCTCGTCAGTAATCGGATCTTTTGAGAGCTACTTAATGGCTCTTTGCAGCTACCTTGGTCCTGCAGATCGACTCGACTACCTACTTGGCATAGAGATCAGAGCCCTTCAGCAGTTTGACTGTTAGTCAGATGACTAAAGTTCTCACGCCCCTCATCTTCTGGTACGTTTCTCTCTCTCTCTCCGAAGAGAGACTTTAACATATATGTCAGCTTGGCCCTCTGGGTGGCTTTAATACTCGTTTCTCATCGTCTTTTAAGTCCTCAGTTTCTTTGTTGGATTACACTCTCTTATATAGCTTTATACGTAGACAAGTTGATAAATATAATTCTGCTACCATTTGTCGCCAAAATAATAAACTATCGGACTTGGGTATAAATTTCAAGTTAAATTGTTCTAGGGATGATGTCATCTCTAATTTTTCTAACAAAGTTCTGACCCCTCAGGAAAAACGTATCTTGTCTCTGGGACTAGATTTTAGACTCCTGGTCTTTAAATTAGAATTCTATCGTTAAGTTTTGTATTTCGAAAAACTGTTCTACCGACTTAATCCCCTCCCTATGTCAAATCCAGGATCCAATTTTCATAGATGATATTAGGTATTTTGCCAATAAATTCTATTATAAATATAACAGCTTTAAAGTTTTCTGCCCTGTCTTCAGTTTCAAAGATTTTAATATACTGTCCAACCTCCGTAAAAATCATTCTATCGTGATATCCAAACCGGATAAAGGGAAAGGTGTGGTCATTTTAAATCGGTCTGAATATATTTCTTAAAATGCAGAAAATCCTTTCTGACTCCTGTAAATTTCTTAAACTGGATAAAGATCCATTTAAACACATCTTGCAAATTGAAGACAAAATTAACAACTTTTTACGTTCTCTAAAAAAGAAAAATATTCTCTGTGATTTTTACAACCAACTGTTTGCTTCGGGTACATTGCCAGGTATTATCTATGGTTTACCAAAAACTCACAAGGTAGGATTACCTCTCCGTCAAATATTATCTGCCACCAACACCCCTAGCTTTAACTTAGCCAAGTTTCAGTCCCCATAATTGAACCTCTCACTCGCAATGAATTCACTTTGAAAGATTCATTCAAATGTGTCAGCTACATTTCTCAATTAGATTTAAACCACGTGTTTATAACTTCAATCGATGTAGAGTCTCTATTTACTAATGTACCTGTCATAGAAACTTGAAAATCATAACCGATACCCTTTTTCAATCAAATGATAGCATTTTAAGTCTAACCAAGTCTCTTTTTTCCACCTTATTAAAATTGTCCGTAGAAAATACAGTGTTCTTTTTTAATGAGATTTTGTACATTCAACACGATGGAATGGCCATGGGCTCTCCATTGGGTCCCAGCTTAGCTAATGCTTTTTTATCCTACCAGGAAAAAAAATGGTTAAGGGACTGTCCCGTTGAATATAAACCGTTCGTGTTTAAAAGATTTATCGATGACTGCTTCCTCATTTTTAAACACAAAGGCCATGCCCCATTATTTTTAAATTATTTAAATCAACAACACCCTGATATTAATTTTCCATGGAGACAGAATTATACAATAAAATCTATTTTCTGGATGTCACTGTTTCAAAAGTTGGTTCTAAATTAAACACATCAGTTTACAGGAAACGCACTACCACCAAACTTGGCACCCACTTCTTTAGTTGTACTCCTACTAATTTCAAACATTCTGCCATCATAAACAGTATACACAGAGCTTTCAAAATCAGATCAAATTGGTTTCACTTTCATTTCGAAATAGAATATCTTAGAAGCTTTTTTTATTTTAATTTTTTACCAGACCACCTTTTTAACAGACTTACTTCCAATTTCTTATTTATAATGCTCTCTCGCAAAACCCCTCTAATAACTGTCCCCAAACAAAAACTATTCTTAAAACTGCCTTATCTTCCACTTGACACAAAATCCAACAAAAATTACTCTCGACTCTTAATAAATACTTTCCTCAATGCAAATTTAACCTAATCAATTCTAATCCTCTTGATGTCTATACTTTCTTTCGGTACAAAGAATCACTCCCATTATGCCTGCGTTCCTCCATCATTTATCAATTCACTTGTGCGACCTGCCAAATTCGCTATGTAGGCCAAACAAGTGTAAAATTAAGATGTAGAACCGCTAAGCATATCGGAGTATCATACAGAACCAACATTCCCATCTCCAAGCCCGAACAATCCTCTATACGAGAACATTCACTAAAACTTAATCACCCGCTTGACCATGATTCCTTAAGTATACTCTCTTCTGCCACATCTTCTCTATTTTAAAAATTCATGAATCTCTTTACATCAAACAAATAAACTCGGAACTCAATGATTATTCATCATTTCTTAAATTATTCACTATATAGACAAATGTACAACCAACCACATCCACCTTAATAGTTTTCTTTTTGCCTAATTCTGTCCGTAATATCAGTTGTTACTCCCAGCTTCACCATTATTAGGTTAGTACTCGCGCAGAGAAATTTTTAATTCTATTTTAGTTTGTCCCATTAATATCTAAACGATCTGGTTTATTATTGACTTTTCATTAATTTAATGTTTTAATCGTCCTTTTGCCCCCTCCATTATTGATTATTTACTATTTAAACTTTCGTGCCTTAGTAGACGTGGTGCTGCGTGATGTAAAGAAGGCCTGCGATAAGGTTTGGCTGAGAGGATTGCAGTACAAGATCCTCAACCTCCAGCTTAACCAACTCCTGGAAAGGATCCTTTGCAAATATGTCTCCGATAGGAGAGCCAGAATTGCAATCGAGGGCTGCAAAGGACCCGAATTCGAACTCGAGGCGGGAGTTCCACAAGGCAGCTGTCTCAGCCCTCTGCTGTACCTCGTGTACACGATCGACCTGCCTGCTCCAGTGAGGTACGATTCGATGTATCTGCAATACGCAGACGACATCGCCCAAATCGTCCTGAGTCCATTCAGAAACTCTGGAAGTCAGGCGAGGGCGACAGCTGTCGAAATTGAGAATATCAATAGATATGAGAAGAAGTGGAAAATCAAGACCAACCGCCAGAAGTTCACTATCATTCAAATGAACCGCCGGAAAGTAGACGATGTCATCGTCAATAACGAGATCTATCCGTACTCCAACGAGGGTAAAGTCCTGGGCTTACAACTCTTCAAAACACGATACAAGACGCACATAAATACCAGAGTCTCCCTAGCCAAAAGAGAGCTGAGGAAACTTTACCGTTTCCGAGGCCTCAGCGTGCCTAACATCAAAAAGCTGTACATGGCCATGGTACTCTCAGTACTGGTGTACCCGGCCGTGATCACGCAGATGGCAAGCTGTACCTCTCTAAGAATGATGCAGAGAGTACAGAATCAAGCCACGCTGCTGATTACTGGCACGCGAAGGATCGACCGTACTCGACAATCGATTCTTCACCAAAGAATCAGGCTAAAGCCGATCAATACAGAGATCCAAAGGCTAGGGAGAAAGACTTCGGACAAGATAGACCAAGATATACTCCCGAACATGAACCTAAACATTAATAAACGTGCAAACCGTAGACGCGCTATAGGTAGAACTGCTCTGTTCCCTAGTAGTAGAACCTGCGCGAGAGAAGTGGTACTACCTATGTTTACGTAGTAATAGTCCACTACTCTAAAGCACTTTGATTTTAAAACTCAAAAGTTTGACAATTAGTTCAACCAATTCAACAATTGTAAATAACAATTGAAAAAAGAGGCGAAGTGCCTACATTAAAGTTCCCTCCCCCTTCCCCCCTCAATATAAACATAGTAGTAAATAAAAAAATAAAACTAAATTTAAATATAAAAGAGGCGAATTGCCCAATCCAAATATTCAAAATTTCTAAATAAAAAGAGGTGAAGTGCCCAATTCCCAATACCCATTAGATGATAAAATAATGTCAACTAAAATCAAACGATGAAAAGAGGCGAAGTGCCCAAATTAAATAGAATACCGAAAACTCAAAACTTGGGATTCATTCAACATGAAAGCAACCTTGAAAGGCTTGAATGCTTCGAAGGAGGAACAACAATAACCTAATACATAAATAAATATATATATATATATATATATATATATATATATATATATATATATATATATATATATATTATAAGGGAATAAACTGGCTGTCAAAGACAGTAAGCTAATTTTTGACGGTGGAATTTTTATTTTTAAAACATAAATAAGAAGAATGCTAATGATGTCCTAACACCAAGGCAAACTAGTAAACATATTCACACCTTTATATACCTACCACACAATTTCACCACTTTAACCTAAATTGTAAATTAACTTAATTGAATTACTTGCTTCGCTCCACATATTAATATCCGCTTCTATCACATACCCCCTGATCTAACTTATTTTCCATTGTTCGCCCGGCCCTTATAATTCTCTCTTGCTGTGGTTTATAGTGAATTTTTTGTATTCCGCCTGATGCTTGATTCATGTTTATTATTCATATTTGCTGCAAATGGGATTATTTTTTTTTGTTTTTGACAGTCTTATTAATCGATTTCTTCATACCTTGCTTTGGACTTTATTGCTATAGTTTACAATTTTTGTATTTCGATTGGAATTTATTTAATGTTTATTATGCATATTTTAAACTCATGGGATTATTATTTAGTTTAGTTATTTTTTACGATATCACATCAATTTCTTATTAATAGATTTTCCCCCATTTGCTTTCAACGGTTTAGGATTATATATTTCATTTTAACTTCTTGCTTTCGATTATCATTTTTGACTCCTGTAATGTTTTTATTGCTGTGTTCAGTTGTTTTTATAAAAATAATTCTTTGTATTCAGAATTCGCTGATGATGGTCATCGTTAATGATCGAAACGTTTGGAAAATTAAATGTTCAAAACCATCGCTTATGTCTTCATATTCCTTCTACGAATAAGGTTCCCAAGGAACGACTCCATCACTAATATATATATATATGTATATATATATATATATATATATATATATATATATATATATATATATATATATATATATATATATATATATATATATATATATATATATAAAAATATATATATATATATATATATATATATAAGTATATATATATATATATATATATATATATATATATATATATATATCAATAAATACATCAATTTATACTTAGTAAAAGTAACATGAAACCTTATTGCTTTGAAATATATTAGATGAGGCTAATACCCTATTGGATTCGCTACTTAGTTGTAGGCATCTAGGTTATAGCAAAAGAGGTCAAAAGTGTCGAGTAGTGGAGACAATATTGTAACACAAATGCCGAGTATGCCATTTTGTCATAATAATACTGACTCCGCCATTTTTAGGAGGTCAGCAAACCTTTTGGAGGGAGGTCGCTGATTGGTTTCACATTTTAACTACTTCAGTTAACTCCCCCCTTAGTATCTTGTTATTTTCCCTTAGCTTTAGGAACTTGCGAGCAAACCTCAAACCCCCTTTCCTTAGCTGTATGAATTTGAGAACCAAATTACCTATAACCTATTTTCTCTTTAGGCGTACGAACCTGAGAGTGAAGAAAGTACAAACAACATCCCTCTCAGGCATATTCCCTAGTCTCTGTAGGTTAGGGTTTGGTTAGCAATCTTTTGGAGGGAAAAGGCTGATTTGTTTGACGTCATAAGGGATCCACCCACCAACCTTTCACCTCATTTGTACTACCCAGTCGTTAATTTATTTTGCTGTTTATATCAACAAAGTTATTCATTTTCTCATTATATGAATGAAATTAAAGGAGGATTTAAGATTTTTTTTTTATTTTATAATCTACCTTACTAATTCTAAGCAATGCTTCTTAGATGAAATAGTACATATTAATCGTTTAACATATAATTACTTATTTCTGCCTATATTTTTCATTTCTGCTGCCAATTCTTGGACCACTCTTGAGCTTTTATTCTTCTCGCGTCGTAATTCGACATCCATACCAGTTTAAATTTGTAATTTCCAAGTTATTACAATCAGATATTGCCCTCATTTTTAATTTCATATTTACTTGACTTTGTCTTTATGTATAATCTCAATTGTAAACGGACTTTTAAAGTGACTAACTGTTCATCTTGAAAATTGCGAATCAATATTTCAATAATCTTCCTCCCCTAATGAAGATCGTCCTTTCCTTTTATATTTCTCCGTAAAATTTAAGAATTTGGTGAACCCTTTGCCTACTTATAATTTTGTTAAAACTTGGACTCTAGTCTCAAAAGTTGAACGATATTTTCATTTTTTGATTTGTAACCAACTATTAGAATGATTATTACTTTAAACTTCCTCAGTTTAATAGCATCTACATATATTATTCCCTCATCATTAGTCCATTTACAGATCACTTCGTGTAAATTATGCCACTTAAAAGTGTAAAAGATTTACAAGCTAAATCACATATTATTCCAAAACGAGAGTGACCAGACACATGTTTTAAATTATTGTTTCTAAACTTAACAAAACAATGTAAAGTATTTCATTAATTCTATAATTTAAAAAGGGGATTTTTTGGAGTATTTAAATAATAATTTCTTCCTAGTTTGGTTATGACTTATGTTTTGTTTATCAAAGTTATTTCTAATAATTCTTTTATAATATCAAAAAACAAAATGGTGAAGTTCAGAAATAAATATAAGTATCGAAATTTTGTGAATTTCTTAAAACCCAAAGAATTATAAATGATGGAGATCAGAAATTTAATTTTTATATATCTTCTTCTATAACTATATTTTAGCAACGTTATATTTTGAAAGGGGGGAAATTTAGTTTAGAGTTCCTTTTTAAAATTATTATAATTGGGGAATCTCAGAAAATTTATAAAAATTTAACCATAGCTGCTTTTTATTAGATTTTAAATTTTAATTTTAGTAGCGAAACCATTGCCTGGTATATATATTTTAATATGAAGGTGAATGTTCGTCTCTTCGATCCATAAATATTTAACATTAGAATATATTTACATTTTCCTCAATGGCCCCATATAGTAATTGCAGGTAAAACATTAAATTTATATTTTCGAAACTTTTTATTGTTAATATCGTCCGGAAAAAAAGAAATTCAGTAAATTCATTTTTATTGAATAAACAATCAAGGTAGAAAATCATTTTGGAACTTGAAACTGGTTACAATCGACCTAATAGTATTTCTATGGTTAATATAGTAGTTAATCACATTTTAATAGAAAATTAAATAAAAAACAAAACTAATTATACAATGAATGAAGAGAAACTCATCTTAGCGCACACTAATCTTTAAAGATGTATTTTCTTAGTTCATATCTAGAATACTTTTCCAGAAAATTGAGTTACTTATACCGAGAAACAAAATGAACGTTTCCATAAAGATTTTAAAGTGATGGAAAAGATTATTTACCAAGGCTGCTCGAATGTTTAGTTGCTTACACATTACTACTTACTGCTCGGGTATGAAGAGGGATATTTCCTAATGAAACGCAATTAGTGTCTGCGGGAACTTCGTGCAAGTTAATTGTTCCAGTAACCGGGACAAGCGGGATCACTATGAGTGTGTGTGTGGCACCAGTTATGGGGCTGCTTTAGCGGTCTTACAGTCGAGTTTGATCTGACTCTAAGGTGTTCTTTTGGGTAATCCCCATGTCGGCTGGGTTCGAATGGTAACCTAGTTGTTGCTTGGCAGAAGGAAGGTCTATGAAGAAAATAGCGGATTTATAGGCTTTAATCTTGCCTTAGGGCTACCCCAGTTTGTGCAACTGAAATAATTGTTTTGCGTGGTTTGTGTGTGTGTTCACGTCTCTAGCTTACTATAAGTGTCAATACTCAGTGTTTCTTGGTTGTATTCTTCTGCGTCAGATTGTTTGGACTATGGACAGACGGATTGAGGACGGGGTACGGAATAATAATAATAACGCTAATAATATACTGATCAGAATGAGATTAATGAATAATGATAAGGTTTCTGACCGCTTTTATTATACTAACGCCATTTAAGGGGGCATGTCTTCTCTTCTCTCAATCTGAAAGCGGGTCGAAGGTTATCGGATCAAAAGAATGTGCCTCTGTTCTTTACTAAGACTGCTGGAAATGCTTGTTTTTTCAAAGCCGTGCTTTTCACGGGTTCATGTAAACTCTGGTGGGTCAAATCAGATTCTCTTTAGGTGTACCTAGTGGCTTCTACCGAAATTTTAATCTCTTTGGCCAGACCGTCGGCTCACATCTGGTTCCTAATATATGTATGTTTGTACGTTCGCGTTGGATCCCAATGATTTGACTTGCCTTCCTACAAAATACTCTACTTTACATTGATAATTATATTAAATTGTAATTTTAGATTATTGGTTTTGTTTACATTAGTCATTATTGCAGGATGGTATATTTTTTCAATGTTCGATTTGTGTGTCCAATTTGAAGATATCCTAGGGCTACAGGGTGCTTATTTTGTGAGGTTCCTCGTTGGGTCTACAATATCTTGTCCTCCGGAGCAACACACTAGTAATTTGCCATTGAATTTGGGATGTGTTCGTTTACAGCTGATTGTGGAAATTACCAGATTTTAGAAGTAGCTGTCTTCCTTATTTTGATATTATTATTGGTATTGGTTTCCTTCTCGCATGGTAGAGGGAGTTGGTCTCTCTCCACCACCTGATCATCCAATTTTATGTTGTTTTAATTTTTTAGTACATGTTTGTTACCCTTTTAGTCAAAGGCGCCTCTATATCTCCTTATGTCGGTCGGTCGGTCCCCGTTTTGCTAGTTTTTCTGTTTAGGATAATAACATTGTAACTATTCGACCGGTTCTAACGAAATTTAAAACCTTCATGTTGTTTGACATTTTCTTTCGAAAGAAATAATAGCCAAGATCCGTCCAGGTTTAGCCCAGAAAATATATTATTTTGGATATAACATCCAACCTTTGCGGCCAATTCTAAAGAAATTTAAAGTCCTTATGTTGTTTTAAATTTACTTTTGAATGAGATAATTGTCAAAGTCCTACCAACGTTAGCGGGGGAAGTATTTGTCAATAACATCATAATTATTCGGCCGATTCTAACGAAATTTGAAACCCTTGTGTTGTTTTACATTATCCTTCGAATGGTGTAATTGCCAAGCTCCTTCCAAGGTGGCTCCGAGAATTATTGAAAGTTTTGAAGGTCGTAAGGTCATAAATCAGAATAAGTGAGAGCACGCAACCTTTGGTCAGCAGACCTTGTTGATTTATTTCCCGTTTTGTTTTTGTCATTGATTTAATTTTAAGAGCATGGCTGCAATCAAAGGAACCAAAAATAATGTAATTCTCTTTCTGCCCATAAATTCTGATACCTATTTATTTTCTTTGCGAAAATTCAATTGTTAGGACATTAGTAAGTGAACAATCATCGTAGCTACACAATACGACTTGGACATGCGCAAATAGCCTGGCTGTGCAAGCGAATACAATTTTGTCCTATGTTCAGCCTACCCTTAGGAACAAGGACGAGAGATGAGAATTTCTTCTTCTTCAACAACAATTATGCTCCATATCTTCTTCCGGTAATCCCGGAAGCAACATTTTTTTTGGAACACATTCACCTCTAAACAGGTGAATGACTGGCTCAACCCATTTGTGTTGAATAAACCCAGATTGGCAAGAGGTAATCAGTTCAGTCAGAGTGACGTTCACCTAAGTCTGCAAAACTCTTTTTTCACACTTCAAGAAAATTGCCTCAAGAAACCTCCAAATCATCCTGTTATTCATGATAAAGGGATACGCTTACTGCGCCAAGTTTCTAATTAGATTATCTTACTGTTTCAAGGTCAAACTCATTAGTTTTTTCTGCATCGACGAGAGACTCAATCAAATTCTGCATATTCAAATTTTCAGGAAGTTTTCCAATTGTCTTTTTCTTAATTTTACCCAACACAAATACGTTTAATTCACTTCAATCGCCATAACAAATTTTAAGATGAGGTAAAAAACATAGTTATCAAGTACTATCTAATTAAAAAAAATTTAGTGTCTAAATTGAAGCGGTATATTCAGTGTAATAAGGGTAAATTAATTCCCATTATAATTATAGTTGAAGCGCAAGTTTATATTTTATAATACAGTCTCGTTTTAAACGAGATTGGCATTCTTACACTCAGATTCTAAATTGGTCTGACTATCTCTAAAGAAGCTGAGCACATGATTTTGTGCCAATGATTTTAAGTTGGTTGTTAGTACAAGTAAATTTTATTAGGTTGATGCTTAATATTGTACTTAATATTGATCATTTAATATAGAAGGATTCTAAGATTCAGGATTAATAAAGATATTTTAGTCTTACAAATCAATGGGCTGGGCGAATGTTGATGTTTTCCTTTTGATTGAAAGAATCTCCAATTGTAAGCTTTTACAAATAAGGAATTTTAGTCTACCCCTCAGAGAGCACCCAGTATTTACTATGTAGACCCCTTGCGTGCACATGGCTCTTGTTTTCAGAGGGAGGCTAACTATATAATTTTAGAATCAGCGCACCTTAATATTATTTCCAATAAAACCTTAAAATTCGGGGGTAAATCAAATTTTCCTGCCGAGTTTAGAAAGTCGTAACGAGCAATTTTATTCCCTAAGTTTACCTAGGCAAAATAACATATCATGTTCTTAGAAACATAATTCATTAAAAGTTTTCGTTTAGAAAAATTATTAAGAATTGAAAGGAACTTCTTTCCAATTTAAACATTTTTTCCTTGTGAGGGAATGCCCTCGAAGAATCAGAGTGAGAGGAAATACCTATTGGAATTCTCCTTTCAGCCTCTTCGCTCTAAACCACGTGTTCCTTGTCATAGGAAGTTTAGAATCTTCGAGAAGGAAGCAGTCCCTAGCTGAGTAACCCCACCCAGCTGTATTTGCTTTTGGACGCTCCTCGCTGCCCTATCCCCCACGATAACGCCGATGTCTCGCCCCCATTCTTCTCAGGCATGTCTATTCCCCCAAAATTGCATCCGTACTAACCCTACCCAAATATCATGAGGCAAACTTTGCTGTACGATCCGAATCTCTATCTCGATCTATGTTTACATAGACTGACGTTGAGCATCGTCTTGCGACTGCCATGCTCTCGGGCTATATATCGGACCATCCAGCTGGCTATTTCGCCATGAGTCCACCATTCCTTGAGGAAATTGAGAGTCTGCCATTTCCGCTGTTCAGACCATCTTTTCTGTGACACCGCGAAGTCCCGCAACCCATGTTCGAGTCGTACCTAGTCGTTGAGATCTCACCAGCAGTGCTCCCTTTATGAAGCTTTGGCCCCTGTTAAGGGGAAAGCTATCGAGCCAGCTTCTTCCCGGACAACTGTGCAGCCCTACTCATATTGGACCCCCTTCAAGACTCCTGTTCCTTCGCGTCCGAGACTCCCCTGCGGAGCTGCATGGCCGTTTCTTGTTTGAGATTCCATCTCTCTGGAGCAGAGAAAATCTCGTTTTTCAACGAGAATTCATCAAAACTCCCATCTACCACTCCTCGTTAGGACTCCCCGAATTATCTTCTCGAAGAAGTGTACCGTAGGTCTTCCTACTCTCAGATAACCATCACCCTTTAAGGTAAAGCAATCTTGTGTTGTTTTCCCCTGATTACACCTAGTCAATCATCACTCGCATCCTCTTTTGAATTGACTTCACGCTCAATCTTAATTAATATCTCTTGTTTGCGTCAACGTTAATTTTGCTCCTCCAGTTTAACTCTGTCATATCCTAAATTGTAACAATCCAATTAACTAACTTTATTGTGTAATTTGTTCCCCGTTTTTTGGTATATATATTGCCTCATTTATTATATATATTAAAATTATATTTCGGGGTCTTGTTATTTATATATCCTTTGAACTGCACCACGGAAAGCCATTAGGTAAATCACAGTCGACTGTAAATCGCACTCTGTATGAAAAGCATATCAGCCTGTGCTTGTGTATGCACCCTTGCGCCGAGCGAGTCTTCACAGGGATACCTTGACATTGCTCTTTAATAATAAATTTACATTCACCCATATCTGCCGAATAATCTAATATTTTCTTTCTTAATAATATGCAATATGTGATACTTTCCTCAGAACATGTGCTAGTATATAAATATTGCATGGTTAAATTCATTTTCAGATACCCTAGAATATGCGTTTCACGAAAGAGCAAGGAATGGAAATCATACTGATGGTTGGGTTGGGAAGCAGTCGGATGTTTGCAATGAACTTTAACCAAAAACATTGAACGAACATCACACACGACACTGTAACAAAACTTATTAACAAGTTTCAGAAACCTGGAAATGTTGCAGATCAACCACGAAGATGTCCAAGATGTACACCCATCGATGAAGACATAACAGGTACGATACTTACAGCTCTTACGCAGAGTGCCAGGCGCATTTTAAAAGCAAATAAATGGCATCCATACAAATTGCATATAAAACAGCATTAGAGTTTAGACGACCCAGATAGAGGATGGAATTCTCTGAATGGGCATTAACCAAAGTGAAGGAGGATCCAAAGTTTTCAACTAAGATCTTGTTTACTCATGAAGCAAATTTTACGTCAATGGAGAGGATAATCGGCAAAACATACGTTATTGGAGTAATGCTGGCTGAGTCCAACGAATATGCAAGGTGCCGGTAAAGTGATGGTGTGGGTTAGGATATGGAGTGACAGAATTATTGGACCAAGTTTTGTCAGTGCAAATCTTAATGACGAAAGGTATCTTAACTTTTCCCTGAAAAATTTTTCCCTTCCCTGCGAAACGAGTAAAGTATCTTCCCAGTTTACTTTTAGAAAGATGGAGTTCCACCTCATTATGGTCTACACGTGCGTCGCTATTTGGATCAGTAGTTTCCCGATTCTTGGATTGGTCTGCGTGATCCTGTGGAGTGGCCTACCAGATCCTCAGATCTCTGCTGCCTTGATTTCGATCTTTGGGGGCACTTGAAGGCCATGGTGTATCAGGAAAATATACAAGCCCTAAACCAGCTAAAGGAACGTATCACCAACGCCCTTACAAGCATAACTTCAATTTTGCTAATTCGTGTTCATCAACAGTGGGAAACACGTATTAAAATGTGTTTTCCAAAAAATGGCAACCATGTAGAGCACATTACATAAATAAAATGGTGGTCCATAATAAAGATTTTATTTTTCCTATGTATGGAAACCCTCAGGCCACCCTATATATATATATATATATATATATATATATATATATATATACTATGGCGGCTTGTACATTAGGGCGTGAGAGAGCAGGCCACACAATAGAATTAACACAAGATAAATTCCATAACCAAACTTGTTAATGCATGCAAAGCCTGAATTGGCCGCCTAAAAAAATTTGCTTCAAAGCCTCTCCAAATGAATTACAATGAGTATACATCTTCAGACCCATTTAAGCCTAAATCTTAATTCTTTCATGAAGCGACTCACCAGCCGCTTTAAATCCTCTTTTTTACAATGTGAATCAATAGCTCAAAATAAGAGCCAGTCAAGTCTGGCCAGAGACAGCTGACGATGAGTCTGTGACTCATTACATTCATTGCTATGCACACAATTAATCTTGATCCTTAAGAAAAAAATTTCTTTTAATAAAAAGATTAACGTGTTTTGTTCAATTTTAAATGGAATTGGAGCGTTTTTACTATTTCACCTAAGCGCAAAAGTCAGCTCCAGAAATTCTGTACTCTTTAGATTCCGAGAGTTTGCGTGACAGGTTGGAATATTCAATCTAGAATAATTATTGTAGTAGATGAAAACATATAATAGAGTTTGATCAGAGGAGCATTAGTAAATCTATTGGATCTAAGAGAATTTTGGAAGACCAAGAATTTCTTTCCTCTCTAGAATTATTTAAAGAATATGTTCAAACATGTTGATTTTTTTATTGAAACATTACAAGATAGAAAAACAAACAGAATTACTTCTGACCATTATTCACATGCGTGAACATGTTTTCGAATATTCCAATAATACTGACCAATCAGAACCAATAACCGAAAATTTAACATCATAGCAAAGAAAAAGGCGTAAAAGGGAACCATCTGCTCCTTTTTTTCTAATTTGTAATCGCGTGCAGCAGAAGCATGCAATAAATTTACCGAAGGAATTAAAAGCAAACTTCCAAACTTCTTATATGTTTTATTCATTTACCATCGTAAATTTAGGTGATTTTAAACTTTACCAAAACTTTTTGCGAATTCTTCAATACTTAATAAAAAGAAATTAAGATGTGAATTATCCGTTTTTATGCAAATGATACTCTCGCTAAATATCCAAACAGTAGTAACTTACTGAAATTCGTAAATGAAAACAGCCTTCTTGTGGCACCAATTTCAACTGCTGATTCAAAGTGATGCTCAAGCGCAATGAAGGCAATTAAGACCTTGCACACGATATACCCTATCGCAAGAGAGGTTGAACAGTCTCGCATGCTTATCCATTTATAGAGAATATATAAGCAAAATCGGAGTTTACAAGAGCAGAGAAAGCCTTATCATTTTCGTATAGCGAGTTGTACTTGTTCTATAATATCTACATCCCTTTTAAATATAGCTCTGATTTAATCACATGTATAATTTTAACATCGTCTATGAATTACGAGTTGAGACGGATTGCGTGATAAATGATGGGACTCCTGTTGCTTAATTACTAATTGCAAAGCATTGACTGGAGAAGTTAGATTTATTGCCTACCTATTTTAACACCTCGTCTTTTACTTCTAAAAGATCAGTATATTCAAATTTTGTATCATTTTTTCCCTAAATGTAAAACCATGGATTTGGCAGCATAAGGTTTAGGTGATATTCGCTGCAACATTTAATTTACATATTCAAGCATTTTTTAAAAGATTGAGTCTTCTTTCTCCTATATTCTCTTCCCAAGTTTAGCATCGTCCGCAAATGAATTTAATCGCAATTCATTCCAGAACCTAAGGTGTTTATGAAAAGTAAGGGAGTAGGGGTCCCAAAACGCAACCTTAAGGAACTCCACTAGTTATCACCAGCCAATCGAAGTCAGCCCATTTGAAATTACCATCTGCTTATTATCCGTTTACCTATTTTTAAATCTAAGTTATTTATTAAGGAATTTAGAAAAATCTAGATTCGAGTATATCACATTTTAACTAGATCTTGAATCGAACTCTTTGGTTACCTGCTCATAAAATGTGATGAGACTAGAGACACAAGCCCTCCCATTCCTGAAAGCATGTTAAGTACTAGAAGTTGATTTATCTCAAAATGATTGCGAAATTTAAAATTAATAATTGACTCTATTATTATCATCATCATCATCATCATCATCATCACTAACTCTACCGTTTAAGAAGGGGATTTTTTTAATATTCGAATAATATTTTCAGCTTAGTTTAGGTAGGACTTGTTTTTTATTAAAGTAATTTCTAATAATTCTTTAAATATAAGTATCAAAATTTTGTGAAATTTTAAAACCCCAAAATTACTAATGGTGAAGTTCAGACAATTTATTTTTATATATCTTCTATAACTATATTTTAGCAACGTGATATTTTAAAAGGGGAAAATTTAGTTTAGAGTTCCTTTTTAAAATTATATAATTGGCGAAGCTCAGAAAATTTCTAAAAATTTAACAATTGCTGCTTTTTTGGAGATTTTAAATTTTAATCTTAGTAGCGACGGGCAAGCTCCTGCTGTATGGGGAAGTGGCGAAGCCATTGCTTGGTTTTATATAATCATTTAAAAAGGGGATTTTTTTTTAGTAATTGAATAATAAAAACATCTTAGTTTAGTTATGACTTATGGTTTTTTAATCAAAGTTATTGCTAATAATTCTTTTATAATATCAAAAAACAAAATGATGTAGTTCAGAAATAAATATAAGTATCCAAATTTTGTGATTTTTTTAACAACGTGATATTTTCACAAGAGGGAAATTTAGCTTAGAGTTCCTTTTCAAAATTATTATAATTGGCGAAGTTCAGAAAATTTATAAAAATTTAACCATGGCTGCTTTTTTTTAGACTTTAAATTTTAATCTCAGTAGCTAAGGGCAAGATTTTCCCGTATGAGAGAGTGGCGAAGCCATTGCCAGGTTTTACATATAATTGAAAATAAGCTTACTAGGCGATAATTCTTCTTTTTTCTCGTCTACCTTTTTTCAATATGAGAATAACATTTGTCAGTTTCTAATCCCTGGAAACAAAGTTGCCTCCAAAACGTAATTAAATAGAAAAGCGAGTAAGCGAAAATTTCGTTTTTAACCTTGCGCCTAGCTTTATCATAACGTAATTGATGAATTTCATTTTTTTGCATCATCTAGCGTAAATATTATTTCTTTATTTTTGATTCCGAATTTTCTTGTTAAAAACTGAAGCAAAATTATTATATTAGATAATCGCCTTTCTAGATCATTTTGAGCTAATCGCTCGTTATGGTTTTGTATTTGAACTAACTCTTTGTTTTTGTTTCTAGAATGTTTCGGATTATCGCATCACCTTTTCGCGAATCTATTTTTGTAACAAGGAGTAACGAGAAAAGTAAGTACCCTCAGAGAACTTACGGTCCATTAAAGAGGGTACCTTTGGACTAGCAATCGAGCAGGCACATGGCTGCTTAATATTTTTGCGTCCCTAAACGGCCACTTTTCAAGACTTTGTCTAGTCTTGACTTGAACTGGTCAACAGATTCACTGTTGACAACCTTCACTGAAAGTGCGTGCTACTTACCGCAGATACTATAAGTAAAAAACTTTCCACACAGATTTCGGTTGTAACGCTTCAGTTCAAGTTTGAAGCCGTGATTGCGAGTTCTGTTCTCGCTCAGTGTGAAAATATCCTGTTAGTCAACATTTTCGAACCGTCGAAGTATTTTAAAAACTTCGATGAGCTGACCATGCAGTCTACGAGTTTCCAGCGAGAACAGATTTAATTCCCTTAGTCTATCCTCATACCCTTCATGTCAGATAGAGGGAATTAGCTTGGTTGCCCTGGCTCTTACGCGTTCCAACCTTGCGATATCCTTTCGAAACGAAGGAGTCCAAAATTGTACGGCACACTCAAGGTACGGCCGAACGAGGGAGTTGTACAGACAAAGTACTATCACCTTGTTACGGTATCCAAACTGGCGCTTTATGTAGCCTAACATCCTTTGGGCTATCTTCTCTGCCTCGATGCACTGTTTTGAGAACTTGAGGTCGCTATTAAGAGTTACACCCAAGTCCTTCTCAGTGTCAGTGGATTCAATAGCAGTGCCCTTAAGGATATACTGAGATTGGGGGTTTCTGTGGCCGATATGCATCACTTTGCATTTGTTCACGTCAAAAGGCATTTGCCACGTGTCCGACCACTCCCCAATCTTCACAAGATCTTTCTGCAGGCAGGCAGTATTTCCATCCTTTGCAACGTTCATACTAAGCTTGGTATCGTCGTCAAATTTGGAACTCTTGGCAACCATGTCACCGTCCATGTCGTTGACGTAGATGATGAATAGTAGTGGTCCCAGGACGGAACCTTGAGGCACCCCGCTAGTAACGGGCACTCACTCAGAAGACTGTCCATTTACCACCACCCGTTGCCGTCTGCCACTTAGCCAGTTCTCCATCCAGCCGGCTACCTTTCTGTCTATGCCCAGCACTCGCCCTTTCCGGAGAAGGCGGCGGTGTGGTACCTTATCAAAGGCTTTCTGAAAGTCTAAGTACACAACATCGACAGCCTTGTCCCGATCGTGCTCACTGAACACGAAGTGGAAGAATTCCACAAGGTTCGTCAGGCATGATCGTTGCCTTCGGAAGCCGTGCTGGGAACTCCTCAGTAGCAGGTTCGACTCTAAATACGACGTCACTTTGTCCACTATGATGCTTTCCATGAGTTAACCGACTATCGAAGTCAGACTGATAGGTCGGTAGTTCGACGGTTGGTTACGGTCTCCTTTCTTGAAGATAGGAGTCACCTCCACCTCACGCCATTCTCTAGAACGCATTTGGTCCGGATTGACATGTTAAAGATTGCGATAAGGTGTCGTGACACATGATCGCGCACTTCTTTTAACACTTTAGGTAGAAACCCATCCGGGCCAGGTCATTTATTCGTCATTAAGTCACTGATCTTCTTTTTGATTTCAACTTCGGTCAAGTCCATATCCTCCAGCTTTTTCCCCGAGTAGGAATCCGTCGGCTGGGGTATAGGACCACATTCTTCAGTAAACACTGAAGAGAAGTAGTTGTTGAGGAGGTTAGCATTTTTTGCATCTGAATGCTTTTATGTCCCCTCCCTATTCCTCAAAGGGGCCAATCGTTCGACGGATTGATTTACGGCTGTTTACATATCCAAAGAACTTCTTGGGATTCTCTTTACAGAGTCTCACCACTCGGAGTTCCTCAGACCGCTTAGCCGCCCTTATGCTGGACTTGATTCTCCTGGCTAGCCTTCGGTATTCGTTAAAGTCACCCGAGATCTTTGATCGCCGGTACGCATTTCTCTTCTCCCTAAGCAGTTGGCCGATTTCTCGATTAAACCCCCTTTAGTTGAACAGAAGACCGACGGGGGCATTTCAGAGGGATGAAACGTGATTGAAAACTCATGAATGTGGTTTTGAAACTATTCCACGAGTCTTCAACAGAATCGCACACTTCTAGCCTTACATCAGTCAGTCCAGCACAAAGGCTTGCAAAGTCTGCTCTTCTCAAGTCAAGTTTCCTTGATTGACTGGCAACAGACCTTACCTTCGGGATCTTGATGGTAAATCTAATTAGCTGGTGATCACTGCTACCAAGCTCTTCGCCTACAGAGAGATCCTCAACGATATCATCCTCAGAGCTGAAGACCTAGTCAAGGATATTGTCACCTCTCGTCGGTTCTCTGACCCATTGAGTGAGGGACTCGTTGTTGGCGAACTCCAGGAGAAGCGCGCTCTCGCCACAGGCTGCTCTGATTTCCCAGTCAACTTGCCTTTTGAGCTCGCCCATAACGATGCACACTCTGCCTTGAACAAGTTCACCCAGCAGCTGGTACAGTTCCCTGTCCTTTTCAATGGGTTGGGAAGGGGGTCTGTAAAGCACCAGGGTCCTGTATCTGACAGGACCTATCTTTAGGGCAACGCTTAAAAGCTCGTGATCGGATATAATGTTGGAGTACGTAGATTTGATTGTATCCTTGACATACAACATTAAACTGCCACCCTATCTGTCTGGCCTATCTTTGTGGAAGAGTTGGTAGCCAGGAACCGTGAATTCGCCTTCAAAGTCTTGGCTTGAGGTTTTTAACCACGATTCTGTTATGGCTACCATTTCGGGTTCTTCCGTCGCTACGAGGCCACAGAGCTCAGGAAACTTGTTCCTGATGGACCTCGCATTGAACAGAAGAACTTTCAGGGAGTCCCCTAATGTAGGACCCCCAAGACTCTTCCGTTTCCCGGCTTCTTGGCTGTCGCGGTGGCACCATTTTTGACAACCAACGAGAAGGTTGTTTGGGGAGTGACTCGGGCGTACTGGCGTACGTCCGCCTTCCCAATGGGTCGGACACTCCTTTGGGTGCGCTCCACGACATCCTGGATGAGGTTGGCTAGAAAAGCCTAGCCCTTAAATGAGAGGTGCACATAATCCCTTTGGTAGAGGTCTTTTCTACCATAGAATATGGCGTAGGGGTCGACAAAAAAGACACCCTCCGCCGTACAGAGGTCTGCAAGGCGCCGGTTCAGTGACATGTTTCTCGCGCAGGCAGGCCGGCTTGGACCCCACCTCAGAAGCATCCCCACCACGACGCGTCTGCAGGTTTTCAATCCACAGTCGTCGACAGCACCCATAACCGTCTTTATAATCTCGCCTGTAGGGTTTACCCTACCTCCTCTGAGGTTGAGGTCGTTGCCACTTACAATAAGGGCAACGATTGAAGTCTCAGAAATCTGAGACTTCTCGGCCTCAACTCTTACCTGCTTATTCCCACAGCCTGGGAGGCAGCTCACCTTAACGCTTGTGCGAAGGTGGGCCGCTAGCAAGGCCGCAGGCCCCGTGCCTTGAAATCACCCACAAGGCTGATCCTGGCACATTTGCCTGCTGAGCTCAGAGTCTTTATTTTCTAAGGCAAGCTCTCCGATTCCTCTCTCTTGCCCGTCATGGTCTTTTCAGGCTTTTCTTTTTTCTTCTTCCCTTTTATTCTTCTTCTTCTTCCCTATCATCTTTCCCCCCTTGTCATTGTTTTCATTAACTTCTTTTACATTTTCTTTTTCTATTTCTCTCTCTTCCTCTTTCTTCTTTCCTTTTTTTCGTCTTTTTTATCTTTTTTCCTTTTGGCGTCTCTGCCACATTCGGGCCCAGGCTCTCTGCAGAGGTGGTGTTTGCCACAAGACTCGAGAGGTTCGTTTAACTTCTCCTTGAGCCTGCGGATCTGGTGGGAGTGCTCCTCCTTTAGCCTCTCGATTTTCTCTTTGAGGTCTGTAGTTTTTTCCCTGTAGTAGGCGACTACCTCCGCCACTTTCTTCTTTAAAAGGCAAGTGGTGCATACACTGCCTGGGTGGCATTTCGCATAGCAGCCCTCCGGGAAGTCAACGCACCACTTGTCCTTCTTACATGTGGCACACGTGAATTTTAGCGCCGCTGGACCTTTCTTGCCGGTCATTTTAAACACTTTATATTTCTTAAGCTTGTGACCAATCAATATATAAAAAGGGGGGTTTGGTGAGTTCTCCCCGCGTGAGTCGCTCCCGCCTATTGATCAGAGTCATTTCGGAGTCTTCGAAGGCACGTTCCATGTGCTGCTGTTCGTCCGACCGGGTCGTCAAGCCTCGGCGTGCCGTGGCTCCCAACCAAGCAGCACAGACAGTCCCCAAAGGGGCCATCGATTTGTCACCAGGTGAACAACAACAAAGCACGCCCCTTACTAAACTCCTACTAGTTCCCTTCACAACGGCCAGGATCTCGGAGCAGCGTTCAATGGATATCCCGCCCCACCAAGAGACTCGACCCAAGGCTTTTTATTGGCCTGACAACCAACCTGGAAACAAAGGGCCATCACCTCGGACCGATGCTACCAGAGGCACCCATCAACGGGCACTGGGAACGGTCAATAATTACGCGCCAGGCGAGGGGTTAACGGGGCACTACCCTCATTCCATTGATCGTGCCCCAACGCCTAGGACCCCTCTAGTCCTAGTCTCTCGCAACCAGTGAGCGTCGATTGGCGTTGTTTATAGAGGTCCCAAAGCCTCTCTTCCGACGCGTGAGGTAGCTGCCAGGTCCTTATATGTAGATAGAGGGTTAAAAAGGGAAAGAGTGACATGATAGGAGTAGGCCTTTTTTTTTCTTTTTGTATAAGTGGGAGAGATAGGATAGAAGTAAAAAGGGAGAAGGATAGAGTAGAAAAAGGAAGGAAGGACGCACTTAGTCTGGAACCTCGTTTCCGACCAAATCGACAAGGGAGGCCCTACCAGGGGTAGCCAGAAGAGGTACCCCTGCCGACATTGCTCGAATAGTCAAAGGTACACACAAGCTCTCTCTCTACTTTCTTAGAGAGAGAGAGAGAGAGAGAGAGAGAGAGAGAGAGAGTACCTGGATTTAGCTGAATTAAGTTCTCTCCTTTTATACGTTTGATGGTCGATAAATCTTTGTCTTAATGACTGGTTCCCTTTTAACCGCTTTTAATAAAGTCAACCTTACTCTACTATCAGAGCCTGAATATATTGGTTAATACAAGGTTTGTTCCTTGAATATTTTAAACTGTTTTAAAACGAATAATTTAAATACAAGTACCTTTTACGATTTACTCTGAATAATGAAATAGTATCTGATGTTAATATAAAGGAGTTGTGATTGAAATTACCGCGTGATTCATGAACTTCAATCCAATCAATTATACTTTTCTTGTTCCCTAAAACTATATCAAGTGTATGGTTTTCTCTTGTAGGGTATTTGACAAATTTATACAGCTAATTATCTAAAAATACGTGTAAGATATGGTTATTCGATCTAAACTAATCGTCTCCTAATCAACTTTCGGAAGATTGATATCCCCTACAATCATACATTTTAGTAAATATTGGTTGAAGTAATTTCAACAATTAGAATAAGATCCCCTTACTATCAACTTCTGGCGTTCTTTATACTTCCCCTTTCCCTAAATCCAAAGCTTCATTGCTAATTTTCATCCAGATTAACTTACTTTGTTGTCGATTTAGAACATTGTATTTCCTTGCGCCTTTTTACATAAGTAGAACAAGGTATCATCTTTTTCTCTTACAGGTTATATACTTGTTTATTAGTGTTATCCCAGAATTTAAAATAATGATAGAGAGTCCAGTTTTACTGTATGCAATTACCTTTCAGTAATGGCTAACATTTTGTATGAAATTTAACACTATTTAAATTTACTTCATTAAATTTATTTTGGATGCTCAAGCGCCTTGTGGTGGTAAACATTAATAAACGTATTTTTTTTTCTGCCTTAATTTTGTTATCGCCATTTAACATCTCCTTGGAGTTATCTATTCTTCTACTGTTATTATACTCAAACTACTATGTGGGAAGCTGTTATTATCCTAAGTCATTTTCTTTCGCTTTGTGAGGCCATGGATAAGGAATTTTGTCCCCGAGATGCGGCATTGTGAGAATTTGAGGGAGGGTATATATAGCAGAATGAGGTTCAAAAGGCCACGTGATCTTCTGTACCCACGTCGATCCTAAGATAACCGCTTGGAGCTGTAAAAGCATGGCTGAACCTGAGCAAGGAGGCGGCCGACGCTGTTATCACACGCCCCAGCTCTATTTGCCTAGGGACCGATGTCATCGACCGCCTTCCCACACACGGCCATATCTCCCTGAGCATTCTGGCTTTCCGATCGAAAATTGAAATCCATTAGACATTCTAACGAGCGTTATCACGATTCCGCCTTCTCCCGAAGGAGTCGAGACTTTTCCTTAAATTTGCGGACGCGTCTGGAGCTACCTTACCAGGCACCTATATAATGCTTCAACTAGGTTTAAAGAGCATCGAGCACTGTTAGACTTCCACCTACTCCGACGAACGAGCTAAAGGATGATCCCCCTCCCCTGAGCGGTGATTTCGATTCAAGTTAAAGGTTAAATCGACATCAGTGAACTCTGCCATAGCCAATCGGCCAGGACTAACAAGGATTTCAACCTCCCAAAGCGACAAGTGCTCCCTCGTCTGAAGCAAGAGGTAAACCGACTTTTTCCGTCGCATTCACCGTACCCCAACTGGCCCATTTTTGGCAACGAGCACGTAAGGTAATTGTAAGCGTGGCCACCTGCAGATTGATCTTTAATCTGGCTTACCCAATTGCTCCATTATTTGTGTGAACCCCACTGTTCAAAATTTCTCTTTAAATCACCAAACTTAATCTGACTTCTTTACTCCATTAATTAACCTACCTGATCGCGTGCGGACCTTTAACCCCATCTGGGCGACCATTCTCTTTAAACCCAATTTCACTGTTAATATAAATATCATTTTGTTGTTAATAAAGGTATATTTTCGTCATTGTCTTTCTTTTGCAACCCCAGCGCGTACCAGTTACATGTTAATCTTTGGCCAACTTGCAGTCTGAAATATTTGTTTAAGTAGACCCCGCCAAGTTAATAATAAACTATCCCCACTGGACTCATAACAATTTTGCCTTTTACTATCGGTTTCAAGCTACTTCGGCTCTAAGCCACTAAATATCTGCGTATATATAAATATAGAGATTGGGCATTCTATGACACTATATAACACATTTATCTAAACGCATAACTAGTCGTATCAACTTTATACCACTAAAATGACCACCGTCCCTTAAATAGATATTTTTTTTATTTCTATAACTATCCCAAGTGTTATTAAATATTATATTTACTGATAAAATAACCTCTAAATTGTGTCAAATATTATTTAATTTTACTGTTTGATATGTTTTGTAGTCTATCCATCATATTCTATCAATATCACAAAATGGGCTACTGTCATATGCGTATTTATTATATTTTTAGTATCAATTTGTACTTATTAAAGATTTTCGACAGCTTATGCACTCATATGTTGTTTCCACTAACCATTATGAGGATCTTTTCCTCTTCCTGAAGGATTATTTTAGCGTCAACGGCTGCCGCAATATCATCTATCTCACTCACCTCTCGGAATGAAAGATCGTCTTTTCTCACGATGGCTTCAGGCGCAAAACCCTTCATCCAAGTGGCTTGCAAACTAGTCTCCGTAAAGAGGGATTGGAGGCTCTTTATTCCTAGCTTACTCTGATAAGAAAGCAGATTTGTGGTTCAAAGCGATAGCGAAGCCCGAGATCCGAAAAATAACTTTGAGAGACCTTTATGATCTGTTTTGTGGTCTAATTCCTTGTGAAGGAATTATGTCTTCCTTCAATAGCGTCGAACTATCTTAATTTGGAGTATTCTTAAACAGTTTGTTTACGATTGCCTTAAGTTCGTGAACGTTTTTGTGTAATTTTTTTATTCGATTGAGTAGCACACAATACACGCGCCGTAGTGGTTATAGTGCTGCACTTTAAACCAATATATTCTCAGGATCGATTCAAAAACCTCGGAAAATATCCAGCTTAGTAGCTTTTAGCGCAAAACTTCTGATCATGTAACAAATCATAAGAATTGCCTGTTGTTGCTCTTAGATCAGCAGGATTAAATTACGATCCAACCACAGTGTTCACATCGGGCAGAGAATGGTGAACCAGATTTTAACTGAGTACAACAACAAAACCCTCATAAATTATCGAAGTTTTAATTCTCAGGATCAATTCAAAAACCTCGGAAAATATCTAGCTTAGTAGCTTTTAGCGCAAAACTTCTGATCATGTAACAAATCATAAGAATTGCCTGTTGTTGCTCTTAGATCAGCAGGATTAAATTATGATCCAACCACAGTGTTCACATAGGGCAGAAAGTGGTGAACCAGATTTTAACTGAGTACAACAAAACCCTCATAAATTATCGAAGTTTTAATTCCGACGATATGGAGAAGCTTAAATGAAACAAGTAATTATCACATTTCTACCCCAAAGTAATATAAATATGTACAAAGCCAGCATGGAGTTTGATTCTTGATACATAGAAAACTCGAAGAAATGATAAAAGAGCTTAAAGGCATATGAGAAAAAGTATTTTACATCAACCTAACAGTATCTAAGAAGTACAATCTTAAATTTGTCTTAGTAAAAGTACCAAAATCTGTATGTGGAGAAGAATAATGATATCTGAGAAAAAATGATTACTGGTCAAGCCTAAACAAGAGGAACGCCCATGTTACCATTGTCATCTGAGATTTTAATGAAAAATTGGGCTAAAGTTATAATAGGAAGTATGAGAAGCATAGAAATAAGCAATGAAACCCATGTGACAAGATCCTAAGATAATTGATTGACCAAAAAGAATACCTATTAGACCATTACTTGACAAAATACACCCGAAAAGAATACGGAACAAGATGGACTGAATATTTTCAAAAATGTGGAAAATTTGGAGACAAATGCCCAATATCATCAAAAATTCACAAAGAAGAGAAAGGGTTTGCATTTTTTTTGTCCCCATATATGATTCAGTGCTACTACACATGCAAATAGAACTATATAATTATGGATTGAATACTAGTGGGTGGTTGATATTTCAACTTTAAAAAATGATCCGATTCTTAAAGTCGTTAATGATTATAATATATGTAGATCTGAGAGAACCTGTATTCACCTTGGTAAGCCAGAACCTTTATCTATATAAACGCACAAATATATATATATATATATATATATATATATATATATATATATATATATATATATATATATATATATCGATAAGGATTGCTTCTAGAGAGCCTAAATTTAATGTTTAACAGAAATCCCAAGGCGAGGAAAATAGCTGGTATCATCCTTTTTATTTACCGGCGACGTTTCGACCACAATACGGTCATCTTCTTAGGCCTAAAATACAAGAAACGAAACGAAATATTTTGCACTGTTAAGAGAGCACACTGCTAAATGTACATCTAGAAGTTTACTAGCTAGTATTAGCTTTGATTGGCAAATTTAGAGTTTAAGGAAATATTTCAAAATGGGGCTCAAATTTACAATAGAGACTAGGGAAGGATTTAAAATATTTAAATTAGTTAGCGAGTGTATAATTGTTAAAATCCATTAAGGGAGGGGAGATTTGATTTATGAATCTAATGATTATATAAAACTGTTTTAAAATTAATTTTAAACGAATAATTGAAGAAAAAATTGGTGAAACCTAATATACAAAATCACAAACCTTGCCAACGAGTGTGTTACGAGCTCCGGCTGACCCAAAAGTACCAAAACTGCGCCCCGCAACCCACATCCAAACGAATTCAGGTAACAAGGAGTGGAACCGACGAGCGATCATTATTTAAATTCGGGGAGAGCTGTTTCATATAAAGTGTTTCAAAGATTCAAAGGGTAATAGGGCATATAAATATATTCCATAACTCTATAATTTAAGAGGGGAATTTTTTTTAAATTTATAAATGTTTTTTTTAATTAGTTGACAAATGACTTTGGGTGTTTTGGAAAATCAAAAGATTGAAATAGTTAAAAAAAACATGAAGGAGAAGAACAACAACAACAACAACAACAAAAACAAGAAATAACAACAACAAGAACAAGAAAAAGAAGAAACGGGTGATCAGGGTGTTAAAATAAAGTCTATAAAGGGGATTAAAAAAAGTAGTTAAGATTAGCAAATAAGGCCGTAGGCCACACTTCCGCAGGGGTGCCTATGTAACCAAGCTCTTTCTGTTAAGGAAGAGAACAATGGCTTGTGTATATATATATATATATATATATATATATATAGAGAGAGAGAGAGAGAGAGAGGAAGGGAGATATTTATACTTCACATCGTTATTCCAACAAAAGTATTTTTTTGAAAGTGACCGTGCCTTAGTTTTCAATAAAATGTTTATATCAGAATGGTATTGTAAAGGGAATTTTTTAAGGTGTTTTTGCAAAATCTAAATCTTGGAACACAGAGTTCGCCTGATAAATGGATAGGTAAAGATCTGGAATTATGACGTCATTATCGTTAACAATAAAAGGGAACAATACGACCAAGCTGCTATTGCGATTAAGAAGAACATCTACTACAAACTCATGCAAGATTAGACAAAGCTTACATCACCGTTGAAATAAACCTGGAAATGAGCAACATCATAATAGCAACAGGATACCATCCACTAAAGATGAATCATTCTTCGGTAAATAACTTCGCACGCTTCTTCATCAACAGGAACCAAGTTATGTTTATGGGCGAGATTAATGGTCTTTGCGCAAGAAACGGATAAATGACGAGAATTAGATAAGATAACCAATTATAAATCCTAATAACAAGACGAATCCACCATTCATTGAGATCTGATTACAAAACTTACGTGCGTCTTCCTAGGTAATAGTAATATCGTATTCAATTATTACATGCAAGCAGAAGACCTACCATATACTAACCACATTGATACACTACCCACGATAATTGAGCAAACGATACAGATCATCGCGAAGATATGGAGGGCATACCCCAGATCTAACTTGGAAAAATACACTAGAAGATTAGGCAAACCTATACTAAAACGACTGCAAGAATCAACAATACAACAAATTGATGCAACATAAAATATTAGGAGTGCAGTGTAAGAGCAGATTAGGAAGCAATCCCCCAGACCAGCAAAAAAATACGACCAAGACCTTTAATTGGACGCACTAAAGGGTTCAAAAGAACAGAGAATTTAGAGAAATGTCCAAGAGAAAAGAAGATACAGGAAACGAAGAGCAAAAAACGAGAAATAACAACTGAAATAACTGAAAATAAATTTGAGAAATTTAATTAAACGATCTAAGGGATAAAAAATGTTGCACGACTGAAACATAAAGTAAAGCAAGAATAGTATAAATATGAATAAAAGACGCACAAGAAAACAATATAGAAGACATTAGTGGATTGAATGGATATTTAGAGAAATTTGCAAGAGGATTTTTGACATAAACATTAGGGAAAAGGAAGATTTTGACATCAATTTCAAGAACAAATTCATACTCGTAGACTATTAAAAAAGACATTGATAATTATTATCTCCACCAGACAGTCAACACAAAGAGATAGATTAAGAAATCCGGTATCGATACAATAATTACTAAACAAGAGATACAGGGCATAATAAGTATTATTCAGCAAATGCCAGGAAGAATATCTGTATCCACCTATATGACCTATCAGGAAACACACGGAACCCGCTTAAATGAATTCCAAATGTCTAAAATGAAAGCATTAGGTGAGGCTTCTTCTCAGATGACGTATGTAACTTTGGCTTTAATGATCATTATTCCTAAAACTAGAAAGCCACCAGCCAAAGTGGAAGGTTACTGGATTTAATCGGGAAGATATTGAAGAAGATTAGAAACAAAAGTAAAAGCACAGCACAGAAATGGCTCTGACAGTTATCTCTGATATAATTGCCAACGCAAAGACGGAAAAGGTCAGCGGAATTAACAAAAAAATCGAAGTTATAAGCCAGTTATTACCTTATAAAAACTGGTTTAATAAGTTTAAAATTTATAATTCTTTTTTTAGTAGCTTCAGTGATTTTAATTTTTTTTAAATTAAGGTAGGGATAATAGGATTATTATGAGTAAGCGCAATAAAGGAAAGGAAATTGTGTTTATGAATAGCATTGATTATTTTAATAAAATACGAACCATACTCCGTCATCAAAGCAGGTTTCTCAAATTCCGTGTTGACCCTTTCGTACATATTGAAAACCTGGAGATCAAAACCAACAATTTCCTTCGTTTCTTATAAATCCGTGCCCCTCGTTCTGCTTATTATAATAAACCTTTTTGGGGGTTCTTCACCAGGCATAATATATCATCATCACAAGGCTCACAATAACGACCTAACCTTGCGCCCCATACTTTCTGCCACCAATGTACCTAGTTATAATTTTGTTAAATATTTTGGTCTGATTATTAAGCCCCTTACCTTCGATGATTTTCCTTGGATTTTAATTTTCTCGATTGTATCAGCAAGCTAATTGGAACGGCCTGTTATTTCAACACTAAATTGTAGACTATTCACTAATAAATCTCCAATGAAACATGCAACATTATAACCAATGCTATGCCTAAATCTTTTTTACTATCGAGCAAGTATAATGTCGTAGAGTGAAGGTGTGCTGCCCGGTCCCCTTTATCAATCTTTGTTTTCATCAACAAACAGTGATATTGCTTATTTATGGAATAAAAGTGAATACTAGTGTTTTTAAACTGCATTGAATACTAAAAATTATAAATCTACGTATGTAAGTTAATTAATTTGGAAATATAAAGTGATATTACCACATTACGTCGAAAATTCCCATGTTTCCAATGATTCTGTTTTGAAAGCCATTAGGCCTAAACTCAACTGAGTGACTAGAAGTGCAGCGCTGTCACATGCATCTTGTTTGACTAATCCTTTCACTCTTTGAATTAATAAATTAAAACAATCACTCATCAATCAAAACCTAATAACTTTCAAAGTAAAAAATTTGAACAATTAAACATTACTGTCTCTCCCAGTAATTAAACAACCTTCCATAGCACATAAGCACTGTTGTCACATTTCTCCATTGATCCTTAGAAAGAATGGCTCCTCCTACTCTCAGGAAGGCAGACAAAGAAAAAAATACTCCAATTACAAGAAGAAAAACCAAATTAAACGAACCAGTTAATTTTAATGAACTGCAGACCCATATTTCCTCATCTACGCTATCAGGTGATGCCAAAGACATTATAAACGTTCTCTTTAAGTTTTTTTTAATCATCTTTTGCCAAACAAGAACAAAAAATCATCTCTCTCGCAAAATCTAACGAACAAATGAGATCAAAAATCGAAAAATTAGAAGAAAAGGTTGATTCTTCCGACGCGTATGAAAGACGAAATACGATTATATTCTTCGGCAATATACCTGAAGCTACCAATAATGAAAACTGCTGCAATATCATCCGCAAACTTATTAAATATAACTGCCACATACAAATGCAAGAAGCTGACATCTCTGTTGCTCATCGTCTAGGTCCCAAGCCTAAAGTACAAGGTCCCGACAAAAGAAACATAATTGTGAAGTTGCGCAGAAGTGATCTGAAGCGTGATATCTTCTCAGCATGCAAAGAATTCAAACCTTCATTCTATGTAAACAAACAACTGACTCCAAATCACAACAAAATCTTTTTTGTCCTCCGCCAAGCTAAAAAGAAATTCTCCACAAAGATCGCCGGCTGTACTACCAGAGATGGATTCATCAACGTTTTCCTGCCATCACCCTCCGGTCGCTGGAACCTACGCATAGTTATCAATACCCGAGCTGCCCTCCGAAAATTTCTGTCGAAACACCTTAATTCGACGCTTGCAGACTTTTATGGTGAAAATCTCTGTAACGATAAGTAATAATACCTTCGGCGATATTACTGTCTTAGATGAAAAAAACAAAAACAAACAAACTATGTTTTGACCTATCATTCACTTACTTTTATTTCAATTGTATTACATACTTTATTCCTTTTTCTCTTATTAAAGTTATCATAAAAATAGTATTTTAACTGTTTATAGATAATTTATACGAAATTTCAATTTGTAACCTTTAATTTTTAATTTTCAATAGAACTACCTTTATGTTTGAACAAGTCGATCACTTCAATAATATCGATCCAGAAATAAACCATTTTGATGAAATATATCCAAATTTTAAAGAAAATAACGTAAGAAACCAATACTACGATTGTAATAAATTTAACACTACATTTTCATTTGAAAAAACAAACCTGTGTATTTTAAATCTTAAAATTCGAGCTTTGCACGCAAACATTGATGAATTTTCAATATTTTTTTCAACACTTAATTATAAATTTTCAGTTTTGGCATTCACCGAGAGCTGGCTAACAAATAATAATAAACACCTTATCAGTGTCCCAAACTATAGCTCTTTTCATTCACTACACGACGTAATAAGATAGGGGGAGGTATAAGCGTGTATATATATCTGACAGACTCAATACTAAAAAAGTTGACGAAATTAGCATTTCCTATAACTATATTGAAACTTTATTTATCGAAGTAAAATCAAATGGTAAAACAATAATCATTGGAACTGTATATAGACCTCTTTCTGGTAACCCAAAGATATTTATAGATAAGATTACTGAATTAATCGATTACTTCAATGTTACAAACTATGACGACATAATAATTACAGGAGACTTCAATTTCGATTTATTAAACTTTGAAAACCACGCATCAACTCAGTCCTTCCTCAATACTTTTTATTCTCATTCCTTACTTCCAATTATAACAAAACCGACAAGAATAACCAAAAACTCAGCAACACTAATTGACAATATTTTCAGAGTTCACCCCGAAAATTACTCTTCCGGTATTCTCCTTTGTGACATATCGGACCATCTTCCTATATTCATGATCCAAATTCTTTTTTCAACTCGAACAATATTACTCAAAACCGTACAATAACCTACCGCATAATTAACGAAAATAGCTTATCAAACTTCTATAACTATGTTCTAAATCAGGATCTATATGAAATTTCCTATATAAATGACATCGATTCTGCTACCGAAGAGTTAATTTCAAGGCTAGAAGATGCTTTGAAATTTAATTGTCCTCTAAAATCTAAAACCATATCATATAAACACAAAACAAAACCTTGGATAAAAAATGTAATTATAAATAACATCAAAAAACGTCAAAAATTCTTTTCTCTTTATAAGCTTAGTCAAATTCCAGAACACACATATAAAAATTTTCGGAATCAAGTTACTAACCAAATTAAAATAGCCAAGAAAAATTATTACCATGAACGATTTAATCAAACGAAAAACAATATAAAACAAACTTGGAAATTAATCAATTTTGTGATAAAACCTGGAATTACTAAAGGAACAAACCAAATTAAACAAATTATCATTGACGGTGAACCAGTTGCTGACAATAAGGAAAAAGCGAATGAATTCAATAAATTTTTTGTCGATGTAGGTAAAAAAATCTCAGACTCCTGCAAAATCGTCGATAAATCTTTTCTTTCGTATTTTAATGAGATTAATGTACCAAATTCCTTGTTCTTTTCTCCTGTAAGCGTAGCCGATATAAAAAGATCATTAGTTCACTAAAAAATAGAAAATCAGGTATTAATTCAATCTCCACTAAAATTTTAAAATACATCTCTGATATAGCTGCTCCAATTTTAGCACCAATAATGATATAATCATTTACGCAGGGTGTATTTCCAAGTGTTTTAAAAGTTGCACGAGTAAAACCGTTACCAAAGGCCGGAGACCTCACAAACATCAGCAATTACCGCCCTATTTCATGTCTTACAATGTTCAGTAAAATATTTGAAAAAATAGCATTCAATAAACTTTATAAATTTCTGGAATCTAATTCACTGTTGTATAAACACCAATGTGGTTTTAGACGTCAGAAATCAACGATTCTCGCGATAATTAACCACCTTCAATATTTATATGATAACATTGAAAAGGCCCACATTGTATTCTCAATTTTTCTCAATTTAAAACAGCTTATGATTGTGTCAACCATAATATTCTACTGTCAAAATTAGCTGTGTACGGAATTAGAGGCAACTGTCAAAATTGGTTCAAATCATATTTAACGGAAAGAAACCAATTTGTTTTCGTCAATGGTCATGACTCATTCCACCTTAATATTACAACTGGGGTCCCAAAAGGCTCCGTGCTAGTGCCACTGTTATTTTTAATCCATATTAATGATATTGTTAAATCATCTTCTCTGTTTAAATTTATATTATTCTCGGATGATAGTGCCTTATCAACTCCCTTGCAATAAAGAACTCGAAAATGTCTTCATGTGGCTTAATCTTAATAAACTATCAATAAATGTAGATGAAACCAAATATATTCTTTTCTCTTACATAAAATCTATTTAATTGCCCCATATTATAATGGGCGACGCAATAATCTATAAAACTACTCATATCAAATTCCTAGGCATCTTTATTGACAAAAATCTGAGTTTTAAACAACATATTACGCATATCTCAACAAAACTATCAAAATCTATTGAAATATTATATAAATTAAATAAGTTTCTTCCTAAATCTATTCTCCACTCTTTATATATGACAATGGAGCAACCTTACTTGACAGATGGCATAGAGAGTTGGTATGGAAAATATAAAAATTATCTCAATAAATTAGTCATATTACAGAAAAAAGCAATTCGAGCCATTCATCAACTTGACTACAAAGAACACACTAATCGATATTTTAAAGAATCCAGAATTCTAAAATTAAATGATCTCTCTGTTTTTCAAGCATCCTTATTCGTTTAAAAACAATAAAGTGTCCCTATAATAACTATATATTTAATATGTTACAAACAGCTGATATAACCCATAATCACCAAACCCGCAATATAAGAAAATTTATTTCACCCTTGTATTCAAAATCAAAATCACAATGTAGCTTTCTGTACAAATCTAACAAAATATGGAATGGCTTAGACGACAATATCAAATCCCAAAGCAATTTAACTGAATTCAAAAAAGCTCTTAAAAACAATATAATTTCGGCTTACTAAATTTCTATTCAGTTTTTGTTATTGTGTATTTGTTACCGTACACTATTATACTGTGTACTATTACTTTGATTTATACATTATAAATATGTTATTATTTATATAAGACTGTTGACTATGTTAACTACAGATCTTTTGAAATAATTGCTGGAAATAAAATATTTTTTTAATTTATCTCAAAATTTAAATAATATAATTATTCGTGATTTGCAATCTTTACAATGATTAGGTTCTCAAATGAATACTAAGTTGTTTATATTTTTATAAACATGAAGGGATTTTATTCTTGATAATTTTATGCTTAGTCTTAATTTTTAAGTTTCTGCCCTAAAAGTCACCGACTTATTTTGGGCCCATAGCTAATCTTTGTATATATATACATATATATGAGTATGTATATGTACTTATTGTAACTTATCATTGAGATTTAAAATGTAATATGTTTATACTGTACATTGGATTAATATGGAATAAATAAATAAATCAATAAATAAAAACATTTAAAAGTAGCTGTTGAGAATGCTGTATTTCTTTCGAATGTAAAATATTTTCTAAACATAAGTAAATATGAAAGAGCTCTCACTTTTTTTCCATCATTTGCCAACAGTTGCTTATGGGTTCTTGAATGATGTTGGCTGAATGATTGTAAATTGGTGTTTATACCTGTATTTTTAAAGGTTTCTTTGACTAAAGTTTTGTAAGATTTAGATAGATGCACCATGCCAAACCGTTGCTAGAATATCTAAATTGTAAACATCGTAACATTAATGTTTCTATGGATACTGAACATAACAATAGTATTTCACTCTACTAAAAAAAATGACTTTCTTTATCTTCTCTTTAGGAAAAAAACTAATACATTATAGAGCAGCCATTACTTCTGTTATACATCATTGACTTCCAAATCATAATATTTTCACCTTGTAAATATCCATAGTGCCAGTTTCTGTTAAAGTATTAGCCAATTCCTACAAACCGCTTTAAAAAATTACTCGCTTTGAAAAATAGATAATTTCCTAGTCGTAGAGGTGGCGCTCCTGAAGAGAGTTGAGAAACTCCAGGGGCTTTTTTGTAGTGGATTAAGAAGTCTTAGTCCGGTCGTATATTCACAGCGAATTTGACCTCACATCAGATGGCCTAGGATGCTTAAGTGATTACATTTTCATTAGCTCTCATGGCATTGGTAAATCATAGTAAGTAACTTCCATATTCTTTTCTTTTTATATTATCATAGATACAATAGGGGAAATAGTGTCTCGGCCTCTGATGAGGAAATAGGACGCTCTGTGCTTTTTTGGATGTCCCTCTAGCGCTATAGAATCATTTTTCAACATCTACAAATGTTTACAGGGTATGATTTTAACTCCTAATTACTTCCCTTAAAATCGCTCTCGAACAACTCAACTTAAGAACACTGCCTCCTTCCTTTCTCCTTAGGTGGCCCGAAATAGCCTGCTCCAAAAAGGAGCGGCTTGATTGTATTAACCCTATAAGAGGGGCAAGGAGTTGTCTGGGCTCTAGAGCTGTGCCCCTTAATGTATTATACTAATGCGTATTGACATTTTAGGTGCCATGACCTACTGCTACTTCTTTTCCTAATGTATTCCAGCTTGTTATACCCATTGTCGTGTATTTTTTAACCGGTCCATGCGGCTGGTGTCTCTCTGGTCGAAAGATGAAAAGAGGCCCCTCCTGATGGGAACCTTGACTCTGAGCTATCAACGATTCAGATGGTTTAGTTTTGAAGAGGTACAATCACCCCTTTATGAAGTGGCCACCAGGTTATGGTAAATAAAGGTGAATTATCTAGCTGATTACAAACATGATTCTTTGACGGCGTTCATATTTTTGGCTAGGGTTCCCGAAGGTTTAGGGTAATCGAAGTAAAGAAGAACGTTGCAAAATATATACTTTACTTTAATTTTGGTCTATAATGGGGCAAGTGACGCGTCTCGAAGTTACTTTGGGGATGACTAGCAGTCTATACATGTATATTTAACCCGAAGTATTAAATTCGTGAGCGACACCACTGGATGAATTTAAAACGGGTTCAGAAAATGCTAATACGGTATGACAATACTTAATATCAATTATAATGCTTAATTCTTAACTCTTTTATTCTTCTCATTGATCACCTATATATTTGGTTTTATTTCCAAGGGGGCGTAGCCTGGATTTGCCTGCGGCACAAATCTTTGTCTTTGGGGCTGATTAGTTCCACCCATGGATGGAGTTTTGAACGGCTGTATATTACAATTTAATTACACCTCCCAGCTTTTATAAAACAACAGGATAGGCTTGAGAAAGCTTATGTAGTGATACAATTCCTTTTGGCCACCAGGTGTATTTACTCTGGTGTTCCGTAGCCTTCCGTCTTTCGAGAATTCTATCTTGAGATGTGAAATAAGAACATAAGAACATAAGAAAAGAAGGAGACTGCAAAAGACCATTCATGGCCTACACTTGGCAGCTCCTGTTAATTTACGCCTTGTCTTATTTATACAAGTAATTCTGCCCTTTTGCGCATTCGTGCATTGTCTCGCACTCACTTTCATCGGACGCTCGCTGATATCAACTAATATATATATATATATATATATATATATATATATATATATATATATATATATATATTCTCCATTTCTATATAAAAATGAATATCCACAAATTAACATATAAGCTTAGTATATTATACATAGTCCTTTTATTGGTATGAAATTAATTTATTATGTGATTTGCTAAGTCCAGCGAGCATCCATTTGTGGAGTTTCTCGTTGAGACTATTAATCCTGCAATTTTAGTGCCAGTAGCCTACCTATTACATAATATGCTCACTACAGTTTTCCCCTTGGTTTATAACCATAGAGTCAGGGTCGACTTACGGTCGAGTAATTCTCAAGTGGAAACAGGCCTCATAGAAATTATTAATAAGAGGGCCCCTACTCTCTTAGATCATGTCACGAAACCATACAACCATGCTTTTCTCTATATTTGAGAAGGAAATAGCTAAGAACAGTTCGTTAGGTCTTGGGGATTCATTCAGGGAAGAGAAAAGATGGTGCATTCTCCACTCTCCTCTCCAAAAATCGCAAAGAGTAGAGAAAGAGTACCCGTACATCATTTTAGATAGTGTCATCGCAGCTACACACAGATAAGGAGTATAATTGAATTTATTGTATATCCAAGTATCAGTGGATTTTAATCGTGTAGAGGTATGGGTTACAAAGCCCTTTCTCGTCTTCAGGATTTTCTTCTTGGCGACTTGATCGAAGAGCTTATGAATTCCCACAGATTTTCGATGAATAGCCTGATTTGGGTTTGGAAGGTTGTCGATCACCTTTCAATCCAAATATCCTGTTCTGGGGCGGTTAATGATGCCATTTAGTTTTTTCCGGAACCTCCATTGCCGCTGGCTGACTACCTAGAATGTATAGCACCTTTGCAATTCTTCAGCTTCTTGGTTTATTAGCTTAGTGTGAAATTGCTGTTATAAGAAAGTAGTAGGAAGAATTACGCTACAAGTATATTTCGGAGCTCGTCTGCTGCTCTTCTTGGCAGATCGAAGTATCTTTACTTAACTCGAAAACCTCTCTTGCAAAGCCATGAAATTGGGTTAAAAGAATTCAGGGAAAGTTTTAGGAGATTCAAGAATGACAGGACCACAATCAAGAAGCCTGTGTCTGAAGTTGAGTCCTTTGCAAGCGCTCTGCCTAGCTAAGATTTTGCTTTCCAGAATTTGATGTACGTGGTGCGGACTATGAATAACACTGAGTAGACTTTGTCTCTTGTTGCGGGAAACATTTTGACGACCTGTTTGAGCCAACTGTGCTGCGTTATGCTCTCGCTTTAATGTGCACGTACCATCCCTGGTAATAGAAAATTTTCTACGAGCTCGACAATTCCGCTTACGGATAAAGAGAGCTTTCTCGAGTCCAATCGGTCAGGAAGAGGTCGTCCAGAACAGATGTGTGCTCAGTGTCACTCTACCTTAAACATTAACAGTATCACCAACGAAGTGGTGTCGGAAGATATTTTTGCTACGCAATACATAGACGACTTTTCAACTTCTTTTGCTCCGACTCAGATGTGAAATCCAGATTAGGCATTTTCAAAGTTTAAAGTTTTCTGGAGCCCATTAGGACCTCGAAATTTTTTTTCGGAAAGCCTCTGCAATCAAATTTAAAAGAAAATTAAAAAGATTAGAAAAGTTTTGATACCTACCAAATTTAGAATTCATTTTTTTTTTCCCCAGAATCGAATTAACATCATTATTATTCAATGACTAGAATGTAATTGTTGTTTTCTGCTGCTTAAATGTTCAAAATCAGTTTTGATTAAGTAACTTGTAAAATTATATCTTTTTCAACAGTTAAACAGTTCTAGCATTTGGATTTTTTGCTGTATATAATGAAAAGAGGCTTACACTCATAAATGGCATTTTGAATCTTATAAAAACTTTTAGAGCCCTAGCTGAAATCTCTGGATATTCGTCCCGCCATGTACTCCAAAATTTAAAGAAATCGGGATCTTTAAAGTGGCTTTTAACTCGTAATAAGTTGTTATGTCTATTATCTGCTCTTTTTCTTTTAAGAACAATGCTTGCACGCTTGGAAAATGGAGAAATGGTTTTGAATTAGAAGGGAATCATCACTAAGTGAAATAAGTGAGCCAAAATAGAGAGATGCTGGACGAAATAAGCATTAATGTTTGTTTACAGAAGGGGGTAGACATTCATATAAATGACCAACCCATTCGGATCTTCCTTTAATAAATAATGCAGTCAGTTCAGAGTTCAGTTTGCGTTTTAGGTCATAAATATCTCCTTAATCATTGAAATACTTGACTTTGCTCTATTATAATGAAATATTTTTTCATTGTAGTAATGCAATATATCTAAAAGATATGCCAATCTCTGAATCGACGATAAATCTTTTAATTTAGCTGCTGATACGTACTGTTGGTTTAAAAACTAACTTATTTAATTAAACTCTTAAGCCCTTTCGATCATTTTCTCCAATGAGAGCCAACGTACTTTAGTATTTAACAATAGCCTTTGTGCGTCTTTCTGATATCTTCATATAATAAGCCAAAAACTTGGATTAAATTTTCCGCTCTAATAAAGTTAAGCATTTCTTTACATCAGCCACCATTTTAGCTAAATCAGATAGAATTCTATTAACTCTCCGGGCATGTCGATGAATGATGCTTGGTGACATAATGACTAGGACCTTGCTCAACATACCTGTAGCTCTAGCTGAGCATATAATAGAACAGTGCTCCCATGAAATATCATTTTTATAAAAAGTTTTCAACTAATTGAAATATATCGTTACGCTTTGGATGAGTTTGAAAAGGCTTACACAAACGAAAGTCCTCCTAAGTAATATATGTTTATAGATAACAAACAAATACAAGTAAAATGGCTAGGCCCGCAACATCCATGGATTCATCCATTCAAAAAGAATTAGTTTGACTTAGTTTTACTCTGCTGATCAACTTTTTTCGACAATATTTGGATATGAGTGTAATTCGTATAAACACTGCTTTATTAGCAAGAGGCACAGATTTGGTATAGGGTTTATTAAGTTTTCAGCATTTATACGAGCCGCAACGTACTGTGCTATTCAAAGACTAATTTTATGAGAAATAATAAAAGCTTTTAGTGAGCGTCCCTGAAAAATGATCAAATAGTTGTTTTCCTTTTTTTTAGTTCTTTATATTTTAGTTGTGAGTGTTAGGTTAAAGTGGCGTTTCAGCCTTTTTTAAAGAGACTACTATTGGCGCAAAGTAGACACTATAGGGCAAGTGGATGTATTTTCCTGGCCGATGTAGTGCTGGAATTCAGTACCCCATCCGGTCCTACCTTAACGCCTCTTTCTTCTTCCGCTAGCATCTTCTTTCTTCTTTTATCTAGCACCTTTCTTCACCTTCTTCATCGCGTTAGTGTAGCATGTTCACTTCAGTGCGCATTGTACCTAAAGATGCTGCATGTACTCACGGCCCGAGTTTCCACAACGCAGCTCTGGGGAAGCCATGTATTTGTGCACTTGGTCCATGCTTAGGGACGCTAGTGCGTTACTCTAGTCACTTTATTCACCTTATCCTATACAGTGTCATTTTCTCTACCTTTTAATTCGTTCCCTCTCTCACTGCCTATGGATTCTTTGGCATCGAATGCTCTTTCTTCGCACAACAAAAAATATATTTTCTAATTTGAAGTTGGATGTAGTAAAACATCCCCAACGAGACCTGTCACTATGCCAGATGTGGCGCTCCGACCTGCCTACAACGCCATTGGTAAATTTAGGCCTGTGTTTTGCAAGGTGCGGTGGTGATGGATATATTACTTTTCTGAGCAGCATCTGTTGGGCTATACCTGAGTCTCCGAATCGGCTGATCCTTGATTTGTGCAAAGAAAGGCCATCGCGTTCAGGGGTAGTGAAGTTAAAAAAACGGATGTGAGCCATCAATTCCCAATTGATTATTCACTTAATCTTAGTGGATGTCTCTTCTCTCAACACTTTTGACCGATAAAGTAGTTTTCCCTTTATCCCTATTAGAGACACTCTAGGAAAGTTTTGGTTCTTCTTAGGATTGGCTTTCCTGTTTTGTCTCAAGGGCTTTCCAAGTTTGTTTAAGCTGAGAGGTTGCTGCCACTCTCCTTTTTTCAAGTTGCAGCCGTCCTTGGTTTTATTTTTCAATGAACTAACAAGAAAACAACGAGACAGAGGAAGCGTTACCTCTATTCCTACATCAGAATTGGGAAGGGAACCACCTTGAATCCTTTTGATGGTTAGGAAGATGCAATGGCCACGTTTATGAGACCATGCATTCCCATTCCACATTATTCACAATGCAGGTCGCAAGTCGGTGCTGGTGACATGTGTGACGGGCCATAGGCGCAATGAGTCTCCGTTCTGGAAATCTGACACCTTCAGGGATGGATGGCCAATTGGTTGCCCCTCCTGAGGGGAAAAGGATCCCGGAGGTGACCTCGCTCAAGATGGTAGGGTTTTCAATGTGGGCGACCCTGTGGTTGCTAAAAACGATCTAGGGTATGCCTATTGCAAGCCAGGCCACAGGACCCACTATGGTTACAAGGAAAATAGGGAAATCATCTCCCTACTGGTATTGACTTGGCAGGTCTAAGGTCGCAGATTTGCCTTTGCAACGGCGCTGGGTTGTCGATGTTTCTTCCTGTTTTGCAGTTTATAAAGGCTCTTTCAATAAACTCGTTCGATATTTAAATATAAATAAAACAAGTCATGTGTGATATATAAATTCAATTTATTTTAAATTTTAAAGTAATCTTTATGGCATTAAGTGTGGAATATGACGTCGTTCAAATGTCCGCCGCGGCTTTGCTTGGTGGAACGTATTCGGAAGGCCCAATTTTCGATGTCTTTGTTGCATAAATCTGGCTGAATTTGCTGGGTGGTGTTCGTTATGTTGACTTTGAGGACATCAACTTTTTGCGGATTATTCGCATAGACCAGCGATTTAAGGTAGCCCCCCCCCCCAAAAGTAGTCTAATGGCGTTAAATCGAATGATCTCGGTGGCCAGTTGACGTCGCCGCCGCGCGAGATGACCCTGCCCTGAAATCGCTGGTGCAAAATGTCTATCGTGGCGTGCGCAGTGTGGCAAGTAGCGCCATCCTGTTGGAACAACATGTCGTCAGTATCTATATCAGGCATATAATCCAGTTTAGGCTACAAGAAGTTACTTATCATCGATTTGTAGGTCTCGCCGTTGACGGTTATGGCAATCCCATCTTCGTTCTCAAAAAAATACGGACCGATGATTCCGTTAGATGCAAATCTCGACCAAGCAGTGACTTTGTTGGGATGCAATTGATGCTGGTGTATCTCATGTGTATTGTTTTCGTCCCAAATCCGACAATTTTGTTTGTTCACAAATCCATTCCGCCAGAAATGGGCCTCGTCGCTGTGGCGAGGATAGAAATCACGTAATGCGCGGAACGTTTGTCGAACAGAGCACTGATTTTGATAATAACATTTGATGACTTGCAGACGCTGTTAAACGCTATGACCTTCCATCTTGACTTGCCAAGTACTAGTAAACAGTTCACAGTGATGTTGCCAGATGTCGCTTAAACAACATGGCCACTATCGACTGACAAAGCTTCAGCTTCCATTTTAAAAGACCTAAATTTTAGTTTTGTATTTTACTTTGCCTGAAAGTCCAAATGCTATTTATATATTGTTTTACTTGTTCCACTCTATTTTTATTTCTTTCCTTGAACAGCACTAAGTCACATAGTTCACTTTGTTCCACTCCGTGTGCTCCTCTCTTATTCTGTAGGTCTACACATTCCACTAAAAAGTGTTTCATGGTCTCTGTTGGTTCCCCAAACAAAGGGCAGCTGCTGTCTCCATTACTGAAAGTCTTTCTCCAGTTCAGCTTCAAGGTGGTAGAACGCTACTTGAGCAACAGTATTGAATTTAGGTCGTTTGTACATAGTCCTGCTTCCTCCTTCATTTCTCTCTTGTTGTTATAATATATTTCTGCTGTTGATTTTTGACTGAGTTTCTCTCTCCATCTTTCCGTGTGGAGATTGTTCACTTTCAACTTTAATTCTTCCATATTTATTTCTTTCAGCTGGCTGAGCTCTTGTATTTTTAATTTTTGTTTGGATTTTTTAATTGTGTTAAACCACTTGCGGTGCAGAGTCCGCCCTCCAATGTCTCACAGCATTGCTTTAAACAGATCATTGTCTTCTTCTACAATGTGTTTGAGATAAGTAAGCTTTGTTTTTATGTACCTTGCAAAATCTGTTGAGGCTCCTATTTCTGCTTGTATTACTGTTTTAGGGGTGTGTTTTGGTGCTCATAGGATCTGTATCCAGATATTATTTTCTCTTATTTGCAGTTTTTTGATGTTTTTTTGTGTCCACTCTATGACAGATGAGCCAGTTAATATAGTCGGGAGGGCAATATTTTTCTAAAAATTCCTACCTATCATCAGTTTATTTGTTGATCCAGCAATTATTGAGTAAGTCATGTTAATTATCTTTGTGCATTGATTTATTCTTTCTTTTTTACCCCTCAAGAAACAGTTTCTTGAGTTTGTGACTTTTATTCCTCGATATTTCATTTCATCCATTACTCTTATTTCCTTGATCTTGCCTTGGTAAATGTTAGGTCTTTTATTATATATTATTATGTTACAATTTTTGGTGTTGACTTCTAGACCAAATTCTTTTGATGTTGTTGTTAATTGCTGTATCATGTTTTCGATTTCCTCTATTGAGTCAGAAAGAAAGAGACCAACATCTGCATAGAAGAGCACAAGAATGTAAAAGTGTCTTCTTCTAAATCCTTTTTCTGATTTACAATTTTTATCAACGATATTATTAATGAATAGTACCAATAACAAGTGGGAGCCGGTGCATCCTTGCTGGATTCCATTCTTGACTTCAGTTTCATTTACTTTATCCTTTCTATATATAAACTCGTACTGTCTCCTGAATATAGCTTTGCTAATACTTCAATTAGTTGTTGGTGGCATTCATAGTTCATTAAAGTCTCTATCATCTTTTTTCTATCAACTGAGTCGAATGCCTTTGAAAAGTCTATTGCTGTAGTTATTAGTATTTCATCCTGTTTTATGCTGGTGTCAATACAATATTTGAGTATAAGAATATTATCTTCCAGCATCCTTTCTTTTGTGAATGCGTATTGGAATTCACTCGTTTTGTTATTTATATTTAGGTGTTCTATTAACTTAGATTTCACAATGCCCATATATAGTCTATAACCTCAATTTGTGATGGCTATTTGGTCTAAAATCACTCACTTTTGGTTTGAAAACTTTGAGAATGAGAACAGTGTTTGACTTTTTCTATTGTTGAAGTGGTTCCATCCCGACTCTCACTTTCTTTGTTGCAGCTCTTAGTTCTTCCCAAGCAACTCTTCCTTTCACCCATCCATTTGAAGACTTCTCCTTTAAAGCCGTCAAAACCAGTTTTTTTCGTGTTTTTGATTTTGCTGAGATGTTTTATTAATTCATCTTTGTCAGCATTAATGAGTGGCATTTCTTATTTGATGTTTTCTAAGTGATCAAAGTGTCCTCCCAATGCATTCATATGTTTATTGAGTAAGGTGGGATACTAACATGTATAACTGTAATTTTTATGACACATTATTCTTTTTCTTCAAATTTTCAGCATATATCATACATTCTTTTTCATTCCATACTTGTATCATTTTGTTTTCCCTTTTTGGTAGATGGTATTCCAGATACTTGCCAGTTTCTATAACAGTTTATGTTACTCAATTATATCGCCTTCGTGTCTCTAGACGTCTGCATTACTTCCACAGTTTCCTCGGTCTTTCCAACGTAACTTTTTGATTTGTTCCCAAAGATTTCTGCTACACTTGTCTGACTTTATTTCATGGCTTACTTTCTTTTCATATTAGTCTTTGGCTTTTCTCACTGCAGTTTGGGCTTCTTGTTTGTAGATCTTGTATAGGATTCCATACCTTTCCATATCTCTTGAGTTTGTTACATTTTTAGTTTCTGTTGTATTCTTTTTGCATTTTATCTTCTTTCTTATGTCGTCATTCATCCAGATAGGTTCCACCATGTCAGACTCAACCTGTACTTTCCTTTTAATTTGACTTTTTAGAATTTTTTCTGCATTGCTCTCCATGATTTTTTCTATCTTTTCCATAGCGTTTAGATTGTTGCATTTATCACTCTTGATGTCTTTTTATGTTTTGGCTAGAAATTCCCTTTATCATTTGTCTTGTAATATTTTGTATATATAAAACTGCGCTTTCTATATTTAGTATTTGGATTGTTTAACTGAAATTTAGTTATAAACAGGCAATGAATGGTCTGACAGCTCGAACACATCTTTTTTCTCATCTATAGTCAGCTATATAAAGTTATTGTATAAGGTTTGGTTGGTAAATATAAAGTCTATTGCACTCTTGTCTACTCAGTGACTTCTTGTGATTTCCCCTTTACAGTTATTATCACCATTTAGGAGTAAAAGGTTTGTTGCATCCATGAAAAGTGAGGTCATTTTTCCATTCCAATTGATTTTTGAGGATCAATAATGCCAGATGGCCATTAAAGTCCCTAAGGACCATTATTTTTTCCTCTTTTTCACTTTCTTCTATTCTTCTTTCCAATCTTTGTCTTATGTCAGTATTTTTCTTTTTGTCTGTTACCTATATATATACTAAAATTAAGATTAATTTTTTGTCTCCCACGCTTATGTTCACATCTAATATATCACAACATTCATCATTGTTCTTTTCTATGAGTAAACCCGTACTCCTTCTACACAAGGCCTCCTCCTTTCATATCTCTCTCGTTTCTTATTGTTTCTATTTGTTTAAATTCTGTAGGAAACCTTAGTCTCAGCTGTTTTTGGTGTGTTTCAATTAAACACAGTATATTAAGAGTATCCTTATTACTAACCTTAAGGTAATTAGTTAATTCTAATACTTTAATGTTGGAAAGGTCTTGTATGTTAAGTAGTGAGATATTGCATACATTAATTTTTTGCTACTTATGTTTTGTGATTTGTCTACTACTCCCGTTGTAAAAAAGTTTTCTTACATAATTTTCCATGTTTGATATACTAGCTGTAGTCTGTCCTTGTTTTCTTTTATTTGAATTCTAAGAATTTTTACTTTCTCACGTTGCGTCATTGTTAATTCAGGGGCAATTGTGATTCTTTCCCTGTCTTTTACATTAGCATTTCTTATATTCCGTCCCTCTCGGAGGGACTGTATTTTTCTTTTGCCTCTCTCAGCTTCACCAGGAGTGGTCGTGGCCTGTTATCCTCCGCCCTAGCCTTCCATAGTCTTAAAACCTGCACCACATGTACTTCTTTTACTTTTAGGTCATGCTGGAATATTTCTTAACAGATATCCTTGTCATCCTTTTGTCTTTCCTCTATATCTGGAGTTCTTGATTTATTAATCTTATACAAAACAAAGTTGTTTTTCCTGACCTTCCATTCTTATTTTTTTCTCATTTCCTCCCTTACCTCTTCTTTTATAGTTTCGATCAATTCCCTTTAGTCTGGTCCTCCAAACTTGGCTTTGTTGCTTTCCTGCTTAAAATATTCCTTTAGTTCATCTTTTCTGCTATTCACCCTCGCTAGCTCCTCCATTAGGCCTTTATTTTTATATCCCTGAGGTCTTCATTTTCCTTCTTAAAGTTTTGTTTTGTTTGTTGAGATTCGATAGACTATATCGGCATTCAAGGCAGAACCATGACATCCTAAATCCGATTTCTTCATGTATTTATATTCTTCTGCCGAGACTTTTCAACAACCTAAAGCCAATCCTCTGGTGATCTTCTTGGACGCCAGTTTGTCTAGATTCGCCCTTGCTTCGAGGAAACACACTGCCGCTTGGCTCTTGGATGCCCAGGCGGTGGGATCCAAAATCGACAGTGAAACCATCGCGCTCTGCCTTGCTGTCATACTGTTTCCCTGTACCAGACTTTTTAGCGATAATATCCCTCCAATTTTTAATATGTATCATTAGGGGAGAAATGCCCTAGAACATTCTTAGCCTGCTTCAGAACTCTCTTCGCTCCTAAATCTCCCGGCTGTTCAGGCGCGCTAGCCTGAACATCGCTTAGATTCGCAGCCTAAACAACATACCGATGGCGCCTCGAGATCCTTCGGACAAGTTTCTTTAGCTTGGCTCACGAAGGCTTCTAGCCTGGCTATATAAGATGCCTCCGACCAGCAGAGCGCCATGCCGTTTCGGATCACGCACCAATAACATCATCGTCAACTGCTCCTCCCACGTCTCCCTTCCTCCGCCTCCTTCATCATTCCTACTAGAACTCTCCTGCTCTTTGTTAAAAGTGGTTTTCCAATCCCTCCTTTGTACTTTAATTCGTTTTTTTTAAACCCTCTTGTTAACGTGGTTTACCTAAACCTCTCCTTTTTACTCTTTAAATAAAGGAAAGGGGCCTCTATCCTGCGGGAGATGAGACCCACAATAGCTGGTCGGTTTGATGATGCAATTTACAATGAATTTCCTGAAAGGGATGGTTTATGTCAGGGATCTCGTGGATTACTCCTTAGAAAAAAAACACCGATAAGCTGGATGTGCAACCAGTGGTCGAAGCAAATAATCTGATGATATAACAAAGGGAGCCGAGCTCGAAATCCACCCACTCTTCCTGTTTGATCGTGATAAGATTCCTAACATAGTGCATGTCAGTTGGTATCGATACCAAGTGAAGTCATTTGTGCCAATTTAGGAAGGTACTACAGCTATTATCCCTTAGCTAATACAATTTACTCATTTAGATGGGTAAATTTGGGTTTATCCGAAGTCATTGTAAATTTCTCTAATGCTTCAGACCAGGGTTTCCCAACCGGAAGCCATGGCGCCTCTGAAGTGGGCCACAGGAAGATTTTAAGCTCTAGAGGGGCCACAGATCCATGAAGGGGGCTACAGGACTCAACCTATTGAAACCTGAATTATCGTAAATGCAGTACCTAATTTTAATTTATGCAGTTGAATTACATTTTAAAAATATTAATACATATATTTTCCTTTTTTTTAAATATTTTATTAGCATAATAGGATTTACATTAATCTATAAACAAATATTTTCCATCTTTCAAGCTTATTCTGCGCCGCACTCAATTGGGCACTTGATCGTTATGCACCTGGTCCCATTGTTGGGTTGATGAAAATACTTCATGTGGAAATTTAAATCCTTACAGTTTGTTCATCAAGTGGTTCGTGGTTATAATATGTAAGTAGCTTTTATTTGTTTACCCTAATACTGCGAAGTTGTAGTAATTTTACTAGTTTTTAAAATTATAATAGATTTCAACAAGCACAATAATATAAGACTTTTATAATTAAATAACTGAGAATTTTTGTTTGTAAGTAAAATGTGCCATTGCTAGGCTTACATCAAATCATTTTTTATTCACTTCAGTTTTACTTAGGGCTTATTTACGAGATTAGCATTTAATCTTAGATCTGATGTTTTTGCTTATCTTTTTGTATCTGCATTAATTTGAGTAATATATATGTATATATAATATATTACTGAAATTAATGCAGATCTACCCAACTGAGGGAGTACATTTCTGCTGTTTTGCATTTAGGTACAGGTACAGAGTACCAGAATGTACAATCAACAACGAAAATTTTAGACATGTCAATAAATAGAAACGCTCCTAAAAATAGTAGCATTGTTTTGCGGTTATTTTTTGGTGTTAAATATTTACTATCAAGGGCAAGTATATAGCACAAAAAAAGAAAACAAAATTTTCAATGCAGCTATTTTTATGAGCGTTTCTATTTATTGGACATGTTTGAAAAATTTTGTGGATGACTGTAATAGGAGTTGGTGTTGGGCACAGACTCAGTGCTCTGCACAGGGAATGGAGGTTGTTTCTGGGTCTTTTCTCAGAAATACTCTACCTTTTTCGCCGCTGAGCTAAGCGCCTTTCAGTTTTGGCTCTATAATATAATATATGTATATATCATGAATATATTAAATTTATTCTGCACAGATTACCTATGGCTACGGCGACGAAGAAAAAATGTCGACAATACTTCAGTGAGTAATTAGCTTATGGTTTTATACATACACCCAGACAATATAAAACAACCATTGTGTCTTTTATGTATGGCTACACTTTCTAATGATATTATGCGACCAAGTAAGCTTAAAATACATTTGAAAAATAAGCACAAGGACTAAAAAGACAAAACATTAGATTAATTTAAAAAGCTGCGGGATCATTTCCAAGCAAGGAGCACTATTAAAGATATATTTAGCAAAAAAGCGGCAAAACTAGACAAAGGTTTAATTGCATCTTATGAGATTTCCAAGGTAATAGCAAAATCAGGAAAAGCTCATACTTTTGCAAAGAATTGATTTTTCCTTCAGTATCTGTAGTTATTTCAACTGTCATGCAACAAATTCCCCCAAAATCACTCAAGTCATTCCGCTGAGCAACAATACAGTATCAAGACGTATTGACGAAATGGCAAAGAATGTAGAGAAAAAACTCGTTAGACATTTACAAGTAAAGACCTTTGCATTACAAATTGATGAAACGTTATGACGTAATAACGAAGCCTTTCTCATGGCGCATGTTAGATTTTTGGATAAAGATCAACTCAGAGAAAAAAATGCTTTTTTTTCCTGCAGCCTTGTGACAGATACTAAAGGTGAAACAATTTTCAAAGAAGTAGTGCCCTTTTTCAAAGAAAATGATATTCCACCTTGAAATATTATGGCTTGTGCAACTGATAGTGCTGCTGCTATGCTGGGTAGATATAGGGAATTTATTGCACATTTAAAAGATGCTGTACCTAAATTATTTTGCATACACCGTCATCATCTGATTGCTCAAAACCTAGAAGGATGTCTGAAAGATTCAATTGATAATGTAATCAAGACAGTCAACCTTATCGAGTTAAATCCACTTCAAGAGCATCTTTTCCAACAACTCTGTACTACCAATGAAAAAGGATTTGAGCGCCTACTTTTGCAGACAGAATTGCGATGGCTTTCTAAGGGCAGTTCTCTTAATCGCTTCATTGCCCTTGGGATAGTAATGTGTTATTTTTGGATGGTAAGCAGCTCGATGTAAGAATCATTGCTACCAAATGTGACATATTTTACCTTACAGATATATTTAAAAAGCTAAATATCTTGAACAAAAAGATACAAGGTAAAAATGCAAATATTTTAACATGCAAATAGTCTATTTGTGCATTTATGGGGAAAATTAAGCTGTTCAAGACAAATATGGGGCGAAAAGAGTTGATACAGTTTCCAACCCTACGCACTATTGAGAGTTAGCTGAAAGAAGATGATATTTTAGTATACATTGATCATTTGGAGAAATTAATTAGTGATATGGAAGTTAGGTTCAGAGATCTTTTACAACTGGACATTCCATTTGGAATGGTAGAGCCATTTGGAATTAATGCAGCTGATATTGATATCAGATTACACGAAAGCCTCATTGAGTTATAGTGTGATCAAACTTCTCTGGCTAGATTTTAGCATGGTGTCAGGAACCTATGGACCAGTCATAAAATTGCTATGAAATACCCTTTACTTTGGGACGAAGTAAAATTATATTTTATTGCTTTTCCTACTTCTTATCTGGTTGAGTCGGGTTTTAGTAAAGTGTCACACCTTCTATCAAAAGCTCGCAGCTGCTTAGAAATAGTAAGAAGAGGTGATCTTCGTCTCTCTCTAACAACTATAGACCCTGATAGTGAAAAACTTGTGAAATTGCATGAAACACAAGAATCGCATTAAATAAAAAAGAGTTGACGATATATTCATTTTATTTTGCTAAAGACTTTTATTTTTGTAAGACGACTAATTATTTATTTTAATAGAGTATTACATTTTTGTTAACCACTGTTTAATTTTTGCTATGTTTATAGTCCTATATATACGACAAATATAATTGTACACGGATACAAATAGGTGTTTTAATATCTTTTATCCTTTAAAGTAGAGTAAAACTGAATATTACCTACTGAAAATAATGATTATGGGCCACAGGACAAAATAAGGTTCATAAGGAGGCCATAAGCCAAAATCGGTTGGGAACCATTGCTTTTACGATAAGTCCTTATCTTGTGCCGCCAAATATTTTAATTATGTAGATCAGAACCGCGCATCCCTAAAAAAATGTGGTGCGTATCTTAAGATAAGAAAATGTTGACATTTAGGTTGCGGATTGTCTATTTATTGCGAAGCTAATGATTTACTCTTTTCTCGCGCCTCATGACCTGCAATTATCGTTAAGTTCATTGCCCCTCCAGTCCTACAGGCACATTCACTTCATCGCGAACGCGGAATCCCCTATTCTGTAGGTTCTACCCCAAATATCTAACCTAAGGGTGCTCCCCTGTTAGAGCTTGCAGACAAACCAGTTCACACCCAGCCAGGGCAAAAACTAGGGCTCCTCCCCAAAATAAACCGTCGTCATCGTTTTCCGGATCTAAAGACTCAGAGGAGCCAGATTACTTGAAGCTAGTCTTGATGATGTTTTCGAGGATCCCTGAGGCACCAGAAGAGCTCGACTTTTACGCCGCAACCAAAGGCTAGACTGGAGATGAGGCACTCTCTTAAAGAAGGACGCCCCGGCCTGAAGCGGCCCTTTCCACAGCGGGTTTCTAGGGAAAGGGAGAAAAAGTCCAGAATAGCGAGCACAACATTGTCAAAGAAGGACTCCTGGAAGTTTATGGCCATTCCCGTCAGGGTCTTTACATCGAAGTGAGCCAACATATCTCAAAGCTCAGCCTATAGGTCATATTCCTTCAATGGATTTAGCTTGAACTTAGAGCCAATTGGTTAGATCTGCGGAAGCTCGCTCCTCCCTTTCCCGTTATTTATCTTTCTGCAGATTATACTGGGATCCAGGTTTTTGCCTACACCCTCAGGCTATAATAATTTTCAACCACATAATTACGGGATAGTGATCAGGCAATAGGATGCGCGATTTACAGTCGTCATGATACTCCATTCTTCTATTTGTCTATAAGAACTCTTTTCAGGCGATGGTAGTGGATCTTTAGCTAGATAGGAGATAATCTTATAATTGCATAGATTCTACTCTCAGCCTACTTCGATGTGTGGGACTTCCGCTGCGTTGTGGCACGGTTGTCGAGGCCCTATATCCTGATCGGGGATTTGAACGCTAGACAACGGTTCCTCGGATTACAACACGATCAATCTCTCGAGTCAAGTCCTTGCCGGCCCAATTAACGGGATGGAGATAGGTCAGAAGGAGTCACAAGGAAAAGAAGTACCCTAGAAGACCTTACGGTCCATACGAGAGGGTACTTGTTACGAGTCAGGGACTCGTGAGCCTGTCAACGAACCAGGACTTTATCCAGGCGCCTTTTGAACTGCTCCACAGAGTTGCTGTTCACGACTTCTGGCGGAAGCGCGTTCCACTCGTTGCAGATACTGTAACTGAAGAAGTTCCCGCATCGGTCCCGGTGATAACGCGGAAGCTCAATTTTGTAGCCGTGGTTTCTGGTTACGCCCTCGCTTAGTTGGAACATGTCCCCGTTGCCTACGTGGTCAATACCTCGGAGGATTTTGAAGACCTCGATTAATTGACCGCGCCGTCTTCGGGTTTCCAGTGAGAAGAGGTTTAGTTCTTCTAGGCGGGCTTCGTAACTTTTGTGCCTGATCGAGGGGATCAGTTTGGTCGCCCTGGCTTGTACTCGCTACAGTCGGGCGATGTCCTTCCGAAGGGATGGACTCCAAAACTGGACTGCGTACTCCAGGTGAGGTCGGACCAGGGAATTAAAGAGAGTGAGAACGATTTCCCTGTTCCGATACCCAAACTGTCGCTTGATATATCCAAGATTCTCTGGGCTTTCTTCTCCGCCTCGATGCACTGCTTGGAAAACTTGAGGTCGCTGGTGATCACGACTCCCAAGTCTTTTTCCATGTCTGTGCTCTCGAGCGCCAAGTTTTTGAGGCTGTAGACGGCTTGGGGATTTCTGTGGCCGATGTGCATCACCTTGCACTTTTCGACATTGAACGGCATTTGCCATTTGTCTGACCACTCCCCGAGTTTCCTCAAGTCGGCTTGGAGTCTCTCGACGTTTTCCGCGTCTGCCACGTTCATACCTAGTTTGGTATCGTCGGCAAATTTGGAAATCCTCGCAGTTATGCCATCATCTATGTCGTTTACATAAATGATGAAGAGTAGGGGGCCCAGTGAGTTTACACCTCACTGGCTGAGAGCGGCTTCATTTTATTGTCTCACTCTACCCCTGTGGTCTCTGGATGCTGAGCAGATTTAAGGTGGGAAGTGGTCGATGATCTTCAGGGACGTGACCACTTCCCAATTCATCTAAAATTTTCTGGGCCACTGCAGCCTAAAAAACAGGCCCCGGTGTTGCTTGGAGCGGCGTAGGTGTTTGTATTTAAGGAAATGACTAATGTTGAAGTCCCAGTCGAGGTCGTTTGAATCTTCCTCGGCAAATCCTCAAAAAGGGACAGTTACTATTCGTATTACCTCTGGAAGTATTTAAGGCTTCCGCTTCTGCAGTGGCTAACTGACTGTTAGATGGCCTTAAATAAATGAAACATGCTTAGCAGTGCTATATGCACAGCCCGCCGATTTTAACTTCATGAATTTCACGAACTAGGTTTTAGATCCGTTATGTTTTGAAGCACGCCCGCTGCTCACTGTTTTCACTTAACGAGAAATCTCCTCTTGTAGAGGTGTTGAATCGAGTCAAACAAATTCAGGTCACATTCTGCTGGAGAATAGGATTGCAATCTTGGTCCCGCGTCTGCTGTAGAGTCTTTTGCGACTGCTTTCTCTGCAGTTTATAGCCAAGATGCTGCCTCGCGAACATTTAACACAGGTCGTTATGTCGCTGAAAGTCTGCAACAGTTTTAAGTTGACTAAGCTGCCCTCCATTTTGGTTTCATGCGCGGTCTCCGATCCTGATCCAGGCATATGCTATGTATTGACACTGAAGTAAGCAAAGTATAGCATTTCTGTTAGATTTATTTAACCGCATCTGAATAGAGGATATTTTTATATACTCCTGGCAAATGGCTACAAATTTTTCTAATCTTTTAGGTATAGAAATTGCTAGAAAATTTGGTAAATGGTAGAACAGCCTTCTTCAAGTAGAGCAGTGGCCACGTTTTTCCAAATATTATGGATTCATCAAGTTCCATTTCACATTGGATGTTTTGTTCCGACTTAAAATCGCAATCTGCAAGGCTATTCTTGGTAGATAGGCTTAAGCCACCTTATTATTCGGTATGGAAAGACTATGATCAAGTATGGTGCTCTGCTCTCATGGAAGCGCTACCAAAGTTGCGGGCAGAGGCGAGGCCTCGTAATTTTCACTCTGAATTTACGAAATCCTCGATTCTGCTTACTTGTGGGAGAACTGTTTCTGTGACAATCGGGCAGAAGAGGGCGTCCTAAGGGAAAGTTTCTTAATGTCGCTCTCTTAACCCCGAGTTTGAAAGGTATCACATCGTTGATGCCTGAAGATATCCTGGCTACGCATTACGTATTAGACATTTCGATCAAACTTTTTGCGGCCCAGTTGTCAACATTTCAGCATTGACTCTCAGAGGGATTGATCTGATTCTCTTGCTATCCTAAAATGGACAGGTTTCGGTTTTCCTTGACTAAGAGTAATTTAGTGTAGTTGTGCCGCTATCCACGACACCACCGCAATCCGAACTTGTGATAAACGATGCAAGGATGGTACTTCTTAATTCGCACAGTTTCTATGGTCTTTTATTCGACCGACCGTCTAATATACATTTGACAGACATATGTATTTTTGGAGGTGCCTGGAATAATGCATTTTATTATATTCTCAGTGATTTTAGTCTCGTGCTAATACACAGGTATATGGCTGCCTCCTCTCGACACAGGAGAGTGCTTCTTTTTTCTTACTTTTGTTTAAATTTTTGCTTTTGCCTTCTTTGTTTTTGCTTCGTTTTTTTTTTCATTTTTTATCTCTTTTATTCTTTACATAGTTTTCAATCTAAATTAGTATTAGGCTATAAGATATTTGCGGTAACTTATGATGTTGGAGGCAGTCTTTTCATTAGGAACATCAGGGCTCCGAAACAGGTTGAATGTTAACTTACCTTATTTATTCTTAATTACTTTGTCTCTCTATATATTTTCTTGTATTAACCATTTTTCTATGGTATAAATATTTAAGGTTCTTTAAATTTTAAACAATTTTTATGGACTTTAGTTGGATTTAATGTCCAATATTAGTTGCAGCACAGCACTTCAATCTTTTTTATTTTACACATTAGAAGGAAATAACCACCGTCACTGATCATAACAGTAATTAACTTGCACTTAAAACGAATTGAAAAGTATTGTCACAAGTGACAATTCTGCTTTGTTGCCTTTTTCACGTTATATCACCCTATGCTTCATGATATATAATAGTGAAATAACTTTTCACTTGTAAAAGTTATAAAATTTAATTAATTATTATTTATTAATAAAAAATTACCACAAAACGCTGTGATCCAATTTGAGATATCTTGCTCTAAAGCCTCGACTCCTTCAGGCCCTGGATATTATATCTCGCATGTCAAAGCTCACAGACTTCGTTATTATCTGTCAATGTTTAAGGTTTTGCATTTCTTTTGACATCTACTGTTTCAAACTGAACCCAATAATCGCAGAAATAAAGCTCGGTTAGATGAGTTAGCGCTACACCGGGTTCTTGGATTGTTCTTTACCGTGCCTCGCATGGGAAGCCGTGCGATAGACATTACCTGTATTCTTTACTTAACGATCAGTATTTCTCTGCCCACTGTCCTCTCGAATTCTTTATAAACCACTCCTTTATTCAATATGAGCTTGAATAAACATGTCAGTTATTAAACTCTGCAATCGAAAGTTAAATGCGGAAAAGGAATACTTTTCTACTTTGCGACCTTTGCCTGCCGCACGTTCCCCAATCAGACCTTTTTGTCAATCATGGAGAGTCGTCATTTGTTTTCGAAGGTATGCTGTGCATTATGTGCTGGTACGCTCGGCCACGATCTTAAAAGCAGTTGCCAAAGTCTCTCATTGCATCCGTGGTGGATCTCTAGCGGTGCCTATTTTGCAAAGAGACGGCATCCATCCCTTAAGCCCTTTGGGTTTACAGTTAAGGAACTCGTTCGATATCTGCTTACCCTTTAGGCCCATGATGTCTCTGGTTCTGCCTAGAACACCTCCATGAATGGCACAATCTTTAGCTATTTGACACTAAACCTCTGCTCTTAGTTTCTACAGAGCTGGGAGCATTGCATTTGAACTTTTTGAGCTCCCTTCGTATCATGCTGAATCCATGTCAGTGAACGCAGAGGGCTACATTTCCAAGGATTGAGTAGAATTCCACGGCATATCGCCTTTATGATGGGGTAGGCTTCCAAGGCATATCGCCTTTATTTCAATTCAACGGCTCTCTAACATCAACAAAGTCTCTATTCACGGTCAAAACGGTTCTAATACAGCTATAGATACCGAAAATGACTTGTCGTGATGATTCAGAAACCGGATTTTGATCTTCAGTGATACACAAAGTGTCTTGAGTAACCTCTGGATATTGCAATATCCGCAGCGTCTATTTAGGGTATTTTTGACGCCTCGACTGTCGCTATCTAGTCGTATGTCGAAACTATCATATTTTGAGTGCCTCAACATATAGTAATTGTAGCATATGAGTTCAACAATGAGGGAGTCAATGAGAGCGCAAAAATGAATGCGCTGAGTGGGCAACTAGATTAGTGTTCACTCGCTCTTACTTACCTACATAGAAGCAATCAGGACAGCCTCACTGGTTGCCTGGCAGAGAAGATAAGAGACAGCTGAGGAGAACTTAAAATTCCATCCCATCAAACTGGGCTACTACTGTGGACCTATCATGCCAATGTCACGACGTCTTCAGGTAACCTTCTGCCATCATTGAATTAGGCCCCACAGGGGGAAGCAATACCATTTGATAGAGTGCTCTCCTGAAACTTAGTGCGATTACTGCGTTTCCTCTAAAATGTTTCTCCGTGCCCTAAGAATTGTTTCACCCAAATAGTTGGAAAAAGAGGTTGATAGGATATATAATATAGGTTTAAATTTGTGTTACCATTTACACATACATAAAAATTTTCATAATTCTGGTAAGCCTTCATTTTATCAACCTAATCGTAACACTCCTAAATTCCTGCCAAAATATATTAGTTTTCCTCTTTACCTAAAGTTTCATTAATTTACCTCGGTACTAAAGCCTTAAAACATAAATCTTATTTTTAAATATGAAAACACTATCCATCGCCTTCTTGCAAAAAATTCCCCCCCTAACCTAGGCACTGTATATTCTATTGGTTGCAATAATTGTGGAAAATGCTATTATGGAAAGACAGGTAAAGAATTGAATGTTAGAGATAAACAGCACCAAACTAATGTTCGTAATTTTGTGAACAATCTGCTTATTTTCTCATAACTAAGTCAGGATCATACGATTATTTGGAATAGTGCTAAACCTCTTATTAAATGTACAAACTAAATTCCCTAAAAATATTTTGGGGTGTATCTCTATTAATACTTTCTAAAAATTTTGAATTCGCCCTGTATTGTTTAGCCTAAATCTTATCATATCTAATTATATTAAATCAAAAATTAAAGTGTTTAACGAATTTGTACCCGCTAGTTAGGGTTTTGATGCAGGTAGCCGTTTTAACCGCCCACTCTTTACTATTTAAGACATTGTCTGTCCTGACCTACGTTATTCCATGAAGAGGGCTTTTAGAATAAAGACGAAAGCGCTCGAAGTCGTTTTTCCATTTTCCTTGTGGGTGTTATTTATCATAATTTTGACTCACGTGCAAGTTGTGAGTTTCTTTTCATATATATATATATATATATATATATATATATATATATATATATATATATATATATATATATATATATATTATAAAATATATTATAGTAAGTGCAAAAAAGCCCACAGGGAAAATTAATACGAGGATTCCAAGTAATTTTGAACTTTATCAATCATTGATAAAGAACCTGAAATAAAGTTCGAAAGTACTTGGAATCATCGTATTAATTTGCCCTTTGGCTTTGTCGCATTTATTGCTTACTCACGCGATACTTTAGGAGTTTTCCTCATTATTGTAAATTTTAGCAGACCTTCTTGTATGCATGTTTTCTATAAGACCATTGTATATTTCACCTTTATTAATTTTCTTTGGAAACATTCTATTTTTTCTTATTATATTTTCAGTACATCTTGTAGATGGTAAACAACTTCTGCGTTCATCTCCTTTTTAAATAAAATGTGTTTGGTATAACCAAACCCGAATATCCATTGTAGTATATAAATATATATATATATATATATATATATATATATATATATATATATATATATATATATATATAAAGGGTGTTCCATTAAGACGGCTCAAAATTAGCAGTAAATAAAACAGTGTTATTTGTGAAAATTTATTGATTTCACTATTGGATCTTGTTATGTGAGTCATGGCAATTATATGTGAAGAATAATATCTCCTAAATGTCGGCCAAGGCTTTGGTGGCACACTAACACTCGATAGTCAAATCTTTTGATGACGTCTTTGTATAGTTGCTTCTCGATCTCACCAATATGCCTTATTATCTTATCCCTGAGCTGTTGAATTGTTGTTGGCTTGTTTGCATAGACTTTACTTTTGAGATGACCACAAAAGGGGAAATCTAAAGGCTTCAAGTTGCATAATCGGGGTGGCCAATTGGCCTCCCTGTTTCGAGAGATGATGCGACCTCGGAACTTCTCATTCAATAAAGCCATTGTTGCATTGGTTGTGTGCAATGTGGCACCGTCGTGTTGAAACCACAAATTGTCGCCATCCATGCAATTCAATTCAGGCTATAAAAATTTGGTTATCATGGCACGGTATCGCTCGCCGGTCACTGTAATAGAATTCAGGGCGTCATTCTCAACGAAATGCGGCCCAATGATTCCGCTAGCAAGAAAGGCACACTAAACACGTGACCTTTGTGGATGCAGGGATTTTTAACAATCTTTCTGGGATTTTCATCAGCCCAAATGCGACAATTCTGCTTATTAACGAATCCTCCAAGATGAAAATGGGCTTCATCACTAAAGATGAGTTTTGCGATAAATCATCATCAACTTGTCTTTGCTCGTGCACCCAATTGACGAATGTATAGCGCTTCAACTGGTCATAAGTCTTCAGTTCTTGTGCCAATTGAATTTTTTAAGTGTGTAGAGACAAATCTGTTGTCAAAATTCGATGTAACGTTGTTGTGGAGAGGTTCAATTCCTGCGTGCAATGACGAATAGAGGTGTCTGGATCTTTGGCCACATTCTAGCGCACTGCAGCAATGTTTTCAGCTGAACGGGGTAAACGAGAACGCAATGACATTTTGCTATCTGCCACCGACCACGTTTATTTGAATTTACAAGCAATTTTCCCAATTGCACTCTTGGTTGGTCGATTATTTTGCCCAAAACAATCGCGAAGTGCCCGAAATGCGTTTCTGTTTGAACGTCCATTTTCCTAATAGGCTTCGATTGTTGATCTTTCCATGGGTAAAGTTTTTAAGACTAAAGTTGTTAATTCTGGAAGAAAAAGAAAAAAATCATTAGACGCTTAAACTTATCTCACATTTAAAATTGGTCCAAGTTATTGGAATACCCGTTATATATATATATATATATATATATATATATATATATATATATATATATATGAATAACGTTACAGCCACGAGGAAAATGAAACAACGGAGAACTGCAAGGCCTTTCGACTAATGGTGCTTAGTAAAGGACCATTAGTCGAAAGGCCTCGCAGTTCTCCGTTGTTTCATTTTCCTCGTGGCTGTAACGTTATTCATAAATTCCTCACGTTCTTTATTTTCGTGATTCAGTTATATATATATATATATATATATATATATATATATATATATATATATATATATAGATATAGATATATGCAATGTCCCGCAGGAAAAATTAAATGGTGTTTCCAAGTACTTTCGAACTTTATTAAGTTCCGTATCAAAGATAACTACAAGAAATAATATTATATTAGAGGTATATATACGAAAAGAAAGTATGAAAGACCGCCTCAAAAATAAGAAATCACTAGTGAGGAAGACGGGAGTGGTAAGGTAAAGATTCACATTCAAAATTACAAGAAGCAAGTAGTAACGACAAACTGGGAAGACGGAAGGGTATCAGATTAAAAGAAATGGAGATAGCCTAACGACGGAGATTATAAGACACGAGGAGTGAAAAGGTGAGAAAATATAAAGTACATAACACAGCAGTGATAATTACAAAAAATAAAAAAGAAGGAAAATTGGGACCACATTACTAAAGATTGTATATAAAAAACTAAGAATAAAAGTGAAAACTAATTTTTCTAAGTATTAATCTTTTAATTATAGCATCTATTTTATATGAGCCAGGGGAAAGGTTAAAATTATTACATTGGCTAATAAAAGCATATTCAAAGATATTCCTTTTTATAGGGTCATTGAAACGATAAATAAATTTTGCCGAGTCCTAGTTAATTAAATGGTCCTTATCTGACATATGGACAAAGAAAGCACTGATATCTTCCCCTCTACGGACATTATATTTATGTTGATTTATGCGAACAGAAAGTTGTTTACCTGTTTGTCCATAATATTAACTTAAGCAACCAGAACACTCAACCGTATAACCTCCCCCCCCTAGCCCCAAACTACTACAATTATTACGTACTAATAAATTCTAAATGGTGGTCTCATATTTTAAAGCAACAGAAATTTTAAAGTTATTCAAAACACGGGGTAGATCACTAAAACAAAGAGAAAAAGGTAGAACTAAATTGTTCTTACTATTAAAAGAAAGAATAGGGACAGTTGAACGTGTGCACCTGATACTTTTCTTGAAGAGGAAATCAAGTATCTTTATAGGTTGGAATTTCTTTAACGTAGGTGTAGTGAAGGGGATGTTGGCTGAGGCGAAGATAATAACAAATCCTTATGATCGGAAAAAGTATCTACCAATGTCCGGAGGGATTAACGTTGCAGGAGGAAATTATGCTCAACTTCTCTCTTCGTGCACTCATTTGCCTCTTGATGTTGGATTTTTTTTATATATGGAGAAAATAGGAGAACTTTTTAAATCCTATATGATAGGGACAAAAGCGTTACATTCATATCTTAATTTTCCCTATTTGCTGCTTTCTTATTCTTATTTACTTACTTACATCAAATGCCTAAATGTTTAAAACGAAAAATATTAATTGAAGTTATTCAATTAAAAAAATTGAAGAAGAGTAATATGGCTTATAAAACCTTCAAAGAATAAAGCAAGGATTATAAATGGTTAGAATAAAATATTTCAAACATACATTACAAGGGAAATTAAGTTAATATAGAAAACTTCACCTTAACTCCATTCAAAGAGATCAAATTCTTTAAGGATATAATGTAGGATAAGTTGAATAGGACAATTTTGTTAGATTTGAAATTTCAGGAAAATTTAAGAAATTACAAACAACAAAACAATCTTAAACTTAACGGCAGTAAAAATCGCTTTTAATTTTCCATTAACATTCTTTTATTATATTTTAGTGCAGGTAGGTGAGAAAATAACCTGTAACTAGAAGCCTAATAGGAGAATCCATTGCGACCCAATTTTTCTTTTGATAAATTATATCATTGAAATTAAAAACCAGTCTTTCTAATCAATTCTAAATGTGTTTCAAATAGGGCAGAGTAAAATTTGTAAATACTATGAAGAAATAAAATTAGTTCGAGAATACTGAGATTGCTTTTGGATACAGTGACTGTACATTCGTAAATAGGAAAAAAACATAATTTACAAAATACTTCTAACAAGGGGAATTGCCTCTTGATGTTGGATTTTTTTTATATATGGAGAAAATAGGAGAACTTTTTAAATCCTATATGATAGGGACAAAAGCGTTACATTCATATCTTAATTTTCCCTATTTGCTGCTTTCTTATTCTTATTTACTTACTTACATCAAATGCCTAAATGTTTAAAACGAAAAATATTAATTGAAGTTATTCAATTAAAACGTAAGTATTTTGAATTTCATATTCGTTAGAACAAAAGAGCGAGAGAATTTTGGCACAAAATAGGTTAAGTAGTGAAATAGGTCCTAGGAAAACATTTGGCATATATTTAATCAAAGGTCCGTAAAGCTATCCAAGTAATGAGCTTTTACTCGGGTCGATATCCTAATCAGAAGATTGAATTCTCTTTAATGATATGAAATTTGTAAGAATCTTATTTACCGCATCTTAAGAAAAGCTTTAACGCTAACAACTTCCATAAAACACAGAAATTTAGTCTCTATGTTACTACATTCCACCCGAATTTAAAGTAAGTCCTCCGGTGGGATTAAGTTCCATTTATATAAATTTATATAGTGTTTAGCAGAAATTTTTAGATGACCTGCCTTATGGCCCAAGAACCTTACTGCTTCTCGGACTGCCAGAGCTTCAGTGCAGGAGTGCCTTTCAGACAGACACGACCAGCGGGATTTTAACCCCAGCTCCTCTATCGGCTCTAAAGCCTCAGGCTCTTGCCGGGCTTCAACCCATAGACACAGGGTTACCGCACCAGACCCGACGACTCCGAGTTGCGCCACCAGGCGCTCGACATCCCCCACCGCATCGAGCCCAGACGCGTGTTTCCCGACTGGGAACTGGTGGTTTGCCACCTAGAATCCGCCATGACACTTCCAACCTTGGGCATACGAAAAAGGTATATCGAGGAACTTCTGTTTCTTTTACTTTTGAATATCCTTCAGGAGACCATCTTGCGGCAACAGGAAGCCCACTTAAACGGTAGGCTGAGACTCTAATACCTCGTGAGCCTAGTCAACTGGCAGTACTACTTGGATGACTTTCGGCTTCAGCCCTCCCAGGAAGTGGTCATCGAGATCGACAATATGCCCTCACTTCCTCCCGACCTATCCTGCAGCTCCCGTCCCTGCTATCGGCCGGGGCACCGAAAAGAGACGTCGCCGACATACAAGGCCTCGTGGAAGAAAGAGAGAGTGATTGGGAGGATGGAGTATGGGCTATGAGGGACGTCCTTTACGGCCCGGACATCCCCTCTCCTACACCCACCCTGTCGGGATCTGGGTTCAGGGTGACTGGTTCAGTTTTCTTGAGCCTAATGAGCTTTTGACAGTTGAAGCTTCACCCCCGTTAGTCCTACCATCAGATAATGTTTTCCTTCCACCGGAGGACCTTCCGGATTGGGATGAACTTGACGATTTTAGGTTATCGGAGCACGAGCATTTTCTGGCATACGATCTTAGACTGGCAACAGCCATAGAGGCCCTTAATTTAATAGTTTCCCACAAGACATAGGACAAATTAAAGGATCTTATGGACGCCGATCCGGGACTTCGTGGAGCCGTAAAGTCTATCGATGAATTTGGTACTCTTCCGCCGTTCGCTCAGGGACCTGATCCTCCTCTCCCGAAGGAGGCTCCTGACAAGGATGGACCTCCGAAGCCTCAGATCGAAGGCGCAAAGGACGCGGACGGGAAAGTAGATGAGATGAGTGCGTTTGACCCCCTTGAGAGGATAAGAGGAGGCAATTGCCAAGGACATATATGCGACTTCATCCCAGGATCCGTGTGCCATCTAACATATTAAAACCCACCGCTGGACACGGGATTAAATTATTTCTAGGATCATTTAGACACTTCGAGAGTACTCACAAGTCACTAGCAAATTGCGTTCGGAAGCTGCACAAGGCTGGCGTCCTGGAGAAGTCGGAGGGAATCACATGTGCACATTGCCTCTTCCTCGTTCCAAAGAATGACACAGAAGACCGCGTCTTCTACGATATGAGTCCACTCAGTGAGTCAGGGCTCTACAAATACTTCTTCTTTTCTCTCCCATCCTTAGGTAAGGTACTGGCGGCTGTAAACCCGGACTCTTGAGCCACAAAGCTGGATCTGGCTCATAGATTCTACCACATCCCCGTGAATAAGTCCGCTTGCCGATGTTTTATATGGGCTTCGACGGGGCCCCATTCATTATGAAGTCATGCATGGCCCCCATATTATCGGCGGTTGCACATATTCTTCGTCACCTGAGGGCCTCTTTAATGAACTTAAAAGTACGCTCTTCCCCGTCAAGTGTCTCACCTAGTGAGGGGTCTCCATCAATCTGGAGATGGACTCCACTCACCTTACCTCTTGCATGACCAACCGCCTTAAGGTGGCCCTGGAATAAGCCCCCCCACTCCGTGCCTTCTTCGCCCTCCTGGGCTTTCTAGGAGGCCTCCTTAACTTTGTATGTGAGGCGGCGTCCTTTCCCCGTTTTGGGGCCCAATTGGCTTACGACAATTCCTCTATGGTCTGCCTGCTGAAGTACCTCCTCTATTCCACCTGGATTCTTTGGTCTCTACCCTATTCCACCACCTGGGGCGTGCCTACTTTGACGCATCCGATCTCACCCTCGGCTGGGTGTCCAATAGGGTTTCTACATTCTTGCTCCTTCTGCGAAGGCCCTTTCTGGCTATGAGGTGGAGAGTTCTTGGCGCTCCAATCGGATTTCCTCTAGTTCCTTTACACGAGGCTGTTCCCGGAGTCCCAAACGTCCCTTTCCATTTTGCATAACGGCGGGTTCTAGGCCTCATTATTATTGTATGCAACAACTAACATTGTGTCTATGTTCCATTTCTTGTTCTCGTACAGAAGGCTGACCTTGACGTGGATCCCTTCGAAATTGAATTTTCCGCCAGTACATGCTCACATCACTTGGAAGAATCTTGAAGAAATCTACTCTCAACGAGAATTCACAGCCGGCAAAGGAGGAAAACTCGAGGAAAGACCTGTCAAGAAAACGTACTCATTTTTCTGCAGCATATACCGTACACGGTAATCTCTACAGCCATCCATCTACGAGATGTAACAAGCCCCCCTTGCCCCCCACCCTTTGAATTTAAATACCTTTATTTCCCTAGGCACATCATAGTGGCATGAAGTGGTAAAACCCTCCCCATCCATGCCCCGCAGTAACTTGGCTCTGTGAATGTGACTTTACACATAAAGTTCCGTTACAACTATGCTGTTCTACTTAGAAAGGGCATAATTTCAAACTTTAGAGAAAGGTTGGTCTGAGGCTTACCCCGCTGCGGAACCTATATGAAGGAGCAAACATTGATTGTGACTCAGTTACCAACGCGGGGAGGACTCACACCCTTCCCTACGGCACCGTCCAAGACCACAGAGGGAGACTTTACCTTCTCTGTGAGATGTCGGACGTAACCGGAAAATACCTAAAACCCAATAGAGGGGGCGGCACCTCGACTAGAGTCGTTGATTCTCTCTTTAGTCATCATTAAGTCCGCCATTTTTTATACACTCTGAGGACCCCAACCAGGTCCATACTAACTCATCATTCATCACCACATCCGTGTGATCTTTAAAGGGTCGTTATCGGCGGGGTGGGATCACCTTCATATAAAGGAAAATAAATAGCAAGCAATACTTCCTACCTCAAACTCCTACACACAACAAACAAAACAATGAACATACACTCCTAAACTTAGCCGCTACACACGACACTCCCATCATGAACATAATAAAGACACATACAGGCCACAAACTCATCTTCCGCTAACAGAAAGCCGCATCTGACACACTCGCCGTATTATACCTACAGACAAAATTACCCAACGGTGTAGTATAAAGACACCAAAGATGCATCAAAAAGACCAGCCACCTATGGTTGGCCTTCTCTACTGATGACCTCCGCACACACCTCAGACAGAAGTATGGGAAGGAGGTCATCACAGACCTATACTTCAACCGCACAAAACAATATGCAGTGATCACACTGTCCGACGAACATAACAAATCCCTGCTGCTATACCAAGGCATCAAGGTCTGCGGCACCCTAACATACCCACACAACATCGAGTCACAACTTAACATAAGACCAACACAATGCCACCAGTGTTACAAAACCGGATACACAACATGAAACTGCCAAGCAGACCTGGTCTGCTCCAAGTGCAGTGTAGTGGGCCACTACTATATGACCTGCACAACCACCACACCACTCTGATGTATCTGCGGCGATGACCATGTCGCCGTCAACCCAAAATGCCCTTACTTAAGTAATGCCCGCTCTGAAGCCGTAGCGGCTATACGGCATTCTCAACCTATCTACACACCCATCCACTCCGCCCCCCTCCCTACTCACAAAAACATTCGCCGCCGCTGCCGGCGCAATGGTGTCCGCACCTCTTCCTGTCCTACCCTAGGCACACCCAAACCCAGGAGCAACCCAACTTCACCCACATATACCGACACTTGCTCCAACACTAGCACCTTACACCTAGAGTCCCCGACTACTTTCGACACCCACCTCCACACCACACCACACACCTACCCCTTACCTCCACAACATACACCCAACGAAACCACACACCAAAAGCTACACTTGGCTGCCTTGATCTCAATGGTGGCAGGAGATGCCGTGGGGTTACCCCCTACTATACGCAAGCATACTCAGCACACTGTTGGCCTCGAACGGTCTAGAACAGATCACCTTCCCCGAGAAGTTGCACGAATACCTCCTCTCCAGACCTAGTGCCCCCCCCCCATCACCACGCTCCCAACCTTCTGTCCCTGCACTTATCGCCACTGCACCCTCTTTCCCTACCCCGTTGCCCACTGCTCCCATCTCTCTTCCAACTGCCTGCTTTCCTCCCTCCACAGCTCCCACTCCTTCCCCCTCTATACCTAAACTCCCTCCTACAACCAGCACCCACCCTTCAGCAACCTCCACTCCCACCGTCTTCCTCTTTCACAGCCTCCACCCCACTCCCACTGACACCATAAACTCCACCTACTCCAAGCCTACAACACCCCGTATTAAACAAAAAAACCTTACCACAAAAAAACCCACCCGCACACACAATCACGCGAAAAGCCGACTTTTCCCCTCCTTCTCTTCATTTTTCTCACCCTAACACCCCTCCTTCTTCGTCCCAACCTCCTCTCTACCCTGACACCCCCACCCCCTCATAATCTGTGCCTCCTTTACTATTTCTAGCCTCCTATCTCCTAGCTCAACTTCTTCCACCTCTGCCTCTAACTCCCCCTCCTAGACTCTACTCTCTCCAACCCTGCTTTCATGACCGCTATCTCTAAACCTCCCTCAACAGAACACACTCTTCCCTCCACCATGACTTGCCCAAACAATAACACAACTGAAAACCTTTCCAAACCACAGCCGACACACGTGAAGGTACTGGCTCCTCACGCCTCCTGGGCAATAACCAGGGAGAGGGGATCAGTCCCGGCTTAATCAGCTTCACACGCACTCCGCCCACGACAATAGGTCACCTCAACGTGACACAAATAAACGTACACAGTTGGCACCGTATTCTCCATACTGACCCCAATTGAGACGTAAACACAGAAAGACCTGATATAATACTCTTGAACTCGACCAGCCTACATCCTTCCAACAACAGACTCCACATTGCAGGTGACCACACTTATCTATCTCCACAGGCGCTGCGCCTAGGATCAGCGATCCTAGTAAAGCGCTCTATACACCACTCCCTCATCCAAACACAAGATGACCCTTTACTAGCCTGAAAGGTACAGACAAGCTCCGGCCCCATCCTAGTGGCAACGCACTACAGACCACCACGCCTACAATTAAACATGGAAGTCTCACTCCGGGCTCTACCAAACCAAAACCTTCCTATCTTCTTTTCGGGGGACCTCGACGCCTTTCACCCAACACTCCTTTCTAACACTACGAATGATGCAGGAAGGTACCTGGCCCGTGGCTTGCCGTGCTATCTCTGCGATCAAATCGGCCCGGCCTTTCCCACATTCTCTGGTACTCGTGGAGGTACACTCTTCTAAACGCACATCTGACCGGGTCCCCACGTACTCTCTGACCACATACCGATATGCATTATCATATCTACATCTCCCATACTCATACCCATACCACCTCTCTTCGACTACAAAAACACGAAATAGGAAGAGTTTAAGAGACACATAACAGATAACACGCCACAAAACCTCGACCTGAACCACGCCATTTCAGACGTTAGATGACCACTGGTGCTCAATCTTAAACACAATAACGACAGCACGCGACCTATACTCACCACATAAAACCTACATTTGCATAAAATATTTCACATATTCCATACACACTCAAAGACTTATCATACAGTACAACAATCATTACACTTAAATCCCACGATAACACAATATCAATCACTTACGTGCCCGCATCCTACAGTGCGTGCAACTAGAGAGGAACCCTCAGTGGCGAGAGGTTGTCTGCATCATCGACGACACCGGTTGCACTAACCTGTCCTTCTTTTGGCGGCACGTTAAACGGTTGCTAGGAACTGAGCTACCCAAACCCATCAGCCTCCAAGTAAACATCCAAACACTCACAGACACTAAGGTCCCAGTGGGACACAGTACATACGCACAACCTACCTAAACCACACGCGCGGGAGAACTTCCAGGAAGTCCAGGAGTGGTGTCGGGCCCGCGCTTACGAGATAAGGCCTGCCCCCCTGATACGAATAGAGCTGCTCGACTGCACATTGACACTGGCCAGTTCCATCACCGTCGAGGTCACAAAACACTACATTAAAACAACAACCTCCCCGAAAACATATAACCCACACTTACACACCTATTCAACGCCTCACTAGCCTCAGGCCACTTCCATAAAATATTAAAAGTCTTTCACAACATACTTCTACACAAAACAAACAAAGACCCCAAACATCCAAACAATTACAGGCCTATTGCTATATTAGAGCCCCTAGGGAAAATACTTGGACGCCGTATCAGCTGCCGCCTACGGGAATACCTAGAGGAGATGGACTGGTTCTTCCTCGACCAATATGGGTTCAGGAAGGGCCGGTCGACTCAGGCGGCTGTTACCATCGTTCATGAAAGAATACAGAAAAAACGCCAAGTACATCAAAGGACACTATCCTTCAGGATGGACGTGGAGAAGTCTTTGATAAAGTGTGGCACGAGGGACTACGTTTGAAACTTGCCAACACTACGGAGTTACACCTCTCTGCACCAGAAGGCTCATCTCGCACTACCTCACTGAACGGAGATGCCATATATAATACAACAATACCCTCTCACAACCCTTCACACCACGCGTTTCCCAAGGAAGTGTACTGGCCCCCACACCATATATCATGTGCATAAATGACACCCCACGCCCACCCGGAAACTGCTTTAACACATACACAGTGTTCTACGCCAATGACGATACCATTCTCGTCAGTGGCCGTGGATCATAAAAAATTGCGCTCTATGCACAAACAATACTAGAGGCTAAGACATATTACGAGGATAAATGGCTGATTGCCACGAATCCTCAGAAGACACAGATGACACTTTACGGCGCAATAGATCACTTGATGCATAACTTACAAATCTTCTCACACACACCAGGCATGAACCATCTAAACCCAACAAGGCTCGAATACACACAACATGCAAAAATACTTAAGGTAACTTTTGACAAGGCCATCAAGTTCAATATATACCAGAGTATAACACATGCATGAGCTTCACGTACAAACACATCGCTGCACAGGTTCTACTCTGCGGGCCTAAAACTTCACTTACACCTATATAAAACACTCGTGCGACCTCTTCTCACGTACGCCCCACTGTCACTCGTAGCCGCGAATGACACGTGGCAGCAGAACGCTCAGCGCATCTCGAAATATGTTCTGAAGCACGCTTGCCTCTCTCCACTATACACCAGAATGTCCACGCTACACGAAAACAAGAAATTAACATCCCTTAACCTATACGCTGGCACCAGTCTCACAAAACAACTCAGGAAACTCGCCAGAGACCAATTATACACCCCACTACATGTAAGACGGCATGCGATGGCACCGCGATACCCCACGGCCCATGACCACCCGCAACCCATACCGTTTTTCGCATAAGCTAAAGGCATCATGAATAACGCATTTATAAGCAGACACGCTCTCCTTCCTGACCACCCTCCAACCGTCGTCTAGTCACGAACACCTCGAGACCCACCCAACCACACCGACCTATCAACTCTTTCTATCCCTTCTCAAGTTATTTCCGCAACCTTTACCTCTACGACTGCCTGTTCTCCTGTGTTACACAGTGATCTCTCTCTATCCTTTCTATACACACATCATCATCATCCCTGTCAGGATTCCTGCCTCGGTAGTCTTACCACCTTCTTTATGTGTTAACTTCTGTTATTTTAAATATATAAAAGGTGCATCTGTGCATAAAAAAAAATATCTCTCACCAATACACTAGGAGAAATCTCTGTTAAATTTCGAGAGCTTAATCATTTTCAAACATATTTACTTATTCATATTATATGTCAAGCACATTTTTGCGATTCAACATATTTGGAATATATTGAGCGATTGCTGTTAATAATATTATAATCAAAATTTTAATTTTTATCATTTTCTCTCTCTTAATTATGATGACGTATCATTGGACACATTTTAGGAAAAATTTATAATTTTGACGTCACAATGATGACTTAATTATCCAAGATATTTTCGTCACCTTTTATCCCATTTTTATTTCTTTTGGATTTGAAAGCTTTGCGTAAAGTCTTGTTGGATGTGAAAAATATTTTTCAGGCATCGTAAAAGAGGTTCACAAAGACACTAATTGTGCCTTTAAATATTTTCTTGACGTTAATTTAGGTTCAGCCACAACAATTCTTCACGCGCCAACATTAGTCACGGTAAGTTAAGCATTACCAAGGATAAATGCAGGAAATCAAGGTTGAATCTGATCTCTACAGAATCTGAGACAAACCCTTTTGCCACTTTTCACCTTCCGACCGCCTAAAAAGAAAGTAGATTCCTACAAGGAATATGAAATTCAACAAGAGTCCAATATAATGAAGAGAAAAATGATTACGCTATCGTAAATAATAATAACCGAGTTTTCTAAAAATTTAACAAAACTCCTAAATTTAGAGAGGAAACATTAAAAATCTCTGAAAATTGAGAAATTTGAACGAAAGATTTCAGATAGCAAAAGAAATTTTCTTCTCTCTTCCAATATTGGAAATTCTTCTTGATCAAAAATCAATTTCTCAAGTAAGCAAAAAAGTGATGAAAGGCTTCGTTATAAGTTGCAAATTTTAAATTGCATAGAAATAGTGAGAGCAAATTTCATACTTGAGTATAGAAATAAGAAATTTTTTTAAACAACTTCATCTGGTGAGCCAAAATTAGAGGAAATAGGACATAGACGATACAGTTTAGGCTCATTAACAATGAACACGTGATCAGAGAAAATAATCTTTAACTAATTCATCAATCTGTTATGGCAGAGTCCAATAAATTACGAATTATCGACGTCAAATAATAGCTTTATAGTTCTTTGGCTATATTATAATTCCTTTTTGTTAATCGATGTGACCTTTGCAAGTTTAAAATCATCAGTGTCTACATCTTGATTTAGAGACATGTTGAAAATAACCGATAGCTGGCCAGTGATCTCTTTTTAGTTTCCTTTAAGTGTCCAGGTTGTATGACATCAGGATAAAGCTATTTTTAAACCATCCTTGTGTGAATATAAAGCAGTGGTTCGGTGTGCATTATCGTAATATAATATAGCCAGGTTGTGTCTACGAGCTATATAACTTCGTGAGAAGGCCGAATACTCGTTAAAACTTCAATTTTGAACGACTATTAAAGAAATTATTTCATATGTGGGCAATACATTTTTTGTGATTCCCATATAATTCCCCTTTAGCTTCTTATTAGAAGACTGCGGAAAAATAAATTGGTAAATCTTTTTTGCTCGGTTTAATTCACCTTTTACTAGATAGCTATACTGAATATAATTTATTCTACATATTTTCATCATTCGAGACAGGTTGTAAAATTAATAATATCTATTTATTTCCATAATGGCATCGTTTATCTACATTGGTCCTTCTTTAATCTTTTGGCTCTAATTATTTGGTCGTACTCCTTTTGATAAAGGTGAAACAAGCATATAATTTCCTTTTACATTGCTTCTGCATCAATAAGTGCGGAAAACACAAACCAGTTAACAGATTTAAAACTTCCACAATACTAATCGAGATTTGCAGTTTCAAGTGTTGGGATGCTTGATTTCCAAGTTTTATGTGAAATAAATGCTTTTACTTTAAAATGGATTATGTTATGTTCGCATGCACTTAAAGAGCCATCTAAAATTTCGGAACACGTGTATATTTATCAAAATCTAAAGTTACTAAATTTGGCTTACCATAACCTATACAGAACGTAAAATCTCGAAATGGGTAAGCTATAGGCAAATAAGAAAATAACTATGAAAATTGAAATGCCTTGAAAGATCTGAAACCTTAGGTTGCTTGTAGAAATCAACGGCATTGTTTGCATAGCACCAAACTTAAAAACAATCCTGAATACGTGGGTCATTTCTTGCGAGCTTTCGTCTCGGTAAAATGCCGAAGAAAGTGGCCACGCCAATTCCTGTCAACGAGGCGAAATAGTGATAAAAACTTGCGATTCATAACATAGGAAATTATATAATACTCGTACATAGCTAAAATTCAGTAATCTCTTTGTTTTCTTATTGCATGGTCATGTCATAAATAGCTCAAAGATTATTAACTTACATAAAATTGAAGAGTTGATGAGGCACTGAATGATATATAAACGGAATAGGAATATATATTGTTTATTATAACTATTTTGAAAAGAATGCTGATCATATTTATGATAAGAGACAGACAGAGACAGTTAGAGCTAAATTTGTTGGTTTGCATAAAAGAACAGCCCTGTCCCAGCAAAATCTTAACATAATATTGATGTATTTTTAAATTTTAAAAATATTACTTCCCTAGATCTTTCCTAAGAGATAACAGTTTACCATATTTTTGACTGAAAACACCCATGGGTATTCCCTCTATCGTCCATATTATGTAACCTTTATATGGAACATTTAGAAGTATCATTGCTCTCTTCTGTGATTCCCCATCGTAATTTTGTATGGTATACGTATGTATATGACGTCATATCGATTTGGCCCCTAAATAGTTTAAACTTATTTGACAATTTCCTTAAAACCTCAACGAAATCCATCCCACTATAAATTTTAAAGTAGAGTGGGAAAAAGATTATATCCTTTCTTGATGTAAAAATTGTTCGTCATTGACAAAATTAGCTTCACTGTCTATCGAAAACCAACCCATTCTAACTCTTATCCATTTCTCTCTTATCATGTTATTAACATAATCGTGCTGTTGCATCAGGTATGTTTTTGAGAGCACTTAGGATATGTAACCCTTGCTTTCTAGAAGACGAGATTAAATATATAACCTGCAGTTTCATTAAAGTAAATTATCCCCTCCACGTGATCAATGAAAGTTGATCTAAAGCAAAATCTACTCATTACCATCCAAAGGATAAAAACAAATTTAGTAATACGAAGTGTCTATCTCCCCCTTTTTCGACCCTCCTTGAAGGAGTGAACAAAGTTATTTTTCCCGGCCTAACCACAATTATATACACTTTTTCTATTCTTAAATCTTTCGATTCGACCAGGCTCGTGGATCAGTCAAATGAAGCAGGTGTATATTTAATCCCATCCGGCTCTACAAAGTGTCCCTCATTCTATATAGGAGAGACCGAAAGAACCTTAACAAAACGAATTTATGAAGATAATGGTGATGTCAGACGAGGCAGTATTACATTCAGTATTTTAAATCATATTAGCAACCTTAACCAACAAATTGACTATTCAAAGGCACAAATCTTATATAATTGGAAAGATTTCCGTAAAAGAAAAATAGTATAATCTATATTAATAAGAGAAATTTCTAATTTTAATTGCTGATATGTACGCTATTTATAGACTTTTGTAATAATCGCATTCTCAGTATACGACTGAAGAGGGTATGATAAACTACATACTGAATCTAGTCTCGTAAATCACACTTTTGGCTCCTATACAGTGGTTTCACTATCATATAATATAACTCGCCATTGAGTTATTTTACTATTTTATATATATTAATATATATGTATATATATATATATATATATATATATATATATATATATATATATATAAATGTATAAATTGGGATATCCTTCGGAAATCTCGATTTCAGTATGTAAATCAAAGCCTGAACCAATATTCGGAACATATATAATTTTGAACATTTTGAACATTAGGGATGTTTATCTTCAGCCTATAATGGAGCAAACCAATATAATTGACAAACAAGCAAGCTTAGAATGTATATAGAAATATATGTATTAATGAATGACAATAAATCTCCGATTAAAAAATGAAGATCACATTCGGACTTATTCTTGAAAAGGGTCTCCAGTTGTCAGAACACTTTAAGCGTGACTTCATTGTATCGCTGTCGTATAAATGAAGAAATTGAGACATCATTCGGACACCTTGATTGAAATACTCTATGAATTGTATGCGCTTCAACCTTATACATAAAGGGGGCAAGTCTTGATGCTGTCAAGCCGGTTGAGGCATTGCTAAGGAAGGAAACGATTTGGGAAGGCCGCTTTGATCAACCAGTTTGGGGCTAGTGGAGCTCTTCTCTGGGTGAAACTTGAAGCTCTATTTTAGCATTCTCTGGAAGCAATGAATTGCAGCTTCTCTCACTTTCCTTCTCATTGCAAACATTTTCGCGGCCACCACCTTTAACGCCCCTAAATCAATATGGGGTTCTGCCTCTTTTAGTTATTATGTGGATGTGTTGTAAAATCTCCCCGGATATCGTATTTGTGCTCGTTAATTCTGATCTCCATGTCCCTGTGAGTCTTAGTTTAGTATTCTATTTTACAAAACATACAAATAATTTTGTATTCTCTGGAATTGTCACCTATTACTTGCTTACTTTAAATCCAGACTATGTCGCACTTTTCCTTCCTGCAGCCTGCACCACTTGTGCGTCATTCCTGATTGTTCTAATAAGCACTGCTACCAAGGGGTTGGTTGGCACAAATATCAGGGATGTGGAAGAGATCCTCGAATCTTAAACCCGTACCTTGATGTTTTACTCTCACATACATTGTGGCTCTATAGATGAGAACCTTTAAGTCATGTGGTCTCTCGAATGCTGTCTGAATATACAGTTCCTCTTTTGGAATAACGTCGCGTTGCAAATCGTGTCGCCTAGAAGAAGAAGATTGAAGTGGTCATCAGTGACAAATGCTCACGAGATATCAATTTATAGGGGAATTGATGGCCTCCGCCAGTTCCACCTAGCGAAGAGGTCGGTCACTCACATGTAGGAGAGCCGATTCCGAGCTGCGACTTGCTTTGATCCCAGCCGGACTGTAAGGTTTTGTCAATGCTTGAGAAGGACACAAGTTTAGAGAGGTGGGTAGCTACTACCATTTCAAGTTCCTTTGATAGAAAGATAAGATGAAGGATATAACGATATTGTGAATGATTCTTTGGATTAAGTTTCCTTTATTTTAAGTTTGTATGGACAGCAGCAGCATGATTAAAGTCAGAAGGCACCTTACCAAAGGACAGGTAAAGTGTTAATGGAGATCAAGTTCTCTTCGATGAGCGGATTTTTGACAATTGTTCTTGAGAGGAGCAGGGGATGTGGTAAGTGAGATTAAAAGGAATGGTAGCAAGAATATTAGTATGACAGGGGACGGACAAGGAGGGGATCCCTGAGCGGATAGTTAATACCTTTAGGGAGAAAAACTATAAAAGGCGGATGGGAAAATGGGGAAGTGAACGCAACTCTCTTAGCTGGGATTGATATAGCAATATCATTACATAAATTTGTATATAACCCATATGCCTCTCCATATAAATCCTCCTAAACATATATTCATTAGTAGAATATGAAATTGTAAAATAGTAATATTATTAAAAATATGCGAACGTAAAAAATGTCGCCTCTTCTCTCAATCTAGTTGGCTCACCGTTCGTATTCTTTGTGAATGTTAGAAATAGGGGTGTTTCCTTTGAAAGACAATTCAATTTCAGATAGCATGTTATTAATAGCAGCAAATTGCTCGTCTTTTTCTTACTGACTTCAGTCATACCGTGTCACGTATTCACCTAAACTGTTTCAAGTTGCATCCATGTTGTTCTACCCTTCGCCTTGATTACTATAAACCTCTTCTCACTGAGACCCAACAACACTAAAATTTGTCATCTCCAACTTGTCCAGAACTTTGCGGCACTATTTCTTCTCCTATACCATAAACTGCACTGGCTGGCCATTAAATTTCTGATTTCTTTTAAAGTCCCCCTTTTCTGATTTGAAATCCTAAACACTGTACATGAAAAATTCGGAAATCACAAGTATTTTGATAAAGAAAATGGTATGCATTGCAGCATAGAGCATTATATTTCTGCCTTGAAATCGGCCAAAAGCAGCAGTTCTGGGGCCCATTGAATCATTTTTTGAGGTAAAACATATTATTTAAACAAGATAAAGCAACTAAATTAACAAAAAAGGTTTTTAATCTTTGTGCAAATAATATAATTATGATAGGGTTGGAACAAGAAATGGCACATTGCTTGGACTCCGTTTTTATGACATGTGCAAAGATAATTTCATCGGGACACCACGTTCTGAAATATCATTCTTTGTTGTCTGCTTCTTATCAAAGTCCAACGTTTATCTGTAATCCACATTCTGTGGCTAATGCTAATCAGGTCTCAAAAGCTAAACGGATCAGATATTTAGTATGTCAAGCAAGAAATGTGTGTCCCATCCAATAATATCAACCAGGGTTGTCTTAGCTGTAATTGTATGAAAAGAAAGTTTTCCTATGCTAAAGCAAGCTGGCTTAGTATTAGTATGTAAATAGGAGGCAATATCGTGCTTTAATATGACAATTTATCTTAATACTGAACGGGGCTAAATGCACGACTTCCTGTAAACTACAATTTTCCTGGATTGAAGATGTGAAAAAAAGTAATTTCATTATCCATGAGTTTCCATGGTTCCGAATTATACATTGGAGCCTCAGTCTGAGATGTGTTATAAATAATGTCTATGAACGATAGAGCAATACTTCCAATAACTTTCCTTCAAGTAAAACCTGGATATGTAATTGTGACTGATATTTATCTAGGCAGCATTCTCTTGTGATTTGTTATCGAGGTAAGATGAGGCACTTTTCCAGAACAACCCCTTCAGCTTTGAAGGTAGGAGAAGCCATGTCATTTACGTGTTTGCAAGATAAATCAAGACGATCAGCTGTATTGCAGATAATATTACATTCCATGACGTCCATTTGAAAATTCAACAATACCTTCCAAACATCCATCAGATGCCCAAGCCAGTGATTATCTGACCCCTTCACCCCAACAAACAGCTTCTCCAAAACAGCCTCTACTTTATATTGCGCAAATTATCTAGCAATTGGGCAGGTCTCTTTAAGCTCTAGTGTTCCTGAGCAGCATTCTCTTGCTACTTGTTATTCAGGTTGTGATGAGAAAGTTATCGAGAACATTCCCTTGAGCTTTCAAGGTTGCTTAAACCATGGCATTTACTTGATTGTCAGATCAACTAACACGATCAGCTATATTCTTGCTAATATTACATTTCATGACCTCCATTTTAAACTTCAGAGTTAATCTAATCACATTCTTTATGGTGATTACGTTCAGAAAGAGGCTGATGGTAATCCAGAACCTCTGAGTTAGGGCCAATTTTAGTTGAATCGTAGAAGTAATGTCATCCACATGAACAACTAAAGCTTGCTCTTCTGCAGCTGTAAAATAGTACAACATGTTAAGACGTTAATTATTGAGTACATGCTAGATATCACACTCAAGTAAAAAAAAAAATTGTGACGTTAAGTAATTAGTTTGACCTTGTTCTTGTCTTTGCTGTAGTATACTATTGCTCACTGCAGGTAGCTAATTTCAAACATATTGTAAGGCCGAACATTTGACCGTTCTTCTGTATTTTGGAGCTCCTATAGCGAACATCTAATCTAATTCCAGCAAAATTTCTACTATTCAAATCAAGTTTTACTTGCTCTTACTTTTTTTACCAGAGCACGATGTTCCTTATGTAGTTTCATGAGAAACTTCATTAATTTGTATTTAGTGATTGTTGTAATCCTAAACATCTGGCGGAAAGAGAAGATCGATTCAACTGTTTCATATTCAATGTCTGGAATATTAGGCCTCCCTACATTTTTCGGTAAATTACTAAGAATAAGGAACTATTAGAAAGTTTGTCTCTTGATGGGAAGCTAAAACCTCCCTAAAAAAGTGAAATGTATCCAATGAGGAAGGTGTAGTGAGAGATCTGGTAGAAAGCCCACTAGACAGCTGCCTGTGAAAAAGACGTAGAGATTTTGAAAGAATAACTAGTGCCCACGGAGTTCCCATTGCTCCTTGCTTAGTTAAAGTCTTTACAGTTTTATGACTCGTAGATAGTATTTTAGGTTCTGATTAAGATTCTGTTATTACCTAAAAAAATTAAAGATAATTCTATTTATTAATTATAATTGATTATTATTCATTTTTTATTATTTAATAATTTTATGTTCTTTTAGTTGATACCTAACTTGTTGCTTTATCCTGTTTTGATCCAAAGTTATGGTGCAAAATATGAAAGGAGGTAACCAGGTTTATTGTGTCGATTTAAAGCCCGAAAAATGCAAAGCTCGTTGTCATTGCTTTCCAACATCCTATGTGAAAAAATTGTTATGCCAGAATTTATCAGGTGATAAGACATTGGAAAATGTATACAAACAATTAGAAATAAGAAAAAGTGGATTTTTGAACAGAACTAACTCTACTTGTTCTTCTAGCCGAATTTAATCGGCAAGCATCCAAACGATTTTTTCATTTAGCCTTGGAACAATCCATTTACATATAATGGATGGTAGCCCAATGAGATAAAATGTTTGCTTCCAGAACGAAGAGATAAAAAAAGAAGAGATTCGAATCGCTATGTTTAACGGATAGGTTATATTTTTCATGGTGGCACAAGGGTCATTATTAAGAGACTGCAATACCAACTATATGAACGACAACTGAGAGAACAAGCTAGCTTTAAAAAAGGCTTCCTAACGATTGACCACATACATAATCTTAACTAGTTCATTGAGGAAAACTTTAGACTAAAATATACATCTGTACTTGCTATTTTAAAATAAAAGAAAGAATTAGAGTCAATAGAAACAGAAACGATCAGAACAATTTCGAAGAATCATGTCGAAATATGGCCGAGTGTTGGGAATATTCACACATAGGCTCTAAGGTAAGCCAAGCAAGGCGACAACTGTTATTGTTCTAAGAGTGCGATTTAAATAGATAGCTGCAGCTTTGTGACCAAGGAATATAACAAACACAATGACAAAAATAAATTTTAAGACACACTAAATAAAAGGCACAAAAATAAATATGGATATATATATAGGTACATGAATAAGACGGAATTAGGTTCCAAATACTAATTAGATAACAAGGAGTAACAAGGAAAGTAAGTACCCTAGGAGACCTTACAGTCCATTTAAAGAGGGTACCTTCGGACTAGCAATCGAGCGGGCACATGGCTGCTCAATTGTTTTGCGTCCCTAAACGGCCACTTTTCAAGACTTTGTCTAGTCTTGCCTTAAACTGGTCAACAGATTTACTGTTGACAACTTCCACTGGAAGTGCATTCCACTTACCGCAGATACTGTAAGTGAAAATATTTCTACACAGATTGCGGTTGTAACGCTTCAGTTCAAGTTTGAAGCCGTGATTGCGCGATCTGTTCTCACTCAGTGTGAAAATATCCCGGTAGTCAACATTGTCGAACCCTCGAAGTATTTTCAAAACCTCGATGAGCTGACCACGCAGTCTACGGGTTTCCGGCGAGAACAGATTTAATTCCCTTAGTCTATCCTCATAACTTTCAAGGCGGATAGAGGGAATCAGTTTGGTTGTCTTAGCTTGTACGCGTTCCAACCTTGCGATGTCCTTTCGAAACGAAGGACTCCAAAATTGTACGGCATACTCCAGGTGCGGCCGAACGAGGGAGTTGTACAGACAAAGTACTATCACCTTGTTACGGTATCCAAACTAGTGCTTTATGTAGCCTAACATCCTTTGGGATTTCTTCTCTGCCTCGATGCACTGTTTCGAGAACTTGAGGTCGCTAGTGATAGTTACACCTAAGTCCTTCTCAGTGTCACTCGATTCAAGAGCAGTGCCCTTAAGGATATACTGAGATTGGGGGTTTCTGTGGCCGATATGCATTACTTTGCATTTCCCCACGTTAAAAGGCATTTGCCACGTGTCCGACCACTCCTTAATCTTCCTAAGATCTTACTGCAGGTGGGCAATAACCTGGGTTATTGAATGATTATAATGGGAGATTTAGGGTAGTGAGTGATCTTTTTCCTTTGAACCTCGATAATAAAGCAGGGCAAACTTGGGAGGAGGTCTTGGTGACCTTTGTTCCTTACGAGGGTAACCGAAAACCAGCGGCAAGTGTGGCTACCTTCTCGAAACTTGTGTTTTGCGAGATGCGGGCCTCTTATCCTGAAGAGGTCACCGGGCGAACTTAGAAGAAGGGAGATGACTTCTCCAAACTCGGTTCGAGCGAGATATCAAGCCTCTTGTCCTCAAGACGTCACCGGTCGAACTTCGAAATGGGGGAGGGGAGATGACTACTCCACATTCGGCTTGAGCGAGCTATTGGGCCTCTTATCCTCAAGAGGTCACCAGAAGAGCTTCGTGGGACGGCTTCTCCAATCCTTGATCCAAAGGCGGTTGAGAAAGACTGACGTTGCTTCACGAGCCTCTTCTCTCTGACCCAAAGATAAGGGTGTGATGTCCATCTCTTTCGTGGCTTGCGACCCTTACTCACACTTCTCGGGAGAGAGCTTCGTTGAATCTAACTCCTTTCGGGGAAGTGTCGTCTAACCAAATATGTCTGTAATCCTTAGGAGGGTGTATATATACCCGGAGTTCTCCAAAACACAGTGAGAGATAAGCCTTCTCGAACGCTTGTTATCGGACGTGTGAACCAAGCGTCTCCTTGCGGGAAAGCGTAAGAGGCAGGAATCAGCGGGTCAGACGAACGACCAGCGGCTGGAGCCATAAAAGCTGTTCGCAGCGAACCTACAAAAATAGATGAGTAATCTCCAAAACGAAGGCGGGGGACGGGGGATAGAAGATTGAAACGGCGGGTCTTTAGCACTTCATTTCAGCGTCATGCCACAGTGTGAATATTTGCGGTGATCTGGCGGCAAGTCAAAAAAGGGTGAAGTAGGAGAGGTGGGTGGAAGTAACGCCTCACTTTCTATACCGAAGTAATATCCTAGGAGATGGAAAAATATTAGTATTCTAGGGGATCCCTCTACACAGGTCTACTTTAGTATCATAGAAAACCTATACCAAATTTTCAGATCCTATTTTAAAAGGCATAAGGCTTTATACATCTTTCAATTACAGAGAAGTGTAAAACATGGATATAGTCTTTCTCCAAAATTATTTAACCCCGGTCTACAAGAATTCTCAAGTAGGCTACCGAGCAAAATAAAAGTACTCAAATAGACGCGGTTATCTGAATCAGCCGAGATTTGCAGATGATATTATACTCATAGCTCATAATCTAGAAAAGATTCGAACATTTTTCAAGAGTTTAAAATAAAGGCAAAAATATCGGCTTAAAGATAAATCTTTACAAATGAAATTCAAAATAATAGACACTACACAGGTGACAACTAGAATATTTAAATAAGAGAAAAAAATATCTTTCTGGGTCAATGTCACAAGGAAGAGTTCAAGAAATCCAAAACAGAAGCATTCTTGGTTGGAAAGCATTTGGAAAGGCAAGCATCAACTTCGAAAGTAAAATTCCTATGTGTCTAAAAAGAAAAATATACAACAATGCATAATCCAAAATATCAATTATTGAGCAGAAACTTAAAAGATGAGCAAAAAACCCGCAATAGAACTTATAACAACAAAAAGGGCCAATGACTCATTATATTAAGGAGAACTTGGCGTGGCAGAAAATCAGCCACTTGGATTGCTGAATAAAACAAATTTCAGGATATAATGGAAGCTATAAGAAACCAGAAATGAAGCTAGTAGTCGACGTAAGAATCTTTCATGACGAAGGATGGAAACTAAAAATTAACGATTGACTCTCTTTTATAAAAGACAACCAGAAAGCAAACAATAAGCTAGATCTAGAGATGATCTTTAAAATTATGCTAAAAATTAGAAACTATTTTATCTCAATGGTAGCAAGCAAATCCGGTTATATATATATATATATATATATATATATATATATATATATATATATATATATATATATATATATTATCAAAAGAAATACAGTAATATACATATGAAGGTAGGAAAGAAACCATAGTGTTATGATCAATTTATTGTGAAACCTGGTTTCCCTATAATCGATCCTCACAGGGGTTTCTTCCATGCATATATATATATATATATATATATATATATATATATATATAAAAATATTTATATATATTGGTGTCAGATATCACAAATAGAGAGAGAGAGGAAGATACGCACTGCCTCCCCCTTCAATAGAGAGAAAGACAACAGAGAAACCTAAGCGCCCCGTTTTGTATTCGCTATTAGAGGTGTGAAATTATGAGACGCCGTGAAACGCCGTGATAACCTAAAATGCTGCTAGCACAGAAACCTGAGATAAGCGTGAGAGCTTAGAGGGTCCCATCAGAAGTCAGAAAAATTTCACTTTGCCAGCTTAAGAACCTTCTCGCGCTCGTGCTAAAAGGTCGAGTATATTCTCGTCTGCCGATGCGCCTGAACCTATGGTCCTTCCCTTCGAACGGAGGGGGGAAACCCCATTTGACTCCTATATATCCCCTGGAGCCAGAGTTGGAAGGCAGTATTCGCCCTCTTCCCTGCCCCGTCAGTATCCGCTGACCTCCATTCACCGTTAGTATCATCTGTCCGCCCCCGGGGGTACCCGCTATTCGCGTCGCCTTGGATTCTGTCCAATTCTCTAAGAAACCCTCATGCTTCCTGTATGCTCATTAATTTGAACGCAGTGTGCTTAATCTCGATTCGTGTTACTCAAAAGCAAGATTTAAGTTCCCCTCGTAATAATCATTATCCCGAGACTATTGTTTCAACTTTGCGCCAAGGCAAAGATTACTCACTTGAACCAAATCTTCGAGGTAGCAGAAACGCGCAACTCACCTGTGCAAGTGCTCTCTCTGCCCCCCTTCTCCAGTGTAAGCCTCATCATCGGCTTTGTTTTCGCTCAAGTTCGTTCGAGCATCCCTCAGTAAATATTGTCCGTTTGTTTCTACGGTTACGGTCTTCACCACGTCTCCCCTTTCCTAGCTGCTGAAGACCCGTGTAAATCTAGAACGTGTATAGCTCATTCTAAAACTCCTTTTAACCGTGTAAAATAATATTCATTTGCATATTAGTAAAGTTGTTTTCTATCCATTTATCAGTTATCCCTGAACTCCAAGATAGTCGACCATTGGTCATCCTATTCTCAGTTAATTTTCACTCTGCTTATATTGTAAACTTCGCACTCACTCGTAAAGCAGAAAGGGTGAACTTGACCCTATTCTACATCTATCTTAAACTGGTGTAAGGGATGGAGGGTTAGCCTACGACATCTATATTAATTTGGTGTAAGGTGTGCGGGGTTAATCTATGACATCTATCTTACTCGTAATTTGGTATCAGGTTTATTTGGTTAATCTTAGTTACTCAATTGATTGAAATTTGATAAATCTATTGGTTACCCTTGGTTAAATCGTTAATTGATCGCTAATCTTTGTTCCGGTTCTGGGGTTTAAATGGTGAGAAATAACCATTGCATACCTATTTGTGAAGTGTATTTGTTTCCCTTTCCATTTATTTTTATTGTGAATTAATTGTCGAGTGACCGAGCTTACTATTAATTTTATTCCCCCACCGATTTGAACTGTTGTCCTTCGAGGTCTCATCTAGTTTAATAAGTTAAAGGTATAGACAAATAGTATTATTCTTCGTATTGCTGTGCTCTCGTCTCAATTACAGTTAAATCTCGACCGCAAAAGCTCTCTCGCGAGTGTTTCTCCACCTTGTTGTTCGTGTGTCCGTTGGTTAGAGAAACCATTCGCACTCCCGTTCGTGCGTGAAGGAACCCATAATTCCGCCATGCTTTTTGTGGTGCGTTAATTTAATTCTCGTTGTTGTGCCCATCGCGTAAACCAGCAAGCATGTCGCCGTTTGAAATTCATAAGGCCCAAGATAAGTCACTCGGACTCAGTTGCAAAGAAATGATGGCCAACATTTAGGAAGAAGAAAGAAGAGAAAGAGCCGAAAGAAGATACAGAGAAAAAAAGGAACAAGAAGAAAGATAGAGAATTCGCTCTCACGAACTGGATATAAGCAGAGCAAGGAACAAGACGGTCTCCATAAACTCCTCGAGTGTTAGGCTAGACGCACCGAAGTCTGCGACCATAAAACTCCCTCTTTATAAAAAAGGTGAAGACTTTTGGTCTTATCTCACCCACTTCGAGAAGATCTTCGAGGTGAATCACTGGGACATCGAGACAGACGGCGTAGCACAATTATTGCCCCTGTTGAGCCCTCAACTTAGGGATATAATTACATATCTCCCTTACATGAACGGTGACAAATGATTACTCATCGTTAAATAGCCGAATTGATCGCCGCTTAAAACATGACCCCAAATTTCTATCGAGCTAAATGTTGGCACTGTGGCATTCAACCTAACCAGACTTTTCAAGTGTTCGGCTACTTACTACATCGTCATTTTAATTTTTCAATTGACACATCTAAAGTGCCTCATAAATACGACGCGCCGGTCGATTTCGTTCTTAAGGACAAATATCTTGCGTCGCTCCCTTCGGAAAACAGATCCTTCGTGAAGGACCGGAGGTGGCAGACGTCTACGCGGCTAGCCACAACTGCTATCCGAAACAAGAGAAACAATCAGAAACCCCATCTCCTAAATCCAATACCAGCAAGAAGAAGTTTGTTCCTTATAATGGGTATAGGTTCGTGAAGTTGACTGTGCCTGCCAAACCCAAACTCTATTCTCCTCGGACCACCATGATGTTAAGCCCTTTTCTCCTAACCTCCCAGCTTCATCCCTCCCCAGTAGGACCATCGCGTGCTATTGCTGTGGAGTTCCTGGCCACGTCAGATCCAACTTCCCTCAAAACTCGCAGTTTAGAAGTACCCTTCCTTTTCACCCGGTTCACCAGGTCAGTGCCACTTTTACGCCCCCACTTGTTCGAACCGGCCGAAATACGGCTGTTCACAAGGTGAACTTTTTGTTCGATAAAAGTACCCCTGGGGCCCTTCAACTTGAAACTTGAGCCGTGAATAGGTGCTGAACCTCCAACCTCCTCTGTGATGAAGCAGGCACTTGCATTGTTGTATCCAATGCACTAATATCCCCTGTGGCTCCGGTCCACGATAAGTTTGCCCTAGTGCATGATTACTTCTGGTGTGCCAATAAATTCCCTATTGTTCTCTGATACATTGAATGCACGTATTTTACTGGTTGGACTGAAGTCGTGGCAGCCCACTTCAAGATTTTCTCTATCCTAATTGGTCAGTCCCCCTGTGTCTTCCGGCCACGTGGCTGAATCAGTTACCACCCTTTCCCGCGCGAAGTAGGAACTGAAAGCCCTTACACCTTTGGAACCCCGTATGCTCACGCATTCCAGATTGCGATGACCCATGACTTTGCCAAAAGCCAGAGGGAATTTAAAACTCTTCAATCCTCTGTGGACCAAATCCTAGAATAACTCACGTGAAGACGTCAGAGGGAATAAGGTAATTTTCCCCTTCGTCAAAGACGACCTCCTCTATCGAGTTTGTATAGACGAAAACGACACTGAGTCCCGCACACTATGTGTACCCCGTTCCAACGTGCTTCCAATCCTGTAGACGGTTCACGATAGCTTATTTGCTGGTCATTTTATTCATACGAAGACTGCTCAGAGGATCTTCAAATATTGCTACCGAAGATTGGTATCAACACTTGATCATCCTTCAAGTCCTTTTGCATCGACTCCGGGAACACAATTTGGCAATTGGCCCCGGTAATTGTCAGTTAGCCTTTGGCACTATAAATTGCACGGCTACGATATCTTGAATAATCGATTAGACCCCAAGCTATAAAAGATCAGAGCCATTCCATTTATTAGTCCATGTATTAATTTTGTATATTTAACCATATAATAAGAAAACGCGTATTCTTCATATATATATATTGTTTGTTTGTTTATATATGTATAATGAATATCTTCATATCTTTAACCTTTGGGGAGGAGAATAATCGTAGGATAACTTACCCTAAGGCGAGTGAGCCCCACTTAATGGTATCATAGAGAAAATATCTTTGGCGACCATGACGTGGCATTGTATAACCTTGTGTATTTGTATGGTATAACCCGCCACCTCCCACTAGCTCTACTACTTTGTATTTTAGCTCCAGTTTAAAAATGTGTCCTAGGTACTCTCAACTTTATCCGCAATTGTCATGCGACTTTAAGTTATATTCCTCCCAAACTAATTATTCTCTGATGTCACTTCTTCCCTTAAAGTTCCATCCGGAAATAGAGAGGTGTTAAATATCCCTTCGAAAGATAGACAGAGAGAGAGAGAGGAAAATACGCGCTGCCTCACCATTTAATAGAGAGAGAGAGAGACAACAGAGACTTGGGCAACCCTTTTTGTCTACGTTAATGGAGGTGCGAATTATGAGACACCGTTTGAGGGTGTGATGACCTTAAATGCCGTCATCACAGAACCCCACAACAAGTGTTAGAGCTTAGAAGGTCCCGTCTGATGTTGGACAAAGTTCGCCTCGCAGACTGAAGAACCTTCTCGCCCTCGCGCTAAATGGCCGAGTCTATTCTTGTCTGCCGATCCTTCTGAGCCTAGAACCCTCCAATTCAGACAGAGTGAAGAAAACCCCATTCGACCCATATAAATCCTCTGGCGACAGAGATGGAAGGCAGTATTCACTGTCCTCCCTGCCCCAACAGTATCTTCTTTCTGCCAATTCGGCACCCGATATTCGCGTCCAGTTTGACTTTTCACAATTCTTGAAAAATCCCTCAAGCCTCCGGTATTCTTGTTAATTCGGGTGAGTCTGCCTCGACCCGCTTCCCCTGCTCCTTGAACGCAGCGCGCTTAATCTCGATTCGTGTTGCTTGAAGGCAAGGTTTAAGTTCACCCTTGTAATATTCATTATCCAGAGACTATTGTTTGAACTTTGCACCAATGTAATGATTACTTCCTCAAATCAAATCTTCGAAGTAAGAGTAATGCTGAACTCTCCTGTACAAGTGCTCTCTCTTCCCCCCCACCCCGTGTAAGCCTCATCATCGGATTAGTTTACGCTCAAGGTCGTTCGGGCGTCCCACGGTCAATATTGTCCGTTTGTTTGTACGGTGACTATCCTCACCATGTCCTGCCCTCCCTTGCTCCTGAATAGCCATGTAAATCTACTATGTGTATAGCCCATTCTAAAACTTCTTTTAACCGTGTAAAATAATATTCATCTGCATATTAGTAGTTATTTGTCTGCCCGTTTTTCTGTTATCCCGGAACTCCAAGATAGTCGACTATTGGCCAACCTGCTCTTAGTTAATTATCCACTTTGGAAGCTCATCATACCTAAATTTTCGCTAGGAACGAATGTCATATTAAATAAAATATCTGTAAAAGGTAAAGTACAATTAGAATATAAATAGAGAGGAAGAAGGAGAAATACATAAACTCCACTGGATAAATTAAAGAATAACATTTTTAAGAAACCTCTTCCTTTCAAGTTCGAGAAAGATCTGAATAAATAAACAGACGAAAAGGAGCAAACGTCTTAGCTATAACGTATAAAAGCAAATTAAAAAGTTTAGAATTTTGTAATTACCTCCAGGAATACTCTGAGAAAATGCTTAATAGCAAAGAAAATTCTAAATAGCCATGGCTAAAATCTATCTCAGGTGATCATCAATGAGTGGAAATGGGTTGCTTGAATGAATGAGTACTACTTTGATTTTATAAACAAACATATTTTGTAAGAAAGAGAAGTATTGTAGGGTTAGCTCCTTGTTTATTAGGCCAAAGTGAAGCAGGGTGGCAATTTAGAGAGATATCTTTATAAGGCATCAAATAATTAGATCTGCATAGCTAGTAGTCAATTTTTTGCTTTGACATTCTATCTAATTTTGAACCCATTTTATCGGTCACATTTATATGTGGCAGAAAGACACTTATTATAAGCACGAGTACAAACCTTATCGTATATATTTGGAAAGAAGCAACGGCAAGGACAGCTTATCATCATCGATTGGCTACCTCCTTTGGTAATCTGAGACGAAGATAGAGCTCTTATTCCAGAGTTTTTGAGCTTTCTAATCAACAAAAGTTATAGAAGAAAAGTTATTTAGCACTTCCAAAATAACTATTTTTTATGCAATTCTGAAGAATTTAATTTTAACGCTAATTTTTCCATTTCTAAGTTCAAAGAGCTCTTTACAACGTATTCACAATATGTTTTTCTTCCTCTTCCATCCGGCAGGAACCCACCTACGCATGCGCTACCTGGTAGTAACCGCTGAAGTATGCGAGACCAAACATGACATAATTTTTGACCAATCACAAGGCAGATAGGCTCAGGAGCCACGATGCATTTCATACGGGCGATTGTTATTTATATTCGCCTGCATTTGTTAAATATAGCTTGTGAGGGAGAGAAAGATCCCAATCTCAAACTTTTATTAGAGTTTTGGGCAATCGCGAGTCTCTAGTAGCATTTTTATTTGCTCACGTTGTTAAACAATTTTTTCTTCTGCCGAAGGTTTCCTCGACTAAAGGATCAGTTTCACCACTTTTGGAATGCACTTGCTACGATGTAACTGCCGCCAGATAATTGGAAGTTAAGGAAACGAGACTTTTGTTAATATTTTATAGTAAAAGAAAGTTTTAGGTTTATATCTCTGTAGTCAAAGAACGCGTTAGAAAACTAGAGACCTAACGACACTTAGCAATCACCATTTGAATTCGAATCGAATGTTAGGTTTTCGATTTAGGAATATTGCGAGTTGTTTTAATTACGGGGTATGTGGGATGCAATTTCCCACAAATAAGTATGAAGTATTGGCACCGAAGCTTTCTACAAGTATTTCAAAATTACCTCAAATTATCATTTTTGGTTTAAATATCCTAGGTGGCGGCTCTATCGTTGTCTCAATTTACCCTCATTTTACTAATTTCCCTACTATAGATCTTATTTGTGATCATCGTAACAAACAAGTGATAGAGAAGTAATCAACTAATGTGCAAAAGGTATAAGACGATTAGCTTGAATGGTGGAATTAAATTCTAAAAAGAATATTTGTGGTTGGTGAAAGTTAAATCTCTAATATAAAGTGCAGCTCTGGAAGCAGATGGCGTATATTTTGATTAGTCAAAAATGCAACGATTTTTGGGTATAAATCTTTATCTTTTGATATTGATGTTAATAAGGTTTACATTAAAGAGGTTGTATATCTGGCCTACTTATTTTCTTACCTTCTTCTGTGTTAATTTTTTATCTAATATTCATTTGCAGCGGCAATAATTATAGTTTTTATCATATAGATATGCATAAAATGAAGTACTATAATTCACGAGTAACATTTCTAGCATCGGGAGAGCCCCTTTCACCAAGATATATAGCAACTCAACATGTAATTGATTCGCCAATTCGATGGAAGCCCTCTAGAGAGATTTGGTATATGAAGTATCAATATCTGATTACAGTACTCTTACATTTGCAAGTATCCTATTTTGGATGCAAATGACTTTGCAACAACTTTAAATATTTGCTGATTGGGTTGAGGCAAAGTAAATGTGGTAGTCATACCAATAAGATAAACTCTCCATAATGCTTCTCAAAATACTTCTGTAAAACTTGGGCCCATATTCAGGAATACCTAGCTCTGACGCCTTTAAATGGAGTAGTGGACGTAAACTATGCCAAATTGAAAGCACTCTAAACTAGTATACAACAATCAACAGGTTGAACAGTACCTTGTGGACCTCATGACCTCAATGAAACCTTGCAACACCAGATCCATTTCATCAGCCCGTAACAAATTGAATAGTGCATGCTCCGACAATAACATACTTTACTATTCCACTAGGATACAATTAGCGCATTATCTTTGTGTGCTCTGTCCGGGTGATAGCATGGCTAATATGGTGGCAATACGGCTAGCCCAAGACCTTTGGTACTTATCTGGATATATATCTATACTGGATCTATGAAGAAGTATTTTTCAAGGAGATAAAACTAACTACACCTTTGCATGCAAGGGGCGACTATGTGCGTGCGTAAGCGCAATATGATAACAAATTTAATCCGAATAAAAAATAATTAAATAACCCAGTTAAGGGAAATTTTCAGAATTCTTGTGAGTATATTATATAATGTTACTGAATTTTCACCTACAGTTAATATTGTTTTAATTTTGTGCTACAAAAATATGTTTCTCATACACACCTTTCGATGTTAGGCTGTCTTTATTATTCTTTTATTATTCCTATTACTATTCGGTAGGGGTGATAAGAATTTTGGACACCCTATACATTAACATTTACTGGGCATTAAGCAGTCTATTCCAATACTTATTTTACCTAATTAATGTATGATTAAGAACTTTTGATCTATTTGCGAATAGAGTAGGAAACAATAGACCAAGGACTCAATCTTTAATGTCAGCGATCTTGACCGAGTTCCATGCTTAGTTATTACCTTTGACAAATTTTCGACGATAGGACATTCAACCAGCTTTGATCTATTTAACTACATTCTGAAATTATCGACTGATTTATATTGGTCAAAGGTTAAACTCCTCTTGTAAAACCTTTCAACAAGGTGTACAAATACAAGCGCTGGTGTCAAAAGTCATCCTGATAAAGGTCATTAAGTTTTTTAACTTAAATCTTCCTCGATTATGTATGTCTCTAATAATAGATTCTAAACCTTTCCAATGAGAGGATTGATCAGTTTTAGTGAAATATATTTGTTGTTAAATCACACACATGGCACAATTTTTATTAATTATATTTCAAGAATGTTAATAGGAGGATTTTTAGTTGCACTTTTAGGTCTTTATGATGAATTAGATAGACTTTAACGTGACCTGGCGCTTTGTATGTTTTGATTTTCTCTCCATTAAGAATTATCTTGTTTTCAGTTATATAAATATTTGAAATAATATTTTCCTCACTAAAAAAAAAAAGTAGATTGGGGATTGTATATAAATTTATGATTTTTTCGACAGTACACTCTTTTTACATATTATTCTCTACTTGGGTTGTTGTGTCAGTTGTTAGCACGATTACAGAATCAGGCTGGGCGAGACAAATGGAAGTCTTGTTTGGTTGCCAATTATTATCGTATACAAATATTAACTATAAAATTTCTGACGTTCACATAAAAATGGTGATGTTAGTTGCTTTTTTTGTTAATATTCAACGTTCTTTGTGCGCCATTATTGAACTTTTATTGATTCATTTACGTTACTCTATTCATTCGCTTGGCAAATCTAGCAGATCCTCTTGGTTTATAAAGCACTAATTTTTAATAGTATAAAGCTTGCTGAAATGCTCCATAAATTAGTATTCATTATTAGTGTTCAACATTTGATCACAAACTACTTGCTATATTTGATCGCAGAAGAAATCAAAATTACAAGATTTAAATTCTGAACTTAGTCCTAATCATACTTATTAATTCGAGCAATATTTATATCCAAGTCAATTTTTAGACGATCTGTATGCCAAATGATTCTTTAGTACTGTGCATTTTCTATTCTTTTAATCATTGTCCCAAATCAAATGTTTTAAGTTGCTTTATTAGATTTCAGGATCATAAAATGTTTTTCCACCATGTCGCTTATATTTCCTATGCCTGCTATCCTTTATATTTTTCAGGTTTTGAACTAGTACGGTTTTTATTATTTCATCGTTGATTACATCAGTGTGTTATATAAAACAGTAAAAATAAATCACTCGGCATTATTTTCTACCCAAATGAAATCTATTTCTATTTTTATTTTCCAAAAAGCAACAATTATATAATTTTGTTAATCTGTTCTTGGCAGAAGCTGTGCTATTAACTTTTATTCTATCTATGTTTTGGGTATCTAAGGTTTATGAGGTTTCTATTTTATCCTTTTAAACATCGGTCGTTTTAACTTTTCTTTATTTACTAACTAATATGTAATATTGCTAACATCTCTATTTTATTCCCTTTGAGTCTAGTGACTCATATGATTATGAAAGCTGAAAGGTATAGGCCAAATAGAGCCTCTGATTACAACCTTCCTCTCAATATTTCCACCATTAGTCAGGAATATATAGACAAGAAAAACGTGTAAAAAAGGTGACACTGAAACAGAAAGCAAAGTAAATAAAAATAAGATTATATTTGGAGGAGAGAAACTATTACAAATTTAATTAAATGAATTAAGACAAACAAAGATAGTAAAAATATAATCGAATTAATTCCCATTTGTTTGTTGATGTAAAAATCTGATTTGGTTTCTAAGAATATTCATTTCACATTAATTTTAAGATAGATACCTACCCATTCAAGAGGTAAGAACCTACGAATGTTAAGCTTCTCTCTAACCCTCGTATATTTTTATTCTTTCTAAACCGAAAGGTCTACAGATATTCTTGACCCCAAAAAGAATTTTCTTTCTAACCTACCAACACACTTCTTATGCATTTAAGTGTGAACATCAATCGCTATGACCCTTTAAAATTTGGAACTGCATAAACATTTCCATAAAAAGCTGTGATATCTTTTTTGGGAAAAGAAGCTTTACTTTCAAATCCCTTTGTTTGGTAATAGGATTTCTTCTTGAGCCTTTCAGGATTTCTGCTTTGAAAAAATGTTCAATTAATGCTATTCTCAAAAATGTACAAAAGAATACATTAATTTTTATGCAAGTCACTTGTGTATATATAGCCATTTTTATATATATGAAACATATACATAGATTAGTATATATATATATACTTCCGGAAGTATGCTTGCGTGCATAAATATGATAGCTAATTTGAGAAATGAAACGGAAACATTAATATAGAAGGGGGCCATTCTTAAGCCTCTAACGCTTCTTCTGAACGCGAAAGATAAACACAAATCTAGTTCAAATGTTATCCCGCTAGACTGCCTCTTCTGTGATCCAGTCCCTCAGAAAATTTAATTCTTTCTAAAATTTAATCTTTAAATGCTTCTAAATACCTTTAACTTCTTTGATAGTTTTCTTTTATTTCCCAAGAAAAAATAGATAAATTCTTGAAAATAACTTTTAATATTTTAGGATTTTTAAATTATCTATACTTTCTCTACTGAATTGTGGAAACAGAAAAGGTTTGCTGAAATCTGTATTTTTTCTCTCCGCGCAAACCTGTCCAAACATCATTGAAATTACATAATCCCATACAAATCCGTATTATTTTGAAAAGCATCCGTAGCAGTCATGATCATATTTCTTATATTTTAATGTATTTGAATGAAACATTTATTCGTGTTATATAAAAAATTATATGAAATGAAACTTTATCCTAAATATATATTGTAGCAGAGAAAGAAGGCTTCTCACCTATTTATAATTATGCAGCTTTATAATTTTTCCCTTAAATTAAAGATTCCTGCAGGACAAATATATTTTATTTATAAAGGGGAAAACAACGAAGGAATTTCGGTTGGTAAATTAGAAAGATACCATTTTAAAGATAATCGTGATTTTAGGGGAGAAAATGGGTGATAGGTAATGTCGTGGTATAGCTCTATATACTTTACATACATCTATTATATTTTATTTAAGAGCGTGTGGGTTTTCTTTTAATGACTTTGGGTAGGCTGAGGTGAGGTTACGAGATCAGATCCTCGTAAGGGAGGGCTAGTCTAATAGATGCTACTTTAAATCTTGGTAAGGGCTGAGAGTTCCAAATCTAACTTAGTTACAGGCTGTTACACGGCTATAATGAGCTCAAGGGTCGAAAAGTAAAGGAGTTTGACAAAATAGACTTTAGTAAATATTAATAATTAAAGTTAAATGGTACAACAATAAACAGAGATATAAGAAAAATATTTACAGTGGTCAACGGGCTATTAAGAAGAGTAGGTATTCTAAAAAGCAATAAAATTGGGTAGGCTAGATGGAATTAAGATTTGAGCTTTACACGGGACATGGTAGGCACACAATGACGGATATGTCATTGTGTTTTTTTATAGAATTGATATAGAGGTAAGTATTTTCTTGCACCGTTATCGTGAGGAACAACTATCCTCTGCCAATGAAATAGTAACCTTTGGGTATTCAGAAATTTTTTGTAGGGACTAAAATTATAATTTTTATCATGAAATGATGATAGGAATTATCAATCCTAATAGTCATATATTCATGGTTATAAGAATATATATATATACATATATATAATATGAAGAACTATTTAAAATATTAGACTCTATAAGTAAAAATTTAATAAGATATATAAACTTACAATGGGTGAAAAATTATTAAAAACGTATTAAAAGGGGTAAATATTTTCTAGATTTAACCCAAAAGGGAAATGAGAAATATCACTCAAACTTCACACATTAAAAAATATGAAAATCGATTTAAAGACAGTAAAGCATTCGAAAAAATAGAATAACAATATAATTTTAAAAAACAAAAAATGATAATAGAAATTCTGCTTTATCCTTAGAGCTGAGAAGCCAATTGAGAATTATGGAAGGAAATTGTCAAGATGAATTATCTTTTAGGCGATTTATTTGATTGAGTGTATGTGCATTGTTTTATTTGATAAACAATTTAAGTGACCATGAGTAATACTTCAGGTCTGGATTTGTTTGTTTAATGGATAAACATTCGAGAGTTTTAATTCTAGAGACAAGAAAGCAGAAGAAGTTAATATACTGAAAGAATCCGAATGAACGGGATGATTGTTTTAGGAATGTAGTCTAATTGAACAAAATTCAAAGTTAAAATAAGAATAATGTCTGTCTAATTTTATACAAAGAAATAAAGTATTTAGCACCCAGATTCTATTATAAGTATAATTTTTAAAGTTTTCGCCACTATACATATTTGGTTTCAAAGATTTTGAAATGTTTCCAAATTTATTAAAGATCAAACATTTTTTATTTGCTAACCTGATACAATTTTAAAAAGAGATGTTTAGAATTTAAGTAAATTAACGAAGCTGCCACTATAAATAGTGAACGAAAACTTATTAACAAAAGATTTAACAGTCAAGTATATATTATACAACGTTTTCTTTTACATATTGGTCAGACAAGGAATTTTACCATCGGAAAAAAATGAAGACTCCTTTCTCAACATAGTAAAGAATGAAATACAAAATTTTAACCTATTTATAGTTGTCATTCCTTTCTCTACCCGAGCTGCATATAGTGAATCCATCAGCCTCCTGTAGCACTCATGGTGTAGCGATTCACTGGTCAAACTCCTGCCTCTCAATCCAATATTTTACAAAGGACTCACCTTATTCGTTGATAACGGATCTACCGTCTCCACACTTCCGGTTTTACTTGAGAACAGACGTCTACTTCCGTTGGTCTCCGCGCTACAAGCTATGTCACATCAGCTAACTCAGTCTTTTTATATAAATAGCCTACCATTTCTATTTTTCTCTGACGTTCTATCCCTTGGCTGTTCTTAGTTGATCATATTAGCCACTCGATTTTCGGGACGAATTCCTGCAACATTTCTCGTTTGGTCTTGACTAAAAAAAATGCGTTTTCAGATGCGTTATTAATCACTTATCTTCCTTCCTCGCCCCAGAGACACTGTTATTGGTCCACATGCTAAATCCACTGCATTTTTTGTCATACACAGACCTATCCTCATCGCGGTTGTGTGTACAGCTATAGAAACATCTACTATATAAATCAGACACTCAGTGACAAAAGCAATCATATTTTCAAATTAAATGACTACTCCTATCTAACACTATTTGACCTTAACTCTCTCATACGCAGGCCTCTCCTAACTGTCCCTTTAATTATTTACTTCCTCTCTTACATTCGGGTATACCTTGTGATCCGCATAACAATTTACGTAATCAGTCGTTATAGCCCTCTTGAAAAGGGACAACAAAAGGTATCAATTATACTCACTCTGTCTGCCAATCACTGACCATAATCTCAAGGCAATATGGTAACGTTCGGTCCCTCAAAAGACCACAAAGCCAATTCTGAGGTGTGCTTCCCAGATAAAACTACAACGATAGGTGCCCCTTTCTCTATTATAGTTTTTACCTATATATTACAGATTTATGTTGTTTTAATCATTGATCTATAATTAACTTTGGATAAAGTTCAAAAGTCAAAAAACTTTCATTAGTAAATTCAGGGTAGGCATAAACTGTGAAGCTGCCTCAATTAATCTTAACACTTCCTATTTTTAGCCGACAATTTAGTTTGTAAGGGAGGCTTCATAAAATGAATTGCGACAGCTTCACATTCTCACCCTAGCCTGAATTTATATATATATATATATATATATATATATAATGTTTGAATGTAGTTATTAGATGCAAGGCATGAAGAGAGAAAAGTTTGCTTCTTCTAATTAATGAATAATTAAAGTGTGGATTCAATAAAAAAAACCGTTCCTCTTGCTAAAAACGCGGATGCGTTGGCTTTATCCTTTACCTGCCAGACAACTTCATTCAGCTCTCCTCTCTGTTGGTAAAAATACAAAGCTGTGAAAAGTACATCTCTCTCTATTCATTTGTATCGATAATAAGAGAGTCTATTCAATTTATAGAATGACAAACGACCGTTGTCCACCATTTACTATACACGAGCTTTATTTAAAAGCAATATCCGATGTGGCGACAATTCCTCCTCGCTTAATCAAATTTAGAAATACTTGCTTTTGCTGTTGAATGATTTTACCCAAGCCTCTCCTTAAATCTGTATATTGATATAAAAAGGATTGATACTTCGACCAATTTCCTTTGACACTGTCGTGGTACAATCAATCTATACCATACACTAATCCTCTTTTATATGGGGGGTGACTTAATCACCTACGACAACGCGAAACGTTGAAGGACTGTTCGCAGGGATTAACGACCGACTAGGAGGTCACATTTAAGGCGTTGAGTTTCCAATTTTTTATAATCAAACAGAGTGCATAAATGGTTGGCGAGATTTACTAGAAAAGCCGAGAGTATCGTTCAAGGTTAGTTAAAGATGAAACAACAAAAATATAATTTTAGTTACAAAGTTTCCATAAGAATAATAATAGACAAAGAGAATTATTTAAATTGAAATTGTCTCTAAATAATAATTAGGAGGGATTCCTAAATGGAATTATTTGATTAATGTAACTAGGCTCAGATCAAAAAGGGGGAACTTGACAATGTTACTAATGGAGAGGGTTTCATTCTTCTTGTGATAAGGCGAGTGGGGAAGTAACCGATGAGGTAAGTGGGACACGATCTAAATGAGGAAGTGGGTCACGTCCGAATGAGGCAGGTGGGGCACGATCCGAACCAACCTTCCAATGAAGTTAGCCAATCTTCAAGATGACGTTCGACGGGCAATGTAGGAATTTTCGTAAATCCATGGAAAGAGGAATCTTCTTTTCATCAATGGTACTCGATGGAGATTCTCTTCGGTTCAATTAAACGAAGGAGACTGTCGCGCAAATTCAAAGGCTTACCGTTCACAGAAGCTACCAATTGACTTGCGGAGAATCACGACTGAATAAGGCTTGCAGTCTGACGAACGCTCATGGGATGAGACAATAAGGACGGCTTTGAGGTGCAGGCTCGACTCGTAAAAGATTTAACCACGCCTAACTACATTAACTGCTCTTGTGAGGCAGCTAACGGATATTCAAATTCTTTCTTCTTTTTGTATTTCTTTGGGTTCAGAGTTTACTTCACGTGGACTTATACTTAGGAGATAGAGAAAGTGAAAGAATTCATGGAACAAATGAAGGGGATATTCTTCTTGGCTTCTATTTCCCTTACAATGTACACAGTTAAAAAAAAATAATATATACATGATTAGCTGACGGGTAAACAGGCGACCTATAATTTAGTGGATTAGCCACGAAATGGATTTAGGATAAGATTATCAGCTATACAATTTTCGGTACCACGTATATACCAAACTTTAAACTAATATTGTAAAAGTATCAAAAGCCTTCGCATTATACGTCCGTACTTGCTCTTAGTATTTCGGAGGTACGACAAAGGGCAATGGTTAGTCTCGACAATAAACTTTTTCCCTATTGAATACATGCTAAACGTGGTAATACTACATACTATATCTAAAGAATTCCGTTATATTGTCGAGTAATTACGTTCACTGGGCAGTATCTTTCTGCTCGCGTAAGCCACAGGGTGACTTTAACATTCGTCGAAGTATTGGAGCAGCACGCATCCAATTTTTTTGTCACTTGCATCCGTCCGGATGCCGAAGGGATTAGAGGGATTAAGGAGCCTTAGAATGGGGGCGGACGCTAGCTTGTGCTTGAGCACCTGGAATAATGCAGTATCTTCGAGATTCAATAAAAGGGGATATGGGGAGAGGAGGCTTAGGAGGAGTCGCAGGATTGGGAAATATTTTCCCAACGTGCTCAGGAATCGAAAATTCGAGAATGTTCGAACACGAAATGACCTACTAAATAGCGGTATACCAAGATCACGTAGTCTCCGATAAATTGGTGGTGGGGGGTCAGAAATTGTTCTTTTACAGACATCGAGCTTAGTTAGAGATACGTATTTTTTTTTTAATATACAGTAATATTCAACAAGACTATCTCGATTTTGGTTCCTAATCAGAAGATGTCAATAATTCAAGTATGAGCACCCGTCTCCGTCTTCCATCAATGGTGAGGTGTGGAAAGCTATGCAGGTACCAATATTAAAAAATCACGATAATAATTTTTAAGCACTAATTTATATTTATATCATCTTAATTTGTTTCTCAAAAGTTTTTTCCATAAAAGTATTGGATTTCTATTTATCCATTATCCACCCTACTGAAAAATTCTATCATATAAAATTACACATTATAAATATGCCCAATAACTTATATATATATATATATATATATATATATATATATATATATATATATATAATAGATATATATATATATTATTTTACTCTAGAAAGTATTTATTTTATTAACTAATGCCACAAGTTCTTTGCAGTCTAAAAACATTTGGCGGCATTCAACGAGTTTTATGGATTTAGCCCCTCCCCCAACAAGGTGCATCACGTTACGCAACTAAATGATAATTAATAATTTTGCTAAAATGAAGCATCCAAAATGTATTCATACAAACTCATTTTCATTTCAATTTACTTAATTTATATTGTTTAATTTATTTTACATTTTTTAAGAGAGCTTAGAAGTTTATGTGACCTATTTATAATTTTGACAACTCAGAAATATTTTCGAACGTTCTACCAACGATTTATTTCGCATAGAACCTTTGAGATTATTATTCTACAAACATTCTCGATTCAAAGCTTAGTAAACTCCTTTTTTAACATCAAATTAATAATAATTACAAAATTTAAATATATAAAAGTTTAAGGAATTGAGGACAATTGCATATCTCCCTTGTTCGGGTCTCGGAAAAAATCCACTCTGCACGGTTTCATGGAGCCTCAGACTTATTAAAAAAGCAGATGAATGAATAGAACGGTGATGAGCAATCAGATAGGAGAAAGAGGCGTTGATGTAAGCTGAAACACAGTGTTAAATCTGTTGCATACAATGAAAATGTATACACGTCATCTGAAGAGACACAATTAGAAAAATTGTCATCTGAAGGGCCGTCAGAAATAGTCTATGATCAGAAGGTGTCCGGTATTTTGGAAGTAAGATTAAAAATGCTTCTATGAAAAACCTACTGTTTGCAGAGTAAAACCGGGAGGTGTATAAATTATGCTATAGTCCAGTATTTGTGCAACAGCCGTCAGTACACTTAATAAAATCAACAACGATGGGTAAGCGAACCTGCATAAGAATGCATAAAGCTTTTCAACTTTTCAACAACCATATCACTTCGATATTAGTATATTCTTGGTTAAAGGAAGCAGAAATAAGCGGTTAGGAATGTCGATCAGAGACCTAAACATGATAGAAAATTTATGGCATGATCTAAGGGGCCGCATACCAAACAAATGTTCATCGTTTAATCACGCTAACGATAACACTGGTCTGCCAGATTTTGCTGTTAGGGCTTTTGCAATAGACTTGAAATTATTTCCATGCACGGAATTCAAATCAAGGAGGGATTATTTTGAATCAGTTCAAATATTTTTGCTAAGGCATTTTTTTCTCTAAAAAAATAGAACTTTTATTTGTTTTTGTGCTATTTTCCCAAATATCTCCATTAGAAGTAGGGAAATTTCATATCTCCTGATCCTATAATTTAAATATTTGACTATCATCTGATGTTAATTCTATAATATGCAACAACCATAATGTAATGCAACATAAATTTGCAGCATATTTAGTCATTCTAGAACATTTCGCATCTAGTGTGACGTCAAGAATATGTCTGTATATAAGAAAAAGAAAGCAGTATTCAACTCATTAACATTCGATATCCTAATCAAATTACTAATTGCCATTAATATGGGTGCTATCAATAGTTTTATTTTCCTAAGCATTGTGATGATGATTAATGTGCAAAATGTTATACTCTGTTATTTCTCTACGCATATTTTTTTGCAAATCTTACCCTCAGGCGCAATTAATATATATATATATATATATATATATATATATATATATATATATATATATATATATATATATATATAATATTTTTTTATATATAATAAATGCTAAAAATGTTACAAATATATAAGGTGAATATAAAAAAACAATAAGAACAAAGTTTGCTGACCAAAGGTCGCGTTCTCTCAATTATTCTAATTTAATGACCTTTCGACCTTCAAAACTTTCAATAATTCTCTGACTCACCTGGCGAATACATTATCTATTTTATCTTTCGAAAGAAAATGTAAAACATCATAAGGGTTTCAAATTTCGTTAAAATCGGCGAAGTAGTTATGACGTTATGGTCAAATAATTCCCCAGCTAACCTTGCGAAGTCTTTGACAATTGTATCATTTGAAAGAAAATGGAAAACAACATAAGAGTTTCAAATTCTTTTATAATCAGCTGAATACTTATGGATTTATTGCTAAACCAAAATATTTCCCGGGGATAACCTCGACTTTGTAAATTATATTATTTGGAAGAGAATAGAAAACAATATAAGAATTTCCAATTTCGTTAGAATCGGCTGAATAGATATAATGTTATTGCCAAATAATTTCCCGGCTAACCTTCGAATGAAAAGGCAAAACAACATAATGGTTTCAAATTTAGTTAGAATCGGCCAAATACTTATCATGTTATTGCCAAAACAAAATAATTCCCAGGCTACACTTGGCAGGACCTTGGCATTTATACCATTCGAAAGAAAATGTAAAACAACATAAGAGTTTCAAATTCGGTTAGAGTCAGTTAAATACTTATGAATTTATTGCCAAACCAAAATATTTCCCGGATAACCTCAAGTTCGTAAATTAGATTATACGAAAGAAAATATTACACAATATAAGAATTTTAAATTTCGTTAGTATTGGCTGAATAGATATGATGTTATTGCCAAATAATTTCCAGGCTAACCTTCGAAAGAAAAGGCCAAACAACATAATAGTTTGAAATTTAGTTAGAATCGGCCAAATAGTTATGATATTTTTGCCAAAACAAAATATTTCCCGGGCTACACTTGGGAGGACCTTGAGTTGTATATCATTCGAAAGAAAGCGTAAAACAACATAAGTGTTTCAAGTTTCGATAGAATCGGCGGAATAATTACAATGATATTACTCAAAAAATATATCAAAAGAGGGACCGACCGACATAGTGAGATATATAGTCGCCGGCCACTAGAAAAATATTTTCCCCTAACAAGGGTGGATTTCCTTTATTTCAAAGTAATAATTATGGGAAATATGAATGCCCATTTGGGTATGCTAGGGGAAAGAAGAAATAGGAATGGTGATATGGAGGGGGTATCTATTATGTGTAGGAAAAATAGGAACTTGAGAGTAGAGAGGTTACAAGGAGTACAAGGAAAATAAGTACACTAGAAGACCTTACGATCCATAGAAGGAGGGTACTTTTGGCGCAATCCTTGAAGTTGTCAATTGGCAACCTCGAAGATCACTCGCGAGGATCTTAACGGTGAATTCGCAAGACTTTATCTAGTATTGACTTAAACCGATCAACAGATTCACTGTTGACAACTTCCGTCGGAAGTGCATTCAAACTACCGCAGATACTGTAAGTGAATAATTCCCCACACATATCACGGTGGTATCGCTTCAGTTCAAGTTTAAAGCCGTGATTTCTTGTTCTCCCCTCGATGAGCTGCAAAATGTCCGCGTAGTTCAGTCTGTCAAAGCCTCGAAGTATTTTAAACACTTTGATAAGCTGACCACGTAGTCTCTGTGTCTCCAGTGAGAACATATCTAATTACCTTATTCTATCTTCATAACTTATATGTTTGATAGAGGGAATCAGTTTGGTTGCCCTGGCTTGTATGCATTCCAATCTCGTGATGTCCTTTCTAAATGAAGGACTCCAAAATTGTACGGCATACTCCAGGTGTGGTCAGACGAGGGAGTTGTATAAACACAGTACTATCTTCTTGTTCCGATATACAAACTGTCCCTTTATATACGCTAACATCCTTTGGGCTTTCTCCTCCACGTCAATACACTGTTTCGAGAACTTCAGGTCACTGGTGATAGTTACACCCAAGTCCTTCTTAGTGTCGGTGGATTCGAGAGCAGTGCCCTTGAGGATATAGGGTGATTAAGGAATTCTGTAGCGAATATGCATCACTTAGCATTTGTTTACGTTAAAGGGCATTTGCCACATATCAGACCACTCCCCAATCTTTCAAAGATCATCTTGCAGACGGGCAGTCTTTTCATGCTTTGCAACATTCATACATAAGCTTGGTATCGTCGGCGAATTTATAAATCTTGGCAACCATGTAACCGTCCATGTCCTTGAAGTAGATGATGAATATTTGTGGTCCTAGGACAGAACCTTGAGGCACTCCGCTAGTAACGGTCACTCACTCAGAAGCCTGTCCATTCACCACCACCCGTTGTCGTCTGCCATTTAGCTAGTTCTCTATCCAGCCCGCTACTTTTCCGTCTATGCCCAGCGCTCGCACCTTCCGGAGAAGGCGGCGGTGTGTTACCTTATCAAAGGCTTTTTGAAAGTCTAAGTAGACCACATCCACTGCCTTGTCCCGATCTTGCTCACTGAAGACAAGGTGAAAGAATTCAAAAAGGTTCATCAGGCATGACCGTTTCCTTCGGAAGCCGTGCTGGAAATTCCTCAGTAGCAGCTTTGACTCTAAATGCGACGTCATTTTGTCCAACGTTATTCTTTCCATGATTTTACTGAATATCGAAGTCGGGTAACTGTGCAAAGAGGGAAGATATACTTGCAGTGAAAATTGAGTGTGCGGGTGACTGGGGTAACACTGAAAGATTTGTGGTGGCTGTGGTATACATGACTATTGAGAGCGAACGAGCTAATAATGAGAACATGACCAAGTTCAGCATCTTGAAAGAACTTTTGAGATTGAACGAGGAAGAAAAAGTAATAATTATGGGAGATATGAATGCCCATTTGGGTATCCTAGGGGAAAGAAGAAATAGGAATATTGATATGCTTACGGAATTTATAGACAAAATGAATCTGAAAAATCTGAATAATACTTTGGCAGAAGGTCGTGTAACGTGGAATACAAGGGGCAAGAGTGAGCTATTGACTACATATTGGTGAATGGAAGGATTTGTGAATCTGTGACTGGTATTTGGATTGATAAGAAGGGTATCATTAATATTGTATCGGACCATAATATGATGATAGTGGAATGCTGATTGCATGGAGAAAAGGAAGCTAAGGAGAAAGATTGGAAGAGAAAGTGGAAACTTAGGGATGCTAACTGAAAGGATTTCATGGTAGATTTAAATGAAAGAGCTGTCGAACGAAACGGCTGCAGGATGTGAATGAAATAAAGGAAATTTTAGTGGAGGACGTTATAAGAGAAGCAGTGAGACACATAGGATATGTAAGGGTGAGACCAGGGAGGAGTGTGTGTAAACCTTGGTAGAATGTTTATATAACAAAGGCTAGAAGTGAACGAAAAAAGCATAATAAGAGATGAAGGAGACTGAGAAAGAAGAAGCATGCAATTGAAGCAGCCAAGGAGGAATACCAGAAGGCATGGACAGAGTTTGTGGAACAACAGCGATAAACCAAGCGAAATATTATGAATGTAAAAGTGAAGTGTGAGACAAATGTGATTCAGGCAATGAATGAGAAAGGATTTTAAGGAGATGGGGAAAATGGTATAGTTCATGAGAGGTAAACGTGTGAGTGAAAAGGAAGGGCTGGAATGCTTGAGTGTGAGTAATGAATGTATAACAGATAGGGAGATAATCACTGATTGTATAAAAGAGTTTTGGGAAGCTAAAGGTGGGGTAAGAGAGACGGCAGACGTGAACGAAGAATATGTGACACTGGAGAGTTAAGATGCAAGTGAGCTAAATGAAAGAATTCGGAGAGAGGAAGCTAAGAGAAGTTTAAAAAGGTTGCTGGGCCCGATGAAATACCGTATGAAATGTATAAGGAAGGGAGGCGAGGCTGTGATTGACAGAATGTCAGAATTATTTACCATGATTTAGGAAGAAGAAAGCGTACTAAGGGAATGTAATGAATGCAGAGTGACTCTGCTGCAAAATGATGGGTGTTAAAGCAGAGTAAACTGAAGAATTATAGACCAATAGCCTTGTTAAATACAATAAAGAAAGTTTTCAGTGTAGTGTTGAATGAAAGACTTAGTAAATGGATTGAAATTGTCAGTGTGCTAGGTGAGGGGCAGAAAGGTTTCAGGTTTGACAGAAGAGCGGAAGACAACATGTTTGTGGTGAATGAAGTGTTTGAAAGTAAGGTGTAAGATAGAAGTAAGCTGTATCTAGGCTTCATAGAGATAGAGAAGGCATATGATAGATAAACAGGGAAGTTTTGTGTAAAGTGTTGGAGAAGGTAGGACTGAGTCAGAAGATAGTTAACATTGTAAAGAGCATGTGAGTTCATAATAGAGAAAAGTATAGACTAGGAGATATAGAAACAGGATGGGGACGGTTGGGTGTATCATCTCCCCCACACTTTTAGGCTTTTACATTGAGTAGTTAGCTGCTAGAGATTTTGGAGTTAATTTTTCCAAGGAGAAAAACCAGGTGCTAACAGTAAATAGGTCAGAGAATGAAGGCTATGCCACATGGAAAATCGGAGAAAATGTACTAAAGCAGACTGAAGAATACAAGTACTTATGAGTGTGGATCAGCTCAAAAGGCAGCGAGAAAATGAAGAATGAGAAGATTAGTATGACTAACCAGTGCGTAGGTAGATTAAGCAGGGCAGCTAGGATTAGAGCTAGTAAGTATGATGTGGTAAGAGAAGTATGGAAAAGTGTGTCGGTGCCAAGTATTATATATGGTATAGATGTAATAGCTTAGAAGGAGAAGTAAATAGACAAGCGAGAGACTGGGCAAAATAGGGTAGAAAGAATAGCCCTGAACACACCTAAGTATGCAGCGATTGAGGGTGGGAGATGTGACATGGAATGGAGTACTTTTAGAGAAAGGTGTGTGAAAGCGTCCTGGAGTTATAAGATCAGACTGGAACGAATGGAGGATACAAGATTGGCACCAAAGTTTTACTTGTGGGTGAGAAGAGTAGCAGGTGGAATAAGAGGTGCTTGAGGATGACAAATGTGTGTGGATTAGTAGCAAACTTTAGTTTGTATGAGTGGACAATGTTGAATGCAAATGGGGAAGGACATAACTGGGATGGGAGAAAGTGAAAAAGTGAAATAGACAATGTGGTGAAATATGTGGCTTAAAGAAAGTGGATGGATGAGATGGAGAGAAAGAGGACACTTGAGCTATATTACGAGCAAAAGGCTCCAAGGTATGAAAGCCTGTGGCCTTCACTTCCGTGCTAGGACACAATGTATTGGTGTGAATGCGAGAAGTTACAGATAATCAGATTCGGCAGTAAAATGTGTGAGATGTGTGATATGGGTGAGGATTAAACAATGGACGAATGATTGTAGAAGTGAAAGATTGCATGGCGGGCGTATGGAAGGTCAGAATGTTTTTGTAGGCAGGTAACATTAAGACAATACTAACTGTTTCCCTGTCCTCACAGGTAGTGCCGATACAAAGGCCAGGGTGTTTGCCGCTTAGTGTTCGCCCGCCTGGGGCTCAAGAAAGGGGGGGTTCGTTAATAACTCGATTCCATTGAATTTTATTAGCGGTCTAATGACCAACTCATTGTGGGCCCAAACAGATGTTACATGTCAGAAATAATTATTAAATTCAGTATTATACCTTAGCTGACGTCCAAAAACTGCAAAAAAATACAATTCAAAATTTTCGGATCTGAGAGAGTTAGTGCTCGCCCCTTTGTGATATACTGTTATTTATTATCAATGCTGCGTTAGATAACCATTATTGATCATCAAAGAACTTTTCTCAGGCTAATCAGAGGGAGGAATTCAGGTTAGCCCTCCCTTTAAATTTTTATCATAAATACGCCACTGATGCTGCACAAAGTAAAATTGTCATCTGAATGGAAAGTCATGTTTTCTAACAAAAGTTTCCCTAGTATTCCTCGAGTTTGTGATTCCTAAATGAAAATAAAGTTGTTGACACTTTCTCAGATGTATCAAAGTTATTGAAGATTCTTTTAATCACGCCTGTGGCCCAAACCGATTTTGAGCGTTCTTATAGCACTATGAAACGCATCACAACACTATTAAGAAATACAATGACGCAAATCTAACTAAATTTTTTTAGTTAGAGAAGAATATTTATATAAAGAAATGTAACTATTATATATTCTTATGTATGCATTGTGCAATACATACTGTACGGTATATTACAGAAGTTGTGTATTTTTAAACTTATTTGACGAACCACACGGGATCTTTTGAGCACGAGACGCCACTATATATATAAATATATATATTCTATAGGTTTGCTTGGAAGAAGGTGTATTTTCAGGTTGAGGATATTCACAAAAATTGTAAAATTCTCATTTAATCAAATACAACGTTTCAGGTACCTTATCCGACTTCTGCTGTATAAAATAGATTTAGAACAAGTTTGCAATTACGAAAATTAAAATGCACTCAAGGATTAGAAATAAATTATTTAATTAATTAAAATTTTGACAGATCGTTTGAAAACTACTGACCCTTTAGATATGGAACAATTATGGGTGCTTCAAATATGGATAAATATAACAATAGTTGATGCAATTATTGATTGACCCAGATTTTAGTCACTTAATGAAGTAGAAATAGTAATAAATTACTTAATTAATTGAAAATGTGAAAAAAACATTTAAAAACTGTTAACACCAAATATAGATGCTTTAAATAAGGATAAATATAAAATACTAAGTGGGGCAATTCATCGGTATACAAAAATATTATTCACCTTTACTGGACAGCAAAAGCGGAGAGACTGAGGAAAGATTATAGAAGGAACCGATTAAAGATTAGTAGGTTTTCAAGAAGTTTTGAGTGATTTATGAAATGAGAAGGAGAAAAGCAGTTGAATCAGAATTTAAACTGGGATTTAATTGTTTTATAAATAATGATTCAAGAATGTGGAGGGAAGTGGAATCCTTTGCATCTCCTATAATTTGAAAGTTTTTGTGGGAAATTTCTGTCTTAAATTTAATGAATGATCTCGAATGGGAGAAGTTTCTTTTTTGGTCAAGTTGGAGCCAGTGCGAGAGCTAATACCAAGATGAGAACAAACCTCAGCGTCAAGTGAGCGAACAGTGCTGGTGTTACCTGGGGCAAATGAATGTATAGACAACTGAAGAGCTAATTTCAGGTGGGAGTCTGTCTTTAGTTCTTAAAAATTGTCCAATATGAAAGTTGTTAAGGAAAACTATTTTGAAGTTGGTATTTGTGTAAACCTTTTCAAAAGCTTTTTCAGTTTTTCGCGTAAGGGTAGGTTGAGTGGGCCAATATCAGGCAGAAGACAATAGCAGATATATTTAGGGACAGAGAAAATTAGTTGTGGAAGATAGAATATTTAATCAAAAAATCGATGGATACATTTTTCTACAAGTGACGGCTGGAAACCATTTCTTCGAAAATAACCCATAAGAAACCTGAATTCTGAATGAACAAGAAAATAATCAGAGGAAAGCTGAAAGCCACGGAGAAGGAGGGTTTTGATGTTGTTGATCTTATATGAAATATCACAAAAACTGTAAAAGTTAATTCCGAGACCAGAAGAAGAGGATTTACGGTAGACAGAAGTGGTGAAGTTGGGCGAAGAGCGGGATATGAGAAAATTCAAGAATGGTAATTTTCCATTTTAGTCTTCAGCAATTGTGAATTTTTTATTGGAATGGCTATGATTAAAATAATCCAAGAATGTAAGACACTCTTGTTCTGTTTTAAATCATATAACCGTATCGTCAACAAAACGAGGGTAAAATATCAGTACAGGAGGGCTTCTTGCAAAGCAACTTCTTCAAAGTTGGACATAAAAATGTCAGCGAGAAGAAGACCCAAAGGGGAACACATTCTAAAACCATCAACAACGTTGATAGATGGAGTTGTTAAAAAGAAAACAGTTGTCTCTAATGGTAAATTCAAGAATAGACCGTAAAAGCGACGGTGTAAATTTGAGAAAGGTCGATTTATGTTTCGTGACCTCGGAAACAATCCTGATATTTATGTCACCCGGCCTGATGAAAGCAACGGTGTTGTGATTCTCAATGAATTTTATTTCATTAACAAAATGCATAACATCCTCTCAGATTCATCTAAATTTAAACTTCTCAACAAAGATCCCTCGAAACTTTCCAAAATTCTGGATGATAAAGCAAATTGTTTGCTCTCTAAACTTAAAACTCTTAATATCATTGATGAAGGAACTTATAAAGAACTTTTCTCCTCTAACTACAATCCTGGACTTATGTATGGCCTTCCCGAAATCCACAAGCCTAAAGTTCATCTCCGCCTCATACTAGCGGCATACCCAATGGCAACCTACAAAGTTGGCTCAGCATCTAGTACCTCTACTTAACCCTTTTACCAACTTCACCACTTCTATCTACCGTAAATCTTCTTTTGCTGGTCTCGGCATGAACTTTTACAGTTTTTCTGATATTCCATATAAGATCACTTGTAGAAAAATTTATCAATCAATTTTTTGATAAAATACACTACTATCCACAACCAATTTCCTCTGTCCCCAAGGATGTCCGCTATTGTATTCTGCCTGATATTGGCCTACTTAACCTTCCCTTACGCCGACAACTGAATAAGCTTTTAAAAAGATTTTACACACATACCAACTTCAAAATAGTTTTCCTTAACAACTTTCATATTGGACAATTTTCAAGAACTAAAAACAGACTCCTATCTGAAATGAGCTCTTCAGTTGTCTATAAATTCATTTTCATCAGGTACCACCAGGGAATCTACATTGGCAGCACTGTTAGCTCACTTGAGGCTGAGGTCTGTTGTTATCTTGGTCTTATCTCTCGCACTGGCTCCACATTGACCAAAAAAGAAACTTCTTCCATTCGAGATTATTCAATTAAATGAAAGACAGAAATTTCACACAAAACGTTTAAATTATAGGACATGCAAAGGACTCCACTTTTATCCGCATTCTCAAATCATTATTTATAAAACAACTAAATCGTAGCTTAAATTCTGATTCAACTGCTTTTCTACTTCTCATTTCATAAATCATTCAAAATTGTTCCCAACCTACCAATCTTTAATCGGTTCCTTCTATAATCTTTCTTCAGTCTCTCCGTTTTTGCCGTCCACTAAAGGTGACTAATATTATTGTGTACCAATTAATTGGCCCAAATAGGATTTTATATTTATCCATCTTTAAAGCATCAATATTTGGTGTTAACAGTTTTCAAACGTTTTGTTACCTTTTCAATTAATTAAATAATTTATTACTCATTCTGCTTCATTAAGTGACTAATATCTGTGCCAACAAATAATTGCATCAACTAGTGGTATATTTATCCATATTTGAAGTACCCATAATTGTTCCATATCTAAAGGGTTAGTAGTTTTCAAACGATTTGTCCAAATCTCAATTAATTAAATAATTAATTTTTAATCCTTGTGTGCATTATAATTTTCCTAATTTTAAACTTGTTTTACATTTTTTTATAGAGCAGAAGATGGGTAGGGTACCCGAAACGTTTTATTTAATTAAATGAGAAATTTTACATGTCTCATTTTGGGATTTATCCTTAACGTATATATATGTATATATATATATATATATATATATATATATATAAAAATTGCACCTTAATGAGCACATGGAGGGAGAACAAGGATTTTATTAAAGGCAAGACTAAAGGACATTGAAATCGGAAGACAAAGGTATAAGAGAGCAAAGGGCACCACATTGAATTCAAGCTATAGTTGGAAGACAGGAATAATACCAAGTGAAAAATATGTTAATACGTTCACTGGCCTGTAATTGAAACCGGGTCTCCGGAATTTCCTAGAAATTGTAAATCAAAACTATCCAAATCTATTAAAGGGAATATTTCTCAGGATTGAAGGTAATTTTAAGGGTTGTCATAACTACTTTATTTCCAACCTGCTTTCAATGTAAAGGCTCACTCTCTAATTCCCATCGAGAAGAGAGAGTAAATACAAGGTCTGTTGTTAGTAAAAAATCTTCCATTAAAAAAACTCCGGTTTCTTGTCTCATTTGCTCATTTAACTCCAAATTTGATTTCTTTTACTATATGACTATATATTTTGCTTATATGGTTTCTACATAATTTTTTTGGCCTTCAAAGAGATTCTGAAAGGCAGAAATTAAATAAGGCGGTAAATCTCTTGTCGTTTTTACCACCTGCTTACTTTGTTTTGGCTTTTTCTTTATATATATATATATATAAATATATACACTAGGGCTGTAGGAGAATCGTCACTTCCCCCCCGCCCGTTCACTCGTGGTGCAGTCACAAGGCAGTTACCGCAAAGACATCCGCATCAGGCATCGGTGGGTCCAGTGCGTAACAGCAGCGTTGCCTATTTCGGCGCCATGAAAGACCCTAAAGGTCAAAATGCAAGATCTCCCCCAGGAGAGTGAGATTCAATTTCACGTCAAATAAGAAATTGGAGACGTGTTTCTCGCAAGCTCGAAGGTAACGAAGAGCCGATGTAAGACTCGGTGGGAAGAACCGTTGGGCATACGAACTCTCCTGGGGCCGTCCTTAAGCCCCTCCTCCCCTTACCACTTCCCCATTGGGGTGACAGGGTATAAATGAGGAACACGGAGGAAAATCGTGGAATTATACGTCAGATTCCAGGTGACGAAGTCCTCGATTAAAACCGAGCTACCTAGACTGGATAGGTAGTTTACTTGGGTCGCCAGACCAAGAAGTTCCCTGCAAGAGAGGCAGGGCTACCTACCTTAAGGGGCTAAGAAGAAGCTCATCCTCGAGCTAGTCCCTGGTTATCAAACCAAACGATAAGTTAACTTTGTTAAGTTCAACTTACTCTCGCCAGAGTGACTCCTCATATCCTGGTGCACCTTAAACACCAGGGGTATTCCTCGTCCTTGAGGAATTAAGAAAAGAAGAAGGAAAAGGCTGCCCCCTCGAGCTTGTCACTCGGTGGCCACACCGAACTCCTAAGTTAACTTGGTAAGGAAACAAGTTCAAATTATTCTCATCAGAGAGGACCCCCCTCCGTTATACTCGACCTTGAAGAAGACTGGAACTAAGAAGAAGCTCATCCTCGAGCTAGTTCCTGTTTACCAAACCGTACTTTAAGTAACTTATTCTCGCCAGAAAATTCCCCCTTCGTTATCCTCGCCCTTGAAGAAGACCCTCCCCGAGCTCAGTCCTCGTCCATGAGGAATTAAGTAACGAAGGAGAAAAGCTCCCCCTCGACCTCGTTACTCGGTGGTCACACCGCACTCCAAGTTTACCTCGTTTAAGAACCAAGTTCGACTTACTCTCGCCAGAGAGACCACGACTGCCTAGGTGTTTCATAAAGCACCGTAATTTTTCTCGTCCGAAAGAACCCCCCTCCCCCGGAATACCGTGTGGACCCCCCAGCTGCTTCCCTCGCCAAAACGACCGTGTGATCTCGCCCATCTACATTTGGCCAGACGGCACGCGTCGTGAGTCAATAACATTCCTGAGGCCTTTTAAACTCCAGATGATTCCGTAAGCCTAATTCTTATATTATTGTTGTGTGTAGAGAAATTAACCAATTTTTGAGGGTCAAACTAATTTAATTAATTCTTGTTTATGATAATATTCAGAGTATTGCTGTAGTTAATGTTTAGATGTTGTGCATTCAATGGTTAAAGTTAAAATATATGTTTATTTTTGGATTATTGTGCGTTTCTCTTATATCCTTACGTGTTTCGGAACGGCTCTCTTCTTTAAGATATTATTCAGATATCAATATATTAGCACTCTTAGCACTCTTAGAACAAAAAGGGGGGGCATTCTACGACAAGGGCTATTAAAGCAAACGATTGTTCCAAGCATTTTTGTTCCAAGATGTTTCGGGTATCAACAGAGACCATCTTCACTGACTATACTAGTTATCTCGTAAGAATACACGGAAATCATGCATAACATGTAAAATAACAGGTGATTATAGAACTGATCACAATATAAAATAACAAAATTTTTAAATCACAATGAGCGGAAAAATTGTTACAAATTATTAAGAGAGGGTAAATATAAACTAGGTTGACCAAAAGCCAGATGCAATAATCATCAATCATAACACAAAGATAAATAAGTATTAAAATTGGGTAATATGAAGTTAACAAAGTATACCTCCTTTTAAAATGCAATATTTACAAAATGCAAATAAAGTCAGGAAAAATATGGAAAAATATGAAAACTAGAGATAACTGAGATAAAACTCTGTTCGGAGTGTTTTGTCTCTTGGTTGAATCTGTATTGGTTGATCTGGGTAAAGAATTTAGGAGAACAAGATAAATCATTTATTTGTGGATTACATTGTTAGTTTTAGAAATATTTTAAAAATTTTATTTCTAGATCAGAGTAAACAGAAGTTAAAGGCCGAATAGATTCAGAATAAACCATCATGTTTAAAAGACTGATGTCTAATTGTCGAAAATTCAGGGTAAGATAGAAAAATGTTATTTTCAAGTGTTGACTTCCCAAGAAACGCGAATATTTTCTTTAGGTTTAGAATTAAGTCTCCCTATTTTTTTTTATTTAAACGTTTTCCAGTGGGTTTCTTTTACATTTCGATAAACTTTATCAGTAATTTATTCCTCTTCCGATGTTAAAAAAACTCATTGCAAAGATAAAATTAAGTATTAAGCAAACCAATTCGAGAACAAATATAACAGTTTAAAATTTTTCGCAAATTGTGTCCAACTTTCGAAAAGATAGTTAAATGGTATTTGCTAACCTGTAAAAAGTAAAGTTGTGCTCATTTCAAAGTGTTCGTCTTCTAGTTCTAAAATGCAAACTATCCTTTTTGATGCCAATAAATTTTATTAACTCGATACCGATCCTTCAAATATACCTTAAAAATTAACGACACGAGAAACAACTTTTTTTCATGCTGTAGAGAAAGATAATAATCTTGGTGACGTTTACAAGCAATTTTTTTCCTCATGAACTTCCCCTGGAATAACACTGAGTAAGAAAATTTCACCTATATCTTGTCGTTGGGTTAAAAGTCTGATTTCCCAATTGTTTGTGGCTCTATTAAATAAAAAAAAAGTCAATTTTAATCCCCAAACTTTGCTTTTGTGGCTAGGAAATAGAATTATTAAATTAGCCCATTTCGAGGAAATAAAATTATTTTAATGCAAGTAGTAGAAATATATAAAAAGTTTCAGGGGTTATTTTTTCAGTTATGGTATAAACATGATATACTTCATTGAAAAAGTTATAGAAAGAGTAATATAGTAGTAATAGATATTATTTCCCTTATATTTTGCGCCATGCACAGAAATGGTCTTTCTCTTAAATTCTAAAGAGCTTGAGCAATAATTTGGTGAAAAATAAACTGTAGAGCTATCTATAAAATTCAATAATTTTTTAGGTTTGAAGAATTTCTAGAACATTCTGGCACTCTACATGGCTGAATAATTAAAAATAATGTCTAATAAACAGATCCGTTTAAATCTCCCAGTCACAGCGCAAACATCGTCACTCGCCATTCATAGAAGCATTCGTCATACATGGCATCAAAAGCTTTCAAGCATCCGAGAGATGCATTTTGCTATGTTTGCCGTGAATTTATTAAGAAAAGAACGAAAAATACTCTGTAGAGAGATCAGCTAAAATTTGTGATGCCTACAAGGCATATTTCGGCATGCCAGTCGGAGATCAAAATAAATCTTTGGCACCTTACTTCACCTGCGAGCTCTGCAAAAGAAATCTAGAAGGTAATTGTCGTGGTATAGCCGATTTCCAATACAATATGTATTAATGAAGAAAATTCAACCTATTAAAGCTGTCGTAGAATTGCTCATAGTCTGGTCCAATAATTATTCTAGTCCTTGATCTGGACACATATATATTAACATAGGCTTTAATTCCTACTGAACGTGCGAAAGCTGGTTAGAGGCGAGTTGTGCCGTAGCCAGGATTCTCACTATAAAAGTCTCACTTGTTACTGGGGGGAGGTTTGTGTTTGTTAAATTCTAAGTGTGCATAATACAGGTTGAATAAATTAGCCGAAGGAATTCTTAATTAAAGTCTTGCCAAGGGTACGTAAGAAAAGACGAGCCACAAATAAACACACCAACAAAAATAAACTTTACTTTACACAAAAAATAATAATTAGTAGCAAAAGTTAAACGCGCATTTGGGTAAATAAGGATTAAATATTAAACACTGACGTTAAGCGTCTAGATTTATAATGACTCAATGAGAGTATCAATCACTGTTAATTAAATAGGTAATTTAAGAATAGAGGGACACTGGGTTTACAGATTACCATTAATTGTGATGGATTGGAGAGACGACTACTTAGATCCATCGGGGTGGTTCGGGTGGCGTTAACACGAGTTCTTAGCGAGAGGGAGGGATGAGACCACGGGTTCGGGGCTGCTGACTGCAGTTCCGGTTAGTTCACTCCTAACTGGATGTGACACTAACAAATAGTAACTTCCAGTAACTATTTGGATGTTCCTTTTCTTTCTCAAGGTCCGTTGAGCAACAGAGCGTATTCTTCTAGTCACAGACTCTGCGGGGAGGGATTTGCCTCAGGAACACTTTGAGACAGCGACCAAGTTAACTCGGCGGTTGATTTGGCAGTCAATACGTTACGGCAACGACTCTCGTTCAACGTGAGGGTTACGCGAGTTGGTTTGGGACACTGCTCTAGAGGAATGAACGGCGTCGTGATTTATACCGCGGACTGTGTGAAATCGAGAGAGAGATTCCATTCACGACAATTCGCTTATCTCAGCGCCTTCTGGAAAATCTCCATGGTATCATAAAGGAGGCAAATAGAATTTAGGCTTCTCTGTGAGATAGGCCTTCTTTCTTCAGACATCCTGTCGCCTGTTGGGGAAGGGTGGGGGGGGGAGAGGAGACGAAGGTCAACTTAAACGACAAATTTCTTTCGTTCCCACGATTGTATGGCGGCATGCGAGTATGTACGTTCCATACCGTCACAAAAGGCAACCATCCAAAGACTAAAGGCTACGTTGATACGCAGATTATAAAGGGCTGGTTGAGACGTGGAGTCAATTCACTTAAATAATCAAGCCGAGTTCGAGTTTGGCGAGATTTGAATAACGAGGCTGAGAGTGACGTTCAGGTTAATTGAAGCTAAACATAAGAAAATTTAAAATTTATTCACGAATTAAAATGATCAAAAAGATAAAAAGGGAAATTAATTATTTGGATTTAGTAGCGTTACCGGTGTGCAAATCTAAATGTAATTAATAAGTTTAGGGCTACCTGCTCAGATCCAATTGGGCTTACCAGATAAAAGAGGAAAAGGGGCTTACAGGTCGGAGGGCAACGGCGACTTCACAGGAGATTTAAGGGATAATTAGGGGCTAGGCGAGACGATCTTGTCGGCGTCTTCAAAGCAGGGATCCTCTTTAGGAAAAGAGTGGGAAGAAGGGTATGGAAGGCATCTTACTTCAGGGGCTATGAAGGCGTAAGTTATAACCTTAGCTGATGCTCGAGGGGGGAGCTGGAATCATTGGTGATTCTCGGTAGAGGTATGGTTACCTCAGATTAACTTAGACGTGGCTTGGTGCTTCGAGGACTCGAACGAGTAATCCGGTGCAGCTGCTTCAGAAGACTGCGGGGCCGTGGCTTCCGTTTGACCGAGGATGCTATACCGGGGAGAGTGTGCAGACATCGACTGGGTACACACTGACTTGGGACGGTGAAAGGAGGCTGAAACACATAGGACTGACGACACTGGAAAAGAGAAGAGCTTGATGAGACAAGATTGAATTATTCAAGATACTCAAAGGATATGAGAACACAGATTCGGATCTAACCTAATCTAATGTTAAATATAGCTGCCAATTTCAAGTTCATGCCATAAGAATTTATATACAAAGAAATAAATAGAACTTTAAGAAATCACTTTAAAGGTAAGGAAACCTAATATAAATCTAAATCATTACCCAAATATTTTTCTTTGCATAATTGTTCTATCCTTACCTTTCTGATAAGATATTCTACTTTGGTAACGTAAAATATTCCTCATCTCGAGATAATTAACTAGAATTAATGAAGAAAGATTTTCTCCCAACTAAAACTTAACCAACAGAGCTTCAGTTATCGTTCGCTCTTATGATAAATAATAAGTTTTCATAGATTACTTTGTCAGTACTTTACTTGGGAACTCCATTATACACTTTCTCCAGTAAAGACTAGAAACCTCCTACTCTACTGATAAAACAGCAGTTAAAACAGAAATTTATATATAGAGTTCATATTCTGAATTAAAAAGATGAAATAAAACAAAGCGAAGATCATTTCAAATGAAAGGTGTTCGCTCAGTTTGAATATGGACGTTCTTTCAGTGGATGCTCACACAATTTATTTACTTTAAAATGATTTCTATGAGGTATATTTCGATTTTCTATGGAAAAGTAATATTTTAGTGAACCAGATTTGAAGAGAATATCAGAAAAGCGTTAAGACGCATTAAAAGGCAGAGAGGAGTAAAATGATTAGGAAGGATAAGAAAATAACTGTATTTATGTAAGAAGGATTATATTAACCAATATAACTTCATTAGCAACTTCGTTTGCAATATTTGCGGTCAGCAGACATTAATGCCACTTCAACGAAAACGCCAGATTTATGCTTAACATCTTTTCGATACAAAATTCTCCTTCATAGATATGATGATGTATGATCTGTGAACTTCTCGTCCAGTCAGGGTTCGCTCCTGCGCATAATAGTCAAAGGAAGATCATCCCAAAGTTATTCATAGACGCTTAACATATCCGATCTCACCCACATTCTATTCCGTCAGCCATCTTTCTTCATCGTACCGGTTTATGCGATTTTCCCCTTTTAAATACATTTATTACTCTACCCTCCTCTTTTCCTCATCTCATATCTATACCACTCCAATTCTTGGCACTTTTTTGGCTCAAATACTTACGTGGATTAAGTGAGATTCTCAAAAAGGGTCTACTCAATACGCCCCTCCATCACTAGAAACAATATATTTATAGTCCAAGGCTTCAGAGCCCAGTGAGCTCTATCCGAGTTTAGACGGCTTTTTTGACACGAACCGCAAAATATTTTCGATATTAATTGTGTCTCACTTAAAAACAGACATTAAAAAATATTAATAGTTTATAATCCATCGTTTAATTGAATGAAATCCGGAAAATGTTTATATTTTTATTGGACTTACGTCGTTTTAGTTAGTAGGTTTAGAAAGTATCTTTCCGAAAATTCTATTCTCAGAAGCGTGCGAATATTAAAGCACGTCTCATTGACATAACTGTATCTCGGTTTACAATTGCACCTTTCAAAGATACCACACCCGATACCAAGAGAAGAAACAATTAAAACCGTGAAAGAAATCGGTTTAAACTGGGAGAAAAGAAATTTTTCAGTGTCATCTCATTTCGTCATTAACCCGATGACGTTTTCTATACGAAAAACACAGTTGCGAAGTTCGTGCCTTAGTATCCTTGAATACGAACAGCTATTATAATAGGCTCTTGTATTTTTAATTTTTAAACGAAGATAACTCAAGCAGCAATGTAAATTAAAGGCGCATTTTAAAAAAAAACAGCGTATATTATAGGCTCGTAGAAGATTAGAGAATTTCTGAGAGGGGCTCTGACATATACTTTCACAGGCTGGTCAGCACACTACTGCTGGATGCATTTAATTGATTATTAGATGTAATGCTTGTCTTAGAGATGAATCTCTAAGCTGCGTATCTGGGGACGGTCTCACTTGATTCCCCGGAATCTGTTCACCCCTTCAATACTCTCCTTCTTATCTGCAGTTTCGATGATAGGTTCAATTTAGATATACCAAGTATATTTTCTCAAAGTTGGTATCACAAAGCCATCCTCGACTTCCTCTGCGACTTAAATCAGAACAAATCAAGGAGCATCTGCGTAGGTCCTTCGATCCAGGAAGCTTGAAGTTCCACGTTGAACCAAAGTATATATGAAATACCATCCAACGATGAATTGCAAAACGAATAGCAGATTCTTCTTGTACTTTCATTTAAATCCGTGCTTGATCTAGTTAGCAAAATGCTGTCGTTTACTGGTCCTATATCCAATGGGGCCAGTGTTGCAGGAAACACTCCATCCCTGAATACACTGAAAACTTTGGAGGCATTGATGATCATTTGAAAGATGTTGGATAACATTATCTCACAGTTTGATCAGTGGAGGAGCAACATAAATCTTGATGAAGTTTGGATTGCTAGCAATGTATGTAGCAGAATAAAGGAGTTTTCTTATTGGCTCGGATAATATGTTGTCAGAGAGGGTACATATATCTATTAAGATCAAAACTGAAATGGCTCAAGGGAAGTTCACCAGTGAGCATCTCTCACACAGAGTCATGAAGGTCACCTTTACCTTTCTAACATGCGGTTCCACTAACAAATCAGACAAGGGTATACTTCTTTAACCAGTTTGTCCATTTAGTAGTTCCTCCTCTCATATTCTCTTATCTGCCCCCAGTAGAAGACATACCTCATCATATCGCTCGCTATTGGCAGTTTGGACACCACCAGCTTGAAGCCAGTGCCAAGTAAATTACCAATATGAAGAACATGTAGCGCTCTTCATAATTGCAAAGTGAAGTAGGTTCAACGAGCAACCTCACAAATGAGCACCTTGTTGGACCTATGAAATTCTAAAAGCGGGCACGCGTATTAATCACAGAAATAATATGCCATCTAGTAATTATGAACCAATGTATAATAAAGCGAAATACCTATATATATAATGTTAAATTTCAATTGTACATGTGTAACGACGCCCAAATTGCAAGGTGAATTAAGCTCAATGAGAAATCTCACAAATGAGCACCCTGTTGGTCCTATGATATCTTGAAATTAGGCATACATATTAACTAGTGAAATAACATGCGTGTCTAGTTTGAAGGCTCCAACGCAGAAACACAAACACAAACACGAGGAAACAACTGCGAGACGAAAAGGACTCGACGCAAGACAATGGAGGCAGCTGAGTAAAATTAGGGTGGCATCTAATCTGACCAATTAAAATTCACTTGGATATGCGAAACAAAAAAGTGAACAGTTGCCTCACTTGCTCTGGATGCCGGTTTGATAAAATCAAGATCAGCCGATCAAATACAATAGATACATGACCACAATAAACACGTACAGACCGTTTTAACTCTGCCCAGGAGCCTTAATAAAGTACACACGAACATAATTCTCACAACGTAAGCTCACCCTCCCTTAACTGAGGGGGGATGGGTATAAATGGACAGGGGGAAACATTCAACACATGGCTTGCTGATATTCAGATGTATTCATTCGTCATAAATGTCACTCTGATTTTCGTCTCGAATCGGTTCATCCTCCTTAAGTCTTGCTGTCCTAGACCTACATATATAACGTTAGAAAAAGTTTACAAAAAGCCGTGTAAGACTCGACTATCTTGTTTGCCCCAATCAAGTTAGACCTAAGCCAAGAATAATGCCTATAAAACTCCATTTTCCTTTAAAGTCATTCATTTAAACCAGTAATTGCCAAGTAGCTGCGTGGACAAAGCCCATAAGCGGATTGCCCACAAGAACTTTAAGAGTCAGAGCAAACCCAACAGGGAGACATCAAACGCCTTCATCCGACACTCCCTTTACGGGCAACCCTGCTTCAAGAATAATAACCCTATATAAACTGGTAACTCCCCATATAAACTGATGACCACCTATAAACCGCCCCCCTAAATCCCATAAAAATAAGTTCGTCCTTGTTCTAACTTGAACCATATTTTTAGGGGTACACTCTTAAATAAAACGCAAATAAACAGATAAATATAGAATACAAACAGGTATTAATGTATTTCACAGTTAATTATTACGGCAAATGTCAAAAAATTTGCTGAATATGTGATTATGTTATATGACATGTAACTCAAAGTAAACGAAAGTAGTTAAGTTAAGGCCATGACTGAGAAGTTTCTGTTTGAGCCAATAGCCATTGAAACTAGTGGATTTTTGGTCCTTCAATTACACCTGTAATTGAAAAAATATCTTTTCTTTTTAGGGAGACTACTTCTGACCCTAGGGAGGCATAATGTTTCAAGCAGAGGCTAAGTATTGCTGTTCAGCAGGGCAATACAATCAGTATATTATATGGGGTTCGAGTTGCTCACGGTATGGGCCTAGACTTTGAACCCCGAGTTTTATCTATCGATACCTTTGTCTTTCTCTAGTCACTAACGCTTCTTTGACGCGAGCTTTTCTCTTTTCTCAGCCATACTCCATCCCAGGATGTGACGCTGGGCCACTTCATCTTAAGTTTGTGAGCAAACTTCATATTCTCAACCAGCTATTTCCGCAAGGGGAGTGTGTTCTAAATTAGGTTAAGTACAAAAATTTTGCAGCCTCTACTAGTAGCAGATATTATCTTGCCTACTAACTTCTTTCAATATATCTGAATGCTATCCATTTTATATAGATGGTTGATTTACCAAAACTGTATTATCATTATAATTAAGCGATCATGACGCTATTTTTCCTGAGTATTTGACTACCTTATATATATATATATATATATATATATATATATATATATATATATATATATATATATATATATATATATATATACATATATATATATATATATATATATATATATATATATATATATATATATATATATATATATATATATATATATATATATATATATTATGAATTATTTAGAAGAATGTTCTAGGAAAAAAAATGGGTTCAGCTCTGATAGAATTCTTAGAAAGACACTTTAAAGGGTAACTTCAATAACAAAATGATGTCAAATCGATAATAATAAATAGCAAATTGATGTAGATTAATTTTATCAAAATTAAAATTTGGGTGAAAATTAAGAATATCTAAGCCATGTTTTTAGTATTAAAACCAGTATTACTGGTGTTTTTAGGCATTTTAGTCGTCATTTACATTTTTGGTTAGGCGCGACAGCTCTTATTTTCAACATACTCCACCTTAATGGAGTGAAAATGCAATCAAATTAGTCCATCTTGCGTTCTTTGATGTGAAAAGAAACTGTTTTTAAACATGGGCACCCGTAATTTGCACCTAATACTAGGCTCTCGATTTGCTAAAACTCCTAGGTGAATAAAATAAAGCAGTGATGAGGGAGGGGTGGCCATCTCCCACAATTAAGGGCGATATGAGTGTGCGAAGCCCCCCATTACGAAATAATTACGTTATAGCTAAAAAACAATTCTAAAGCCTAGCATTAGGTTGAAATCAGGGTTGTCAATGGTTGAAACCAGGAATTCTTTTCACATGAATAGAAGGCAAGGTGGACTTATTTTAATTTACTTTTCACCCTATCAATCAGGAGTATCTTAAAAATATGTACGTTCTCGGTCAAACCGAAATAATATATGACGACTACAATACCTATAAACACCATTGGTACTGTTTTTAATACTAAAAATACTGCGTAGGTCTTCTGAAGTTTCGCCCAACTTTTCCTTCAGATTTATTTTCTAGGCCCCAAAATCTACTTTAAGACTCACCCATTCCACGGATCTGAAAAATTACATAGTTTCACCCTTCTTACATCCGCACGGAAATAGGTTTAATCCTTGGGTTCGAAGAGAACTAGTGCAAATTTATGCAAGAATACCTAAATTTTTTATGTACATAATAAAATTCATACCTATTTACACAAGCACCCTTAAAATTATATGGATATGCTGTATATATAACTGCCTGAATCATGTATGTATGCCTGAAATAACTCTTTTGAACACAAAAGATACACCCAAATTGAGTTGAACTGCAATCTCATTAGACTGGTTGTCTGTGACTCACTCATTCGAAAAATTGGAAGACCCCCTAAAATTGAATCTTTAATTCATTTTATCTTTTTGTTTTATTTTTCTTTTACATTCCAAAAAGATAAAAAAAAGTGTGATTATTTTAGATTATTGTATTTTTATAGCTTATTTAAGTAGTCTCCATTTTGTCTAGTTAAATATTTAAAGTGGAGAGAGGATTTGGTGGAAGACCTATTTTTTGTTTCGCCCATACCAACACAAACGCCAATGAAAGCGTTTATGCTACTTACAAATCGATATTTTTTTTTACGAATTTTAGGGTTTCCTTCACGTATTATTTGATATTTTATCGGATCATTGCATGAAATATTAGGCGGTTTATGTAAGAAATAATTTGAAATATATTATTATCATAAAAGGGAATGCTAGCAGAGAAAGCAAGGATTATAATTGATATATAATCGAGAGAGAAATTCGTATACAGGTTGTATGCTTATATAATCTTGTTTAGTGAGAAAAATACTCATTAAAGGGAGCAAACATTAAAAAAAATACAGAAAAAAGGATCAGCAAAGTCCCTAAGATCCGCTCAAGGCCAGTCCGCTTTCAGATGTTAACTACCACATTCTAATATTTGTGTATCTTGCTTTTTTTAACTATTTTAACTCTACGGAAAACACTTATCTACATGTGTATCCTTTGTATATATATTTTTCACATTTCTTTTCAATATTTTTATTCTACTTTACACACTTATCTGCATATGTATCATTCTCCATTTCTCTACATGTCTATTCTAATTATTTAAATTCTACGATACACACTTCGAACAAGGTAGGGAGGTTGATAGGACAGTATTCTTTTCTACCGCTGGCTTTGCCTGCTAGTGATTAAAATAATATACTTATAGGACAGACAGAAAAAGAAAAGGTGAATTCACATTCACTCCATGCAGGGAGGCGTCACTGGCATCTTTTTATGCTAATTTACTTTTATTTTATTTTATTTTCTTCTATGCTCCTACTACGTTATATTTACACTATCGAAGTACTCCTAAATTCGGTTTTTGAACATATTAACTGACCTGCTTTCTACTACACGGTTGGGCAGGCTATTCCACGTTTGCGTGATTTTAAACGTGAAATAATTTTGAGCTATAGTAAAGTTAAATCGCTTGTTCACTAATTTTAAATTATTTTGGCTCGTGTTGGCCCTTTCATCCATCTCGAACTTATAAAAATAGGTGCTCAAAGAAAGGGAGGATTTTCGGGGATATGAAAATGTGTGGTAGTTACATTTCCATATAATACAAACGAGAATTCAAGTTGGGCTCACCCTCAAGTTGCTCGGCCATCTTTGATGAAAAGACATAGGTTAAGGAGAGATTGGATTCCTACTTGTTCCTAGCATGCTAAGTTATTTTCTTAGGCTATAAAACGTACATATATTTGTTTTCCCTAGTTCTTTTCTTTTCTAGGCTATCTACAAAGCCTCTTTGCTCGTAATGAATTCATTACTTTTAAATATTGTGCATATTCCAGAAAATTACAAATACCACTAACGCTAAGGACAAGTAAGTCTAAAAGAATCTAAGGCCAACATCTTTTCCTCCCAAATATGTCGTCCTTTTGGGATTCAAGGAGAATTGCGTAAAATTCCAATTAGTTTGTGATCTTATTTTTCGAGCAGACATATAAAGTTTAAGGATACTTTTAATCATGTTGGATTTTAAACCAAAATTATCCAGGATTGATTCTAGAAGTGGGCTAAAAATAAATTCAGTATCTTCTACTTTTGATAGGTAGTGATTTATGGGTAACAAGAACAGCGGGAGAAGGTTTTTGGCGTAAAATAGTAGTGGGTGTAGAATAAGATAAATTGCATCAATTATAGCATAGGATATTTACCATGATTATTGTTCATATCAATGATATATATGTAAGATTTTTAATTAGTGGAAAGAAAAATCATGGTGCGAATTTTAAAAATAAATACAGGTCATATTGTCATGTTATATTTAGTTGGTAAAGGAAGTAGATGGTAGACATTAAATGTAGACAAATCAAATGGTTCTGGCCTTCGAGTAATTTATCTTTAAATAGATATGTGGATTATTTGCAGCGAATCACATTGGTAATATCATATCCATATATAACCTTCCTAAATTTTTTTAGTAGACAAATAGATCCCAAGTGCTTCACAGTCAGTGGTGGAAAAATGTGTTAAGCCTTAGATCAGCTAGAACTAGCAAAAAAGATATGGAGTTCAACTCTCTCAACCTCCTGAGCCAATACTTCGCTTGAAAGCATTCTGTTGTTTCAAATTCTCTTTCGAGTTATATAATTACAATGCCCTCCCAAGATTACCCCGGAAAATATTTTCTCTAAGCAATAACATCATAACTATAGCAACAATTATAACAAAAGCTAAAAGTCTTATGTTGTTTTACATTCTCTTTCGAATGATATAATTAGCCTGGGATTTATTTTCTTTTGGAAATAACATAATAACTATTCGGCACATCCTAACGAATTTTGAAACCCTTTGTTTTTTACATTTTCTTTCAAACGTTATAATTGTCAAAGTACCCCTAATGTTAGCTCGGGAATTATTTTATTTTAGGCAATACTATCATTACTTTTCAGCCCATTCTAACGAAATTATTAACTTGTTTATTTTTATCATTGAATTTGTAATGAAAAAGGTCATAAGAGAAACTCATACTGGAATATTTTGGAAGAGACGTATGAAGTTAGTCGAGTTGAAGTACGCAGGTGAATTTGTTATAATTGCAGAGAGCTGTGAAGATATGTATAGAGTAATAGATTGTTTAAATAGAGAATGAAAAAGATATTATTAACAATAAATTGTTCGAAAACGGAAATAATAAATAAGAATTTGGGAAAAACCGAGAGTGTGCCAAATGAATGATTCAGATGTTAATGAAGTAGAAAGTTTTAAGTACTTGTGTATGATTGTATCAAGGGATGGTTCTTTAAAAGAGTTTGAGAATAGAATTCAGAAAGCTAAACAAGCAGTGGGCATGTTATGTGTGCGGAATAATAATAATTTTTCCATACATACTGAGATAAAAATTTATAAAAGTATGGTGAGACCAATTCTTATATATGGATATAAATCGTGGTATACTACGACAATCAGAGATGCAAAACGTTTGGCTTTTGAAAATTAAACGTTGAGAAGAATATTAGGTATACGATGGCAGTATAGAGTGACAAATAAGCGAGTATGAGAAACTACGAAAGTACAACCAATAGATGAGTATATGAGATTGTCGCGATTGAAATGGATGGGGCATATTTATAAATGAGATGGACGATATGTGCAGTATGCACCAAAGTCGGAGGCACCTGGAAGTAGGGTAAGAAGTAGAGAAAAGGAAACATGGATAAGGACCATAAAAAGATAGGCAGGAGATTGTTAGGATGAAGAATTCGAGGAAATGGCTAATGATAAGTACTGGCCAAGAGAGTTTATTATGGCCCTTTGTATCCCGTGGGTGCCATAGGAGTTTGATTGATTGAATGATGTTGTTTTCTCTTCTGAATGATATAATTTCTAAAATCTTCCGAAGATTAGACATGGAATTATTTTGTTTTTTAAATAACATCATAAATATTCGACCCATTCTAACGACATTTAAAACAATTATGTTGTTTTACATTATCATTCAAATGATATAAATGACAAGGTTCTCCTAAGGTTAGCCCAGGAATTATTTTGTGTTGGCTATAACATCATAACCATCCAGCCTAATCTAACGAAATTTAAACCCTAATTTTTTTTTTGCATTCTCTCTCGAATGATATAATAGGAAAGGTTCTTCCATGGTTTGCCCGGGAATTATTTTGTTTTGGCAATAACATCATAACTATTCTGCCGATTGTAAGGAAATTTGAAACTCTTATTTTATTTTACATTTCTCTTTTGAATAATATTATTAACAAATCTTCCCAAGGATAGCCCTGGAATAATATCACAACTATTTGGCTAATTCTTAAGAAATTTGAAAACCTTATGTTGTTTCACATTCTCTTTCGACTGATAGAATTGGCAAGATTCACTCGAGGCTAGTCCGGGAATTATGGAAAGTCTTGAAGCTCCCAAGGTCATAAATCAGAATTAGTGAGAGCTCGCGTCTTTTTGCTGAGCAGACCTTGTTTTTAAATATTTGTTTTATGCGTCGAGCAATGACATAAATTCTTAGAAAAATGTTCGATAGAAATCTTTATACCAATATAGGTTCTAGATTCATTGATTGTCTAGAGAATGGGATAATTAGCCAGCCCGGCTAATTTTGTGGGATCTGATTTAATGCCTTGCGATGAATTAAATAACCTAGGTATGCTAATGATTTTTATCTGTTCACATAGATTCATGCTCTTTGCTATTGCGCTAATTTAAAATGATTTAAAAGGAATACTTTCTTGATATTTAATGAACTTTAGTGTGTAACCTTATTATATAATAGGTATTTGACACAAACATTTATTTATGTTATTTCCTTATAACATACGTCGGATGCACAAGGGAGTCATCATATTGACTTCATATATAATGAAACTGTAAAACGTTACCTTGTATCGTCAAAACAATTAATTTTCAAAATAATCTAGCCACCTGCTTCCAAGCTTAATTCATTAGAGTGAGTGAGTTACACTGTATCCTCTCTACCCCCTACATTATCAAAATTCACGCATTGCCTTCCTAGCAACGATTGATAGCACCTAAAAAGCATTAGGCAAGAGAAAATGCTAGGGTTTATGAATGAATCTCAGAAAACGTATTTGAATACGGCAATAAAAGTGAACTATATTCAGATTCCTTTGTTCTTGCTTGATTAGAATCAAGTGATTCTCAAAGTGGAGAAAATGAGCTAGGAAAACATCCATATAACTCTGAAAATTATTGAATTGATCACTTTAAATAAAGAAGCATATGTATATGTTTTTCTAAAAAATATTGTAATAGATAGTTTCTGAAAATAAAATCAACATATCACTTAAAATAAGAAAGAAAGAAAATAGTATCATAAAATATATATATATATATATAAATATATAAATAAATATATATATATATATATATATATATATATATATATATATATATATATATATATATATATATATATATATATATATATATAGTTGGTACCAACCGAAGAGATGACGCATCACTTCGAGGAGGAAGGAACGAATATGAACCTGCTTGTTGCTCCTGATGGAACATAGTGGAGTCAAATTACTCTTCATATACAATCAACAGGTAAGCAAGCATAGCCAATCATTCTACGGGATGTCTTTGGTTCTAGAGCGCATGCGTATAGAAAAGTAAATAGTGGGCGTCCCTATTTTCATGGTGATTCGTCGTTAAATAATTTATAGTGCAGCACCTTAAGATATATACAATCTCCGAACCCTAAAAGCAGACTACAAATCAGAAGTAGCTCAGTTGTAAAGAAATAGAAGCAGTTATAGATGTTATGTACATACGAGGGGGTAGCCGGAACAATGTTACAAACTAGTCCCAACCTACAGTTTCTGATCATTTTCTCAGAATAAAATAAGATATACTTTTATACCTCTGAAGCTGGCCAAGCAACTGAAAACGAAAGGAAAAAGCCTATTCGGAACAATTAAAAAAATTAAGAGGAAATTAACTGTTGGATTAAGAAACAAGACGGAACAGATTTAATCTAATCATAAATACAATTATAATGATATAACACAGACTGTTTATTGAGATATGGCTAAAAAAGTGTCCTTCTTCTTAGTAATCTCCACCTAATTTCATATATTTTGTATTGCGAAGAAAACACCAGAAAGATTCAAAATATTATACTGAAGCTAAATATGGAGTAAATATCTTAGACCAAAGTTTAGTTTAAAAACATTTACAAGGAGGCGGCCTGTTCATTCACTCCAAATATTTTTGGATCTAGCAGCCAGATATGCGTGAATCATTGACAAGGACAAGTAAATCTCTATTTAGAAAATTTCCAGACGAGTTTTCATTTAAAGATTGCCGAAGGTATTAGCTGAGCCATACATGCAATCAAAGAATTATGATCAATCTTAAACACTGGTAGACCCTGACACGGGAGCTTCCAAAGAAGTACTACCAGATAAAGACAATTGTAAAAAACATCGTACTATGGGTATTTTCATGCATTGCAAAAGTCACCGTGTGGAACGTGTACATCTAGGATTAAGCGTGTTTGAAAATAGTGTTGAGATGGAGTGTAACTTTTATTGCTTCATCTGAATATAATTTTATAAATAATTGTAATTAATTAATGTCAAAAATCATGAATAAATGTCAATCTTTACTAGCAATATTTTTCTCTTTGTTCACTCACTGAATTAGAATAAATCAAGAGCAAATTAAAAATTCCAACATAGAATAGAATGCGCAAGTACATATGCAGATAAAATTCACAAACAAATCTAGCTACAATATTTTATTAGCTTTTAAAATAAATAAATGAAGGAGTCATAATGACTCCAATCGAGTATTCGAGGAACTTCATTAAGCCTGGATTCCTAGTGTTAAAATATAATCACTAAGACTATGGAAATTACTGGAAACATCTCGACTGAAAATAATTATATTGTCAAACTAACCTAAGGTTACAATATCAACCATATTAGGTACGCAGATGACATAGTTGGAAAAATTTGCTATTCAATCTTGAACAAAGAAATTGTTACAGACTAATATTTTGGCTTAGAAATGCGTTTCGGTTTCAACATTGCAACAACGAGAAGAGTAGTAAAAATCAATGGATTCCAAATAAGTTCTATTTCGCTATATGTAATATAATTAGCTCCAGTTACAGTATATAAAGCTACTATAGGCTATATGTCGAGAATGAAGGATCCTTGCCGCCATGTGCCCCATCGAAACTAAGAGGTCAGGCATGATGTCAGTCCAAGAGAACGAGGACCGTGCGAACAGTTAGAATATCGAACTGCTTCCTGCGATAAGCGAGAGGTTGGAAACTCAAACGCTAGCTTCTGTCTTGTCCAAGGTCGTTATCCAGAAATCCCTGCCAAAGTATGTACTTCCCATCCCTCAAGCGCTATGTTGGTGCGTGGAGAGATTTATTCGCACCTACCCTTGGCGTAGACAATGAAGGTTCCGGCTGGTCCCTATATATTGTTGGTCCCAATTGGGCATCGACAGTATATGCCTGCCTTTTAGAACGAAACACGTCATTCTTGATCGCGCTCCCATTTATCTACGAGCCGAAAGCTAAAATTATACTGAAGGATCTGAACCCCAGTCAATTGGCCCATCCTTGGTTTCGATAGATTTCGTTTGGCATGAAAACTCCCTCCAGTTACTGTTACTACTAAAGGTTAAACTCCCAGTGGCCTTTATCCAACATGCTGCCATCTGTGGAATAAATAACTTGAAAGCATTCAAGGCTAGCGGGCTCAAAAATGCACTTGCCGATTTAGCCCACCTCAACTAAATGTAGCAATCTTAGCTTGGTCACTTGCCAAACCGCTAGTGTACCCGCCCGTCTTATGAGACCAACGAAAGGCAAGGAATGACTAGTTCTCTTTGACTTTTCTATCCTTCTCTATTTTTTGAGAAGAATGCACTTGGCAGTCAGGGTGGAGTGCTTCCCTCCTATCTCTGTTGGTCTTGAGGTCCAGAGCTGCCTGAAGGATAGCTTGCACAAACGGCACTCAGATTTGGCAATGATCCCAAGCTTACCCAAACTGCAAAATAATTCCATCTGCTGAGAGTTCAACTTCAGGACCTTGTTCACCTAGAGAGGGGCCTCTAAGCAGTCATCTCCCCCTTAAGTTATCACGTATCCCGATTGAAGACTCTTTGGTCTTCGCTTGGCGAACCAACCTACATCGGTAAAGATAATGGAGATTGCACGTCGTTCCCCCAACAAACCTAAGATGCATGACTTCACGATAGTAGGGGCACTGTATCGCGGTCACCTCCAAACCATGCCACTTTATATGGGTTTGCCCTTTCGATACGCTCACACAGGGAGCATTCGTTTCTGAGGCACCTACCTGCTTTCTTGGAAGTCTTCTGTCAAATGAAAGGGAGAACCACCACTAATGTAGTAAGAAAGTCGCCCACGGTCAACTCCAAAAAGGGTGTTAGAGGAAAGCCTCTTTAGCCGTAAACATGAGAGAGAGGTAAATCTCATCTCCACGAGAACATTGGAAGAGCCCCTAAGAAAGCACAGTGGAGGCCCCACCTTTACTGAGGTAGAGCTGATCAAAAGATGGCAAAGGATAAACTCATTTCCGCATGAAAATGGCGATACAATGAACCTAAGAGCATTCGAAGGCATCTCGTGATATTTCTTATCCCCGATACCGAGTGATGGTGAGGTATCGCTTAGAGGCAAATATCCTTGCGCCTGCGGTCACCCATTATTTCAATTTGTTGCAGCCATGAGAAAAACCAAGACTTACATTAAAGATAGATCGATTGACCTCCCAATGCCTTTAGTGTTTAAAAAAATGTCTCTATAGGATCAGAAAATTGCCAAATGTGATAATTGACTCATACATGGCATATAGGTACGAGCTATGATATGATGGTCCATTTATATTCACTCGCCCTTGAAGAGAAATTGTGCTGGGTCTTTGACCATAAAGCCTGGTCCTGGCGTAGCCACCATATATGTGCACTAGAAGGTGGTGAGTATCGCCAACGCTCACCACACACCAAGTCTAATACATTTCCCAGCTTGGGGGCTTTCAGCCCTCGAGGAGGGTTGTGACATCATGGTATAAACGCTGCCCTTTACATTCTTTTTCATTGTTTACAGGTGTGTTTGGATGGAAGTGAAAAGAATCCACATCTCTGCTCTCCTGCGAGCGTGCCATAATAAGTCTGATATCACTGAGCAGCTCACCGCAGAGCCTCAAGAACGGGCAAGACCTCATAAATCGACCTTGTTCAGACAGACCTCAAATATCCAATTGTATGGCTGTGAAAAAGGGCTTCGGAACTTCTCTAAAGCTCAAAATCACTACGCTCAGGAAGAAGAACATCTTTGTGGCTCTGGTCTCCAGTGCCGTCAGGGTGGAGGGCAGTAAGAGCTTGAGATGTGAGGAAAGGCCTATTTTCACACACAGTATGCGAGAACTACTTCATGTGCGATGAGGCTAGCCTTCTCACCTACATGAAGAGTCAGGGCAATCGAATTCTCCTTTAATTCTGATAAAAAAGCCTTAGCGTTATATCCAAGTATCAACAGTTAGAACCACCTTATGGTAAGCATTGGTCATGACGTATCTCACGTTCACTACGTATCTACCACCAATATTCCTGCCTCCCTTATAACGCTTAGCGTCTTGGCTTAGAAAGGAGAGAATTTGGTAATGGTCATTACTATTTAACAATTCTGAAATATTACTTTAATTTGGAATTTAGCCCAATTATAATTGATAGAGTTTAGTGTGTTTCATCAGGAGGTAAACCTTTTCCATTTTATCTATGTTTCTAAATAATTTTTGGGGAAAAACTGGATTAGAAGAGAAGAATTATAATCATGGCCTCTACAATTAAACCTGTTCATTTAAACCTCGATATATTGAAGAATTGCGGGGTAAAATAATTTACCTCACAATGGAATTTTTTTCATTCTTTACAAAAATTTACGTGAGATGAATGATTGTTATAACATTTTATTACTACAGTTTTTTGTAAATGTTACCTCTAGTCCTTTTATTTTAGGAGGTGAGTTTCAGTCCTTGAAGCTTTGCTCTTCAATCAAAAGTGTAAAATGATGACAATTATAAGTGAGTGAAAGATGTATAATTATCATCTATTTCGTAATTTCTTTTAAAAAAATAAATGTTTGAATATTTTTAATTCTATACATGGTCCCTTTAAACGAAAACCATGCCAACATTGTTGTTCTGCCCCAAAGTGGAATGAACTGCAGGGAAGTGTGGTTAATGGTATTGCATCAACCAATATCATTTTTAGGATCATTAATGGCTTTAAAAAGCGTGGTTACATCATGTGAAAAAGACTTCTGTACACCACAGTCCTTTAACACAACTCCACGATCGCTTTCTAGAAAACTAGTAGGTTTAAGCATAGGTTGCTTCCAGTTTCAAGCTTGCTTAAGATTGGAAAGAAACAGGTGCGAACGCTTCAGCGCGTAGAGTGAGGGAGGAAACTTCTAGATACATGTTTCAATTCAAAAAGGTCTGCGAAGAAGCATCATCTCACGAAAAATAATAATGGGGAAGAATGGAGCAAAGTAATATTGTTAGTTAAGGCTCCCATTGGCTTATTCCTAACTTCTGAATGATCTCTCGTGCAAGAAGAAGAGGGAGTACCATTACGAGTTAAATGACGTACTAACGGTGAAGAATCTAGGCACTTTCCATGTCTGGGGTTGATTCTCATTTAAGGGAACTGTAGTATTAAAAATTCTGACCAAGGACCGGCCATAAAATCAAACTGCAAACAGTTGAACAACAATATAGGAGCCATTTGGTCATGATAACTGTATTTTTAAATATGGTAGTGCACTTGGTCACAAATTGGCTGAAAATCTCCTCGAACTCTTTGAATCCTGGTGCAGAAATTTGCCAAATTACAACGTGATTGAGAAGGTGTGAACGCCAAAATTTTGAAGGTAAATGAAAATAAGCTATCCAATTGTACCTAGTTGCTGGTAATCATTGAACAAAAGTGAAGCAATATCAGACAAATATCATCATCCCAAATTTGGTTTTATGTATGCAAAAATGGAATTGAAGCTATCCTGAACAACAATGGACATCATTGTAAGTATTGAACAATATATTAGTACCAAAGCTCTTGGCAATGACTGTTGATGTTCTAAATCAACATTAAACAAAAGTCAAATTAGGAATCCTAATTGCTTTTCAATTATCTAATTCAAAGATGAAATTTATTAAAATTTGCATGCTTATAGAAATTTAGCAATCACTATAAAATAAACTTGATATTATAAGTCATCCCATATGTAACTTGGCATTTTTTTCATGCATATCATTATTTTTCATACAAATTAAGCATCTCTTAGAAGTTATTTATATTTAATTAATTTTTATTTTATAAATAATAAAATTTCCACACTTTGTACAAATGCTTTAAATGGTTTTAGAAAAAACATTTAGGGTTGTTGTACGTCTTCTGTTATTAAAATCTTCTTTCGCTTTAGGTCACTCGCAAAATATCATAGAGATATTTAGATGGGCCTAAGGTGGGTGAGTTCAGAAGATGACTCATGATTTCCGAATCTATTGTATTAACTTTTTACATGGCAACTCTTGCGATATGAGGTTGCAAGTTATCTTTATGAAAGAGCATTCATCTATTCTTTAATAATAGTTGGCTTTTAATTTCAAATGGTGCATATAAACTCCAAATCATCAGAAAAAAACCCTTTCGTGTTAGATTGATTAGAGACTTATAAGTTCAAAATAGAGTTTGACATTCATACTGCACCAAACGCATATGAGAACCTTTGATTTCTGCGGCCTATGTTTTGGCCTGGACATTTGATTTTCCCACTGACTAATCTATTGCACTGAACGTTCAATATTTTCGAACTTTTTTAAATTAAGGTTAAACCATTTGTTCAAAAATGCTTTAGAAACTGGTGGATATTATATTATACAGTAAATAGATAAATAAGAGTAAACACTTATTTAAATATATCTTACAAGAATTGTTTGATTTCTATCAATTAAATAATAATAAAATTAAAAAAGGCCTAAATCTTTAAGAATCAAACTAGATTCCTTCCTTAGAGAGGTTAACATGGAGAAAACTTTTCTAAGCATCACTCAACTATATTTGGATTCATTTCTGTTATGTAGAGTCATAATGAGTAGAGGCATTAATACCTGTATAGAAGAAAATAGATAAACCGAATATGTTTGAGATAAAGTCTTGTAGTATGAGAAAGAGGTGATAATTGCTAGGTGAATGCGTTGTCTAATGTGTTTATTTATTAAGTTTTTTCTTGTTCTTGTTGCTTTTAGTGTGTTTTTATTATCTTTTTTATTATAACTTTTTTTAGGACTTTGATTTATTAGTAACTCGTTAGTTTGTTAGTCACTAAGTTGTAAGTAATTATTTTCAAGTAACTTTTTAATATTTATATGTTATTTTTTATCTGCTTTGCTTCGTGTAGAGGGCGTTCTTCTCCGCTTCATCACTTTTAGGATTACTCGAGAAATATGCTTTTGTTTACTTTGGATCCCCTATTTTTAGTCTTATCACCTTCTCTTCTTAGAGTATTTCAATCATTTTCTGCTCCGGTTATTTTTCCCCCACACGCATTATGAAATTGATGTTCCCATTTTTTTTTTTACATTTTCATCATTTCACTGAGATCATCTCTCTTCTTATAATTTTTAAGACTATTTTACCCCATTTTGTTTCTATTGTGTGCAATTCAAATTTTCTTGTTTTTGATAGCTTGTTTAAGCTGATAGTTGGATAGAGTAGAATCGTTGCTTTAATAAGTGTCAAATATATTTTCCTCTTGATGGTTGCATTGATTACCCTAATTCTATATAGGATAACAAAGGAGGATTTTACTTGTATCACTTGTGCCTTTTAGTGCCACTGTACCTTCTGGTGTGTAACTTTAGTCAGAGTATGTTGGCACTTATTGTGTTATCATATTCTTTCTATTTTATTTTTATCGTCTGTTTTTCCAGTTAAATGTTATTATGCTGATTTCCTTTAATACCCTTGAACTTCTATTATGATATATTTCTTGAAAATGGTTGTATATAATCTATTCCTACTTGTTCCTATTATGCAATACTTATCATTGTCTAGAGCTGTGTTTGTAGGGCATTCTTTCTCATTTTTAATTATGGGATTAGTCATATTGCTGTGTTTTCTTCTCTTGTCTCCCTTTGGGCCTGATAAGCTTTTTGTTCTGCATTTTTTATCTGTTTGGCATCTACTTGCTGCACTGCCCAATTATTATCTTTGCTTTTGCCTTTTTTTTTAAATATCCTTTACTCTGAGGTAACTTGTTCTAAATATTAGACTTCTTTCTTATATTCTTACCTAGTAGCCTTGTTGTAATCGTTCCTCTTACCGGCTCTGACTTGTAAACTTGGTAATAAGGTTTTTACCTTGAAGCACTCGTGATGAGGTGGAAACGACGGCCTTGGATCAATATTCATGTTCCATCTAAAAAAGATTTTGGCAAATATAATATTCGCCTTTGTTATTGAGTGTTGTGAATCGCATTTCCCCAAATGAGGTCATTTAAACTATACACCTCTGAAATACTATATCCATATTTTTATATAATTGGAGGCCCCTTATCTCGTGTTTAGCTATCTAATGAATATGGCTGGTTTTCCTTTATGACATATTTGCATGAAATTATTGATGGTAAGTCTTAACTCCTAGGAAAGTGGCTACCCCCTAAATAGTGTCAAAAATTTTAGTTTAATGTAACATTCATCTAGACTTTTAATTTCCTTGTCTTTATTATGAATATAACAATAACATCGTATCTTTCTCTGAATGATTATTGCTATACACATGGTAACATATAATTACATTTTGTTTCGTTGGGCACCAGTTTTTTTTCATATGCTCGTTAGTAACGCGTAGGAAAGCGTATCTCCTATTAAAGTCAATAAACAGTAATAGAGTAACATCTCTCTGTCTGTAGGCATGGGGATCAATCGTATTTGTGTCCTGAGGTAGCATGCGTCGATGGATTGTCGTTATTTTATGTAACTAAAGAAAGAAGAAAATAATCAGTTTTCTACCCAGTATTTTTTAGATGTAGAATATGCGGTACTCCCTTCTCCGTCTATCGCCTCTCACTGGAATTTCACTCAAAAGGATGAAGTGATGGCAAAACAGTGATTTATGAATGAATCAATATAGACAATAAATGAGTAGTTGAACCTGGTTGGGTTCCTCTCGAGGAGAGAATCGTGACGTATTTGATAATGGGTAATAGCTGATTCAACCCTAAACAGCTAGGGTGCCGCTCCCTCACGGATTTGGTTATCATAGCTGATTTCACCATACAGAGGGGATGGGTGGGGGGTCTTATCTCAGTAATCATGGCTGGACCGACAGAATTGCGGCTTTTGTCTCGGCTCAAGGGTCATTTATCTCTACCATTCCAGCTACCTCACATGCTGGGTTATATAGTGGGCTATTCCTCAAACCTCTTTTCCCTGGCGCCATCAATTATGCCTAGTATAATAATCGGCATATTTGTTACAACGCTATGCGTAGGGTCTTCAAACACGGGCCATTAGTTCGAGGAGGAGGAAGAAGTGAGTTAATTATTATATTTGATTCAGGATAAGTTTTATTCAATTTTATTGTTCCTCTTGGGCGAGACATATTGTGCGACGAGTGGGAGAAATTAGGTAAGTACCAGGGCGAAAATGAAATGTTTGGCAGGGCGATAAAGGCAACAAAATTCTGCATAGGTGTCCTTATTTTACTTGATTCACGTTTTCAGTTTCTTTCCGTCAGGCTTTCCTTATATCCTGGATTCCTTGTGATTTTTCTTCGCCAAGTATCCTTGAGTAGGTAATTGGTATTGGGATAATAAAAGTGATGATCATGAGATGGATAAGAACGAGGATGATTATAAGAATGACTTTGATGAAGATGATTATGAATTTGTTCAAGGTTTCCTGGCAATTGCTTTCATTTTGGTTTCCATTTGTCATATTCTAGTATGTCATCATCTGTAGATTGGGTGTATATTAACGCTTGGCTTTTTAGTGGCTCTAACAAATGATTATTTACAGCAAGTTTGATGGATTTTATTATCAGGTAAATTTAATTTGTGTATTTCCTGCGCGTTCACTAGGTGTTTAGTTAAATGATCTCATCTTTGTTCGTTGGTGGAGTTCCACAGACGTCAATCTGTCATTCTTCGTCTTTTTTTGTAATGAATCTTGTTGCCCAGTTTCGAATTCTCATTTGTTTTTACTTCATGTTTCACTTAACGGGTATAGATAGATTATCGGGATGATGAGGGTCATATACATCTCGCGTCTGTTTTTCTGGTAGTTTCCTGAGGCTTTTTAGTGATTTCACGGTTGGTTTGCGTTTAGCTATTCTCTGCCCATAGAGTTAGCTGTATCCATTAGAGGTAAATTTGACTCTTTCTTCTGTCTTTTCCTCCTTTAACGAAGGCATGCGATTCTCCATATATTTTTATTTCTGCTGTTTTTAGGCGATTACCATGTATTCTTTTTAATTTGTTCCAGGTTGTTTTTATTTTTTTTCCCTTTTTGTATTGATTGATGTTTATGAGTTCTCTTTTGTAAATCGTTAGTTATACTGTAGAGACGATATAACTAAGCGACCCCTAAAGGGGACGCCCGTTTCTAAATTGAGTTCTTCACAAGTATACCTATTTATGTCAAATTGGCTTTGCAGTTATTCTATTGAATTTTATTTTAAAGACTGAAACCGAAATATTGGATCCAAAGATTAGGCAACATTGCAGACTATAACGTCCAATTTTTTGCCTCTTGCGGTTTCTGTGTCAATTTTTTTGAAGGATTATGTCAGGTAAGGTTTACGTCCAGCGCTGGCTTTGAACTACTGTTGCTAGACATTGCATAGGTTATTTTCTTGAAAATGTATTTTTCAATATTTGGTTTTGAGTTTTTCATAGCTTCCCCTTCTATTTTGGGCTTTGGTTTTCCTGGTTTTTGTAGTAAATATTTTTAAGTCTTAAATGCTCTAAATAATATCCTCTTGTGATTTATGAGTTGTATAATTTTTTTATTACTTTAGAAATGTTGAACTGGGTATTTGTTAGATGTCATTTGGAGATTCCTGTCGTTCCTTAAAATTTATCCTAAAATGATTTGAAGGCTTCAAAGTATTTTTCCTTTAAAAACATTTTCCTTCCCTTTCCTGTTGCTTCCTTCCTCACCCATGATTGAGTAAGGTACTATGTTTTCATGTTGTTTTAGGAGACTTTGTAGTATTTTTCCTCGTGTTTTTTATGATAGTTTTTACTTGTCCTCAGGTGTGAAGAATATCTTTTTGCAATATATTTTGAAGTGTTGTTCGATTTCTCTATCATTAATTATTCCCTTTCCTCCTATATTTATTGTTGATTTTCACTCAGATCACAACCTCTATTACTTTTTTATTGGTTCTCGAACCTTTTCTGTTCCTGCGCATTTTTTATTATTTCATTTTAGATCAAATTTGATTTTATTTATTAAGATTCTTATTGGCCATCAGAAGTTTATTTTCCGTTTCCATTTTTCCTGTTCCTATAAGTTTGAATCTTTTCATTTTTCTTATAGTCCCATCGTGGTGCGGGTATTATTATGTGTTGTATTTTAAGCGTGTATTTAGTGCTCCCTTCTTAAATTTTACCGGTTATTGTTGTATGTATGTTTACATATCTTTTTTTATAGCATTATTTAGGTTTTTCATTTTAAGGTGCTTAGGTGTTCTTTATATATGTTTCAATGTTTTGATGAGGGAGTTACTTTGTTTTTCTTATTTTGAATAAGAGAAGTAGGGGTGGTTGTGATTATGCTGAGTTGGTCCGTTGGGCTTCATGGGGCTTGGTTTGGTCAGGTGATTGTGCTGAATGCTCAAATTATCGAAAGTTTCAGATGTTCTGTCGGGTAATAATGTCGGGAAGTTTGGGCCATAAATTTTCACTGTTTGTGTCTACCAATAGTTGCAGTGGTTTAATTGCCCTTTAGGCTTACTTATGTACATTGAATTACAGCATCTGGTATTCAGTTCTCCCGAAAATATGGTTTAGTCTTGATGGTTTAGTCTAGCCTTCCCTCATTTTCTAAGTTTGTGAGCGTGGGTTTGTTTTGGACCGATAGATTTTGTCGCACAGTTGTTCACTTTTAAATTTTTGATTTTGAGCCTTCTAGATATATTTTTAAAGATTTTCTCTTTTCCTGCTTCTGTTATGTCAGTATCTGGTTATTCCTACCAGATTTCCTATTCTGTTTGCTGTTCTATCTCCATCTCTGATTGGGTTTTCGTTTAATCAATCTTGTAGGTTTCGTTTGTGGGTAGGTTTTCCGGGAACCACATCAGTTTTAGGTCATTCTTTGTATACATTTTGTTGAGTTGTTCGATGTATGATCTTTGTTTTGCTATAGTCACAAAATGTTAAATTATGATAATGATTCAGTCTCTTACTAAAGCGTATGCATCCACTTTTTTCAAGTTTCTTTTGTTCTTATTTTCTGAGAAATTGGTCGAAATCTTTTTCTGCGTCAAAGATTGAAATATATTCGTTAGATCGCTCGATTTTGACCGATGATTGATGAGTTTTGATTTCGATTTTATTGATAGAAACGTGTTTGCTCTTACAGATGTCTCTAGGTGGCAGTAAATAATTGACATCAGCGTGATGAAATTAGGAAGAGTTCGTGTTCCAAGTCCGAGTTTTTTCAAGCTTCTTGTGTGCTTCTTCACTGAGCTTAATATATAAGTGTGTTATGGTGCCTGAGAGTGTAATATATCCGTTAGATTACTCATTCAGACGAGGAAAAATGACACCAATATCTGAAAGGAATTTCGAATGTATTTCCATTTTAGGGGCTTCTTAAAAAAACGGGTTTTAATTTAGAATAAATTAATAGTTCATATTTGCCAATATAGTTGATAGGTTTCGATTTCGGCCTTTAAATTCTCAGCCGTTTGCTTTCCTACCCATTGATCCAGGAGGCGCTAGATGACCGAGTTCTTGGTGGGAAATTGCTGTCAGGATAAAAAAAGGCTAAATGAATTAATAGATGTAATGCCAGAGGGCAAGGGATAAATCGCAAAAGACAGGAATGTGTCAGAAAATAAGAAGGGATTCTTAGAAAATACTGTGTGTTGCATAGTGTAGATTCTATGGATGTACGGAGGGAGGTGATTATGAGGGGGATATCAGTGAAGATGAGAATTATTTGTGCCAGTTGCCTGGAAAACGCTTTTCTTTTTTATGATTATTTGTTGCTTATTTCGGTGTGTATTGAGTTGTATTCAGAGAATTTGAGCCTTCATTTGAGGGTTTGTATCATTTGTTGTTTTATTTATTGCTTTTTATTACCAACATTTGTCTTTTTTAGTATTCCTTTTGTTTCGTATTATTTTATTTATTTTTATTTCCCTTTCAGGTTTCTCATCATTTTGTCTTTTATTTTTATTTCTGTTCTGGTCAGTTATGGGTTTTTTTTTCTATTTCACTTTTCTATTTTGGTTTTCTCGTTAAGTTGTCAATTTCTGTTGAATTATTTCATGTTTCTTCTTTGTTTCTCTCATCAGAATATCACCATAAAATTTTCAAGTGTCTTATTTCCTTTTACGCCAAATTGTTGTTTCTATCAAATTTAACGGAGTTCATTACCAGTTATAGTGACTTGGTTTATTTCTTTTTTGATAGGTTTTTATTTAGTTTATTCTATAGGTTTTTGGCACTTTCGTGTATGACTTTGTTAACTAGTTTTAACGCTGTTCTCTGGTGTAGTTCCGATTAGTTAAGGCAATCTTTCTGTAGAGGTATAAGAATTTAACACATATATATATATATATATATATATATATATATATATATATATATATATATATATCGAGGCCAAGGAAATATTAACAAAAGACATCTAGGTTTAGCTTTGCCCCTCTGATGGTTTCCGGTAACATAGGAGAACGGGCAAAATGGTAAAGTTTATGAGACAGATTCATGACCTCAGCTCAAAAGGCAGGCCCTTTGAGAGTGTACTTATAAACAATCAATTTAAAAGTGCAAAGTGCCGATCTCGTATTACTCTCTCTCAGAGCTAAAAGACGCCTAGCCTGGGAGACCAACCTAAGGTCTCACCTTGCGAGTCTCCCCTCCACCTGCCCATTACCTCAGGGGAGTAATTTAGGCATATAACAGGTTGACCCAAGGAAATGAGGCTTTTTGTTCGTTCCCACCGAAGAGACAAGAAAGTCACCGATTGACAAAAGAGTTTTCAAGGTTGAGAATAAAACAGAAAAATCACTGGTAGAAGGTTTTGTGCAAGTTAAGGAAAACTTGCAGTCCTTGTACAAAACCAGATTGTACCAAGGAAGCTCAGCGCCGTTCGAGCTCCAAGATTATTAAGTATCAATCTACCCAGTTTGAGGACTCCAAATCTTACTTTATCTGATCTGAGTTGGACAAACCCCAAATAGATCGAGAAAAAAAAGAAGACAACGATTTCATCTCGTCCGGAAGAATACAAGTTCAAGATGTAGCTTGAGTCTCCACCTAACTCAAATCTCTCGTCACGTCACCCTTCAAATCGACAGGCAGGTCGACGAACGCCATCTATTGAACAAACAACTAACTACACGAGCTACGCCTCTCTGGAACTAAATCACATAAGATAGTCTAACTGGTCTCGGGTATATAATCGCCATTACCTTATGTAAGTAGAGAATAATCCTGTTGTTTATGTCCCCGTGCATAATAATTAGTTTATTGGATCTCTGGCTAAGGACAAAGATATCAACTTAAAATTGTTATCTCCTTAAAATCCCATTGTATTTTTTTATGTTATTTAGTGAGAGGGTTTATGTTCATTAAAGTCGATTTTTTTTAGTAAAAGCACTGTTTTAATTTTCTTCAAACGAGTTAAAGTGTCAATAATTGATAAAGTCAAGAAAGATACCGCTTTTATTCATTCACTAAAATAAAAATAAAGATTAGCACTGTTAGAGGACGATCCTCAAGCGATCACCGAAGCACGAAACATCGCCTCAAGTCAAAGTTTATTTGGTTTATTATAAAAATAATAAAACAAATAAATATATATATATATATATATATATATATATATATATATATATATATATATATAATCTCGGATAACCCACGACACATTCCTTTACTTGTTTAAGATGAATCTGGTGTCCCAGTTCTGTATTATGTTGGCATTTTTTGTGTGTTGCTCAATATATTTGTTGGCATCATCTAATCAATCCTCTTCCGAGAAAGGAGGGTCATGTAGACCTTTCTCTTGTTATTGGTTGACATCTTTTTGAATCTTTGCAGTGTCGTTTGGGTCATTTTTTCTTCCCAAACGTTCACTAATGAATGAAAGGCATATCCTTTTGTCGTTAGTTTGAGACCTAGGACTCACCTTTAATGTTATAAAGATGCGCTTCTCCATTTAGTGCTACAACAGCTGTATTACTCTGATTCAAAGGAATGAATTTAAACTTGCTCGTTTTATTTTTAATTTTTTTCGTTTTTCATAATCCTATATTTGCTTGATTTCTCTGGAAACCTTTTAGCTATATCTCTGGTGTATTTTCTCTCACTGGTAATAGTCTATGTGCCGTAATCTGCAAAATGGATATACTTTGTTCTCTCAAATATTGGTCGAGGTAGGTCGTTCCTGTATAGATTATATACAGTTGGAGAGAGACACCGTACATGAGGGACACCCGCTTCTAGTTCGAATTCCTCTCACATTTTGCCGCTTAGGTTTAGAGTTGCTTTTCATTTTTCCAGGAAACTTCATAATATTTTACATAAGTTGATTTCTATGCTTAGGCTTCTGATCTTATATTTCAGCCCATATATACAGACTTTGTTGCAAACTTAGCAAAATCGCAGAGTAATAGTTCTACTCTTTTGCCCTGCTGTCTCTGTGGCGATGTTTTCTCTTTTGATTGCAAGCGTGGCTTCCGTTCCACGCAGGTTCCTCAATCCATGTTATTGTTGTGGCCTGTATACTTTATTTTTCAACATATTTTTTTATCTTTCATTAAGGAACTTTTCGAGGAGTTTCCCATGAATCTCTAATCGCGAAATAGGATGGTACGATTTGATTTAGTGCTTCGGCTTGCACGATTTTGGTAGGAAGATCATCTTTGCCGCTTTAAACGCTTAGGGATAATATCCAAAGTTCAGACAGATTTTGAAGAAGCTCTTCACTATTGACTCCTGCACATTGTTGGATGCATTAATTAGGGGTGACTTTGTAATGTTGCTTGTACCCTGTGCATTTTTCTTTAAGGACTTGACAGCTGCAAAGGTCACTTCCTTTATGGAGGGCTTCACTTCACAAATCAGTTTGCTTACCACCTCTTTGACAAGCATTTAGGGTGCAATGTTTCCCCGTTATTTTTATAATTTTCATGTCCCCTCTCGTACTCAAGATTTTCCTCCCATGTAATGGAAAATATTTTCTCTCAGAATCTTGGAAAGTGTTCTTGACTTCGTTGTTCCAGTGTACTTTGTTCTTTTAATTTAGGTTTTACTGGTTATTTCGTTTTTGTGATCTATTTTAATGTCCATTTAAATATAATATTATTTCAGAGCAGATCGAATTTTAATTATATCGGTATTCCTACTTGCTTCCTGATAGTTCCTTGGCCAAGTCCCTTTCCATTGTATTGCCCAATTCCAAAATTTATTTATTTATTTAGTGGAATGCTTCCGTATTCTCTTGGATATCTTCGTTCCATACTGGTCCAAGTCTAGTTCGACATTATTTTGGGGGAATAGACAATTTATTTGATTTTTTTATTTTTTGTGGTTATCTGTTAGTATGTTTCTAAGTCATTTATTCCTTTGTTATTTAGTGCTCCGATTTTATCGTGTTCATCTGTTCTAGATATTTGTTTCAGCCTGTGTTAATGATTGGTATTTTCTTGATCATCTTGATATGGATGGGAGGGGTGTATATGTTAGTTACGATGCTTAAGCGGTGAGATGGAATTCGTTTCCTAATCCTGTATGGAGAGTAAGAGTGAGATTGGGGCTAGGTACAAGAAATCGGTTGGTAGATGGTTTTTGATCTGTGAGAAATGTTGGGAAGTCTGGCCATTATCTCCGGACTAGATTAATTTTCAATCACTGTTGTAGTCTTCATTCTGATCCATTTACATGTATTCTATAGCTAAATTCACTGCCTCTACCGTTGATATCTCTGAGCAAAATGTTTGATGCTGGTCGCCGAAAGAGCTTAAGGAGTATGGAGTGAGAAGTTATGAGTGGCTTGGGGGTAGCTAGGCCTCAGCTACTACTAGGTTTCGGGTAGTCATTATTATCCTTAGGACAAGGTAGGAATCTTCGAGACCTCTTTTTCTTAATGTGATGGAGCCTAGTTCTATCTTCGATTATTACACCATCGTATATGGTTAGAGTATAGTTTGATGCTGTAATATAATAGTTTTCTATTTTCTTTGTTTCTCTTTATGGTTGATTATGTCTTCTGTTTTCTGTAAGCATGAAAACGAGTGTGACTTTTATCCTTATTATGTACGAGTAAGTTATTATTTTTTCTTTTCATCCATTTACCTGGAGAGTAAATATTTATATTCTTCGCGGGTTCGTATACATCTTAGCTTTTTGCACTTAATTCTTGTATTTTTCTTCTGCTACTTTTTCTGGTCGTGCATAGGTTGTGGCATAACTCCGGAACGATTAAAATAACAGCTTCCTTACGTGCTTTATCCATTTCCGTTTTTCTAAGTCTGCGTCGTAATCCTTTAGGAAGGGGACATGAGTAAGAATCCTATATCTATATGTTCAGTTTTGCTTTTGAATTTTCTGCTTAGCGATTTGCTTTTAAGAATTCATCGTCAATTGTGTCTCCTTCGGTGTCCCGGTCGGTCTCCATTTGTTCTTTCTTCTTCTTAGCTCGCTTATTATCTGAAGCGAATCGTTAGGTCTAGGCGTGGCTTTTTTACAAAAGGAGTAAAGTTCACTTGCACTCATTAAGAGCCTTGTAATGCCCCATATGACCAAGGGACCTATGGTTATTCACCTTTGAGATTTCAAATCTGATATCGGATTTGGCGCTAGGTGGCGTGATCTAGTGGCAGAAGCCTCATTTAGACATTTATCCATTCAAAGGCACTTAGACTGAATCGAGCTATGGGAATCCATCAATACAGTAACCATTTATCATATCATAAAATGCCGCAGATCATTAGAGGAACTTTACCTCTTGTTTTTTCATTGTCTTTGTTTTTTATGATATTTATTTTAGAAATTTTGCTTGTGGATTGATTATCGGTGAACCAAATTTTAAGGCCGTATTTCCAACTTAGTCTTCATTTCCTTGGTATAAGATAGAGTTTCACTATGTTTAGTGTGTGAGCATCCATTATGCTGCAGGTGTCTTGGTCCACACTCTGTTGCCGCATCGTAGGTAGTATTTTTTACTTTCCCTTACTTCCTTTATTTAATGTTCTTTCAGCCTGCAGAGCGCTACCTCATTGGGAATGAGATAGGTATGATCATTTGTACATTCTCGCAGTTGATACATTTTTTTATGGTGCTTTTGCATTCGTCTCATCATTACTCTTGACCTGAGAATTCCGAACAACCCTTTTCCTTATAGGTGTTTTTTTTTTGTTTTGTGTTTACCCAGGGCGTAGCATGTGAAGCCCATCTGGAAGTGTCGAATGTTCCGCGTTCAAAATAGTGTAGCTATATTTTTGTGTAATAAGAGAGTAAGTCGTGTTCAGAAGCCTTCATTGCCATTTGAGTCGTCCGGAAAATTACTTTGAAAACCAGTGTAAGTTTTGTGGAGTTTGTGAGTAGGTAAAACTATGCCGGGTAGAATACTAAGAGGTACATTCATCCCAATTTTGCCGTCTTCCATGGCGCCTAATGCATAGGATGCTTTCTACTGTGTTTCCTTTTTCCTCATAACTCTATTTTTATTTTTCTGGAAGAAAGATTATGTTAGTAATTTTTTTAAAAATGACCATGGTAGCTTTTAAAGGGTGTTGAATTAAGACGGATCGAAGTAAACAGTAAATAAAATACTGTTTTTGTGAGAATTTATCGATTTCCCTATTGGATCATGTTAGTTGAGTCATAGCAATTATGTGTGAAAAATAATATCGCTTAAATGTCCGCCAAGGCTTCGGCGGCACACCTCCACTCGAAGGTTAAAATTTTTGATGACGTCTCTGCATAGTTGCTCCTTGATCTCACCAATATGCCTTATCATCTCATCCTTCAGCTGTTGAATTGTTTTTAGCTTGTTGGCATAGAGCTTACTTTTGAGATGCCCCCAAAGGAAGAAATCTAAAGGCGTCAAGTCACACTATCGTGGTGGCCAATTGACCTCGCTGTTTCGAGAGATGATGCGACCTGGGAATTCTCATTTAATAAAGCCATTGTTGCATTGGCTGTGTGGAATGTGGCGCTGTTCTGTTGAAACCACAAATCTTAGACATCCGTAGAATTCAATTCAGGCCACAAAACCTTGCTTATCATCGCACGATTTTGCTCGCCTGTCACGGTTAGAGAATTTTCGACATTATGTTCGAAGAAATACGGCCCAATGATTCCGCTAGCAAAAAATGCACACCAAACAGTGACCTTTTGGGGATGTAGTGGTTTTTCAACAATCCTCCTGGGATTTCCCTTAGCCTCATTTCGATAATTCTTCTTATTAACGAGTCCACCAAGATGAAATGGGTTTCATCACTAAAGATGATTTTTGGCAAAAAATCATCATCGGCTTGTCTTTGCTCGTGCACCTAATTGACAAATGTACGGAACTTTAAATGGTCATCAGTCTTCAGTTCTTGTTTCAATTGAATTTTGTAAGCGTGTAGAGACAAATCTTTTGTCAAAATTAGATGTAACGTTGTTGTGAATTGGTTCAATTCCTGCGCGCGATCACGAATAGAGCCGTTTGGATCTTCGGCCACATTCTCGCGCACTGCAGCAATGTTTTCAGCTGAACAGCGCAAACCAGCACGCAATGGCGTCTTCGTATCTGCCACTGACCTCCTTTGTTTGAATTTACGAACAATTTTCCCAATTGCACTCTCGGTTCGTCGATTATGTTGACCAAAAAAATCGAGAAGTGCCTGAAATGCGTTTCTGTTTGAACGTCCATTTTTGTAATAGGCTTCGATAACTTTAACACGTTGTTTGATTGTTAATCTTTACATGGCTGAAATTGCCAAAGACTGAATTTTTTAAATCCGAAAGAAAAGAAAGAAATCATTAGACGCTTAAACTTAACACATTTAAAATATGCATATGTTATTAGAACACCCGTTATAATTTCCTGGATGACCCTAACGAATTGATAACGGCATGATTTCTGAGTCAAGAGGTATAAAATTGAAGAAGCTGTTGAGAAGTGGAATCTCTGATAGGTTCAAATGCAATAATGTAAACAACTGATATTATGTACTATAAAACAAAATTAAGCAAAAGTACTAAATGATTACAGGCAAACGAATAAAAGTATTTAGAGAAGGTATGATACAGGGTAAGGCGTTGTGAAACTATATCTCACAAAGCAAAACATACTTGCACATACAGCTAATATAACCCAAAATATGAAAAGGTTAATAAAGAATAAATTCATTACATGGAAGTGTTAAATATATCAAATATATACATTGTTTATATCTATATATAAACGTTTATTAATACATTCAGTATTTATTTGAAAGGCTCGACTTCTAAAAATTCAGTACAATTATTGTTGCTTCTCTTCCTGCCATTCTGGTTCCTCTTAATCCTTTTATTACCCCTAGCAAATGCGAAGACATACAATGAGCAGGAGGTGATTATATCTTCGAGTTTGTGATCTATGGTTGTCAAGCCTGATTTGGAGCCTTTTTACGGTTTCCTGACGTATTTTGCAGAGCATTTAGTAGATACGATCTCTTATACAATGGCCGAATTATCATTTGGAAGAGAAAAAGGACAAAAATTAGATTTTTCTCAGGATATAAATCTCTACTTAATCAAAGGGCGTCCTCACACGATGAGTTAGTAAGAATAGATTGTAAAGGAAGTTCTTAATGTAGACGAAACTTTATAGTGGAAGATTTAGAGCCGCATTTGGGACAGGAGTGTGCATAACTTCTGTTACTGGGGGCAGGAAGATTTTCCTTCTATCATGCTTTAAGTTATAGCAGGGATATTGTCTGTGATATTCCATCCATCTCTTGTGGAGGATATTAGAGGAAACAGGAAGATTTAATTGATGTAAAAAAAACAAGCAGTCAGAGAGAGCACTAGTTTTTCTCGGTACACACGAACACATGGAAGAGGGCGTGGCGCTCATCCAGGTTCAAAAAGTAGTGGCCGCATAACCCAAGCTAAACTATCCACGCTATTGCAGAGATGAAAAGTTGGGTATTGTATACGATATTGTATTTAACTTTGGAACAAGAATCTAATATAATGTATTCTGGGCTACAATTTTTCTAAAGTGTATATTGAAATGTATATTACTAGTTTAAAGGTTTCATTATGTAAATTTATGTCATTGTAATATATATTTATTTGTAATGTATATATTTATGTAATTGTAATATATATTTATTTGTAATGTCTATATTTATGTAATTGTGTAAATATTTGTAATGTTTATTTATAATTTAATATATATTTATTATTAATGTATATATTTATGTAAAAGCGAAACAAAAATCTCCAACTCCTTTAGTGATTACCTATAATGCAACCAACTAACCTCCTCCTACACAACCAACTAACTTGCAACCAATACTTATTTAAGTTTAAATTTCCCCAATTTTAGGCAGTTTATCTCCAACCACTTAACGTGCTCCTACTGGAATTGATTTGCTCTAGATTTGTGTAATTAGTCTATTAATGTGCTCTATTTTTTCTGTGATTTTTCAGTGCACTACTACTGCAATGTAAGTCTCTTATAGTTGTCAAATTTGGCGCATATGTACTTTAGACCTCTCTCAACGTGTGATAAGTATTACTAAGATTTTTTATTTGTATGTATTGTATAAACTGTATACTTGTAAATATGATATTCATGTTTCTCCAAACCTCATATATTTATTTATAACTTTAATTAAGTAGAAGGAGAACTGCCAAATTTCAAGCTTTGACTTACTATTAAACTGCTCTCATTGTTGCTGATAATAATAATTATAACAATAACTTTAATATATTAATTTTCTATATTTTATTTGTTATGCCTTTACTAATATTGAGTTATGCTATATATAATGGAAAACTCTAGGATTTTGAATAATCTTATAAGATTAATTGGCATAATTTGAACTCTGATTTAAGCAATTAATGTAATTTATCATTGTTACTTGACTGTTTGTACACATTTGGGGTTTCCTAAGACTGGCAAAGAGTCCAGCTTAGCCTATAATTGGCGTTCTGTAATCTCGTGTTCATGGCTAGGTTCTTATTATTTTTCTTTAGTGTTGTGGGACTTAATCCTTCCTGTAACAATATATATATATATATATATATATATATATATATATATATGTGTGTGTGTATAATGAGTGGAAAATTCTTGCTTTATCTGCTACAATTGATATTTATGATAAGGAGGTATTTAATATAATTTGTTTTAGAACACCAATAAATCTTTTATTCAACACCACCTAATTTTGAAAAAAAATATGTGCCTGAATGCCTCTAATACTTTCCTAAATATTACTGATTTGTAAGAGGATTAAGTAACTTCACTGATATTTGGACATGGGTGTGCGAAAGCAAAATACATCTTTCACCCAACATTTTCTGGTTACAAAAATCAGAAGATATTTTATAAAAATTTAAATTTATGCTAAAAAATAAAAGGATAGTTTCAAGATTTCAATCTCCTATCTTCTTGCAAGTGAAACGCGTAATATCAAGCAAATGATTTAAAACCAATTTAAGATTACCTTTTAGTTGGACTTAAATTTTCCGAGAGAGTACATCACAGTAGAAGCAGTCAAGCGGGGTTACATTTAAACTAGATTTGGGTGTATCTCTCGACGTCAGAAGAAGCGTTAGAAGCTTAAGTAAGACACCGCGTTGCATTCATATTTCCGTTTCATTTCTCATATTACTCATAAGTATTACCTTTATGAACCCTTTAATACTACCACAGCTTTCATATGCATATAAATGTTTATGAGTTTGTGTAGGTGTAAGTTATACTACATTAAATCAAAGTGACTTGCATATAATATTTAGGTATACTTTCCTACATTTTTTAAAGTTCCCTAGAAAAATACAAAAAAAATCCTATTAAAATACAAAGCGATTGTGCACTTAAAGTTCTTCAGAAAGAGATAGGGCAGCTTTTTTACGCAAATATTTTATGCAATTCAAAATTAAAAGGGACAAAGCGATTTATGTTTACGGTTCATATATGGGAAAGAATATCATTATTTCAGTCAAGAATATCCGTAGACTTACGGGGGGGGGGGGGAGGGCCATATCCTTATTATCATTTTTACTTATTTATCAATATTATTCTTTATCTTGATTTTCTCTTTATATTCGAATCTATTTACTTCTTCTGTATTTGCTTTAAGGTGCCCCTTCAAACATTTGTCTTCCGTATACTTGACTTAAGGTATTCTTCTTGGCTAGGTTGGTTCTTGATCTTCGTATCCTTCCTTTCTTAATGCATCTTCAATTTATTCCATTTATCTTGAGTTGATGATTCCTTCGTCTTTTTTTCTTAGTTAGTCCTTGAAGTCGTTTTCTTCCGTTTTTCTTTCTTGAGGGATTCATTTATCTTGAGTCTTCTTGATTCTAGTTGACCTTAACTTCCGTTTGCTTTATAAAAGGTTGTGGACTTTTGAGTTTCGAACGCGGTACTGGTAGATTTAAACGCCAATGCTCTAGCCATTACGCCCCGGCTTAGACCGTTTTGAAATGGTTATTTAATGGGCTATTTATATTATCGAGTTGGAAGGAATTTTTATCTGATACATTTTCGCACCCTTACAAGACTTTTTGGTACAGGAGAGATGAAAAGATATATCTTCAGGCTTGACATAGGGAAATTCTTCCATCTTGGCTGGGTATTTATCTATCAGAAAATTATTGGGGAAAGAGTAAACTTAGAAACCAAATAAGATTTTCCCATCAACAAAAGGATGAGAATTAATGCGCTAATTATTTTTTTAAAAGCTTGGTTTGTTTTAATTCTATTAATGAAGATTTGACCATACTCTTTTCTTCTCCTATATTTGGATTTTTCTTCACTTTTCCTTCTTTTTGTGGTTTTCCTTCTTTTTACTATTTTCTCGACTACATAAACTTGAATAAGGCTGGAAATATTTAGAACAAGGTTGTCATCAAAGGCTCTCTTTGGCCTACACTTTTTAGCTTTCATAATCATATGAAGACATAGACTAGCAGGGAGAGATAATAGACATATAATCAAAAATAAGTATTAGTGTTTAAATAATTAAAGAGAAGAATGACGATGTTTTATTAGTTAAATTAAACCATTAATGCCGCTTAGCAACTAGAGTTGCCATTATTGTTTTTTCGTTACAGGTCGAAAAAATTTATTTCGTTTCCATGAAATTTTATTTCACGTTGTCGTACCAGCCTACACTTATGTAAAGCACTACGTTTGGCAGTGTTGTGCTCACAAAAATTAGATGTATATAGAATTTCTTTAACCGCGTTATACGCGAGCCTAAACATGACTTCGACACCTCTCTCCAAAACGTAAGTACTTTATTTATATTTTTGTTTAAGTTTCATTAAAATGACAAGATTAAACCTACGAATGATCATATTTTAAATATATAAAAAAAAAATAATTCCGTAACATTATTTATTAAAACTTAGAAAAAGGTTTTATTTTTTCTAGGAGTCAAAGTTGCCAGTCGGCATAAACGATATACAAATATTCGCTACGAACAGAGTTAAGTGTGAAGGTCTAACCTGATGATGCCCATTCGATTTTATTTCGTTAGGATATTTTTTCCTTACCTTCTCTAGCGTTTGGATATTAAATAACACCCTTACTTATTTCGTATGTTATTTGTTTTAACGCATTTTAAGGGAGAAGCACTCTGGACGCTAAATTCTATTTCTTAGCTTATTTTGGAAAAGTAAATAGTAACAATATATACTTACGTATAATTATTATAATTAATCGGGATAAAATATATAAGAGGAAGGGTAAGGCTACGCATCTATGTTGTAACGTATAAACTATTTTTGTGATACGAATAAATATGATTACTAAATTGGAAATTACAGCGAGGCGTATTTCAACTTTTGATCAAGTTTCAATTATGTTGATGGAGTACCTCACCTGAAATTGTGCACTACTTGCTTGAGAATATTAATAGTAAATGTGCTTCTAGCCTTTGGAATAAGTTGGTTCAAGATTAAGATGATTTCTGAGACCATTTCCACTACTTTGTTTATATTTCAATTTCTTCTTGAAATCCCTTAGTGGTTATTTACCATTTTCCTTATTAATTTCAATTCTCAAGTTTACCATTTTTCCAAAATTTTCTAGAATAATGATAATATATTTGAAATATTGAGACAAGAATATACTAGCAACTTTTTATCACAAAAATGAAAACATAAAGAATGAAGTCAGGTAACAAATGAATTAAAATTTGATGTAAGTGAGAGTACCGAGGTATCTGTATTATCATTACTTTTAAAATTTCTAATATGATTATAATATTGTATTTCATTCAGAGTTTGGCACGACAACCTTTATCAAAGTGATATTGTAAATATATTCATTTTCGCCAAATCTAGGAAAACAGATCCCGGCCAATTAAAGGTCAAATGAGCGGATAAACTGGTGCAATACTGTTCTATAAATGCATGTTTAATTTCCATTGATCATGTTATAACTCAATCATTCGTACAACAATCATTAAATTGCTAAGAACAATTGTAAGAAACTATTATTCAAAAGACTTAAAACGTATTTTCTAGAATTTATATATTGGTAATATTAAATTTAAAAACATCTTTCTTAAGTCTTTTCCTAACGACATAATCTTCTTTTGTGAGCTTTTACCTTCTTATTTTAAAAGTCACTCGCCTTTCTCTTTGAGAATGCTTGGGTAGCTCCATTAATATGGTTCTAAACTTGCTTATGAGGATGCTCCTTCGAATATCTTGCTCTTTTATCACTTTAAAATACGATAACACCATTCTTCACTTGGATTTATGCGCTGTTTCATGAAGGTTCAAAGCAACACCTTCGGTGGGTGTTGAATGCATTGGAAGAGAGAATAATTTGATGCTTTAATTAATTTTTCAAAAAGCTTTCATTAAATCCTCTAAGAGAGAAAATAAAATCAATCTATGAAAATTGGAACATTTGCAAAGAATTTTGGGTGTGTGTTTTAAAAATCCGTTACGTTACAGATAGGATTTATTATGAACGTAAGATTTTTTATATGAAATACTTTACTTTTCAATTAAAAAATAAACTATAAACCAAGAGAAGAAATTCAGCTAAATAAGTATAAAACGAATAGATGAATAAAAAAAAAAATTATTACTGATGTTCTCTTTAAATCTCTACATGTTTAACCGTATTTCTTAAATCATGATCATATGAAGGAGTGTTTTTTTGTGGTAACTAGTAATCGTCAGAAAACAGATTTATTAAGTGTAGTAACAGATTGAAATAAACTATTGCTCTCATTCCTTACTGTTGCTTTTCAGGACTGTAAAGGAAAAATCAAGGTTTCTGTAACGACGCTCGGTCGCGCTGAAGTTGAGGAATTTATAGAAGTTCTGCATTAGAGCTATTTGTTGGTCATTATTCATTTATTATAAGTTTAACCCAAGTAGTTTCATCGAGAAAAGGATATATAACTTATTTTTTTCGTGAAGTTCAATTTAGCATGAGCCCAGTAACTTGTTATACAGTGTTTTTACGATTATTCTGTTAATTAATTGTAGAACTTTGAATGCGCGGGGAAATAGTTCCTTGTTGTCCCAAAGTTGTCTATAAACTTATATTTTCATTATTTTCTTATTGTATTCATCATTATTATTAGATAGTAGAGTAAGTTACATTGTGAAAGAGGCAGTGAATGTATTTTAATTAGATAAGTTTTTATTCTTTAGGTACCCAGCCTATTTAGATCAGATTAGGAGCGCATATTTTTCTTTGCCTGTGGAGGGCTGTTACCATTTTGTCCCTCACACTGTTCACCCGAGTATCCAGCCTCGCATCTCTAACTTTGTTTTTCTATCCTAGTTTTAACTGGTGCATGCTGTAACAATTTTTCTTTTGAGCAAATAACACTTTTCCGTTGTTTGCCTCTTTTTATTCACCTAAATTCTTTTGATTTTTCTTACTCTTAATTTTGCTTTGATAATATATGGTTAACTGAATAGGATATAACTGACTGTATGTAAATAACATATACGTCAATAGTCTTAATCATAATCCATTCAAATTGATATTCCGAGAGGAGAAGAGCGAGATTTTACCCTGAAGATTAGGTAAATTTATGGTTGAACTATTTGGGGCTCTGATGTTTTTAATTTTTTTTTTCAAAAATTGTTTTAATTCCTTCACTATCCTTTTTATTTATTCAAGAAGGGAAAAATGAGAAACTATACATCGACAAATGAAGAAAAATGCAGAGGAAATAAAAAATGAAATAGCGAGGACACTTAGGTATAAATAACTTTACTAAGAAATATACATTTCCCTCAAGTTTTCTATCTCTAATTTTGTTAAAATAAAACGCAATATCTGATGGTTACTGATATTAAAATCATAATAAGCACTTCGATGTTTAAGATTATGTTCTTGCTGCGTCTATGATATAAAAGTTATTTGGTATATTTTTGAAATTCATATTCTGGAACCTTTCACGTGATTCTTCTGGTATCGTCGCGCTGTTACCTATCCATAAGCAGTGTGTTATTTGCGGAGAAGTCACAAAACTTGAAGATATTAATTCTATCATAAACCAAAAAAATGGCCTAATTCTAGATGACCGGAATGTCAGGGAAACATGAACGATGGCATGGGGTTACTGGCGTGCTGAATCTGTTTTGTTGTACATAGCCTTTGCCAAGACTTCTTGTTTCCCTCTCCATCTTCAATAATTAGTTATATATATAGTGATTCATCAAACCGTGACAGTGATACAGGAGTTATATATAAACAAGCATATTTTTCTAAGAATAACGTAATCTAAATAATTTTCTTATCTTGATTTGACTTAAAAACTAGATCATGAAGATAGAATTATCTTTAATTGTGATTAATTTTCAATAACTTTAGGGAGTAACCTAAATTAAGCTTTTCAATTTTAGGCCAAGATACCACATAATTGTGGTAAAAGTCCAACCAGAAAATGAGTTAGGTTTAAATAAAATTACTTTGATTTCCAAGTAATTTAACCATTAAGTAATTTGCTAAATATTTCACCTATGATCATATATGTTTCATTATATCAGATTGTGGGGTATTTTCAATAGTTGCACAGAATTGAGTAAACCAATGGTCTTTGACAGTAATTATTTTTAACCATGAAAATGTCCAAAGATTAAGATACACATGTCAAAATACTAACTAAAACAAACTTAAGAGTGGATTAAAAAAGGTTATGGCTGTCGTAAAAGAGAATGGAAGTTTAATTGCCAAAATAGGAAAATAATTGTAAAAATGCAAATTGTAAGGTGGAGTGAGACAGTGTATTTCATCGTGACAAAAAAAATGATTGATTAAAAATTAGGGAAATAATTGTAGCAATTGATAAATTATAGAAGATAAGGGACAAAAAATTACAGAAATAATTAATCTCTTTCAAGGTACTTGCTTGGGAGGTTGGATGCAATCAATAACCCTCGCTTAAATGCAAAGGAACTCAGAGTTTCAAATTCGAACCTCGTTTAGTTTCTCCTATCCGAGAAAAATTATGAAAATATACTTAAGATTTACTATAATTATTTAATAAAATGAATCAGGATCCAACTTGTCCTTGACTGGTAATGTTAGCAGTCGCCCACATTAAAAGTGTATTTATTCAAATAGGTAGTTTGCATCCTAGAGCCTGCGCATCTTAGAGAGAAAGCCCGTGCCATCTATATTCTGTAATATACGGAAGTCTGTAAAACGAACTAGCATCGCTCGCAAAACACGAGCCAAATCCTTTTATAGATATGTTGGTAATATTAGGCCAATTTGTAAGTCCATGGGTTCCATTAGGATTGCGAGTATATCCCTATAATAATTCCGAGTATAACGTTATAACAATTGTGGATGCCTTAACCGTCGAATATAAAAATAACATATCTACATAGCCGCATCTAAAATACAAGATGTATTATCGAGTGTTCTTAGTTCACTTTTGTTTTGGTGATATTTTTGTCCTGTTTTAACTACTCTATCTTACATATTCTTTTCTTGTAGTGGAGAAATTAAGTGTTTTATGTAAAAGTGTTTTTGCTGTAGCCTGATTGACCGGACAGAACCAAGTTAAGTGTGCTAAGCTTGTGTCTTCTATTCTGTTTTGCTGGTGTCATTTATTTAAGTTTCTAATAAGAACTGGTCTGTTTTTCTTTATTGAAAAAAACTTTGGCTGTTGTCGAGGATAAAAAATAAAAAAATAAAGGACAGCCTCTAAGACAAAAAATCATCAATGAACAAGAAGGAGAGCGATGGTAAAAGCACTTGGAAATTTTTCAAGATCATGTACCATGGTCAGACAAAGTAGCAGAAAAGGTAAAAAATAAAGCCTGACGCATTTCAAAGATTAAGGATAAAGTTGATAATCTTAAAATTAAGATTAAGGCAAACACGAGAAGCAGCTAAATGAAGGAACAAGGAGAGCGAGTAAGAGAGTAAAGGAACAAAAGGCTTTTAAATAACAACCAATGAAATATTTAAAATAGAAAAATGGATACCCATAATTATGCAAATCAGACTCAGAATATAAGTAAACAGTGACATTTTTAAGGCTAAATAATTTGATAACAGCATAAATTTTGAAAAGGCCAGGGTAAATGTAAATTTAGCTGAATAAGTGATAAAAGACCATTTATCTTAACATTCCCCATGGCCTTCGCAAAATTTAACATGTTATCTAGAAACATATTCTTAAAGAAATCAATATATACTTACATTATTAGTTATACATCATATATTAATAGTTATTGGTACCCAGGCTGCTATTCTCATAATTTCATTGATATTGTATTTAAATAGTGTTTTATTACTTTTACTCTCTTCCTCGCTGCTGCAGTGGCGAGTTTATATATTATTGAATTGTACAGTTATTAATTTAAGTAAAGAGGTGTAACTATTTAAATTACGGTATATTTTATTGATGAACAAAAATTCGAGGATTTTCAATCCAAGGATATCGAATCGAAGACAATATGCTAAGGAATTCTGCGTTAAGGGGCTGTTTGTGATTCTCAATGTTGCTGCAAAGCATTATAAATAAGTAAGGCGTATAAATTACTATAATTTTTTTCACTAAATTAAATATATAATTCTTTATTTAAAAAATGAAATAATAAAATATTTTTCTACATATATGATTGGAAAGAAAGTTCTCCCACTTATATTAACAAGGATTTTCAAGGAAAAATTGCGGCAAAAGAAACGTATCAATGTACAATGTAATCAACTTTATTTTAGAGCACCGATGTACCCTGAGATAGATCATAGATGCTTTTAGTGAAAATTCAACTATTTTGCTACCATAGATGTCTCCTGCATCAGTTTGAAGTTCGTCATCATTTTCGAACGTTTTACCTTTCAAGAAGTTTTGCTGTGTCAGGCATAATTATAAGCTAATCTGTCGGCGCCTGATCTACCGAGTACAGCTGGTGAGGGATAATTTTTACCCCCCTGCTACAGAAGTGTTACTGGTGTATTTTGAAACGTGTGGTCAGGCGTTATGAAGAAATTAACATCAATAAATTCGTGGTCTTTCTGCGTAATTGTATCTGCTAACCGTTGCTCCTTTTGTCTCTATCAGTGAGGTTTAATACACTGATTGCATGGCAATATTCCGTAGTAAATCACTCCCGTCACATGAACCTGGACAAAAACTATAAGATTCTATTGATGTTGTTGGCCCACTGCTTGAAATTGTACAGGTGTACCTTTGTATTTCCACTTTCTTTAGCTTGCCATATTTGAGTATAGACACAATTTCTCATCTGCACTATCCATAATGTTCACTCAATCAAAACAACGTTTCTTCGACAGTTTTGTCATGTAGAAGTCTATGCAGCAATTGTGGTCGAAGTCGGTCAGTTTGCGTGGAATCAATACGTCCAGGTTGCTTACTTTGCCAATTCACTTTAAATTATGAAAAATTGCTGTATGGCTAAATCTACATAAAATCTTTGGTGAGCTCGCCTGATGTCACGTGGAGATCAGCTTTGACACATGCGCACAAACGGTAATTATCAATAAGTGAGATTTAAGCAGTTCTTAGTTTATCTTGCAGATCACATTGACAACACTTAAACTAATTAAACCTATCGTATGTTGTGCGAGGATTTATTGTCCTCTCCAAATGCTTGGTTGATACGACTTTGCCAATGAGCAATATTTAGAGAGTAGTTGTAAACAAAACTAAAAGAAGCCATTACTATTGACGAGAAAGAGTCATTTGCTGAGAAACTTTTGAAACTTTAAATATCATATAATTTGTCCGACTTCTTACTGTGTAGTGACCTAGATATTCTAGGAAAGAATTGGCCTGGACAGATTAACTAGTCGTAAAACCTGTATAAATCTATAAATAAATAATCTTTAAATAAATTTATAGATATAAATTTCTAAATAAATAAACTTTTACAAAAGGTTGTGCGAGAACTTTGGTTCCACCTCAATATTTTCAATTCTAAAATGATTTTTAAAAGAGACTACAAATGTAGTCATTGGTACGGGATGCATAAAAAGAGTTAGAAAAAGCACCGAATATGGGAGTGTGGTAGAATGGGGTGTATTTAGGCTATATCACCGCAGAGACAGTTGTTATCAGTTCAAAAACTTCATAATGTACATGGGTTATTATGTAGAGGCATTCCTTCCTTTTCTCTTCTCGAATCCTTAATTGTTCAATATATATATATATATATATATATATATATATATATATATACATATATATATATATATATATATTATATATATATATATATATATATATATATATATATATATATATAGAGAAGTTAGAAAAGATTTAGGTGTCAAAATCTCGTGTGATCTAAATTTTCTAAACGGAGCACTCTTGTGCTACCAAAAGTTAGCATGTTTCTCAGATACATGGATAAAGATTTTGAAAAGAAATCAAGAGATATTATTCTTCCATTCTCTAAACTGATTTCAGGAAATACTTTTAAAAATACATCCAGTCTTTATTTCCTCCTGATAGAGATAACTTCGATAAAACTTTCGAATATACGAAAAACCTGCGGCCATGCCTCTATTATAATAAATTCCTGAGCTTCACCATTTAATTCTTTTTGTTTTAAAAATTGTAAAACATTTGCTACTCATATTTATTTTCAAATCTCACCATTTAGTTTTTCCAAACTTCCAAGGAATTCTTAAAGAACTTGGATAAAATCTTAAAATATAATATAATATAGGTCACAATTGGAGTAAGAGAAATAAATTTATTATTATCCAAATCCTCCAAAGAATTCATTCCTCAAAATAGAGTTTTTAAGATAAATATTAATTTAAAATATTTGAGGCCTGCTAATGGGTAAATTTGTCAAGACCTCAACTGTGGATAAAGGAAACAACAGTGCCTGGGCTTCCGGGAGATCACTGCAGAGCTTGGTCATCCCCAGCCGTCTCGGTCTTCTTTGCTGCTACACTCTGAATACCGCCGTCAGGAGATATACAGCTTCATAATCCAAACAATTTTCCATCATCACCCAAGATCAAATCTTGCGCCGATTGGCACACGATGAGAAAGAAGATCAAGCCTAGGTTATTGTGGAGAGATCTTAGTTGTAAATCTTTACGGAAAGGGTGCCTGTATGATGGTCGTTTTGCATTAGGATAGGGTGTTCAAAAAGAGAACAACGTTAGAACATCAATAAATTCGTGGTCTTTCTGCGTAATTGTATCTGCTAACCGTTGCTCCCTTTGTCTCTATCAGTGAGGTTCAATACACTGATTGCATGGCAATATTCCGTAGTAAATCACTCCCGTCACATGAACCTGGACAAAAACTATAAGATTCTATTGATGTTGTTGGCCCACTGCTTGAAATTGTACAGGTGTACCTTTGTTTTTCCACTTTCTTTAGCTTGCCATATTTAAGTATAGACACAATTTCTCATCTGCACTATCCATAATGTTCACTCAATCAAAACAACGTTTCTTCGACAGTTTTGTCATGTAGAAGTCTATGCAGCAATAGTGGTCGAAGTCGGTCAGTTTGCGTGGAATCAATACGTCCAGGTTGCTTACTTTGCCAATTCACTTTAAATTATGAAAAATTGCTGTATGGCTAAATCTACATAAAATCTTTGGTGAGCTCGCCTGATGTCACGTGGAGATCAGCTTTGACACATGCGCACAAACGGTAATTATCAATAAGTGAGATTTAAGCAGTTCTTAGTTTATCTTGCAGATCACATTGACAACACTTAAACTAATTAAACCTATCGTAGGTTGTGCGAGGATTTATTGTCCTCTCCAAATGCTTGGTTGATACGACTTTGCCAGTGAGCAATATTTAGAGAGTAGTTGTAAACAAAACTAAAAGAAGCCATTACTATTGACGAGAAAGAGTCATTTGCTGAGAAACTTTTGAAACTTTAAATATCATATAGGTTGTCCGACTTCTTACTGTGTAGTGACCTAGATATTCTAGGAAAGAATTGGCCTGGACAGATTAACTAGTCGTAAAACCTGTATAAATCTATAAATAAATAATCTTTAAATAAATTTATAGATATAAATTTCTAAATAAATAAACTTTTACAAAAGGTTGTGCGAGAACTTTGGTTCCACCTCAATATTTTCAATTCTAAAATGATTTTTAAAAGAGACTACAAATGTAGTCATTGGTACGGGATGCATAAAAAGAGTTAGAAAAAGCACCGAATATGGGAGTGTGGTAGAATGGGGTGTATTTAGGCTATATCACCGCAGAGACAGTTGTTATCAGTTCAAAAACTTCACAATGTACATGGGTTATTATGTAGAGGCATTCCTCCCTTTTCTCTTCTCGAATCCTTAATTGTTCAATATATATATATATATATATACATATATATATATATATATATATATATATATTATATATATATATATATATATATATATATATATATATATATATATATAAATATATAAACGATCATAATACTAATTTATTGTGCAAAATTTAAAAATATGCTGATGACACAAAGATTAATAATGAGAATAAATATCCTATTGTATACAAACTAGCAAATCAAAATCACTAGTAAATTGGACTAGAAAAATTCAGAGAGACTCCAATCTTGATATGTGTATAGTAAGGCCATTCATGATAATCTCAGGAGAGATTTTGCTGTAAGTTTTCAAATTATAAAACAGTACAAAAGTAAAATCTTCATATGTCTTAATCTCGCGTGATCGAAAAATATCGAAACAATGGAGTGCAGCGTCAAGAAAGTCCAATAAGGCACAATGATACCTAGCATGACTCTTTGCATTTAAATTGAAAGATAATTTTCTCACATCTTTTAACTTTATGTAAGACCTAATTTAGGAGTATGCGATAAAATTCTTGTGACCTTAGATGCTAAAGGAACTTATAATATGGGGACACTTCTCGCGTCGAATAATTAAATTACTTATTAAAATAGGAAATATATAGAAATAAAAGCATGAGAAACTTAGATTCAATTTTCAACTGCGCAGGAAACTTACTTAAGTACTAAAAAGACTAATACTCAATAATACTCAATATTTGAGCTAAATAAGCTAGCCCAAATAGAAATAATTGTTATTAACTACATATAAGCACAACATTTTATACTGTCATAATAAAAAATTTATTTTCTTATAAGATACCACAAAGTTGAAAAATATTACCTAGGAATGTCTTATAAAGAATTAAATAAATACATTTAACAATAGGATCGATAATTCTGAATTTAAAATATAACATTTCATAAAAAAGATTTGTGAAACTAGTTCTTTATGAATATCTTCTCTTCCTTAAACTAACCCAAAACTATTAATTACATCCTTTGCCCTTTGTAAGTGGTCCTCGACTGGATCTTAAGTTCTTTGCTGGTTCGTAACAAAAAATACAATGATTTAGATTTCTTAGTAAGAAAACAAATAATTTCAAAGCGCGAGATTTCTCTGAAATCCATCCAATACACCATAATTAAATAGAGAGGGAACTGTTGAACTCTCTCAGTAGAATTTCAATAAGATAATGAGAAAATGGATAGTCTCTATGGCGTTCAAAGTGGCAAATTTACCAGCAATTTAAAAAATAAAGACTGATCCTGGAAATTAATCCTACACCTTACTTACCTTGGGCGTCAGTAATCACTTGGGTTCGTTTGCTATCGAGAGTATCGTGAAATATATGGAGGTGAAGAACTTAACAACTAAAATATAACACCATTTTCAACGCGGAGCTTGATGCTTGCCTATTTATTTGATTCTTTTTCACAGGTTACTCCAAAGTTTGATCAAGATATAGCTGTGGATGCAGTTGATTTTGTTTAAAAAACTATTGAGTTCGTTCTAAGTAAAGAAATGAAAAACGCTAAAATCGAACGGATTATGTGGCAGTGTATTAAAGTCGATTAAAGAATGTATGGAAAACTGTAGTAACACAGGTGTGGTCACGAATTTGACAAAGTTAAGGTGTACATTTTTTCTAAAATCTTGCTGAGATGAATATTCCATTAGGTTTAAAATAAATTTCGTGACGGTGAAGGCTTAAAAAAATGGATAGTGAAATATAATAGGTTAAATGATGGGGGAAGAATTTGAACCTTTAAACAAGACTAAGTTAGAAAAGATTTAGGTGTCAAAATCTCGTATGATCTAAATTTTCTAAACGGAGCACTCTTGTGCTACCAAAAGTTAGCATGTTTCTCAGAAACATGGCTAAAGATTTTGAAAAGAAATCAAGAGATATTATTCTTCCATTCTCTAAACTGATTTCAGGAAATACTTTTAAAAATACATCCAGTCTTTATTTCCTCCTGATAGAGATAACTTCGATAAAACTTTCGAATATACGAAAAACCTGCGGCCATGCCTCTATTATAATAAATTCCTGAGCTTCACCATTTAATTCTTTTTGTTTTAAAAATTGTAAAACATTTGCTACTCATATTTATTTTCAAATCTCACCATTTAGTTTTTCAAAACTTCCAAGGAATTCTTAAAGAACTTGGATAAAATCTTAAAATATAATATAATATAGGTCACAATTGGAGTAAGAGAAATAAATTTATTATTATTCAAATCCTCCAAAGAATTCAGTCCTCAAAATAGAGTTTTTAAGATAAATATTAATTTAAAATATTTGAGGCCTGCTAATGGGTAAATTTGTCAAGACCTCAACTGTGGATAAAGGAAACAACAGTGCCTGGGCTTCCGGGAGATCACTGCAGAGCTTGGTCATCCCCAGCCGTCTCGGTCTTCTTTGCTGCTACACTCTGAATACCGCCGTCAGGAGATATACAGCTTCATAATCCCATCAATTTTCCATCATCACCCAAGATCAAATCTTGCGCCGATTGGCACACGATGAGAAAGAAGATCAAGCCTAGGTTATTGCGGAGAGATCTTAGTTGTAAATCTTTACGGAAAGGGTGCCAGTATGATGGTCGTTTTGCATTAGGATAGGGTGTTCAGAAAGAGAACAACGTTAGAACATCAATAAATTCGTGGTCTTTCTGCGTAATTGTATCTGCTAACCGTTGCTCCTTTTGTCTCTATCAGTGAGGTTCAATACACTGATTGCATGGCAATATTCCGTAGTAAATCACTCCCGTCACATGAACCTGGACAAAAACTATAAGATTCTATTGATGTTGTTGGCCCACTGCTTGAAATTGTACAGGTGTACCTTTGTTTTTCCACTTTCTTTAGCTTGCCATATTTGAGTATAGACACAATTTCTCATCTGCACTATCCATAATGTTCACTCAATCAAAACAACGTTTCTTCGACAGTTTTGTCATGTAGAAGTCTATGCAGCAATAGTGGTCGAAGTCGGTCAGTTTGCGTGGAATCAATACGTCCAGGTTGCTTACTTTGCCAATTCACTTTAAATTATGAAAAATTGCTGTATGGCTAAATCTACATAAAATCTTTGGTGAGCTCGCCTGATGTCACGTGGAGATCAGCTTTGACACATGCGCACAAACGGTAATTATCAATAAGTGAGATTTAAGCAGTTCTTAGTTTATCTTGCAGATCACATTGACAACACTTAAACTAATTAAACCTATCGTATGTTGTGCGAGGATTTATTGTCCTCTCCAAATGCTTGGTTGATACGACTTTGCCAGTGAGCAATATTTAGAGAGTAGTTGTAAACAAAACTAAAAGAAGCCATTACTATTGACGAGAAAGAGTCATTTGCTGAAAAACTTTTGAAACTTTAAATATCATATAGTTTGTCCGACTTCTTACTGTGTAGTGACCTAGATATTCTAGGAAAGAATTGGCCTGGACAGATTAACTAGTCGTAAAACCTGTATAAATCTAAAAATAAATAATCTTTAAATAAATTTATAGATATAAATTTCTAAATAAATAAACTTTTACAAAAGGTTGTGCGAGAACTTTGGTTCCACCTCAATATTTTCAATTCTAAAATGATTTTTAAAAGAGACTACAAATGTAGTCATTGGTACGGGATGCATAAAAAGAGTTAGAAAAAGCACCGAATATGGGAGTGTGGTAGAATGGGGTGTATTTAGGCTATATCACCGCAGAGACAGTTGTTATCAGTTCAAAAACTTCACAATGTACATGGGTTATTATGTAGAGGCATTCCTCCCTTTTCTCTTCTCGAATCCTTAATTGTTCAATATATATATATATATATATACATATATATATATATATATATATATATATATATATATATATATATTTATATATATATATATATATATATATATATATATATATATATATATATATATAAATATATAAACGATCATAATACTAATTTATTGTGCAAAATTTAAAAATATGCTGATGACACAAAGATTAATAATGAGAATAAATATCCTATTGTATACAAACTAGCAAATCAAAATCACTAGTAAATTGGACTAGAAAAATTCAGAGAGACTCCAATCTTGATATGTGTATAGTAAGGCCATTCATGATAATCTCAGGAGAGATTTTGCTGTAGGTTTTCAAATTATAAAACAGTACAAAAGTAAAATCTTCATATGTCTTAATCTCGCGTGATCGAAAAATATCGAAACAATGGAGTGCAGCGTCAAGAAAGTCCAATAAGGCACAATGATACCTAGCATGACTCTTTGCATTTAAATTGAAAGATAATTTTCTCACATCTTTTAACTTTATGTAAGACCTAATTTAGGAGTATGCGATAAAATTCTTGTGACCTTAGATGCTAAAGGAACTTATAATATGGGGACACTTCTCGCGTCGAATAATTAAATTACTTATTAAAATAGGAAATATATAGAAATAAAAGCATGAGAAACTTAGATTCAATTTTCAACTGCGCAGGAAACTTACTTAAGTACTAAAAAGACTAATACTCAATAATACTCAATATTTGAGCTAAATAAGCTAGCCCAAATAGAAATAATTGTTATTAACTACATATAAGCACAACATTTTATACTGTCATAATAAAAAATTTATTTTCTTATAAGATACCACAAAGTTGAAAAATATTACCTAGGAATGTCTTATAAAGAATTAAATAAATACATTTAACAATAGGATCGATAATTCTGAATTTAAAATATAACATTTCATAAAAAAGATTTGTGAAACTAGTTCTTTATGAATATCTTCTCTTCCTTAAACTAACCCAAAACTATTAATTACATCCTTTGCCCTTTGTAAGTGGTCCTCGACTGGATCTTAAGTTCTTTGCTGGTTCGTAACAAAAAATACAATGATTTAGATTTCTTAGTAAGAAAACAAATAATTTCAAAGCGTGAGATTTCCCTGAAATCCATCCAATACACCATAATTAAATAGAGAGGGAACTGTTGAACTCTCTCAGTAGAATTTCAATAAGATAATGAGAAAATGGATAGTCTCTATGGCGTTCAAAGTGGCAAATTTACCAGCAATTTAAAAAATAAAGACTGATCCTGGAAATTAATCCTACACCTTACTTACCTTGGGCGTCAGTAATCACTTGGGTTCGTTTGCTATCGAGAGTATCGTGAAATATATGGAGGTGAAGAACTTAATAACTAAAATATAACACCATTTTTAACGCGGGGCTTGATGCTTGCCTATTTATTTGATTCTTTTTCACAGGTTACTCCAAAGTTTGATCAAGATATAGCTGTGGATGCAGTTTATTTTGTTTAAAAAACTATTGAGTTCGTTCTAAGTAAAGAAATGAAAAACGCTAAAATCGAACGGATTATGTGGCAGTGTATTAAAGTCGATTAAAGAATGTATGGAAAACTGTAGTAACACAGGTGTGGTCACGAATTTGACAAAGTTAAGGTGTACATTTTTTCTAAAATCTTGCTGAGATGAATATTCCATTAGGTTTAAAATAAATTTCGTGACGGTGAAGGCTTAAAAAAATGGATAGTGAAATATAATAGGTTAAATGATGGGGGAAGAATTTGAACCTTCAAACAAGACTAAGTTAGAAAAGATTTAGGTGTCAAAATCTCGTATGATCTAAATTTTCTAAACGGAGCACTCTTGTGCTACCAAAAGTTAGCATGTTTCTCAGAAACATGGCTAAAGATTTTGAAAAGAAATCAAGAGATATTATCCTTCCATTCTCTAAACTGATTTCAGGAAATACTTTTAAAAATACATCCAGTCTTTATTTCCTCCTGATAGAGATAACTTCGATAAAACTTTCGAATATACGAAAAACCTGCGGCCATGCCTCTATTATAATAAATTCCTGAGCTTCACCATTTAATTCTTTTTGTTTTAAAAATTGTAAAACATTTGCTACTCATATTTATTTTCAAATCTCACCATTTAGTTTTTCAAAACTTCCAAGGAATTCTTAAAGAACTTGGATAAAATCTTAAAATATAATATAATATAGGTCACAATTGGAGTAAGAGAAATAAATTTATTATTATTCAAATCCTCCAAAGAATTCAGTCCTCAAAATAGAGTTTTTAAGATAAATATTAATTTAAAATATTTGAGGCCTGCTAATGGGTAAATTTGTCAAGACCTCAACTGTGGATAAAGGAAACAACAGTACCTGGGCTTCCGGCAGATCACTGCAGAGCTTGGTCATCCCCAGCCGTCTCGGTCTTCTTTGCTGCTACACTCTGAATACCGCCGTCAGGAGATATACAGCTTCATAATCCCATCAATTTTCCATCATCACCCAAGATCAAATCTTGCGCCAATTGGCACACGATGAGAAAGAAGATCAAGCCTAGGTTATTGCGGAGAGATCTTAGTTGTAAATCTTTACGGAAAGGGTGCCTGTATGATGGTCGTTTTGCATTAGGATAGGGTGTTCAGAAAGAGAACAACGTTAGAACAGCCATTGTTCGTTGGAGGCCGTTGACAAGAAACGGTTCTCCCTCCCCCCTCCCTGTTGTTCAGAAGAGAACAACGTAAAACAGTTATTGTCGTTTGAGCCCGTTCGCCAAGAAACGGTTCTCAACCTTCCCCCTTGTTGTTCAGAAGAGAACAACATTAGAACAGCCATTGTTCTTGAGCCCGTAGATAAAAGACGGTTCTCAGCCCCCCCCCCCTGTTGTTCAGAAGAGAACAACGTAGAACAGCCATTGTTCTCCAAGCCGTTCGTCAAGAAACGGTTCGCATTCCCAAGACGACACGTCATAATCATTTAATTCCCCCCCTTCCGCTGGAACTCGCCAGCGGAGTGAAAACTTCTTCACGTCGCCTTCCTCTGCACAACAAGTATAATTACGTAAGCCGAACGTTGCCTTTGAGTATTTAACCCTTTTGTCAATTCTATCCTGTACTTTAAATGGTTTAGCGAACCATCCCCTCCCTTTAAATTTATATTTGTTTTACCTTTTAATATCTTTTAATCCTCGGATTAGCTCGATTCCCCACGACCCTTTCCAGTCTCTGTTTATGTCAATATTTTCCGTTTTGTGTGTTGTTGATAGTTATTATTAATAAAACTCTATTTTATTAATGATAGCAATATTATTATCCCTGAGCTCAGTTCCACTTCTTAAGCATATCGAAGATACATAATATCGGATAGCCTAGACATCCACGCACTCTAAAGATAATTAAAGAAGTTCCCTCAACGAATAGTTATATATGGTATATCGTCGAGAGTCCATTCTACGACGCACCTCTTGCAGTGCGGGCAATTGTTAGAGGTGGTGAGCTATTGCGTCTCGTGTAAAAAAGAGGGTCACCATGCCCAATGATAAATAAAAAAAACAAAAACAACCCCTAACTTCCCCTGTAAAATCAACGGAGCCGCCCTCACGAAGCTCCACGAAAAAAATGGAGGTACCCCCCCTTGTGCTTGCGCAGGGGAGCCTCCATACTTCTTTAACCGGAGAGGAGGCTTACACCTCTCCTATGCCAACGGGTGAAGGGGACTCCCTTTAACCCCCTTCTCTGGAGTTGCTTTCGGGCGCCTCCCTATTTCCAGCGGCAGTCCCTCCTTTTCTTTCTAAGGGGACTGCCAAAAAAGCCAGCAGGCAGCCCGTTGCCGACCTTTCCTCGTGTTAGCGGCTCGGTAGGGCAAACCCCCTTAGGAAAAAGAGGGAAGCCAGGTTCCTTCGGTCGCTTCCCTTAAAAGACCTGCTGGCAAGAATATTAAACCTTGCCGGGGTCAAGGCCTGTACCTCCCCACAAAAGCCTTTCGACGCTGCCGAAGGGAACCTGTGATGTCCTGGGAGGGAATGGCCAACTGTTGGCCCCTCCTGTGATAGACATGGTCCTTGAGGAAACCCAGCCTCAGAGGGTAGTGCTTTCCATGGGGAAGAATCGGGGCTTGACACCAAACACCGAACCCAAATCCGCCCCTATGCAAGGTCCTCCTCAAACGGTTAGGGTTTCTGAAGCAGTACAAGTTGGGGAGGGATCTCCTCCAACCGGTGCCCCTGCGACCACCAGGTCCTTCACCATTTCGGAAAGGACCTGGCTGAGGCCGGTCCATCTGGCCTAGGGGCTTCTACCGGCAGAGGTGAGAACTGAGTTTATTCCCCTCCGTCCTCTCTAAAAAAGAAAAAGTCCAAAAAGACTAAGAAGACTCGGGGCTCCTCTCCATCCGCGGTGGCTGTGGGGACGGATGGGTCTGCTGCCACTTTGGCAAGTGACCAGGCAAAGACTGGCACACCCAACTTTACTGCCTCTCCGGTTGCGGAGCCCCTGACTAAGACCAAAAGTGCACAGGGCGGAGCCTCGATATCATCGGGGCCCCTCATTCAGAGGCTACATGGCGTTTTCGAGCCTGCTGGCTTCAAGCGCTTCATCTTTATTCTCTCCACTGATGGCACTATGTTGTCCAAGGGCAACATGATCCATCAGAGGAGATGATTAGCTAGTGCAATTGGTAGAGAGCCGAAGGTGACCCGTTTCTCGGACGGGAGTATTCTGGTGAATGCGGCGAATCCCGCCGAGGCGGCCAAGATAATGCTCTTTGGACACTTAATGGCACCATAGTGAGTGTGACGTCGCACTCTACCATGAACTTTGTGAAAGGAGTAGTTTACGTCAGAGAACTCGATGAATAATCCATTGAGGACATCACCCTAGAGCCGGGCGACAATGGGGCCGTAAAGGTCGAACGTGTGATGAGAAAACAGGGAGGGGCCTCGAGACCCACCCCTACACTCTTGTCACGTTCGACTCTGACAAGCTCCCTGAGTCGGTGCGTGCCGGGTGGTATTGCTACCGCGTGAAGGCATGCTTGCCCCTGCCGCGGCGTTGCTATTACTGTCACCGCTTCGGCCATACGAATCGTTCTTGTAGACGTGCAAAGTTGGGGTCACCCGAAGTTTGTGTAAATTGCTCCAAGGCCACACACGATAAGTCCAAATCGTGTGTGGCCAAGTGTGTCAATTGCGGAGATCCGCACCCCAGTTCTTCGAAGCAATGTGGGGCATAGTTCCTTGAGAAAGAAATCCTGGCCGTTCAGGCCTAGTATTGACTCTCATTCCGCGAGACTAAGTACTTGGTCCTGGCGCGTCCAGCTCTGCCTCGGACGTCATATGCCTTAATAGTTAGAAAGGCACCCTCTACTCTTGGCCCAACTAGGCCAACGAGCACGGTTGTTTCCGCGCCCATTCGGAGCCCTTCTGCGGGCTCTTCTCAACCCGGGCGCTCATCTGGTTAAGCTGGCGGCAAAAAGGATTCACACCCAGCCCCCGGGTAAAACCAGGGCTTCCCCCTCTTTCCCCAGCGTGACCGTTTCCCGTAAGGTGAAACGACAACGCGCCTCCACCGAGTCGTTAGACTTACAGGAGGCAACACCCTTGAAGATGGTCGCTAGGCCATCTTCCAGAGTTTCTAAAGCTGTTCCCCGAAAGGAAGGACAGCAACAAAGGAGATATGACTCCTTCCACCACGCCTGGTGGTGTAGCGAGAGGCTCTAAGACAGTGTTTCCTCGAAAAGAGGGCCCATTGGCTCCAAAGCCGCATCCCCCGCCTAATGTTTCGAGGCGGAGGGAGGTAAAGACTCGCATGGTAAGCCCAACCTCCCCAAATAAGTCCTTGATGGCAACAGCGCATTCAGCGCTGTGTTCGGCCAACAGCGCATGGGGTTCTGCCTCCGGGAAGCGTACAGACATGGTCGTGAGGGTCTTTTGTTCGAGGAAGGGCCCCCGCGTCTCCCCTGAGCTATGCCTAGAGGGCAAATTCCTTCAATAAGAATTGCCATGGACTCTGGGCCAACTTGGAGGAGCTGAGGAGGCTCGTCTCGTGCCGTTCCCAATTAGCTATCTTTTTGCAGTAGACCATGCTAGGCGCGTGCCCCCTGCCCGACCTCCCGGGGTATAAGGGTCTCGCGACGCCACCACCGCGGGATGGCCGGACGCGGGGATGCGCGGTTTACACCCGGCATGATGTTTCCGTTCTTCATTTCTCTTCAGATACCTTCTTTCAGGCCGTGGCTGTGCAGCTGCACCTGGATATAAGATATACTATCATTTCTGCGTACATTCCACCGTCAGCTGACTTCGACGCGGGGGACTTCCGCCGCTTCGTGGTACGGTTGCCGAGGCCCTATCTCTTGCTTGGAGATCTGAACGGCAGGCATCCTCTCTGGAGAGATTACTCCATAAATCCAAGGGGACAAGTCCTTGCCGATCTGATCGAAGAGCTTGAGATGGGTGTCCTAAACGTGGATGAGTTTACGCATCACTGTCCGAGTACCGCTTCATTTTCTTGCCTTGGCCTATCTTTGTGCTCTTCGGATGCACAGCCTAATTTTTATTGTGGGTTCGTCGATGACCTACATGTTAGTGATCACTTTCCCATTCAAATATCATTTTCAGGGCAACTGCTGCCTAAGAGCCCACCTCGGTGGTGCTTGGCGCAGGCGCGGTGGCCTGCATTTCAGGAAATGACTGAATTCTCTATCTTAGTCGAGGAGTTTAGGTCGGTAGATGAGGCTGTTGAGTTCTTCTCCGGCAACCTCATCGCTGCGGGCCTGACTACTATTTCTAGGACGTCTGGCCGTTTTGCACGCCGACCACTCCCATGGTCGTCGGCCAAGTGTGAGACGACACTCAAACAGAAGCGTTATGCCTACATGCGCTATAAGCGCCACCCGAACGATTTTACTGTCGCTGAATTTCGTCGAGGCTAGGGCTAGGTTCCGGTATATTTCGAAGCACCTCGCCGCTCTTCTTGGCAGGCATACGTGTCTTCACTTAACGGGAAGACCCATTTAGCTGAGGTGTCGAAGAGAGTCAAAAGGATTTGGGTCATGTTCTCGCAGGACCCCCCTCCCGTTCTCCAGGAGAATGGGACCGCAATCTCTGACCCCGCGTCCATGGCGGAATCCTTCGCGACCGCTTTTTTCGCATTGTCTAGCCGGGATGCTGCTTCGCCAGCATTCATTGCACGTCGTGATGTTGCGGAAGGCTGCCGGCTGGACTTTCCATTCAGAGGCGGAAACCCCTTCAACCACAAGTTTACTGGGAGCAAGTTGTGCTCCGCTCTCGCTTCGTCCGCGGACACCGCCCATAGTGCATCGATGTCTCGTACGCCAGGCTTCGCCCCCTGGTGAGCGAAGCATAGCCTTTCTATTAGATTTGTTTAACAGGATCTAGGGGGAGGGTCTTCTCCCACACTCCTGGCGAATCACTACTGTGCTCGCCTTTCGCAAGCTGAGTAGATATCACTTTACTCCGACTGGTTTCCGCCCAATCTCTATAACCTCTTGCGTGTGCAAGTTGATTGAGAAATTGGTAAATGTTAGATTAGCTTTTTTCCTGGACAGCGGAGGCCATCTGTCTTCTGCACAGTGCGGCTTCCGCAAATTCCACTTCACGTCGGATGCTCTGATCCAACTGGAAAATGCCATCTGCGAGGCTTTCCTCCGTAGACAGCACTACGCCACAGTCTTTTTTGATCTGGAGAAGGCCTGTGATACCACATGGCGATACGGTATCATGGAGACTCTCCACACAATGTGGGCGAGGGGACGCCTCCCAGTCATTATATCTAAATTTTTGCGAGATCGTCGATTCAGCGTACGGGTGGGGGGAGCTCTCTCCGGCCCAAAGGAGCAGGAAGAGGGTGTCCCGCAGGGAAGTTTCCTCAGTGTCACACTCTTTGCCCTGAGCATCAACGGCATCACCTCGGTGCTGCCGGAAGATGTTCTTGCTACGCTCTACGAGGACGAGCTTTCGATCTCTTTTAGCGCGGCCCAGATGCTAACTCTGGAGCTTCAAGTCCAACAGGCATTGAACCGCGTCTCTCGCTATGCCAAAGCGCACTGGTTTCGGTTTTCTTTAGCCAAGAATAAGGTGATGCACTTCTGCCTCCATCAAACGGCTCCCCTCTGACCCAGATTTGTTTCTTAATGGGGTGCGCCTGGATGTAGTTGAGTCGCACCGTTTCCTTGGTCTTGTATTCGACCGACGCCTCACCTGGGAGGCTCATATTCGCAGCCTTAGGGTCTCTTGTACCCGCGCCATGGATTTTTGCCGTTCCGTGACGTTCAGCGCTTAAGGCGCTGATAGGGCTACTGCCCTACTTTTCTATCGATCCTTTGTTCGTTCGAAGCTCGACTACGGATGCGAGTTTTATGCATCCGCAGCCGAGCGTTTATTGCGGAAGGTGGATTTGATCCACCACACCGGCCTTCACCTTGCGACCGGTGCCTTCCGCACTTTTCCTATTGAGAGCCTGTTGGTCGATGCTGAGGAGATGCCACTCGCTCTGCGCCGCGTGCAGTGCATTACTCGCCTGTACGCGCCAGCACGGCGCCTCCCTCAGTTGCCAACAGCTTTCACTGCATCCGCAGCTGATCTCAATGGTGCCTATGCCCATAAAAGACGACAGTCATACCCTAAGCCCTTTGGGTTTTTGGCCAGAACACTCTTACGACAGCTAGATATAGCTCTCAGGCCGGTGGCGCCCCTCGTTCTGCCCCGGACGACACCTTGGAGGGTACCAAATTTGGCTATTTGTAGCCACGCCTCTGCTCCCAAAGCTTGTACGGTGCCGGAAGTATTTCGTTGGACCTTTTTGGAGCACACCTCGTGTCACGCTGGAACCGTGCCAGTGTATACACATGGCTTCAAGTCCCAAAAGGAGGTCGAATTCCACGCCGTATCCCCTCTGTTTGAAGTCAGTAGGGCTCTACCAGGCGCTGCGTCTGTCTTTACGGCCGAGTTGGTGGCAATACACCACTCGGTACTGGAGATTACGCGACGTGCCCGGTTCGGAAACCGGATTGTGATCTATAGCGACTCACAGATCTCCCTGAGTGCTCTCAGGGCATTATAATCTCCGCATCCCCTGATTCGCGATATCCGTGACGCCACGGTAATGGCGAGCCGGGAGGATGTCGAGATTTTCTTCTGCTGGGTTCCTGGACATGTAGGAATTGCGGGGAATGAGCGCGCTGATGAGGGCGCCGAAGAGTCCGCGAGGACTCTGCGACCGGACCAGCGTTTTGCTTTTCCTCACACCGACTACATGGCAGGAATACGAGCAGCTCTTCGGACTGCTCGGCAAAGAAGATGGGAGACGGTGAAAGGGAACATAAAGTTGCGTGCCATTGCGACGCAACTGTTCCCATGGACCTATCCCCCAATACCGCTACGGCTTCAGGTCGCTTTCTGTCGTCTCCGAATCGGACACACACGTGTGCGCATCGCTATTTGATGGAACGCTCGCCTGCACCCTATTGCGATGACTGCGTCGTCCCCCAGACTGTTTGGCACATTCTTGTCGAATGTCCCAGTCTGGGTGATCTTCGCGCATGTTACCTGTCCCGGTACCGGGATGGCCTGGGTCGCTACACCCTGTCCTTTGTACTCGGAACGAGTGCGTGCACATTGACTTGTGGACTTTTTGACTATTTGGGGGAGGCCGTCTTCAACCTTTTATTTAACTAGGTTTAGTTGTTGTTTTTGTTATTGTTATGTTATTGTTATTGTTGTTTCCTGTTCGAATTTGTTAAAGTAGCCTAGAACTAGGCTGTTTGTTTACGGCGACTTATGCCTGAGTGGGCAGTCGCCAGATAGCCCCTTAAAAAAAAATGGAATAAATTCAAGGGGACTGTTTGTGGAGGGTTTAAACACTGCCGGGGGAGCCCCTACGATGATCCTGAGTTTCAATCTATTAGGGAAGGGGTCTGGGGCGGCAAAGCCCCCAGTATATAATCAAAATTGTTTATAGAATAATGTTCTAACGTTTTGTTAACGTTTTTATTAAACTAAACGCCTATGAATATGCATGCGCTGGTAAACGAAACATACGCGTAAAAAAGGTAAATAGGTAGACGAGTGGCCTGGCCGGAAAAAATTATTTTGTGTAAATATTATCGTTCACCCGTGTCTGGATATTCATGCGCGTTGTAGTTCCTTTAAATGATCTAGCTAATTACATTTAATTGTATGAAAGAAGGTAATAAAAATAGTAAAATGGGGAAAAATATATTAACAAATAAAAATGACTCCAAAGGAAGATAATAAAAAGCTATTAAGTGGGCAAAAAAAATAAAAATTCAAATCAATCATTTCTGACGTCGTACCCCACCCCCAACCCCTATTATAATTCACAAAACGATTAAAGGCGCTAACATGATGTAGTTAAAGCATTCACCTCTGTAAAAGTCAGAACATTATAAAAATTAGGATTATATACTGGAGGGCTTTGCCCCCCAGACACCCATCAATTTAATGAAACTCAGGATCATCGTAGTGCGGTCCACGCCTCGTGTTTACTTCCCTCCCCACCCACACACGGCCTGTCCCCTATAAATGTACTCAAAAAACGTAAAACATTTTGGAACACGGACGAAATAGTACATCTTATCGGCCGGGCCGCTCTTCTACATATTTCCCCCCCAAAATAACCTTTTTCGGGCCCACCACCGATCTTCATGTTTACCACGAATTTATGGGAAATAGAAATAAATTATAACACCAAGGAAAATCTAGTAGACGAACACATTCACTGGAAAACAGCAGTCAGGAGGAAAGTGAAATTTTTTTAAGAAATTCGCCATTGCCCTCTGGCAGAAAAGAGGTAGAGGAGAAAAGCTCGTCAACAAAAACTTCAGCTAGTCGCTTTTCCTTGTCCAAACTGTCCCAGAATTTGCCCCTGGAGAATCGGACTAATTTCCACTCGAGGACACATCGGAACTGACAAACTAACTGCTTATTACATACAGAAAAGGAACCTAGCAGTGATACTTATGTGTTAAGAGACTCCAACGACGAAGACCATCCTACCCAGCCACTCTCCGGCGAAAAACTGTTATATTTGTGCTCTTAAAAAATTACACATGTGTCGTGCTAAAACTTTTCGTGTAGTCATATGTTTCCGTTTCGACCCTTCTGACACACTAAAATCCATTATCTTGTTAATCATGAAGTTGTGTGCACCATGCTGGTTCGAAATAAAAAGCTAACTTTTCTTCGCAACATGAAGCACTCAACCTCTTCGGGTCAGTGGAATCACTGCAAGGGATGAGGAAACAGATTAAATATATAGTTGCCACAGTGATTCAATGGAATGCTTATTTTTCACATGCGGAAAACATTATTCTCTGTATGCTGAAAGATGAAAGAAATCATAGCCGGGAACTCACATGGAGAAGAATTATGAAAGCCCGAATATGTTATAAAGAAAAATTAATTCGTACTTTCAAGATCCCAGAAATAAATATTGAAGCTGACGACTACATTCACCTAATTAATTGGCAGCAGATCGTTGTGACCGATCCTCCACCCAACGAGAACGCTCTCTGATGATCAACTAAAAGAATTTATCCGTCCAAAACCTAAATTGAAAATTCCGAAGTTTTCCTGTCATACACAAGCGGTTGAGAGATGTATCAAACTGGTCACAGAAGCGTCACTAGCAGTTTGTGTAGAAGACAAACGGGGCAGCTATATAAGGAGGAGAATTGAGTCAAGGAGAAAAATACCCTCATTTAATACCAAGAATGACTTTATAATGAAAAATAATAACACTCCAAGAATCTAAATACATTAAATAAACGATATTGAATAATAGTTAAAAGTTAAATATTCGCCTGGTAATTGTTCGATCTCTTCTATTTCAGAGGAATGATGATTTAAATCTAAATGTTGCATGAAAACAAACGGAAGAAAAGGAAAGAAAACTTCTCGAATAGTTAATAGATTATTTTTATTGAATAAAATACAAGTAGAAGTATAGATTGGAAAGTTTTATGAAATTGTATTTTTTAAAGTTTTATATAAATAATATACCCTGTATAGGACATATTTTGATGTAACAACTTTAAGTTTGAAAACAAATAAATAGAACCTGAAAATGTTGATTTAGAAGTCAAAATTTCCACACAAAGTTGATAATTTAAATCTATCTGAAGGGCAATACAAATTTAATAAATATATAATGAATATAGTCGCAAAATGTATCTATAAGCCCCCGGATAAAATAAATCTGCCGTATTAGCAACTCTCTAGTTTGTTTCCGGCCCCATTTCATTTTGTTTAGGCTGTGTCCTACTTATATATATTTGTGCTCCTTGGCTAGCGTCTTCATTATTAGGTGAAAATGGCATGATGCCTAAACTAGTCCGATAGTTATAAATAAAATCTTGATTCAAATATTGTGGTTTACTATTATCTTCCACACACACACGGATATATATATATATATATATATATATATATATATATATATATATATATATATATATATATTAGGCCGTAGCATCGAAAAGATTTCAATAAATCAGGTTTTGTACACTTCAGTATACATATTTCAAAGGTTGAAAAATGTTTTTGAGAAATATTTCGAACACCACCTTTTTTATTCCAAATGTTTATTTTTTAAAAAAGGTTTCGAGCCAGAAAAATATACCCCATCAGAGTTGTTGGTTTGTTGTTATAAATGATTTTAAATACATTAATTACAGTTGACTTCAAAATGAAGGATAATGACAAAACGTCAGGAGTTCAACTTTTATTATCTAACTGATACATACTATTTGTTAACTGATACATTAAAATCATGCTTTGTTTCAAACGATGGCTTGAATTCACAGATTTTAGTACCATCCTAATGTAGACATCTCTTGCTTCTTTTCTATGAACTTCGCCAGAAGCTTCCGTCAACATTGGCCGACACGGCTCCACACCTGAAAATGGTATATAATGCGAATAAGGGGTGGCTTGTTGACAGTATATTTCCTGTCCGCATTAGAAAGATGTATTGTAAGAGGTGGTTCAAAGCTGCACTTCTCTTCAGGGAAAATTAGACCTGTTAGATTTTTAGAAGTCTTATCTACCTTTAGTGGCCTGAAATCACTTATCTCTACTTGATACACAGTAACTTCTCGGATATTCTGGATTCTGTCAATAGCTGATTTCCTGTTCTTCTGATCAACGTCTGCCAGCATTACCCAAAGGACGTTCTCAGGATGGACCCAGTAGGAATTTCTTTGGTTTGTTTGCCATGCTATGGATTCCCTGATTTTAGAGTATTTGCAGAAGATTGATCTGTTCCAGAAGATGTTCAGATCCCTTCGTGAATTTCGGAGAGAATTTAATGTGAAACCAGATGGGTCCATAATGAGACACAACTAACTCTGTAAGGATATACCAGTCATTATTTGTTTTTTTGTTGCACATAAACACGACATATTTTGCTGGTTGTGGTGAGCCATCTTGCATGATATATTTGCCCTTGTTTCATATGTCGGATAACATCGTCAATTACACCACTTATATTGAATTAATAATTCTTCACAGTTAAGTGTGCTCCTCAAAAGCTCATTCACATCTTCATCTGTAAGAGGAGGTCCTTTAGCAATACTTTGAAAGCCATTTGGTGATACTGGTAGAGTTTCACAGGTGGTTAAGTCTTCACCAAGTGGTCCTTTCCATTAGGTTTTACTTTCGGTTGGACCAATATAATTTTTGCACAGGGGCCTCAAAGATAGCTGATTTAGATGCAAGCTGCAGATGATCCACTGTAAAAGACGATGTAATTGACATTCCAGCCTTCTCATGGCTCCATTCTTGTAGCTAGTATTAGTTGCCGTGCTGTCATCTTTAATATTATTTTCAACAAGCCATTTCCTTAGTCCTTCTGCAATAGCTGCCACTGTTCCTCGTTCAATAGTTAGATGATCTAAACAGAAAGTACCAGGTTCTCGTACAGGGACATACTGATCATGATTCTATTTCTTCATACCAGTTGTTCCCGCGCTTCCTTTTAGTTAGTGTTGGGTCTATCCTCCCATCAAAAAACAAAGCAGCAATTTTCGTATCCCCAAACATTCAGGTTTGGTCAAATTTCTCCTTAACTTCTGTCGTACCAGACTTTGTGAAGGTCAATTATATGGGAGCGTTCTTCTGAATTTATGATACCTTAGTTGAATAGGTATGCATTACTAATAGCAACAGCAGCATCTCTATTTGACACAGAATACCGACCTGCATCAATGGCAATTGTTAGCATTGCTATGATGTTGTTTACTCTTCTGGCAAACACTTTCTTCCATTCATCATCAGAAATTTTCGAAGATGTGTTTTTTTCTTTTCAAGGATTTGTCTAAAATTGTCGTTTTCTCTTCCCTCTTCTCTTTTTTTGACTCTTTTACATCTCTTCTTTCCTGAATTCGATCTTCACTGATTTTCATTTATTTAATCATATGACTTGTTTTTACATCCAATCCTCCAATTTTCATGTGACGCCCAGTTCTTTAGTCAATAAGAAATTCAAGCTCTCGACGTGGCACTTTCATTGTCTTTTCACACTTGCAATACAAGTGATCAACACACTGGAAGACTGATATATCAATATTTTGACCCAATGATGAGTTGAACCTCTTACACTTAGTGGCATTCATTCTTTGTTTTGATAACAAAGACACTTCTTCCACAAGTATACATCTTTTCTTGTTCATTGGTAATCCTTAGCAATACTCAAGAGACATAATTATCAATTGCCCCAAAATTAAACCCATCTTGAATTAAATATTAAAAGAATTTGCTATTATAGCATTAATAAAACTTTGTTATTTGGATAAGGAACCACGTCTTAATAAACATAGTCTTAGCGCCTTAGTGCTTTTCATCTCTTAGATTTTCGAATAACATGACGACCATTCTTATAACTCAATAAGATCCATTGACATCCACCATTTTTCCTGAAGAGACAATAAGGTTACAAGGTATAACAAGGAAAGTAAGTACCCTAGGAGACCTTACGGTGCATTCAAAGAGGGTACCTTTGGACTGGCAATCGAACAGGCACATGGCTGCTCAATTGTTTTGCGTCCTTGAACGGCCGCTTTTCAAGACTTTGTCTAGTCTTGACTTAAACTGGTAAACAGATTCACTGTTAAGAACTTCCACTGTAAGTGCGCTCTACTTACGGCAGATACTGTACGTATAAAAGTTTCCACATAGATTGCGGTTGTAACGCTTCAGTTCAAGTTTGAAGCCGTGATTGCGCGTTCTGTTCTCACTCAGTGTGAAAATATCCCGGTAGTCAACATTGTCGAACCCTCGAAGTATTTTGTAAACTTTGATGAGCTGACCACGCAGTCTACGGGTTTCCAGCGAGAAAAGATCTAATTCCCTTAGTCTATTCTCATAACTTTTATGTCAGATAGAGGGAATCAGTTTGGTTGTCTTAGCTTGTACGCGTTCCAACCTTGCGATGTCCTTTCGAAACGAAGGACTCCAAAATTGTACGGCATACTCCAGGTGCGGCGCAACCAGGGAGTTGTACAGACAAAGTACTATCTCCTTTTTACGGTATCCAAACTGGCGCTTTATGTAGCCTAATATTGTTTGGGCTTTCTTCTCCGCCTCAATGCAGTGTTTCGAGAACTTGAAGTCGCTAGTAATAGTTACACCCAAGTCCTTCTCAGTGTTACTCGATTCAAGAGCAGTGCCCTTAAGGATATACTGAGATTGGGGGTTTCTGTGGCCGATATGCATTACTTTGCATTTGTTCACGTTAAAAGGCATTTTCCACGTGTCCGACCACTCCACAATCTTCCCAATATCTTCCCGCAGGCAGGCAGTATTTCCATCCTTTGCAACGTTCATACCAAGCTTGGTGTCGTCAGGGAATTGGGAAATCTTGGCAACCATGTCACCGTCCATGTCGTTGACGTAGATAATGAATAGTAGTGGTCCCAGGACAGAACCTTAAGACACCCCGCTAGTAACAGGCACCCACTTAGAAGCATGTCCATTCACCACCACCCGTTGCCGTCTGCCACTTAGCCAGTTCTCGATCTAGCCGGCTACTTTTCCGTCTATGCCCAACGCTCGCATTTTCCTGAGAAGGAGGCGGCGTGGTACCTTATCAAAGGCTTTCTGAAAGTCTAAGTACACCACATCCACCGCCTTGTCCCGATCGTGTTTACTGAACACGAAGTGGAAGAATTTCACAAGGTTCGTCAGGCATGACCGTTGCCTTCGGAAGCCGTGCTGGAAACTCCTCAGTAGCAGGTTTGACTCTAAATACGACATCATTTTGTCCACTATCATGCTTTCCATGAGTTTACCGACTATCGAAGTCAGACTTATAGGTCGGTAGTTCGATGGTTGGCTTCGGTCTCCTTTCTTGAAGATAGGAGTAACTTCGGCTTCACGTCAGTCTCTAGGAACGCATTTGGTCCTGATTGACATGTTAAAGATTGCGCTCAGGTGTCGTGACACTTGATCGCGCACATCTTTCAACACTTTAGGTAGAAACCCATCCGGGCCAGGTGACTTATTCGTCATTAGGTCACTGATCTTCTTTTTTATTTCCCCTTCGGTGAAGTCCATATCCTCCAGCTTTTCTCCCGAGTAGGAATCCATTGGCTGGGGGATGGGACCACACTCTTCAGTAAACACTGAAGAGAAGTAGTCGTTGAGGAGGTTAGCATTTTCTTCATCTAAGTGCTTTAATGCCACTTTCTCATTTCTCAAAGGGCCAATCGTTCGACGGATTGGTTTACGGCTGTTCACGTATCCAAAAAACTCCTTGGGATTCTCTTTACAGAGTCTCACCACTCGGAGTTCCTCAGAACGCTTAGCCGTTCTTATGCTGGACTTCACTCTCCTGACTAGCCTCCGCTATTCGTCAAAGTCACCCGAGATCTTCGATTGCCGGTACACAGTTCTCTTCTTCCTAAGCAGTTGGCTGATTTCTCGATTAAACCACTTTGGTTGAACAGAAGACCGACGGGGACATTTCAGAGGGATGTAACGCGATTGAAGACTCATGAATGTGGTTTTGAAACTGTTCCAAGAGTCTTCAACAACATCGCACACTTCTAGCCTCGCGTCAGTCAGTCAAACACGAAGACCTGCAAAGTCTGCTCTTTTTAAATCGTGTTTCTTCGATTTACTAGTTGCAGGCCCTGCCTTCGGAACTTTGACTACAAATCTAATTAGTCGGTGGTCACTGCCACCGAGCTCTTCGCCAACAGAGAGGTCATCAACGATGTCATCCTCAGAGGTAAGAAACCAAGTCGAGGATATTGTTTCCTCTCGTTGGCTCTCTCACCCATTGAGTGAGAAACTCGTTGTTCGCGAACTCCAGGAGTAGTGCGTTCTCGCCACAGGGTTCTCTGGTTTCCCAGTCAACTTGTGTGTTGAAATCACCCATGACGATTCACACTCTGTCTTCGACAAGTTCTTCTAGTAGCTGGTACAGATTTCTTTCCTTTTCAAGGAGTTGGGCAGGAGGTCTATAAAGCACCAGTGTCCTGTATTTGGCAAGACATATCTCTAGGTCAACACGTAGTAGTTCATGGTCGGATACGATGTTGCAATCCGTCGAGTTGAGAGTATCCTTGACATACAACATCACACCGCTACCCTCTCTGTTTGGCCTATCTTTCAGGAAGAGCTGGTAACCGGGAATCTTGAATTCACCTTCAAAATCTGGGCTTGAGGTTTTTATTCATGACTCCGTTATGGCCACCATCTCAGGTTCCTCTGTTACTACGAGGCCACGGAGCTCAAGAAACAAATTCCTGATTGACCTCGCATTGAACAGAAGAACTTTGAGGGAGTCCCCTAGTGTAGGACTCCCTACGCTCTTACGTTTTCCGGCTTCTCTGTTTTCGTGGTCACACCCATTTTGACGACCTTCGAGAAGGTCGTTCCAGGAGTGAAACGGGCATGCTGGTGCACGTCTGCTTTCCCTCTGTTTCGAACGCTCCTTTGGGTGCGTTCCACGACATCTTGAATTAGGTTGGCGAGAAAGGCCTTTCCTTTAAAGAAAAAATGTACCCCGTCCCTTTGTTAGAGGTCGTCTCTACCGATAAATGTACGATAGGGGTCCATGAAGAAGACTGTTTCTGCCGTGCAGAGATCCGCCAAACTTCTGTTCACTGCGACGTTTCTTTCGTGAGTGGTTCTGGATGTACCTCTTCTCGGAAGCATCCAAACCACCACACGTTTGCAGGTTTTTAGCCCTATGTCATCCACAGGCCCCATCACGGTTTGGATGGTCTTACCACTGAAGCTAACCTTACTCCCTCTGAGGTAGAGGTCGTTGCCTCTCACCATCAGAGCAACAACTGAATTCTCAGAAATCTGAGCTTTCTCTGCCTCTACTCTGATGTTGTAGTTACCCCGTCCTGACAGGCAGCTTACCTTTACGATAGTGCAAAGGCGGGCCGCTAGCAGCGGCTGCAGATCTCGTGTTTGCGAGTCACCAATGAGGGTCAACTTCGAAAACTTGGTCCCTGAAGACGGGGTCTTCCCTTGTGGAAGAGGATTCCCATTTTCCTCTTTACTCTCCACATTCTTATCTTTCTTTTTCTTCTTCTTTATCTGTTTTTCTTCTATTTTTGGTTCTACTTTTTTTCAACTTTATTCTTTTTCTTTTTTTCTTCGTTTCTCCTTTCTACTTTTCTCTTTTTCTCTCGCCTTAGCTAGTTTAGCCTCAGATGATGCCGAAATGTCCGCTTGGTTACCAGGGGATTCTGACACGTCAGTGGGCGGCGCCTCTTCTAGGCATCGAACCTGAGCTACGTTAATGGCTTCGAGCTTCTCCAACTTTCCCTCAAGGACCTTAGCTCTCTCCTCTGAGGCTCTATAGAGGTCTTTTAATTTCTCCACCTCTCGCGTCAATATGCAAGTAGTGCAGATACTTTCAGGGCTGCATTTTGAGTAGCAGCCCTCCTGAAAGTCAACGTACCACTTTTCTAACTGACATATTGCACAGTTGTGTATGAGATGAACGAGTCCTTTTTTGCCTGTCATTTTAAGCGCTTTCTCTCTCTCTGAAAACTCGTGAAAAATCAATGATAAAAAAGGGGGGTTGGTGAGTTTTCCCTGCGTGAGTCGCTCCCGCCTATCGATCGAAGAGGTTACGGATCTTTCAGAAGGCATGCTCCATGTGCTGCTGTTCGTCCGACCGAGTCGTCAAACCTCGGCGTGCCGTGGCTCCCAACCAAGCAGCACTGACGGTCCCCGAAGGGGCCCTCGATTTGTCACCAGGTAAACAACAACGAAGCACGCCTCTTACTCAACTCCTACTAGTTCCCTTCACAACGGCCAGGATCTCGGAGTAGCGTTCAATGGATATCCCGCCACACCAAAGAACTCGACCCAAGGCTTTTTATTGGCCTGGCAACCAGCATGGGAACAAAGGGCCGTCACCTCGGACCAATGCTATCATAAGCACCCGTCAACGGGCACTGGGAACGGTCAATAATTACGCGCCAGGGAAGGGGTAAAGGGGGAACTACGCTCATCCCATTCATCGTGCCCCAACGCCTAGGACACCTCTAGTCCTAGTCTCTCGCAACCAGTGAGCGTCGATTGGCGTTGTTTAGAGGTTTCAAAGCCTCTTTTCTGACGCATGAGGTAGCTGCCAGGTCCTTATAGGTAGATAGAGGAAGAAAGGGAAAGAGTGACACGATAGGAGTAGGCTTTTTTTTGTTGTATGAGTGGGACATAGGATAAAAGTAAAAAAGGAGAGGGATAGAGGAGAAAAAGGAAGGAATGACGCACTTAGTCTGGAACTTCGTTTCCGACCAAATCGACAAGGAAAGCCTTACCAGGGGTACCCAGAAGAGGTACCCCCACCGACATAGCTCGAAAAGTCTAAGGTCCACACAAGCTCTCTTCCCGCGACAAGGGGGAGTCACCTCTCCCTCTATTTTCGTTATGAGAGAGAGAGAGAGAGGTGCTCCGTCGAATGTGAACGCAGTTCTTTCCTTCTCCGCATTTTTACACATTCTTGACAACGTTGGTCCCATAAAGTTACTATTATGGGATAAACCATGATATATAGAAGAGCTTTTAAAAGAATTAAGGTTCCAAATGGTCAATTCTAGAACTTTATTTGACGCGTTCGATATATTGGGCACTTTATTTTCTTCCGGAATAGAGACGACTGAGGGAACTGCAGCTTAGCCACATAGCTCAGAATGCGTAAATGGTAACTGAATACAGGAAGATATGCATGAAATAAATTACGATCGCTAAAACAGGTCAAATATTCGTGCACGTAGTTTCCTATTTCTTCTTACCCCGTTTTTTATAATTCGGGTTATTCTTATTATGTTTTTTTTTAAGTGCTGTCGTTTTGTTTTACAGGATTAAAAAAAATAATATACCAAATGTCTATTTATTCATAAAAGTAGTTTTCATCATTATTTGCGATGCTTTAACATTATTAATAAAGAAATGAATACATTTCTTAAACAAAAGATTCGGTTTTGCTGAAATATATACTTTCATTTCCTTTACCAATTCCTTTTTATCGTGATAAACTTTAAAATTGTTAATAATCGTTTATTATTTAAATAAATATAAATTTCTTGGCTTAGGCCCAGTTAATTTGTCGGATAAGGAAAACTTCCCATCACATTCATTAATAACAAAAGCCACAAGCGCTTATTATAGAGGTAACACTCCAACATAGCTCGATAAACTACCTATATGCAAAGGATAACATCGCTATAAAGTTATCCACCCACCATGGTCCGTTAGGGCAGGTCATACTTTGGGGCAACCATATATTTTCATTAAATCCTTTAATGAGGGGTGCCTCAATGATAGATTTTCTGGTGTATATTTTGAAAAAGAACTTTATTTTGTTATACAATTGCTCCTACTTACATCAATTTCCATTTGAATAAAAGCAATTTTTTCCCTTCCGTCACGAGCTTATGTAACCTATTTTATTTTAATCCAAATACACACAAACACAAAGTAATTTTAATTTACATGTTTATTGAGTGAGAAAGGTGTATGCAAAGCTTCACATATATCTCCATGGGTCAATTTGGGTCATTCAAAAGTTAAACTTCACCAAAGCACACAAATCTTGTTTTTACTCATTCCTGGACATCAGACGTCTACTTGTCTCTTCTGCCCTGATCCCTCCATCCCTCTTTTCATATAAAAAAATACTTGGGAGAAGCCTCAGTCACCATTCTTACAACCTTCTCAATGCTCTGTGTGTAACAAGGCCATTAAGGTACTTTCATAAGAGAGTCAATGAAGTTTTTCAATTCAGAAGTACTTAAAGAACAAGTGAGAGGTGGCTCAGAGACATCTTCTCACCTATTGATTAGATCTTCAATACTGGCAGCATCACAACTGATGTCTGGTGTCCTTCTAAGCATAACAAATGAGTCTCCCAGTTGAGTATCTGGGTCCCATTCTCCCCTAATGGTCTGGATTCTTTTCACCCCTTTAGCTCCAAAAGTTTCTTCATCACACAAACTGTTGTCACCTTCAGAATTTTCTGCTTCCAGATCTTCATCTACTGCCAACAAATGCTCCATTTCTTTTCTTGCTGCCTTTCATGCTAAAACAGTGCTTTCATCTTTAATTTTTCTCTTTCTTTCTGATATCCTTTCTTTTTCTGTCCTTTCTAAAGCTCTTAATTGTCTATTATGCTCTAGAATATCAGGACCACCAATTGGAAAGGCAGTTTTAGTTCAAACCTTCTCCTTTTGTCCTTTAATAAAGGCCAGTTTGCTAGTAGGTATTTTCTTCTCTATACTAAAACAGCAGTTAATCTAGGATTTAGTCTCACAGCCATTACCCCCGTAAGGGGCGCGGCGATTTGCCATCCTGGCTGCCGTGCTGATGGCACTCAGCACCCCGTCCGACCCAAGCTTAGCCTCTTCTCCTTCCTTCAAAACACTTGTTCTCTTGCTTTTCATACAACCTATCCCACGACTTTCAATGGTCAGCCTCTAATTTCACAGGGTAGATGCTGACCTTATTCTCAAGCCAACCGTCACGGATCGGGGCTGAGGGAGGAGGATACAATGTTCTCTAACCCCTGAGCTCCGGTTCGGGATAGAAGTTTTTCAACAACCTGCTTCATCCCCGCCGATACCTTCCTCACATCCCTTTTTCTCTCCTCCTCACATTCTATCTATTTTTACGCCGTGTTCAAGGTGGAGCCGCCATGCCGATGGACTGCCAGGCCACCAGGCGGGAGGGGTGGTCCGAAATAGCGCCTGGCTCTGCCAAGCCTGTAAGCACCTCTTGCAGTGCGGGCAACTGCAAGAGGTGATTAGCTACTGCGTCCCGTAGCACAAATAGGGTCACCATGCCCAATGATGAAAATAGTAAAAAACCACCCCCCAACTTCCCCAAGAACATCAACGGAGCCGCCCTCGGGCAGCTCCACCAAGAAAATGGAGGTCTTCCCCCTTGTGCTTGCGCAGGAAACCCTCCATACTTCTTTAACCGGAGAGGAGGCTTACTCCTCTCCTTCGCCTACGGAAGTAGCGGACTCCCCCTCACCCCCTTCTCTTGAGGTGCTTCTGGGCACCTCCCTATCTCCAGCGGCAGTGCCTCCTTTGCTTTCTAAGGGGACTGCCAAGAAAGCCAGCAGGCAACCCATTGCCGACTGCCCCTCGTGTAAGCGGCTCGGTAGGGCAAACCCCCTTAGGGGGAAGAGGGAAGCCAGGCGCCTTCAGTCACCTCCCTCAAAAAACCTGCTGGCAAGAATATTAAACCTTGCCGGGGTCAAGGCATGTGCCTCCCCACTAAAGACTTATGACGCTGCCAAGGGGCCTGCGATGTCCTGGGAGGGGATGGCCAACTGGAGGCCCCTCCTGTGATAGACATGGTCCTTGAGGAAAACCAGCCTCAGACGGTAGGGCCTTCCATGGGGGAGAATCCGGACTCGGTGCCAAGCACCAAACCCGAATCCACCCCTATGCAAGGTTCTCCTCCAACGGCTGGGGATTCTCAGGCAGCACAAGGAGGGGAGGGATCTCCTCCGGATGATGCCTTGCGACCACCAGGACCTTCTCCATTTCAGAGAAGGACCTGGCTGAGGCTGGTCCATCTGGCCTGGAAGCTTCTACATCGGGGCCTCCCATTCAGAGGTTACCTGGCGTTTTTGAGCCCACTGGCTTCAAGCACTTCCTCGTTATTCGCTCCACTGATGGCACCATGTTGTCCAAGGGCAACACGATGCATAAGAAGAGAGGATTGGCTATTGCAATTGGTAGAAAGCCGAAGATAACCCGTTTCTCGGAAGGGAGCCTTCAAGTGAATGCGGCGAATCCCGCGGAGGTGGCCAAGATAAGTGCTCTTCGGACACTTCATGGCACCCCGGTGAGTGTGACGCCGCAGTCTACCATAAACTTTGTGAAAGGAGGAGTTTATGCCAGGGAACTCATTGACTACTCCATTGAGGACATCACCCTAGAGCTGGCCGAACATGGGGCGGTCAAGGTCAAACGTGTAATGAGAAAACAGGGAGGGGCCTCGAGACCCACCCCTACACTTTTCGTCACGTTCGACTGTGACAAGCTCTCTGAGTCGGTGCGTGCCGATTGGTACAGCAACCGCGTGAAGGCATTCGTGCCACTGCCGCGGCGGTGCTATTACTGTCACCGCTTCGGCCATTCAAATCGCTCATGTAGACGGGCAAAGTCGGGGTTACCCAAAGTCTGTGTAAATTGCTCCAAGGTCGCACACGATAAGTCCAAATCGTGTGTGGCCAAGTGTGTCAATTTTGGAGACCCGCACCCTGCTTCTTCAAGGCAATGTGGTGCATATAATCTTAGGAAAGAATTCCTGGCCATTTAGGCCCAGGATCGACTCTCATTCCGCGAGGCTAAGGACTTGGTCCTGGCGCGCCCGGCTCTGCCTTGGACGACATATGCCTCAATAGTTAGAAAAGTACCCTCTGCTCCTGGCCCACCAAGGCTAACGAGCACGGTTGTTTCCGCGCCCATTCAGAGCCCTTCTTCGGGCTCTACCCAACACGGGCACTCCTCTGGTAAAGCTGGCGGCAAAAAGAGTTCATACCCAGCCTCGGCTAAAACCAGGGCTCCCCCTTCTCCCCCCAGCGTGAACGTTTCCCGTAAGGCGAAACGGCCATGCGCCTCCACCGCGTCGTTAGACTCACAGGAGGCAACACTCCTGAAGATGGTCGCTAGGCCATCTTCCGGGGTTCCTAAAGCTGTTCCCCTAAAGGAGGACAGCAACCAAGGAGATTCGGCTTCTTCGCCCACGCCCTGATGTGGAGCGAGTGGCTCGGAGACAGTAATTCCTCGAAAAGAGGGCCCCCCCGCCTCGCAGCCGCAAGGTCCGCCTAAGGTTTCGAGGCGGAGGGAGGAAAAGACTCGCATGGCGAGCCCAACCTCCTCCAATAAGTCCTCGAAGGCGACAGCGCCCTTAGCGCTTTGTCCGGCCAACAGCGCCTGAGTTTCTCCCTCCGGAAGGCGAACGGCCATTCCCGTGAGGGGCTTCTGTTCAAAAAGGGCCATCACGGCTCCTACTAGCTAGGACTGGACGGAATATTCCTTCAATGGAATTGCCGTGGACTCCGGGCCAACCGGGAGGAGCTGCAGAGGCTCGTCTTGTCCCGTTCCCCGTTATCTATCTTTTTGCAGGAGACCATGCTAGACGCGTGCCCCCTGCCCTCCCTCCCGGGTAATAAGGGTCTTGCGACCCTACCACCACGGGATGGCCGGGCTGGGGGATACGCGGTTTACACCTGGCATGATGTCTCCATTCTTCCTTTCTCTTTAGATACCTCCTTTCATGCAGTGGCTGTGCAGCTGCACATGGATAGGAGGTATACTATCATTTCTGCGTACATTCCACCGTCAGCTGCCTTCGACGCGGGGGACTTCCGCCGCGTCGTGGCACGGTTGCCAAGGCCCTATCTCTTGTTTGAAGATCTAAACGGCAGGAATCCTCTTTGGAAGGATTACTCCATAAATCCCAGGGGACAAGTCCTTGCCGATCTGATCGAAGAGCTTGAGATGGGTGTGCTAAACGTGGATGAGTTTAGGAATAACTGTCTGAGAACCGCTTCATTTTCTTGCCTTGACCTATCTTTGTGCTCTTCGGATGCACAGCCTGATTTTGATTGGGGGGTGGTCGATGACCTCTATAGTAGTGATCACTTTCCCATTCAAATATGATTTTCAGGGCAACTGCCGCCTGATAGACCACCTTGGTGGTGCTTGGCGTGGGCGTGGTGGCCTGCATTTCAGGAAATGACTGAATTCTCTATCTCAGTCGAGGGTTTTAGGTCGGTAGATGAGGCCGTTGAGCTTTTCTCCGGCAACCTTATCGCCGTGGGTCTGACTACTATTTCAAGGAAGTCTGGCCGTTTTGCACCATAACCACTTCCATGGGGGTCGGCCGAGTGTGAGACGGCCCTCAAATAGAAGCGTTATGCCTACATGCGCTATAAGCGCCGCCCGAACGATTTCAGTGTCGGTGAATTTTGTCGGGCTAGGGCTAGGTTCCGGTATATCTTGAAGCACGCCCGGCGCTCTTCTTGTCGGGCATACCTGTCTTCACTTAACGGGAAGACCCCTTTACCTGAGGTGAGGAAGTGAGTCAAAAGGATTCTGGGTAAGTTCTCGCAGGACCCCCCTCCCGTTCTCCAGGAGAATGAGACTGCAATCTCAAACCCCGCGTCCGTGGCATAATCCTTAGCGACCGCTTTTTCCGCATTCTCTAGCCGTGATGCTGCTCCACCAGCATTCAATGCACGTTGTGATGTCGCGGAAGGCTGCCGGCTTGACTTTACCTCAAGGAGGCGGAGAACCCTTGAACGACAAGTTTACTGTGAGTGAGTTGCGTTTTGCTCTCGTTTCGTGCGCGGACACCGCCCATGGTCCGGACGATGTCCCGTACGCCATGCTTAGACACCTGCCTGAGCGAGGCATGTGCTTTCTGTTAGATTTTTTCAAAAGGATCTGGGTGGAAGGTCTTCTCTCACACTCCTGGCGAATCACTACTTTGCTCGCCTTTCGCAAACCGGGGAGAGATCACTCTACTCTGACCGGTTTTCGCCCAATCTCTCTAACCTCTTGTGTGTGCAAGTTGATGGAGAAATTGGTAAATGTTAGATTAGCTTTTTTCCTGGACAGCAGAGGCCATCTGTGTTCCGCACAGTGCAGCTTTTGCAAGTTCCACTCCACGTCGGATGCTCTGCTCCGACTGGAAAATGCTGTCTGCGAGGCTTTCCTTCGTTGACAGCACTACACCACGGTGTTTTTCGATCTGGAGAAGGCCTATGATACCGCATGGCGATACGGTATCATGGAGACTCCCTACATGATCGGGGCGAGGGGACGCCTCCCAATGTTTATATCTGAATTTTTGCGAGATCGTCGATTTCGCGTACGGGTGAGGGGAGCTCTCTCCGGCTTAAAGAAGCAGGAAGAGGGTGTCCCGCAGGGAAGTTTCCTCAGTGTCACACTCTTTGCCCTAAGCATCAACGGCATCACCTTGGTGCTGCCGGAAGATGTTTTTGCTACGCTCTACGTGGACGACCTTTCGATCTTCTTTAGCACGGCCCAGATGCCAACTCTGAAGCGTCGACTCCAACAGGCATTGAACCGCATTTCTCGCTATGCCAAAGCGCACAGGTTTCGGTTTTCTTTGGCCAAGACTAAGGTAGGGCACTTTGCCGCCAACCACGGCTTCACCCCAACCCAGATTTGTTTCTTGATGGGGTGCGCCTGGATGTGGTTGAGTCGCACCGTTTTCTTGGTCTTGTATTCGACCGACGCCTCACCTGGGAGGCTCATATTCGCAGCCTTAGGGTCTCTTAACCCGCGCCATGGACATTCTCCGTTCCGTGACGTTCGGCGCTTAGGGCGCTGATAGGACTAATGCCTGACTTTTTTATCGATCCTTTGTTCGCTCGAAGCTCGACTACGGATTATGCATCCGCAGCTGAGCGTTTATTGCAGAAGGTTGATTCGATCCACCACATCAGACTTCGCCTTGCGACCGGAGCCTTCCGCAATTCTCCCATTGAGAGCCTTTTGGTCAAAGCTGGGGAGATGCCACTCGCTCTACGCCCCGTGCAGTGCATCACTCCCCTGTACGTGCGAGTCTGACGCCTCCCTCAGTCGCCAACAGCTCTCACTGCATCTGCAGCTGATCTCAATAGTGCCTATGCCGTCGAGAGACGCGAGTCATACACTAAGCCCTTAAGAATTAGGGCCAGGAAACTCCTGAGAGAGGTAGATATAGCTATCGGGCCGGTGGCGCCCCTCGTTCTGCCAAGGACGCCACCCTGGAGGGTACCACATTTAGCTATTTGTCGCCACGCCTCTGCTCCCAAAGCTTGTACTGCGCCGGGAGTATTGCGTTCGACCTTTTTGGAGCACACATCGTGTCACGCTGAAACCGTGCCAGTGTATACGGATGGCTCCAAGTCAAAAGAGGGGGTCGGCTTCCACGCCGTATCCCCTTTGTTTGAAATCAGCGGGGCTCTACCAGGCGCTGCGTCTGTCTTCATGGCCAAGCTGGTGACAATACACCACTCAGTACGGGAGATAACGCGACGTCCCCGGTTCGGAGACCGGATTGTGATCTATAGCGACTCACAAAGTGCCCTGTTTGCACTCGGGGCATTGGAATCTCCGCATCCCCTGGTTTGCGATATCCGTGACGCTACGGTTTTGGCGAGCCGGGCAGATGTCGAGATTATCTTCTGCTGGGTTCCTGGACAAGTAGGAATTGCGGGGAATGAGCGCGCCGATGAGGGCGCCAAAGAGTCCGCGAGGACTCTGCGACCGGACCAGCGTTTCGCTCTTCCTCACACCGACTAGATGGCAGGAATACGGGCAGCTCTTCGGACTGCTTGGCAAAGAAGATGGGAGACGGTCGAAGGGAATTTAAAGTTGCGTGCCATTGCGCCGTGACTGTTCACATGGACCTATCACCCAATGTTGCGGCGCTTTCAGGTTGCTTTCTATCGTCTCTGAATCGGGCACACTCGTGTGACGCATCGCTATTTGATGGAGCGCTCGCCTGTGCCCTATTGCAACGACTGCGTCGCCCCCCAGACTGTTCGGCAAATTCTTGTCGAATGTCCTAGTCTGGGTGATCTTCGCGCACGATACCTGTCCTGGTACCGGGATGGGTGGGGTCACTACCGCCTGTCCCTTGTGCTTGGGACAGATTTGTGCACATTGACTAGTGGACTTGTTGACTTTTTGAGGGTGGCTGGGCTTCTCCCCTTTATTTAAGGTTCTTTTTTGTTATTGTTTTGTTTGTAGGTTGCACTCTCCTGCACCGGGGTGAGGGGGACCTCCCCCCGCTGCCAGAGTTCGCTTCCTGATTGTTAAGTTTTTTCAATTTATATCATTGTTAAGTTTTCATATTTTTATTTTAAAGTAGCCTCGTTCTAGGCTGTCGTGTTTTTCGGCAACTTATGCCCAAGTGGGTAGTTGCCAGATGGGCTCTATAAAAAAAAAATCACAGCTATTACAACCCACTTACCCACAACTGGAAATTTGACATTTGTATGACAATACATCAAATAACTTATCTAGTTTTGCAATGAACCTCTCCTTTACTTCAATTTTCCTTTACCAAGTTAAACTTTTACTGCCTCCTTCCACATCTCTTTAAGCTTTTATATTATTTTGACCTTTTTATTTATAACAGATGGATTGAAGAGAGCATTAGCTTTGGCCACTGATTAAACAATCCCTGATACATGTCTTTTACCAGCTGGTCCACTTCATTATTTCTCCGGTCATCTCTACTTTGCTCTCTCAGGTAGATGATCTACCTCAAAATATTTCTTAATGTTGGTAACTCAGACACCATCAGCTTTTGGCCAGTCTCAACAAAATTAGTCAGATGTAAACTTGATTTGGACCTTGTCTTAATTTTCGCCATTGTCACACTAATCGTAGGTATATCTTCAAATGAAAAGATGGCACTTATATTAAGGAATAATCTCAACCAAATAATAATATGTTATTCTAAAATGATCCACACCCTTTACTGGCATTCAAATAAAATTAAAATCTCTATAAACAGTTACCAGTTACATTAGTTACCAGAACTGGCAAAACTACTGGAATATTGCCTTTAACTGCGTAATGAGTACTGGCTACTTGTAAATTTGGAGTTAGACCAAACTAAATTAAGGGTCATATTTAATATGTTTCCTAATTCTCATGTCTCTCTAATACATTGAAAAAAATTTTTAGACAAATATCTTTCAGAATACATAAATGTATTGATGATAGAAAACGGTAAATTTTCTCGTATATGGGTAACTAAAGTAATAGTAAAATATAGTAAATGACCCAGAAATAACAACATTTCAACTTCAAATTGATGTATGTTCTTTCCACCAATATTCATCATCTGAATACCCCCTCATTACCAGTTTGCTAAAATTCTAGAGTGTGACCGATCCTTATGGTCCGTGAAGAATTTCTTTTCATCTGAGAAAAACCAAAAGTTGCCAGACATAAAAAGGTGCTTTGCAGCCCGTTCATTTCACTTTTCCTTCATGTTCGTCTACAGAAGCTATCCTTTATCATTGTCTCTAAGTATTAGCGGATGTCCCCATGCGCTAGCCACATGTTGAGATACTCTGGCATTACCTAGTCCAAGCTAAGGACATCATTGAGTTGCAAGGATTGTCCGGGGTTAGCCGAGATTATTATTATTTATTTTTATAAAGATTAATAAAGTGAGTCGTACGTTCGTACTTCCAGTGATCGCTTTAGGATCGATCTCTAAGAGTGCTTTTCTTATTTTTTTCTGTTGAATGAATACAAAGGGGAGTTATCTCTTTAATAAAATAAATACTTCCAACGAAACTCGTCAAGGATAATTTAAACACTTCAACCAAAATATACTTTTATTGTACATTAATAAACTGAAACAAAATTAACATATATAGGTACAAAATACACATTAAAAATGGTTCTTAAGTCCCGTTACCGATACTAGGTTTCTGTTTGCTTTAAGGCAGGACAATTTACTTTTAAAAAAAATTCGTCGTTAAAATATACAAATAATCTACGTTAAATACACGGGAACATAAAAATAGAATTGATTAATCACATAAGATAGTGGAGTTTATTTTCCCAGAGGACTCCAACAAAATACCTTTATTTGAATCTTGTCAGGAGAGGTGTCAAGAGTGTAGTTTATTAGCTTCTCAATAGAGGGTGTTACTTTGAACAAGGTGGGAACGAGTGACGTCACGCGGAATTCAAGTCAGCGTAGGAGAAAGGAATCAAAACAAAACACCGATTGAAGAGGCGATGCTTCAGGCGTTTATGAACTTGAAAAGGTTTTCTCAGATGAGACTTGAATATGGCTGTATGATTTTCTAGCGATTTGGTTTCGCTTGTAGAGCTTTTGGGTGAGAAATCTATCTAGTTTGGGGTGTCAAACTCCGATAGGATAAGATCACTTGACGATCTTTGGTAAACAAACTCTGCTGACGGTAATTTGAGGTAAGATCACTTGAAAATCTTTGTTAATCGAACTGTGCTGACGGTATTTGGAGGTAAGATCACTAAACGATCTTTGGTAATCAACTGTGCCGAATATACTTGGTGCAGTGTGGTATTGCCCATGAAAATGAAAGTACTTCTTAACTTGCTGGGGGGAATTCTATCCCGTGACGAAATGAGAATTGTACACCTTTTCTCCTGACGAACGGTTTTATACTAGAATTACTCCCGCGGGCTAAGGGTAAGGGAAGGGTGATAGCAAGGGAAGACCCGAGGGTGCCCTGTCTTTTCCTAGACATTTTGAACTTGGGGAATCTGGATCTGATGTTGAATCGAGAGAAGTGAGTATCAATTCAGCCGTGCGTGGAGTCATGTTATTCTGGGAGAGCGTAATAAGAGATCGACAGTTTAAATTTTTGTCTAGTTTGTATATAAATACTCTCTCGAAGGATAGGCCATTTGAGCTGAGGTCAGGAAGAACTGTCTACTAAATTTACCATTTTTATCGTACTTGTATGTTAACAAAGACTTGGTAGAGGGGCTTAGAGAAACCCAGGTGGGTTTTGTTTTTCTTTCATTATATTTCTCCGCCATGAGATAGACCTCATATATATATATATATATATATATATATATATATATATATATATATATATATATATATATATAATATATATATATATTCTGTGTATATTGTTTATTTGTTTTATATATATTTCTTTCATGTTTTCTTCTTTCGTTGTTTGTTTGGTGTATAGTTTCTTTTACGGTTGTGCTATTTCATGTATCTTAGTCTTGTATGATCCATATTCGGTAATTCCTTCATCATCGGCTTACTATACGTTCAAGGTCATTCGACCGTCCCTCGGTCAACATTGTTCATTTGTTTATACAGTGACCGTCCTCACCATGTCCTTCCCTCCCTCCCTGCCCTTTTAGCCACTGAGGCCCCTCTACATCTAATGTATTTACAGCTGGGTTTAAAACTCCTTTTAATCTTGTAAACGAATATTTATTGACACATTTTTAAAGTTAATTTTGTACCCGTATTTTTTATCCCGGAAACTCCAAGATAGTTGAATGTGGCTTACCTACATTCAGTAATTTGCACTTTGCTTATATTTTAAATCTACTAGGCACTCGTAAACGCATAAAGGGTTAACTTGTCCCTTGTCTACGACATCTATATTAAACTGGTGCAGGTTTTTTCTCGTTAATCTTGCTCAATCAAATTGATTGAAATTTAATTAATCTATTGGTTAACCTTGGTTAAAATTGTTAATTGTTTTTTAACCTTGGTTCAGGTTCTGGAGTTTAAGAGGTGGGAAATAACCATTCCATAACTATTTACAAAGTATATTTATTCCTGTTCTCTTTTATTTTTCGTGTGAATTTATTGTCGAGTGACCGTTTTAGACTATTATTTTTATTCCCACACGGAATTGAATTGTTATCCTTCAAGGCCTCATCTCACCCACATTTGTTGTTCGTGTTTTCGTTTGTTATCAAAACCATTCGCACTCCCGTTCGTGTGTAAAGGAATCATAATTCTTCCATATTTATTGTCGTGCCTTAATTTAATTCTTGCTTTTGTGCATATCGCGTAAACCAGCAAAATTTTGCTGTTTGAAATTTTCAAGTCCCAAAATGAGTGACTCAGACTCAGCAGAAAAGATCTGATGGTCTACATACAGGAAGAAGAAAAAAGAAAAAGAGCCAAAAATAGAGACAGGGAAGAAAGAGAAAAGTAACGAGAAGAAAGAGAAAAATATAAGTAACGAGAAGAAAGAGAAAGAATTCGCTCTCACGAATTGGGAATAAGCAGCGTGAGGAAAGAGACGTTCTGCCAAAAGGCCTCGAGTGTTAGCCTAGACGCACCGCAGTCTGCGACCATAAAACTCCTAGTCTTTAAAGAATGTAAAGACTTCGGGTCTTATCTCACGCACGTCGAAAATATCTTCGAAGTGAACCAGTGGGACTTCGAGACGGACGGCATGGCAGAATTATTGCCCCTCTTTAGCTCTCAACCTAGGGAAATTTTTATCTTCCTTCCATCAGAGGCAACAATTGATTATCATTGTTAAAAGCTGAGTTGCTCACCACTTGCAACGTTACTTATGATTTCAAACGAGATCAATTTAGGCACTCTCGTATTTAAATAAGCCAGTACTTTCGACAGTTTATCTACTCCCTACAGCGTCATTTTAATTTTTAGATTGACGCGCCCAAGGTGCCTCATAAATACGACACCCTAGTCGATTTTGCTCTCAAGGACTAATTTCTTGCGTTGATCCCTTCGGAAATCAGATCCTTCGTGGAGGACCGGAAATGCCATACTCTAAAGGAATGCATCGAGGAGGCAGACCTACCCGAAACAAGGGAAGAAATCCTAAATCTAAAACAAACAAGAACAAATTTGTTCCTAATAATGGGACTATGTTCGTTAAGCTGTCTTGGCCCGCCAAACCCAAACCTTTCTTCTCGTCGGACCACCGTGATGTTAAGCCGTTTTCTTCCATCCCCTATGCTTCCTCGTTCCCTAGGAGGACCATCGTGTGCTATTCCTGTGGAATTCCTGGCCACGTGAGGTACATCTGCCCTCACATCAAGCCCCCGTCCTTCTGACAAGGTACACCAGGTCAGTGCCACTTCTACGCCCTCACCGTTGCAAAATGAAGCCCTCTGTTCTTCAAACCCACCGAATATGGCTGGCCACGAGGTAAACTTTTGGTTCGATAAAAATACCTCTGGCGCACTCTAATTTGAACCTGGTTTCGTGAATGGGAGATAGATCTCCACCGTCGTCCATGATACAGGGTGCACTTGCATTGTGGTATCTGATGCCCTACTCCCCCTTTGCCCAGTACCACGATAAGTTTGCCGTAGTGCATTATTACTTGGGGCGAGCATATTAATTGCCCATTGTTCACTGTTACATTGGGTGCACATATTTTATTGGATGGGCTAAAGTTGTGGCAGCCCCCATCATGTTTTGCTATGTCTTAATTGATTAGTCTCACCGAGATTCTTCTGCCACTCTGGCTTAATCCCTTACTACCCGTTCCCGCGGGAGGAAGGAACTGAAAGCCCCTACACCTCTGCAACCCCCGTGTGCTCCCGAATTCCAGAGTTAAATGACCCATGACTTTGCCAAAAGCTAGAGGGAATGTGAATCTCTTCGTCCCTTGTTGTTCAAAGCCTAGATTAAGACACGCGAAACCGTCAGAGGTAATAAGGTGATTTCCTTCCTCGTCAAGGACGACCTTTTCTATTCAGTGTGCACCGAGTAAAACGACACCGATTCCCGCACACTACGTGTACCCTGCTCCCACGTTCCTCCAATCCTGTAAAAGGCTAATGATAGCTTATCGCTCAGACGATCTTTAAATATTTTGATTGGCCTATCGCGACCTACGCAATTCTGTGATAATGTCGTTCGTGCGACATTTGCCAAAAGACGGCAATAAAAGGACCTGTTAAAGCTGTACCATTGCAGAGAGGAGTGCTAATCTCTAAACCGTTTTCCCGAGTAGTTATCGACCTAATCGGACTGATCCACCCCCCATCAAGCGAAGGCCAAATTTACGTTTTAACGATGGTCGACTTTGACACTCAATTTCTCGAGGCTGTATCACTCAAGAAATTCTATAGCATATCCTAAGCCGAAGCCCTTATTTCGACTTTTTCCTGTTTGGGCCTTCCCGAATAATTCCTTTCAGATCGTGGTCGTATATTCACATCTGAATAATGGAGTACGTTGGTAAATTATTGATAATCAAGCCCCTGTTTATCACTCAGTTTCACCCGAGTGTGAATGGAATAAACGAAAGGTTAAATGTAATCCTCAAGGCCATTCTCAGGAAATTGTGTGGAGATCAGACCACTGAATATCACCACTTCCTTTTGGTAGTCCTCTTTGCTACCGTGAAATACCCAGACCTACTTTAGAATTCGCCCCCTTTGAACTTTTATATAGTAGAAACGTCAGAGTCCCCCCTCAGTATCCTAAAGGAACTTTATTTCAAACAGAAATTGGATCAAAATATCCAGACTTTTTACTCGTATCTACTAGATTTAAATAAAATGCTGGAAAAGTGTGCGGAAATTGCGTGTCAGAATGCCAACGTCGATTTTAATAAGTATAAGATATACTTTGATTGCAAGTCTAAGGAAAGGAAATTTAACCAAGGAGAAGTTTTGCTTCTCCTCCCCACGGACAACAACAAATTGCTGAGCCAATGGAAGTGCCCCTATCCCATAGTCGAGAAGCGGGGCTCCGTAGATTAACTTATTGAAACCCCCTCGAGGAAGAAAGCTCTCCCTTATTAATGTGCTCAATGGGTACCACTGGCGCGCGAAGATCAACCAGATACTTGCAATTGACGAAGAATCCCCCATGGAATGTGACTACTCCCTGAAGCACTTTTGCGAAATATAAGTCGCCTGCGTGGAACAAGAAAAGGAATACTCGTTGCATGTCTTGCCCGACTTTAATAATTCCCCTTCTGCGCAAATTGAGATATGCGACCAGTTATCATCCTGTCAAAAGGATCGACTAAAAGGCCGAGTCGTTTTGATGACGTCATCACCGAGATTTCCTGGTTGTGCTATGCACTTTGAGCACAATGTCCAATATTTATATGTGTAAAGTGACTTTCTTTTATATGCTTCATTTTTTTTAGGGGAGGGGGGATAATCGTAGAATAGCTCACCCTCGGGCAGGTGAGGCCCACTTAATGATATATATGAAAAAATATCCTCGGCAAACATGCCGTAGTATTGTATAACCTTGTATATGTGTATAGTATACCCCCGCCCCTCCAAACTCCACTATTTTGTATTTTCACTCCATTTTAAAAAATTGTCCTATGTATTCTCAACCTTATCCGTTATTGGCATGCGACTTTAATTTATATTCCTCCCCCACTAATCATTTTCCGATGTCCCTTCAATAGAGAGAGCGAGACAACAGACACCTGGGCGACCATTTTGGTCTGCCGTTATGGAGGTGCGAAATTATGAGAAGCCGCAGTGACCTGAAATGCCACCATTGCAGGAAGCTGCGACAAGTTTGAGAGCCCAGAAGGTCTAATTTGAAGTCGGACAAAATTCCTCTCGACGAATTAGGAACCTTCCCGCGCTCGCGGTAAAATGCCAAGATTATTCTTGTCTGCCAATGCGTCTGACCCTAGAACCCTCTCCTTTGGACAGATAAGGGACCACCCCATGCGGCCCTTATAAATCCTCCGGTGGCAAAGTGGCAAGTCAGTATCTGCCGCCCGCCCTGCTTCGTACGTATCCGCGGTCTGCACTTCTCCGTTCGTACCCGCGATTCGTGTCTCGTTGAACTCTGCATAATTTGCGAAGAACCCACAAGCTCCCGGATTCTAGATAATTCATGTGAGTCTACCTTGACCTGCATTCCCCTACTCCTCGAACGCGCGCGCTTAGTCTCGATTCTTGGTACTCGAAAACAAGATTTAACTTCCCTCTGTAATAGTCATTGTCAAGAGACTATTGTTTGAAATTTGCGTCAAGGCAAGGATTACTCCTTCGCAACAAATCTTCTAGGTATCAAGGTATAAGCATCGCACAAACTTTCCTGTGCAAGTGATCTCTCCCCCCCCCCCCGCTGGCCCTGCGCCAGTGTAATTCTTTATTATTGGCTTAGTATACGCTCAAGGTCATTCGAGCTTTCCTCAGTCAGTATTGTTCGTTTGTTTGTATGTTGACCATCGTCACCAATTCTCACCCCCCACCTTTTAGCCACTGAGACCTGTGTAAATATAATGTGTATAGTTTGGTTTAAAACTCTTTTTAATCTTCTAAAATAATAGTAATTTGCATATTAGTAAAGTTATTTTTGTGTCCGTTTTTCTGTTATCCCTGAACCTCCAAGATAATCGACTGTCGTAAATCTACATTCAGTAATTTGCATTCTACTTATATTATAAATATACCACGCACTCGTAAACGCAGCAAGTGGTAACTTGACCCTATTCTACGACATAGTCTTTCAATAATATATAACTGAATTATAGTCGAGGGAATTAGTTTAGTTGCGCTTCGCTGAATTGTTTTCTTTTATCGATGTTTATTTTTGTATAAAGTTACCAAAATTGTATCAGATATTCCAAGTATGGTCTTACTAAACTCTTGTACAGTGGTATAATTATATCTTGGTGATGAAAACTCATTGCAATAAAGCCTAGGAATTGATTTGCCTTCTTGTGCACTGTTTATTACACTTAAAATCCTTTGAAACCCGCACCCCTAATCCCTTTCTTATTTCACAAAGATAAGATTTTAACCACCAATTTCATAGTTAAACTTGGGTTATTTTGACCTTCGTGCAAAACTCTACACTTCTCTATATTGAATTTCTGTCAATTTATTTGACCATACCAAGATTTTATCTAGATCACGCTCATTTAATTTGCTATCGTTTTCTTTAAACTTTTATAATTTACTAAGTAGGTTGGCATACCTCTGAGGCACGCCAGTAGTTACATTTCTCACTCCGATAATTTACAGTTAAAAACAACTCTCTGCTTACGATTATATAGCCACGACTTTATCCATTCTAGAAGGTTTTACCATTTTCCATGAGCCAAGGGTTTACTTAGGCCCCAGTCACACCAAGCTTACTACCAGTTTTATGAACACCTGTGACCGAAAATCAAGCGATCGGTCGGCGATATAAAACCTAAATGGAGGTAGTCGCAGGTGGTAGGTCAGTAGTCGTGCGACCGGTGGGGTACTAGTGGCCGACTAACCCATTAGTGGGCGTCCGAGGGGCGATCAGTGTGGCTGCCAACTGGTATCGGGTTCCGACAACTTACAAGTAGTTAGCCAATGCTGACACACCAGTCGGCCACAAGTCCGTCCCTAGTGGCCAAGTAAGGGCCACAAGTCACGACCTTCAAACTTTTGACAGATCTCCGGCGACCACCTCTCGTTCTCAACAAGTCTTCGTAGGTCGCTCACTATTCGGCGATGGATGGCACACCAACTGGTGAGCGATCGGCCAACGGTTTTTAATTTATAATGACCCTATATATAGGGTGGCTTGTGGTGGCCTGGAACACACCTCTGCCTACCTCAGTAGGGTCAACGCCAGAGGCATTCCACTAGCAACTCACCAAATCGTGATTCTCGCACAACTCGCACTTCAAGAACAGCAGGATTTCATTGCAGTTATGCTTCTCCTGTATTGCCCGAGGCAACTGTTGAAACGAACAAGGCAGAGGCATTGGATGAGCCCCTAGGAAATATCGGCGTGTACTGTACGGGAACTACGCCAACCTGATGGAAGAGCTGCAGATAAAAGGATAAGGTGACTTTGGAAACTATATGAGAATGGAATATGCAATGTTTCACGAGATTTTAGTGTGGGTATCTCCAAGGTTGACGAAGATAACCACCCACTACAGAAAACCCCTGACTCCTGGACTCAAGCTCACAGTTACTCTCCGCTTCCTGGCAGCCGGCAATAGTTACCACAGTCTCGCTTACAATTTTCGGGTGCCTCACAACACAATACCTGTGTAAGTGCCCATTGTTTGTGAGGCAATCATCCAGGAGTATGGCAATCAAATCGTTTCTCTACTAATTACCTAGGACGCATGGCGTGAGGTCAGTGACTGTTTTGTTGACCGCTGGAACTTTCCTCACGCAATGGGCAGTGGAGGCAATTGACGGGAAGCACATCGCCATCAAAGCACCAATAAATTCAGGATCTGTCTATGACAACTACAAGGGATTCTTCTCTATCATTATGCTGGCACTTGTAGATGCGGACTACAGGTTCTTGTGGATTGATGTTGGAGGCAATGGTTCCACCTCAGACTGTGCTGTCTTCAATCAGTCTAAGCTGAAATAGGATTTGTAGTCCAACGCCTTTGTATTTTACGCGCCCGACGAACTTCCTGGTGGCGATCGATCGACCCCGTACTTCATTTTTGGGGAAGATGCCTTTTCCCTTGAAAGAGTGGCTCATGAAGTCATTATCCAGGCGCAATTTATCAAATGAAGAAAAAAATCTTCAAATACAGACTGTCTTGCCCCCGCCAGATTGTGAATAACGCTTTTGGAATACTCTCAAATAGATTTCGTTGCCTACTCACCACATTCCAACTCCCCCCAACGCGAGTGCAGTCTGCCGTGCTAGCATATGTCTGCCTCCATAATCTCATGACAAGAAACAATCCAAGAGCACACACCGCCGTTGTGGACCGGGAGACGGAAGATCAAAACCTTGTCCCTGGCGCATTGATGAACAACGCTAAACTGACCGGAGAAAAGCCACCACTGACAACTACTGAAGCATCTCGGTCGGGGAAGAAGCTCCGGATGAACCTGAAAGATTAGTTCAATTGCGTTCATGCTCTACCGTGGCAAAGGAACATGATTTAAAGCTTCAAGAACATGTAATTTGTCATACTGTCATAATAAAGATATTAAGTAAAGTAAAATGTAATGCTCAAATTATAAAGACCTAATTCATGGTATTAATATTGTTACTACTAAAGATATGAAAGTAATCTATATAGTACTACTACAAATAGACAAATAACATATATAGTAATAAGAAATAGTATTAAAAAGAGTATTGAATTCAATATCTATATATCAATATATATATATATATATATATATATATATATATATATATATATATATATATATATATATATATATATATATATATATATTTATATATATATATATATATATATATATATATATATGTATATATATATATATATATATATATATAAGAAACTCATACAAAATAAGTAATTATTAAATTATTGCTTAAATATTAAATTTATTAAGCAAAATCCTTAACAGGGAAGGACAAGTGTGCTATCATTGGACAAGGAAAAATTGTTCATATGGGTCAGGTTTATATGCTTAAAAATAATACAGTTGTTAAAGGCTAATACAGTTTTTGAAGGCTAAGGGGGCAATCTACGGCGGACCCCTTGGGGGGATTGTCCTTGGCTCTCTTGGGCGGCTGTTGGTCGATGCCTGCGAACACCCCCCCTAATATGTCGGAAAAGCCGGAAAGATTGTGGCTCGTCTGTGGAGACCATCCAGGGAAAACTTTTCAAGCTTGTGACGGCCCAGAGATACGCGTAGAGATTCCTTGAGGAGCTTGGCTATAACTAGGGTATACATGTTGTGGTGGAGGTGATGGTGGTTGATCTTCGTACGGCTGGGCCGAAGTGTGCGCTGGCACATCAGCCTGTCGCCACGGCACAAGAGCTGCAAATATATCCGTTTGTAAGCACTGTTTTTGTGCTTCTTTCAGCTTGCATGCCTCTAGGCCCAGCCAATGACCAAAGGCGACCCGTTTATTTGTGTTTGCCCTGAACACGGTGGAAAGTTGCCCCCGCACCTCACCAGTTTCCTTCACCTTCTTGGTCATGTGCACTAGAACCTCCTCAATCATAGCCGTCTTGATGAGCGATGAGGGTTTCTTTAGGAGAGTGGTGCTGTCGCTGTCACTCGCGACTTCAATTTTCTCTGGCTGGGCCTCGGTCAACAGTTCAGCAGCCTGTGAGAAGACCAGGATGTAATGTACATTTAACAACACTTTTGAGATAATACATCATTAAAATAATAATATGTAGGTAGTATAGTACCTTTATATGTATGTACATACTCTGGCACAATCCCCCATACCTCGGGGTGGCCAACTCGAGACAACCACAATTAAAAATAGGGACCCAGGCTCACCCATGGTCTTAAGGGCAGTTATAATTTACACATTATTCTACAAAAGGTATTTCATCACACGTAACCTCAACTGACGACTCTTGGTGCGCAGAGTGAGGTGTGAATCCAGAAAGCGGAAGCTAGATATCGTCCATTACTAACGAGGTGTGAATGGCTTCGCAGCCTGGCCATACTTCAGTTTGCCGCAGATTGTGAGATTGTGCGCATTGAATTGAACCAAGTCCAGACCAAGATGACTGTAGAAAAACAAGAAAAATTATTTATAACATGATGTTTAAGCCCGATGAAAAACGAAAATTAATTTCCTCTCATGGAACTAATGAATGTAATGACAACGTATTACTTAGAATGGCACTATATTGGAATGAATATAAAGTTTCAATGAAAAGTTGAATTACTCTGTTAATTTGGAACAACAAATTATATAAATTATAATTTGGCACGATATGAGCGAGTAAGAAAAAATGGTTTCAAATATTAAACATATGTGGATGTCAACAAATTACTTACGATTAAAGGCCATCTCCTTGGCCTTCTCATCCATGACATGGGTCTTCAGACTCTTGGTCTTAAAGTCTTTGCGCGTTTGGTCATAATAGATTGGGTGAGGATCAAATCAGGTGATAAGTTCATCATCCTCGTCCTGCCTCAAGTCGTCCAACTTGTTTGCCTTAGTGAGCCTATCACCGGTAGGGCCGAGGTCTGTCCTGACATCGTCAGAGTCGCCAGGAGCCTTCGTGAACAAGTCAACCTGGGGCAACTGCTCAAGCAGAGGTGGTGTCCAGCTAGGTGAGGCAGGGACCTCGGGGCAGGGTTCATGATGGCAGGGTCTTTGGTGGCAGCATTGCCGCTATTGCCGTGCCTCTTAACCATGACTGTAAACAAAGAGTATTTACAAAATTATTCAAAGTTCCTGTGGATGAGTGAAATGTATATGCATTAAATCGTTCCTTATGTTTCACAGGTTAATTGGAACGTACAATCACAAAATATGAAATACCTACATGAAAATGTACATTTTATAGTTACTAAAATGCCGTAATTAACTTACTAGAATCAGCAAGAACAGGTAGAAGCAGTAGTAGCAGAAGTCAGCGGGTGGGGGGGGGGAAGGCTAAGGTTGCGAGCGTGATGCTCCAGGTCGATTTGTACTAGCGGTAAAGCGGTCGGTCGCCAGTTACCAGATGTCATGACTGTAACAGGGACTTCCATTGAGACCAGTGGCCAATTGTTCGTTAATCAATGGGCGACAACTTTCCAATTGACAACTCCTGATTGGTCGCCAACCACCTGCGACCACGTGCGTCTGATCGGCAACCACCTACGAATGGACGCCTACCGGTCGGCGACGACCTTTTATAACGGTTAATTGGGCACCGGTGTTCGACCGATCTTCTACTGGTGGAAGAACTCCAGAAGAATCTCTGCGGTCCAAACTGGTCGCAGGTAGTTTTCGATGTAAGATCGACAACCACCGGAGCTCAGTCTTGCTTGGTCGACAAGCTACGAACTTATTAGCGGCTACCAGCAACTTCCAAATCCTACCTGCAACTGGCTGGCATCCATCTAGTCGCCGGTGCCCTGAAACAGGTCGTAAGCTTGGTGTAACTGAGACCTTAATGATCCTCTATGAGGAACGGTGTCGAATTCTTTTAATTATGCTGTTATAAAATTCCAAACTAATGGTTAAAGATGAAGGTTCCTGTCTAAAGCTGCATTTACTATACCATTTCATAAATTAATTTACTCTTTCTTTGTCCTTTTGAGTTCTGCAGTTCACATGGGGTGTGGCAGCGTCCTTTATTTCTTTCTGGGAGCGTGTTTTACGTTTGCATGGCTTAGTGGTTATGTCAGCCTTTTGGTTTCGCCGTCTTTCTCCAAGAGCGTTGCAATTTGTGAGGTCGGCTTGGTGGAAGCTTTTGTTTTTTTCGGCCTATTTGCTCAAGTTTGCTTCTCTCTATTTATACTCACCGGGTAAGTAACTTGTATTTGGTCCACTGACAGCTTCACAATGCTTATTTCTTTGATATTCGCATAACTTTTTCCTCTCAATTCCATTCTTGAATTCCATTGCACTGTCTTTCCCTATCCAAGTGACTATCTTTTCACTCTAGAGAGCTTTTTGTGCTTAGATGTATGGCAGGACCTTTGAATCGAATTAGGACGTGAAACAACGGTAGTGGTATTTTCACACAATAGTTTCTTTATATCACTCCACGTTTGACATACTACTATATACTTGTTGGCGTAGTTCAATAGCTAAATCAGCACCATTCAGAGTCACCCTTGATGATTCTAAATAGGTCTTTTGAGGATGCGTAAAGGGACCGGTGTAGACGAAGCTATTTGGGTTATTCGTTCCCTGTTCTCTTCATCCTTTCATATATTCTTAGTAATTACCTTTCATTAGACTAAACTATTATTTACAAGTATATACAGTAATAAAATATACACAGCTGGTGTTGGTGCATTTAGGATCCAGTTGATATGGTACTAATTATTTCCATTGGCACTGCATCCTTACATAACGCCTACTCGTACCAGTCTACTGATGTGTCTAGCCCGTCCATTGCTAAGCTACTTTTTGCCCCGGATAAGCCACGAGGTTAAGATATGGATCAGGTTTATATGGGTAGTTATTTGGAATGTGATTCCCAATCTGATATGCCATAACGAGCGAAAATAGAAGTAAAGAAGAATTACGTTTTTGGTCAAGTGGTCAGTGGAAACTCTTTTGTTGTTGTTTTGGATCAAGGTATCTTTTGGTTGACCTCATTAAGGGTAACCTTCGAAGAATATAGTTAACTTGCAGCCATCAATATGAAGCCCGCAAACTTAGTCTTGTATATTAGTATATTATTCGTTAGATGAGTAGGAAAGAGGAAAAGGTGGCCGTAATAGTCAATAACCATTGTTCCAATACCACAACAGGTTTCATCAATATTAGTATTTGAATTCCGAGTTTGGTAGACAGATCAACAAATAACGATCTAAGATAAAACTGGCCAACAAATTTGAATTCCTTTAATTGTCAAAGAGCTGAGCAAACCTTTCTCATGGCATTTTTCTAGCTTATTTCGAATTTGAATTTAGTTCTTTAGCACATCAGGTTTTCGAGATATTCGAAAATGCAATATGACTGCCGTCGCTGATAGAATGTAGCATTTTACTCGGATTTGTTCACCGAAACTGGTGATATATAGTTGCATAGCGCCATTGCTAGAAAGAATTTGCATTCTCTATATCTCCATATGCATTGAGAAGTTGAACTGACAAAAAATGATGCATTTAACATATAGAAACTCTAAAATTTATTATTTTCTTTAGGCGTAAACATATGATAAGGATAAATAGCCATGTTTTGTTTATTCCACAAAAATCACAAAGTTAATGGTACTTATATGGCATGTATAAGAATGCTAAACAATGATTGAAGGGCTAATAAGTCAAAACTCAATTTCATAAACGTTGTGCATGGGATTACCGTTTGAAATTTTCTCAGGATTATCACGATACAACATCCAACAATCACCTCCCATAATGCTTTCATTTCAAAATCATTGATCGCCAGTTTCCATGGTCTTGATGTCCTAGGAGAAAAATTCAACTTGATCGTCACTTACGCCTCCAAGATTTTCTGAGAAAAAGTCTAGGTGCGAATGCCGGAAGTGGATTTTAAGTAACATACAGAATCCCATTTTCTTATTAGATTGAATAAGGTTTTTCACGCCATCTCTGTATACAGGTGACTTGTAGGTGCCCAGAAGGTTTGCATAATACCACTTGAAGGATAGCCATGCATTTAGTTCAAGAGGAGGGAGCGTCTTTTCGAAGTCTGCTAAATCCTCCTTAATTTTTGGTGCTACAAATATGCTTTCTTTAACTTTGCCGCGCTGTGTTGTGGAATTTTTTTGCACAGATATTTTAATCCCTGAGAATTGTCCTTAGCCATTGCTTTTAAATGAAGAGTTGGCAGATATATTTTCTGAGGCTCTCCCAGGGGGACAGACTGAACAGTACTTATTCCAGGCTTATATCTAGATCGAAGTATCCAGTCACGCTTGTCATAATGTTTTGCAGTGGCATGGCTATCCCACAGGCAGTGGAAGCAAGAGTACTTCGTGAATCCTCCTTGCATACCCATTAGCATTATATGACCTTCAGATCAATACAGATGTACCACTCATGGGCTTGTTGGTTTATGGCTTTAAGAAGAATATACATATTGTCATATGTCTCCTTATGCTGGACAGAATGGCCAATAGGAATGGAAGGCTTTACATTGCCATTGTGCAAGATGACACCTTTTAGACTTGTCTTAGAAACATCAATAAAGAGAAGCCAGTTAGACGCCTCTATGTCTCTGACAAGGCTTCGAACAATCCATTTATATTATAGAAGTAGCAGAGAGGTCCATTAACTGTAAATAGTTAAGTTAAATCACGATTACGCTTTATAAAGTAACTCATATGCACATTTTTCTCGAGTAAGAATTTTTCCTATAGTCGAGATGCTAGAAGTTCTGCTTTCTTTATTGAGTGTGACAAATCTCTCACAAGATCATTCCAATCTTCTGGAGTAAATAACTTTGGCTCAGATATAGCATCCTCATATTCAACATCCGCATCTAATTTGCATGCACCTTCAGTACTGCTATCATCACTGATATCAACAGGTACGAGGCCATCAGCATGTGGAACTGGAATTGGCAAAAATATATCATGTGAAACTGATCTGCCGGCCGAATCCATAATTAAATAAACAAATTGGTGCTTGTTTTTTGCAGAAAACCCTTTTTTGGTCACACTGCAGAAATATCAATCTTCGAGATGATCTCTGACTCTCTATATATCAGAGAAACAGCAAAGGTCATTGAAGCTTTCTTTTTGTTAATCTAATCATATAATCCATTAGAGCAGGAAGTACAAATTTGGTGAGGTGCCCATGCTTGATCTTGGTCACCCAGAGGGCAACCAAAGTAGAGTTTGTACATTTTCTTTATATCATTTGTGATAGTACGCTGCTGAGATTTTGTTGTAAATTGTCCACATACATTGTGGAATTTATATAGATCATTTTTCCACTATCGAGGCAATTATAAATAATTGGGCAAAATATGCATGTGGGTTACAAATGTAAATGAATTCTTTTCTATACCCCTTTAACCAGCAGAAACTCACGAAGAATCTAGTTCGCTCATCTTAGCGCTACAATAATGATGCATGCAATAGAGCAATACCAGTAATATACTACATTTTATATTCTCAGGGGGACATTTTTAATTTTGAGCATATGTTAAAAAAGGTACATGCTAGAGCAAAGCCGAAGACAGATTCGGATTTAACATGGAAAATTCATTCAGAAAAGTATAGTAAGGTCTCTGCTGAAAAATGTGTGATTCGTGTGATTAAATATAGAAATATGTTTATAGATAGAAGAAAATTAGGTATAAAATATGGTATTTTACTAGAATGATTGGTGTGCCAGTTTATCTGTCAAACTCTTTCTTTGTTCTTTAAGTAGTAAATAATAATGTTCAAGCCATATGATTCTTTTCATTTTTTTTTTTAAATACAGATTGAGAGGGCTTTTTTTGTATTTTTATCCACTTCTGAACTTTTTATTATGAATGGGTCTTCTTCATGCTTTTAAATTTTGAGAACGGCTTGTTTTTCTTCGAGATAATCCAAAATGAATTTATTCATATTATCTTCCATCTTAAGGTCCTTTTTTAACTAGGTTTCCATTTTTGTCAAATGTGGAGGCCACGCTTCTGACTACAAGAATGATGTTGTTATTTTTGGCCCTTCCTATTACAATGAGATTTCCTCCTTAATGCCAATGCCATCTATGTCTCCTATCTTCTACGCAATCCATATTGTTGAATGTTATATATTTCCTTGCTTTCTAGATAATGTCTCAGTCTGTTATTTATTAGCTTTTCAGGTAGTTTTTACATTTAAGCTAGGAGGGAGATGGGCTAATAGCCACAAATTTCCTTTTGGAATTTTCCAGGCTTTAGCAGGAATATCATTTTTGCAATTTTTAATTGACCTGGAAAGTAATTTGCATACATCCAGGCACATCAGAGCCATAGTTTTGCTTCTTTGATGTCTTATGAGCATATAATAGCTGCATTATAGTAATACCAGTAATGCCTGGTGCTTTTTGTTTAAATTTTAGCAGGGGCCTGTTCATCTCCTCGTATGTAAAGGGCCTCCCTTCTTCTAGAACTAGGCCAGTTTTAATATGGCGACTAATGCCCAAGTACGCAGTCGCCAGATGAGCTCTTAAAAAAAAAATAAGAAAAAAAAATTTATACACACGATAACAAAAGAAAATTTTATAATAACATATTTAAAAAAATAAAGGAAATCAGATTTTACAATGGGTATGATTATACATAATGAGGAAAAATAGTGGTATGGATTCTACATTAAGAAAATAGTTGTGGTTTATATTCTCCCTTAGGGGTAAATGGGGTCAGAATTCTATGTACATTCAACCCATTTGTAAAATATAAGTTACAAAGAGCATTACCTAAATAAGTATTTAAGGCCTTATAACTTCATGGAATATAAATAATATTCAATATATATAACTCTTATAGTAGTTAAATTAGTACTTTTGAAAAGTTTCTACGTGGTTAACAAATGTGAACTGTATCACCCTATTTTTCGTTATGTTTAGACATTTTATCGAGTCTATGTATATTGTACTCATCTAGTTGTCCTTGTGTACATATTGCATAAATTTGACTTCTTTCCACTTAATTTATCGTAGAAATCAGTCTATTTTCACGTTCACAAGATTTTAAGCATTAATATTTCTCATAATTCAAGATTCAAAAATGTGTACTTGTTGAGCAAATGTGAATTAATAAGTATAAATATTGCAAATTGAAATATAAACAACACAATTAAAAGAAATGAGAGAGGAAAGACGAAAGAGAACGTAAATTAATGGCCGTTTTACCTAAGGAGACGAGAAAGGCGACCATGCAGAGTGTCGGGAAATATAAACTAATACAACGGCACGGATAACTTCATAACTTCAAAGAGTGGAAGGTTTTAGGAAAGGATCCCCTATTTAACAACGTATAAAACATGCGGATAAAGAATGTAGAATTTGAGATTCCCGAATTTATGAGGCAGGTTAGTCCTCTTTGCAAATTACTCTCTGGGGGACAAAATGGACAACGGCGCTAAACTATTTGGCTCGCCGACTAAATATTTAAAATATCACAAAAGTGAGGGTTTGTTTCAGTAATATTGAAGCTAAAAAGGTAATTCTCATTCCCTTAAAGAGCGATCTGCCTAGTCTACAAAGCGAAAGTCAATTTTGTTATAGCATTAGTTCCCGACCTGAGGAAACTTTAGAAGGCAAGGTATCGAAATCATTTAAGAGAAATTTTAAATGACGAGCTATTTGCTGGGTGAAAATGTCCTATAATACGAGTATGTAAATTGCTTGTTCTTCACGCACTGAATAAAAGTACAAATCAAACTTCATCCTACGATTGACTTTAGTAGTGACTATCTATAATAATTTTGTTCAAGATTGAATAACATTGTGGTCAGCATCATACTTCTGTTTTGAATCTGGCCAAATTCGTAGGCCTAAACAGCTCCTCAACTGACAAGCCTTTGAAGATTTACTCTTTCCAGCTTTGTTCAACTGACCTGAAAAAATTATGTCAATGGAAACGTTTTCCTAAGGTGCACAGTAAAGTGACCCTTATTCGATGGTAATTTTAATTTTTTTTTATATTCTACCAGGGACGGGCAGTTAAAATGCCCCATTTGCTCCGAAAACAATGTATGCAAAGGTTTTTTGTCTAATATTAATAATTAGGGTGTCGGGTTGTGATATTATATTATATCAATACCATATTATATCTATGAGGAAGGAAATGATAACTTAAAGGCGAACCGACAAAGGGGCGGAACGCCACAAGTTTCGACGAGCGGAGCAGCGAGAATAGAGTGCAAAACGAGGTTAATTAGACTGCGCTGCCTGGCCACGTGACCACAGACATGGCCCTGAGGGCGTGTTGGCGCAACACCTTGGTGAGTCAGTTCGCTTTGCTGGCGGGCAGCTGTGTGGCGGTGAAGTCGGCGGCGAAGGGTTCCCATGGTGCTGGTGGAACGTAGGCGCGGTTGAGGGTGTCGGGGTCGCGCCACAGCCAGTTCCCTACCTGGTTGAGGGTGTTAGTTGCTAGGCTGACGTTTACGAGCCACCTGTTGTTACACAAGCACTTGATGCCCAGTGCCACGGCCATTTGGAGTCTCCTCTGCGCAACACCCTCCACGTCGCGCTAGAGTACTCTGGCCACCCGACAGGCTACAATGCAATCCACCCTGGCGGTAAAGGGCACCAGGCTGGCCTCGTTCTGCATGACACAGGCACTGCAGCACCTCGGAGCCCCCAACATGGTCCTCATCACGGTGTTTTGCATCACCTCCAGGCGCTGTTGCTGCTGCCGGGGTATCGCTACAAGGACCAATGCACTGTAGTCCACTATGGAGTGCACTGCCTACAGGTAGTAGAGGCGGAGGACGGGAAAGGTTGCACCAGCGCTCGGCCGCGTCATGGCTTTCATCACATTTAACCGGGCCTGCGTGCACTCTTTCAGGTGCGTGACATGCTGCGTGAAGGACAGCCGCCTGTCTACCCACACTCCGAGGTACTGGTTGAAGTCGTTCCAGGCCAGCCCGACTCCTTGTACGCGAGATTCAGCACATGTTAGAAATTCTTATATTCTGATCTACTTGTAGGGGAATGTACACACAATAGTAAATTTTGAACTTATTCAAAGAAGAAGATGTACAAAATGTCTATAACTGATACTAAGAAGAGTACGACATATAAGAGCTGACATCAAATCCCTTTTCAGGCACTAACAGTAGTCAGACATTAAGATGACATCCCAACGCGCTTGGTAGCCTTCCTCCATCACACGGATATCTTAGTAAAAGTGCTCACCCTGTTATTTACTGAATTCTCCGCAATTCTCTGGAAAATAGTCCAAGAGTGACAGAAGGAAGGGCATTTTCATTGACATGCGGTCACCATTGACTCTTCAACCGCCTTCTCATACTGAAGACTTATGTGGTTGCCAAGGACGTTTGCAATGACTGATTTAAGGGACAACCAGAGAAAGAATTCAGCAGGATCCGGGCTTCCTAAAAACTGGCCTCCATGATGAGCTCCTTTATTTGAGGCACATCAAATAATCCTGCTTTCCGCGTTTCCATGCTGAGTCGTGGAAACTTCTTCAGGACGAAGGCGAATCCTATACTTTTCCTGTCCATTGCCTTGGCAAAGTTCTTCGTCAAACCGAGTTTGATGTACTGGGTTGGAAGCATTATCTTGCTCGGTTCAACGACACAGTGGGAAAGAATGCTGTATGAACCGGGGTCTAATCCTTTTCTTGACGGCAGGTCTTGTCTGACATAATGCTGGTCATCACAAAATCATAGAGCATGGTTACTTTGGGTAGCCAGCTTGAAGGCCTAGGATGAGTCCAACAACTTTAAGATCCCCACATATTAACCATGTGTGTTCTTGGTAGTTGAGAGCAGCCAACAGACTGTCCATGCTGTTGCTGGTTTTTCTCATTGCAGCTGACTATCCAACAGAGATAGATGAAAACTAATTGCCGTTATTATGAAGAACTGCCCCGAGACTTCTGTGAGATCAGTCACTGAAAAGTCTTCATTCCATAGCATCAGACTTCAAACAGATTTAGTTGAGCAGGTCAGCAATGTTGTTACAGTAGACCATTAAAGGACGTTCATCAAACGTGAAAAATTTCTTACATTCTTTCTCACGGTCACGATAGCAATAAAATGTTGTCGCTGGTGCCAGCATACATTTATATCAAATACGTAAACACAATAGCTGAGCGGATTGTTTAGAAAGGTTCAGGTCTCGTGACAGGTCATTGAGTTTGGCTTGTCTAAATGACACCAGTTGGTAGACCTCTTCTGGCTTGTATTCAACCAACTCAGCTCTATGGTTGAGAAGAGAAGCCTGAGAAACAAAGCTAGAATCCAGGGGAAAATTAGTCTCAGGAACAGGAAGATCTGAGCTACGTGGGACTAGTTTTATATCAGAAGAAACAATGGGGTATTGAACATGGTGCTTGTTCGTGCGAATTTTAAAAGTTGTCATGCAGAAGTTTGCATTCCCTCCACACATTTGGAACACAAAATGTCATCCTCTTCCTTTTCTCATTAATCCAATCCCGTAAATTTTCCACACATGTTTTACATCAAATATGGTGAGTGTAAAAGGATACTCTTTTTTCCCCCTGCTTCCTAACACTTATCCCGTTGCAGCAAGCCAAGTGGGTAGAGACACCCCACGTGTCCAAGGAGCACATGAGGAAGGAAGTTCAGATGCCGTCCTCTCCATCTCAGCATCAAATTGAGTTTAAAGAACATCCGCCACGCGGTTGGAAATTCCATCACTTTCCCTCGCGGAGATAGAAAGAGGGGGCAAAAGAACTGTTTGTTGCCGAAAGTTGACGCCTCGAGCTGCACGTTGGGAATTCTCCAAAGTGGGGTTATTCCCCATCTCCCGCTGGAGTAGACTGCATATTGAAGCCTTTTTCCAGCCAGGGAAGAGCAGTAATAACCAAGCTCGCTCGCAAAAGACATCACTCGATCCATTTGAATGTGTACCCAGTCGAAGTCTGGACACCCTCTCCCCCGTAAGGCATCCACGGTTAAAGGGAATCCTCTGCCCCCTCCGTCTTCTCAAGCAGCTGCACTTGATTACTTCTTCGAGTTCTTCTTGAAGCACCAAGCCACGTCGAATTTACTTTGAGGTAGCCATACCTTTTCGGAGAATCACAAAGGATGATACCTCTCCCTTTAAACACCAGCTAAGTAATTACTCATAGCTTCACAGACCCAAAAGAAAGACGCGAACAAGATCGTCTTGCCGAGCTCATACTTTTCCCTCAAGTCTCCTGTAAAGGCACCGTTTCTCTCTGACCAGTAAGCCCCTTTTCCTTTTTATTAGTGAGTCAATTTGGATCTGAGCAAGTAGCTCTAAACTAATTAATGGAATTTAGATTTTCCTACGGGTAACACTAAATCATTAGCCAATCATTAATTTCCCTTTATATCAATTTGATTAATTTTAATTTGTAAATAAAATGTATATTTCCCTATGTTTATCTTTAATTAACCTGAACGTCACTCTCGCCTTCGTTGTTCAAATCTCGCAAACCTCGAACTCGACCTGATTAGTTAAGTGAATTGATCCCAAGTATCAACCTGGCCTTTATAATCCGCGCATCAACGTTGCGTTCAGTGTTTGGATGGTTCGCTTAAATGGCCTGAGTTCTCCCCCTTAAATCTAATAAGATATATTGTATTGGATAGTTGGCTATAACATGACAGTGAGCCAATGGCTTATCCTGATATCCTAGTTTCACTACAAAGTAAGCATGATGTCTTTTTTCAAAATCCGTGATTTTTGCTTGACTATCTGGAAGATCGACATCTCCTCAGATATAACAAAACATTTTCAGATGAGTCTTACGTGTATAATCCATGATACTGCACATCTATAACTTAAAAGATAAATAAAATAGGTCATGTATTGTTACTCATCACTAGCTGTAACAAAACAGAAGTAATAAATGGTTGGATGATAGCGCGGTTTGAAATATACGTTCTAATATAAATTGAGCATATCTTTGAAACCAGACCTGAGCAAAGAAACCTAATTATATTCATAAATTTACAATGCAAAAGTGATTTTAAATTAGTGGGAAAAGATATGATATGTGAAAAAAGTTTTGAAACGCAGGCCAGCTTAATATGACGGAGCCGTGGAATGTTGGAGTGGTTTCCCCTCACTCCCTCAGGAGATTTATTTTTCTATGTCTATCCCCTTAACATTTTGCTTACACCCAAATAGTAAATGCATGAGCCACTCTCACCCGTACTAAGTGCAAATTAATGATGATCTATCACTGGGTTAACTTGAACTATCTGACGAGGCGTGGAGATGATGGTACGCCTCCTCCTCACTCCTTAACAGGATTTTCTTTTTACGACTATCACCTCAACTTTAAAACACTATACCTTAACAAATGAGTGATAAGATGTTTAGATAACACTGGCGTGCGTTTTAAAATATTTTCTCAAAGGTCAAGGGTTTCCAAACTGATTTAAAATCCTTTTTGTGTGATGAATTCAAAAACATAATCATTTCAGTTCTTTGGTCACGTCTGGTTTCTAAGATACACTCAATTTTTATTACAGCCTATTTTTCACAAATGGCGCTATGATCCAAACGTATATGGGCTTCCTTTTTGCTAAAACTGGTTTTGGTTACCTTAAATAACTAGTTATTCTTTCTCTTTTCCGTTCTAGTTGTGTAGTACGATGGATCGGAAGTGTAAGAACCATCCTATCAAATTTTGTTTCATTTGCGGATTTTGTGAGGAAGGCTTATTACGCTTATTTTGGAGTCAAACTAGGGGACCAGGATAAGGCATTCACTCCACATATCGGCTGAAAATCATGTCTATAGAACTTACGGGATTGGAGGAATAGGAAAAGAAAGAGCATGCCATTTGGTGTCACAATGGTGTGAAGAGGAGGGGAAGATCACGTTACCGACTGCTACTTCTGCATGACAAATTTAAAAGGCATCAATCGCAAGAACAAGCACTGTGTTCAATACCCTGATGTTCCTTCTGCCATGAAGCGAATCCCCCGTGGATCAGATGTTCCTGTTCCTGAGCCGGATGTCATCATAGAATCTAGTTCTGATTTCGAATCTACTGACAAGACTGATACAGGTGAGTGGGGTGCATAAGAGCCAGAAGAGGAACACCAATCAGTGCATTTAACCAAGCTGAACTCAATGACCTGAACCTATCTAAAAAGTCTGCCCAGCTGCTGGGTTCTCGTCTTCGAGGGAAACATCTACTTGCGCCAGAAATAACATTCTAGTGGTATCGGTAACGCGAGAACGAATTCAGAAAATTCCTTATGTTCAATGAAGCGTCTTCCTGATCTTCTGTAACAATATTGCTGAACTGATGAAATTGATCGATATGAAGTATGTTGCCATGGAATGGAGACATTTTATTGACTTGTCCAACAGAAGTCTCAAGGCAGTTCTTCTGAATAACGGAAATAAAGTTTCGTCAATCCCTGTTAGACACTTCGCTGAATTGAAAGAATCCCGCAACAGCATGAAACGTCTGTTGTCTGCTTTCAATTACAAGGAACATAAATGGTTAATTTGTGGAGATCTTAAAGTTGTTGGACTCATCCTAGGAATTCAAGGAGGGTACACAAATTATCCATGCTTTTTGTGCTTGTGGGATAGTCAAACTGACGACCAGCATTATATCTTGTAGAGGTGCAAAGTCGGGTTCACCCAAAGTCTGTGTAAATTGCTCCAAGGCCGCACACGATAAGTATAAATTATGTGTGGCCAAGTGTGTCAATTGCGGAGAGCCGCAACCCGCTTCTTTGAAGTAATTTGGTGCATATCTCTTCGAGAAAGAAATCCTGGCCGTTTAAGCCCAGGATCAAATCTCCTTCCACGAGGCTAAGGACTTGGTCTTGGCGCTCCCGGCTCTGCCTGGGACGTCATATGTCTCAATAGTTAGAAAGGCACCCTCTGCTCCTGGCCCATCCAGGCCAACGAGCATGGCTATTTCCACGCCGGAGGTGGAAGGAGGAAAAGACTCGCATGGCAAGCCCAACCTTCTTCAATAAGTCCTCGAAGGCGACAGCGCCTTCAGCGCTTTGTACGGCCAACAGCGCCCGGGGTTCTGCCTCCAGAAAGCGTACGGCCATTCTCGTGAGGGTCTTCTGTTCGAGGAGGGCCCCCGCGGCTCCTACGAGCTAGGACTGGAGGTAATATTCATTCAATGGAATTGCCGTGGACTCGGGGCCAACCGGGAGGAGCTGCAGAGGCTTGTCTCGTCCTGTTCTCCTTTAGCTAACTTATTGCAAGAGACCATGCTAGGTGCGTGCCCCCTGCCCTCCCTCCCGGGGTATAAGGGTCTTGCGACCCCATCACCACGGTATGGCCGGGCTGGGGGATGCGCGGTTTACACCCAGGATTATGTCTCAGTTCTTACTTTCGCTTTAGATACCTCCTTTCAGGCAGTGGCTGTGCAGCTGCACCTAGATAGGAAGTATACTATTATTTCTGCGTACATTCCACCGTCAGCTGAGTTCGACGCGGAGAACTTCCGCCGCGTCGTGGCATGGTTGCCAAGGCCCTTTCTCTTGCTTGGAGGTCTGGACAGTATCCATCCTTGCCGATCTGATCGAAGAGCTTGACATAGGTGTCCTAAAAGTGGATGAGTTTACGCATCACTGTCTGAGAACCGCTTCATTTTCTTGCCTTAATTTATCTTTTTGCTCTTCGTATGCACAACCTGAATTTGATTAACGGGGTGATCGATGATCTCCATGGTAGTGATCACTTTCCCATTCAAATAGCATTTTCAGGGCAACTGCCGCCTGAGAGCCCACCTCGGTGATGCTTGGCCCCGGCGAGGTGGTGCTTGGCGTATGCGCGGTGGCCTGCATTTCAGGAAATGACTGAATTATTTATCTCAGTCGAGGAGTTAGGTCGGTAGATGAGGCCGTTGAGTTCTTCTCCGGCAACCTCATCGCGGTGGGCCTGAATACTATTTCTAGGACGTCCTGGCCGTTTTGCACACCGACCACTCTCATGGTGTTCAGCCGAGTGTGAGACGGCCCTCAAACAGGGGCGTTATGCCTACATGCGCTATAAGCGCCGCCCGAACGATTTTACTGTCGCTGAATTTCGTTGGGCTAGGGCTAGGTTCCGGTATATTTCGAAGCACGCCCGCCGCTCTTTTTGGCGGGCATACGTGTCTTCACTTAACGGGAAGACCCCTTTAGCAGAGGTGTGCAAGCGAGTCAAAAGGATTCGGGGCAAGTTCTCGCAGGACCCCCCTCCCGTTCTCCAGGAGAATGGGACCGCAATCTCGGACCACGCGTCCGTGGCGGAATCCTTAGCGACCGCTCTTTCCGCATTCTCTAGCCGGCAAGCTGCTCCTCTAGGATTCAATGCACGTCGCGATGTCGCGAAAGGCCGCCAGCGGGACTTTACCTCCAGAGGCAGAGAACCCTTCAACGACAAGTTTACTGTGAGTGAGTTGGGCTCCGCTTTCGCTTTGTGCGCGGACACCGCCCATTGTCCGGACGATGTCCCGTACGCCATACTTCGACACCTAGGTGAGTAAGGCATGGGTGAGCAGGAACAGGGTGTCCTGCAGGGAAGTGTCCTCAGTGTCACACTTTTTGCCCTAAGCATCAAGGGCATCACCTCGGTGCTGCAAGAAGATGTTCTCGCTACGCTCTACGTGTACGCCTTTCGATCTCTTTTGGCGCGGCCCAGATGCAAACTCTGGAGCGTTGAAGGCAACAGGCATTGAACCACGTCTCTCGCTATGCCGAAGCGCACAGGTTTCGGTTTTCTTTGGCCAAGACTAAGGTGGTGCATTTTTGCCGCCATCCACGGCTCCACCCCGACTCAGATTTATTTCTTAATGGAGTGCGCCTGGATGAGGTGTCAGATTATATATATATATATATATATATATATATATATATATATATATATATATATATATATATATATATATATACATATATATATATATATATATATATATATACAGTGGCCTTGAAAAGTATCCGATCACCCTCAAAATTTGTATCATTTTAAAGGATATTCAAAGACGCATAATTCACTTTCTATTTGTTCTATTGACATCTGGTAGCTTTCATACGCTCTGATATAACCGCTTCCCGATGCATGCTTAAGTTAGTATTGTGATAGCGTTCTTTGCGTTTGGGCGTGGGTTAAATTTGTCCGATTTTATGTTTTTGGCCTTTTTGTTATTATTTTGTGATTTTTTACACGATTGGGTCTAATAAAATTTTTCTCTAATGTGTGCTAAGACTCAAGGGCAGAGTGTTTCTCGAGGGGCTATTGTTGCACTTCATAAATTTAGTAAATCTCAGAGACAATAGCTAATGAATTAAACAAAACCCAAAGACTCTGAATTTATGGGTCTCACATGCTACAAACAATGTTATCCTATCTACGCCAGTACCTAAAAAACGATCTGGCAGAACATGAAATACATATTTGAGAACAGACATGCTTATGAAATGTTTAGTAGTTAATATTCTAACAATAACTACGAAAGAATTAAAATTTAATATGATTACTTTATTATTTGATGTTTCTGAACGAACTATCCAAAAGCGGCTACAAAAATAATTAGGAATACCATCTCGCTCTGCTGCAAACAAACCATTACTTTAATGAAAATATGCTCAACAAACGTGTCGCACTTTGTTTAAAATCCATTCATTGGACTTTTGTGGAGTGGAAAATAGTTTTATCAGCTATGAGTCAACATTTTTAACATTTAGAAGCTGTCCTGAAAATATTAGTCGGCCCATTGTCTCAAATAGAATAGACCTTAAATACACGCGAAGTGTAATGATTTGGTGTTGTTTAAGTCTCTAAGAGATAGGAAGCATATATTTCGTATTTAAGAACACAACTATGAATGGCACACGGTATTTAGCAATGTTTCAGGAGAAACTTCCAGTGGTATTAACAATCCATGAGACATAAACATTCATGCATTATGGGGTACCTTGATAAAAAGGGTAAAATTGTGACACAAAGGCTTACTGACAATAAATTAAATATTATAGATTGATTGCCCTGTTAATACCCTAGATGTCAATCTTATAGAATATGTATGGCTAATAATAAAAAATATGTTTGAAGGCCAAGACACTGGTTCGGTCGAAAAATTAAAAAAGGCTATCATTAAGGTATGATGCAACGAATTATCAGTGGAAGTTTGTCAAAACTTGATAAAATCCATGCCGAATCCTATACAACGAGTCATCAAATCGAAAGGAAAGATGAAAAATTACTAATATAAGGTTATTCAATATTAAACATATTTTATATGTTAAAAATTCAAATTTCGAGGGTAATCGTATACTTTTCGCGGGTACTGTATATATATATATATATATATATATATATATATATATATATATATATATATATATATATATATATATATATATATATATATATATGTATATATATATATATATATATATATATATATATATATACATTCATCATGGCAGTTTCAGTCTCCAAGAGAGAGGAAGCAAATATTTCGTTTTTAAGAACACAACTCTGAATGGCACACGGTATTTAGCAATGTTTCAGGAGAAACTTCCAGTGGTAATAACAATCAATGAGACATAAACATTCATGCATGATGGGGTACCTTGTCACAAGGGTAAAATACTGACACAAAGGCTTATGACAATAAATTAAATATTATAGATTGCCCTGTTAATACCCTAGATGTCAATCTTATAGAATATGTATGGCTAATAATAAAAATTATGGTTGAAGGCCAAGACACTGGCTCGGTCGAAAAATTAAAAGAGGCTATCATTAAGGTATGTTGCAACGAAATATCAGTAGAACTTTGTCAAAACTTGATCAAATTCATGCCGAAGCGTATACAACGAGTCATCAAATTCAAAGGAAAGATGACAAATTAGTAATATAAGGTTATTTAATATTAAACATATTTTATATGTTAAAAATTCAGATTTAGAGGGTGATTGGATACTTTTCTCGGGTACAGTATATATATATATATTCATTCATCATGGCAGTTTTTAAAGAAAGATATCGCTAATTTTATATAAATAGTTTTTTCTTTAACCAACTCATGAATAAGGTACGCGTAGTTGATTGAAACTTAAGGTTTCGATCTTAAGGTAGGTAATAGTAAATTAATGTACTTTGTCTCAATATTTTATTAAACTGACATATTTCGATAGGGCTTGTATCATCTTGAGAGACAAAGTGGACAAATGTTAAAAAATGGCTTTATAAAAAACAATATGCGGTTGCAGACTTACTATTAAACAAAACATGGAAAGATGTAAGCTAAGAAAATCACTTCAGAGCAGGGCAGTAAACGGTATGTATAAGGTAGGGAAGTTCCGGGCGACGGGGAGTGAACAGAGAGTATGCTCGGTTCTGTTCTCTTGCAGGTGGAGGTATGTCGTTGGAAATATATATAGCTTCAAGTAAGAGTAATTTGATTCGGTTTGCGTTAGTCTATTTCTTTTGTATTCTCCTCTATCATTTTTCTGATTAGGCAAACTTCATGTTTCTCTAGTCCTTGTGTTTTTGGAGCTACTTTGTTTTGGGAGGTAGGTCATCCTCCTTGATAAAGTGGTTTCTGTCATCTGAGTTAGAAAAAAGCTCACAGCTTCCTAATTTGAATGTGTACTCATATATTAGTTGGGTTTTTTGGTTGGGGTTAAGATGCAGCTCATGGATTATTATTCTTCCTAAAACTTGAACTGGGTCTTATTTGTTAATATATAGTTAAAATAAATTTTTGATAGGTGCTTCATTATGTTTTTTCAGTTCCATAATCTGTACTCATAGTGTTCTTTTAGAAAGGCTTAATCGTGTTTTCTGTCTCTATATTTGGTTACTCGTAGGCTTTATGAGGTACTAGAGGTGGCCAATGAGTTTTGCAATTCAGATATAAAGAAACGAGATATGAGGAAAAGTGTTTTATTATTTTTCAATATAACTACCCTCGACTTCAATGCACTTGCGCCACTTGTCCCTAAGGCTTCGAATTCTCGACAACCAGAATTCTCCCGACTGCTGTTCAATCCACCCCTGGACGGCCAGCTGGACATCTTCATCCTCCCCAAACCGGCGTCCACGCAGTGCAGCCTTGAGCTGGCGGAATGGTTGAGCTCCTCGAATCCGCACTTGCGCAGGGCAGCTTGTGCAACTCTGGCCTTGTGGACAGGGGCATTGTCATTGAGGAGCAGGACATCTCGTGTCAACTTGCCACGCCGCTTCTGACGGATGCACTTATTCAACTCAGCCAGTTCCTCGGCGTAATATTGGCCTGTGATGGTCCTTCCACGAGGCACATAGTCCAACATCAACACTCCCTCAGAATCCCAGAAGATGGTGGCCATGATCTTTCCGGCTGAAGTTGGGTCTGGAACTTGATGGGGGTCGGAGAGCCTCCGTGCTTCCAGGCTATGCTTTTGAGCTTGGTCTTGGAATCCCAGTGATGGACCCACGTTTCATCACCTGTTACTATGCGTAACTCGAACCCCGACGGGTCTTGGTTGTACAGGAGCAGCAGCGCCCCCGAACTTTGACGACGTTGAAGTCGATCATGGGGCGTGAGGTTTCAGTGGACCCAACGGGCAGAGACTTTGGTCGTGGCAAAATTGTCGAGGATGATGTTCATAACACTTCCATGTGATATTCCAAGTTGTCGATCGATTTCTTCGACCTTCACCCGTCGATTTTCGAGGATCATCCTTTCCCCACGGGCCACATTGTCATCGTTGGTCACGTCTCAAGGGCGTCCTAGACGGGGATCATATTCAAGGGACTCACGACCATGGCAGAACTCCCTATTCTAGCAAGCAGTGGTTGTATAGGAAGGGGCGGTGTCGGTGTACACTGCAACCATGCGTTCATGGATCTCTTTTGCATTCTTGCCTTCCTTGGTCAAAAATTTGATCACTGCGCGGTGTTCAACCTTCTCCATTGTTGAAAAATTTGTGACTGACGATCTGCGATCAGCTACTGCTTCTTAAATAGACGAGGCAGGAGGATACGGCTGCAGCTCCTGACTTGACATAACTTGTTCTTACACCCCCACAAACAGCCATCCCACTTCTTCTGTTTTGCCCTACCGATTCGAAAAACTTATTGACTGCCCCTCGTATCATCTCTTCATTTTATTGCTAATGGCTCTGTGTATTTCTTCGTTCCTAAATCTGTTTTAAACGAATACCTGTGTGTGGCTTTCAGGCTATTTATTTGTCTTCTTCAAGTGTTTCATTAGCTGGATCCTTCTGTGTGTTCCAGCGGGTGAAGCACTGTTGATGTACGATGTAATTACGCTCATCTTGTAGCGTTTAGGTCATTCACTCATTGCATTCTCGCAAAGGCGGCGATTGGTGGCTTTGACATAATTCGTGCTGGTTATTGTGTCACTAATATTTGTATTTATGGTGTAATTTAAGTAAAAAATATCTAGATATAAAGTCGGTCGGAGATTTGAGGCTGTATTTTTAGGCATGCAAGGTAAAAATATTTTGTTTAGGAATTTACACAATTCATAGTTAGGAGTAGAAATTTAAATACATATGGGCTTGAGAGGGTTTCTAACCTTGTGGGTATTCACAGTTGCGTAGGTGTATCCAAGGGTGTAATCACCAATTATTTTCTGCACTTTTATATTTCCTGGTTGTTTAATAATCTATTCTATGATTTGGTTCATTTAATTTTTTATGTCCTCTGTCGAGTTCGTTGTTTTGGGGGGAAATTTCGTTCGGTCGTTTAGGATAATATCCATTTTTGCATTGTACTGTTGCGTAGATATAATGACAGATGCCTGTTTGATAGCTTTTCTGATGGTAATAATTCGGTTATTTCTAAATCCATTAGCACTATCATTAAGCTCAGGGGGATAACTTCTGACTTGATGCATCCTCTACATTTAGTAGCCTCTCCTAAGAGAGGTATTCGAAGATGGCTGAGGTTATAACTTCTCTAATATTTTCCATGTTTTTATGTCATCAATGAGGATTTCGAGATTGAGTCATTTGATATGTTTCTTCGGTTTACCAATGTAGTCGCAATTAACCCTAAGGTTAAGAACTACATACATACTTCTTGTTTTGGGCTAAGGCGACTATTGGAAGTTGATGTATCCTATAGTGTTTACAGGAAGCTCAATGGGGCTCCCTTCATTTTGACTAGTATTTATAGGTTCCAATTTAAGGGGTAGCTTTGTATTGGGCAGGATTTGTGACAATTTAAGCGAATGTTCGCTTTAATTGCCGTGGTTAACAAGTTGTACCTCCATTTTTTCTGGAGGTTTTTTCTGTCCCCATTTTAGATCAGCGAGAAAACCTTCACATGTACGAAAGAAAACAAATAAATAAATCCTTGCCCATATTTTAATTATTTTTTAATTTTTTTCTGAACTAATCGTTCTTTAGTTTTTTTTTGCTTTAAATGTTTCTAAAACATTCGTGGATCAAATAAATTTTCCAAAAGTTCCATTTTCTTTTAAAATAAATATAATTAAAGTAACAAACATGGTAATTTTCACACCCCAAAAATCTAAGATATATGGTATTTGATATATATATATATATATATATATATATATATATATATATTATATATATATATATATATATATACACGAGGGGCGGTCAATAAGTTTTGCGAATCGGTAGGGCAAGGCAAAACAGAGGAAGGGGGATGACTGATTGTGAGGGTGTTAGGATAAGTTATGACAAGTCAGGCCTTTCAGCTGCATGCTCCTACCTCGTCTATTTAAGGAGCAGTAACTGATCGCAGATCGTCAGTCACAAATTTTTAACAATGGAGAAGGTTGAGCACCGTGCATGGAACAAATTTTTGACCAAGGAAGGCAAGAATGCAAAAGAGATATATGAACGCATGGTTGCAGTGTACACCGATACCGACCCTTCCTATGCAACCATTGCTCGCTGGAATAGGAATTCCGCCATGGTCATGAGTCCGTTGAAGATGAGCCCCGTACAGGACGCCCGTGAGACGTGACCATCGAGGACAATGTGGCCCGTGTGGAGACGAGGATCCTCGAAAATCGATGGGTGAAGGTCGGAGAAATCGAGCGAGAACTTGGAATATCGAAGGGAAGTTTGATCAACATCATCCACGGCAATTTAGCCATGACCAAGGTCTCTGCCCGTTGGGTCCCTAGAAACCTCACGCCCTATGATCGACTTTAACGGCTTCAAAGTCCACAAGGCCAGAGTTCCATAAGCTGCCCTGCGCGAGTACGGATTCGAGGAGCTCAACCATCCCCCATACAACACAGATTTGGCCCCTAGCGACTACTTTTTATTCCGCCAGCTCAAGGCTGCAGTGCGTGTTGGCCGTTTATGGACGATGAAGATGTCCAGCTCGCCGTCCAGGAGTGGATTGAACAGCAGTCGGGAGATTTCTGGTTGTCGGGAATTCGAAGCCTCAGGGACAAGTGGCGCAAGTGCATTGAAGTCGAGGGTAGTTATATTGAAAAATAATAAAACACTTTTTCTCATATCTCGTTTCCTTATATCCGAATTGTAAACTTATTGACGGCCCCTCGTATATATAGTTATATATATACATAGATAGATATACTGAATAAAATTTATCACAAATATATGATTATATTATAGGAATTATTCCATATTATGTTTTATACTTTTGTCCAATGCTGTGTACAAATCAATATTTTTTATCTTCGCTTATTTATAATTTCTGAGGATAAGAAGTGTAACGTATGCTACACTTCTTTTTTTTAGACAAATATTTATTGACTTTTCTTTCACTTTATTACTCTCTTTACAATTTTTTCTAGTATTTCGTTGGTTGCTACTACCAATTATATCATCTCATTTGCGCTTATTTGCATTCCATTATGTATTTTATTTTTTACGCTGTATAACTCTAGGTGTTATAGCTAGGGGATGCTAGAATTTTTATCTGTTATCTTTTGGATTCTTTACGTTTCCATTGGAACATATCTAGAGTATAAGGGAAATCCAGATCAGTATTGCAAGTATCACTCACCGATAATTTGAGTCAAATCAAATGGATTTTATATTAAGTCGCCAATAAAATTCTTTCGGACACCCTGAATTTTTTCTTTTCACTGGGTATGTCAATAATATGTTTGGATGCATCTGTTCCATCCATCGATAAATGTATTTATTCCTCCTATTTCAGTCATATTTCATATTGATATGGATTAAGCTAATTTCCTAAATTTCAGAGGTCTCCGGAAACTTTTGGTCGTTCCTGTACTTTCTTCAAAGAAAAGTCAGAACAAATGTAGTGATTTTATAATGCTAAAAATTGAGATGTTTAAGTGTTTTGTTCCCACTCTGGCTAAAAAATAGCAAAACTATACATCAATTATACCAATAAAATATTTTCTCCTAGTACGAGTGATTGTATAAAATAATTAAGCTACTTTGTAACAATTTCATACTGTATATAACCATAAAAATCATTAATCACGAATTAATTTCCTTAAAGCGCCATATATTAGATCATAAGCAGATAATGTTAGAAATGGCCATCCCAATTGTAATATGCCAGAGATAGGGCCCAAATATTACTGATGCAAATTATAGGGAAGCTAATTTAAATACGCTAGAAGCAACCAAGTTAAAAATATGAAAAATTAATAATATTAAGATTAGAATAGATGAATTTAGGAAAATCACTTACTTATTTTCACCTACTGTAGCCATTTTAACATCCTTACCATAAGATTTTGCAATAAGTTTTGCATCACAGACTGTTTGGCGTTAAGATACGAGTAGGTTAGGGATTCTAACCTGAGTAACACTTTCGAGAGTTTTTTTTAAATTCTGGGTCCAGTAACTCAGAAGATCCAGGCACGGAAGTCGTTCTAAATTATAGTAGGCTTACCCTTTGTGCCCTAACTTTACTTAATAACTTGTGCATGATAGATTTCCAATAATGTCTTGCCATGAAAAAACGATAGCTTTAATTTCAGAGGGATGAGTAGCTTTCAAGCTTCGACTTGTTTGAAGATAATTGGTTTGTTGCGGGTGCTATGTCAATTTATAGGGCCAAGTTTGTTGCCATAAACCTTTCACTCGGTGATGTTTTGCGCTGTACCTTACTCGGAAGATATTTAGTACTCTTTATCCACTTACAGATCGAGCTAATACCAATTTGTGCATTTGATTTTCCATTATTCCTTCTTCAGAGTATCCTTAAAGCACTAGTTACTGCCACTCGGGATTAAGATTAAATTGCTTTCTCCTGGTTCCTGGGCATGCAAAGTATGATGAAAACGTACCTGTTGAATTAGTGGTGTCTGGCTGGATGCAAATACTGAAAAAACACATGGGTTTATTGCTTTTATCCTAACTGACTGCATGGACAAGACCAGATCAGCCTCTTGCGCTGCATGGCACACAAGAGTACATACGATGCTATAAGTTATAAGGTCATTTTATTTTGTTTTCAATTGCATCCACTGGATGGACGCGGCTGCATGGGATAAAACGATCCTTTAATCTTTCGGCGATGATTTTTTCTTCTCTAGAGTTTAAGTCACATATTTTTTAAAGTCCAAGTCATGTGGATATTTTTGCGAGGGAGCTCTTCTTGTAACGTGGAAAACGGAGTCTCTATCACTTGACACAAGAGGTTCGGGCTAGATCTTGCACATAAGATTAGGTTTAGAGATTTTTTGACAAGGTTGGCCTTCTCTATATTATTTGAATTCTAATAATTGTAGGATACATGATTCTAGGTTTATTTGTGATGGGAGCTTCTTTCGGAGTATCTAAGCATGGCTCTTACATGTTATTATTATGGGTAGTTATAATTTTCTTGTGTTGCTAAGTTAACTTATTTACAATACTTTGTTTATTAATGTGTAAATTGTTAAAAAAGCGGGGCGGCTTGTATTTATAGCAAATCTCCCATCATTTGCCAAGGGCAGATGATAGTTGTAAAATTCGAAAAGCATGAATGGAAAGCGAATTATTTATATGATGTATGTTTTGCTGCAATTTATCGGTTGGGAAAAGGGGTTTTTTTTTTCATCACCTATCACCTATGATTAAGAATGTTAATATTAATTAGTTCTATGTTAAATTCGTCTAAATCCATTTTCAGTTATTGACATCTAATTTTCATCCAGGGCTCTCTGCACTTAGTTGAATTTTCTTTTCTCGATAGAAAATCTCATAATTTATCAAATGTAAATCATCAAGGGAATTTTTGTAACCCGTTTTTTCTAAAAGGCCGACAATTGTTTTTAATTATTTGATAATTTTGGGTTTGAAATACATGAAAATATCTTTGGAATTTTTTTTTCGATGAGGGAAAAAGGCTTAATTAAATAAAGAGATCTAAAATGTGATGCAAATCTGTAGTAAGTTGGGAGGCAAAATATGAATATCTTTCAAAATTTTAATATATTACCTCAATGAACTTTATTAAAGTTTGAAGCGATGTCAAGTTTTTATGGAAAGTACGAGGAAAAGAGTTCTCACTTTATGCTTCCAACTATTTGCTACTTGCTTATCTAATGCGACTTTATGGGGAGAAAACGTAAAAAATAAGAATAAATGAAACTCAGTTACACAAAAACGAAAAAGGATCAAACGGTAACACTTTAGTTGCCATCAGTAGAATGATTAGAGCGAAGAAGAACTTAATAATGAAGGATTGCGAAAGGGAAATGTAAAGATTAGTTTAGCTTTAATGTCTAGCGAAGTAAGAAAGGCATTTTGCATATCTAACCATTTTAGAATTAAATATAAGGCAGAATAATAACTAAAATACCGAAAAGTAGTTAATTTTTTAAAAAATATATGAGAGTTTAATTCTAATCCAGAAATAAAATATAGGTAGTTTTATTTAAAATAGATATTTTTATGTAATAAACCTATTTAACTGTATCGGAGAAATGAATATAAATGAGAATGAAGAAATATAATAAGAATTTATTAGGCGATAAAGTTATCTCAATGATTTTCTTGCTTTAATTAAAAAAATATTATAATAATAGCATAAGGGAGTGTTTTGTTTTAATTAATTCTCCATTAAATGTGGGCAAATGTTTCACTGGGCGAAGAGAGAAAATAATTATATTGATTATATGAAGTCCGGAAGGAAATCTAAAATTTCAAGCGATTATTTTAGCCATTGAAACTAAGCATTAATTTAGCTAATATAAATTAAGATGTTTATCGCACTTATTCCATATAAAGTGAATTAATAAATGAATAACACAACCTTTTTATAAGGTTTATAAAGGATTATAAATATTCACTAAAATTCAATGTAATAGGGAATTGAAAATAGGAATAGTTACAATTCTTAGCAAGATGTTGATTGGGTAAATAGATCTTTGTTTGACAATGTATACTTAATTAACAAACAAACCAACTTCTTTATCCGAATAACCCGAAATTTGGAAAACAATCCTTTTGTAAATTTATAATAAAGTTTGAACTCTTTCTGGCATATGTTAACCTCGTCGTTTCGTTTTTAATTTTCTATAAATAAATAACTTACATTAATTCAATTATTTCTTTTACTACTCTTTTGATATGGCTCAATTAAAAATGGTTTCATTAGATTTTTCTCTTCATATTTTCGGGTAAAGTTAGAATACACAGGATCTACTATATTTATTATGTTTGTAGCGGCTTATTTTCTCTTCAATTAGAATAAATAAGTCCGTTTTATGTTATTTTCCAGACAATAACCTCTAATAAGATAACAACCAGGGAGCAATTAGCTTTTATATGTAGTAATTAATCTTTCCATCGTTCTGAAATTTGAAAAAATATGGTACTTTAGTAGGTCCCTTGAAAGGATCGGTAGCAAAGCCCTTAACTTTCTAACAGATAAATTTTGATAATACAATTTATTGTCAAACAGAAAGTTACATTTAATAAACACTATGTATCAGTCGTAAATGGTAAGAAAAAAATCCTTTACGAAAGGAGAGAATTACGATGAATATAGACCATTATAAAACATTCAGCAGGGCCATAAGAAGCTAGCCCCCATGGGGATAGTTAGCCCCACGAACATCATGACGCAGAGAATTATCAATTAGAATACCCCTATTATTCACTTATAGTATTCACTGCACAATTTAGACTCTCTCACTTATCTATGGAGTACAAGTAACCCTTTTGTAAATTGGAAAATAAACTTCCCGCTTTTAGTATCTCTCTTTCGTAAGCAGGAAGATAAACTGCCTTCTTTTAGTATGTCTCTTTCGTAAATAGGAAGATAAAATTCCCGCTTTTAGCATCTTTCTTTTGTAAATAGGAAGATAAAATTCCCGCTTTAGTATTTCTCTTTCGTAAATAGGAAGATAAACTTCAAGCCTTGTAGTATTTCTCCTTCGTAAATAGGAATTTAAACTCCCCAGTATGCAATACGAAATCATGGGTCGGCTATACGTGGCTCCGTACAAAATAGATCTTGTTCATGAAGTCCACGTGGGGAAAAAGTAAAAATCGATGGCGTTTTCTTGAGGTGACTTGCCCTCGCTTTTATTTCTCCTCTACCGGCTGTAAACTTTTTGGTGAGCTCAATTTTGTTGTAGATTTCTTCCAAGTCTAAAAATTCGGAAAATTGATTTCAGCCATGTTTATGTGTAAACGGTTGTAACGTTACTAACATTTTAGATCTATCATGGCGCTGATTGGGCGATCCTTACAGTTTTATATAGAAAGCAGATTGGCCAATTTCTCAACTCTAAGACTTGGAAGAAAACTTGAATTATTTTACGCTCAACTAGAAGACACAGCCAGCAAAGGCGGAAAAGTCTAGGGGATCACATTCAAGGAAACCTCAACGAACTTTTCTTTTTCCCCGGAATACAAGAACATTTTTGTTCGAAGCCACGTATAGCCTACCCATGTCTAGCTAAGTCTCCCCGCAATACCTTTCCCCCTCTAAGAGCAGGGAAGCCGAAGTGAACTGAACTGCCATTCATCTAGTCTCGCGCTAATTATTTCGGTCCAATTTGCTAGACATATATGGAGACGAAAAGGTAAGCAGGTTTGAGGATTAGCCCACTGTGGAACTCTACGGAAGAGAACATCAGATTACGAGGCGATGCTGAAAGCTTTGGGGAAGAGTTCGCCCTAATTTCTAAGGGTAGTTTCCGGCCAAGACGAAAGGGAGACATGCAACCGTCCCTGTGTAGGTTGGAAGCAGCATCGATAAACAAACCCCAGACGGGGCGGCACCCAGGGTGGTGGTAGTTGATTCGATTACCACCCATCATTAAGTTTGCCACATTTACCCGCTTGAGGGGCCTCTACAGGTCCACCCATCATTCATCTATCCCATTCTGCACTTCATGTTCGCTGAAGCTCTCTTGCAATGGGGAGGGGGGCTTCCCCCATAAAGAACTCTACAAAACGATTATAATTTTAAAAGAAGGAAGAATCACCTGTTACAAGTGCTAAAAAGTAAAAAAATAAAGAAGAGGAAAAAAGGAAATTCAACCTAGGGGGTCTTCTTCCGAGGGAAAAAATGCAGCCCAACGGAACCACTCGGATCCCGCTGCGCACCATTAGTGGGAGCAGCAGGCCCTGCTGAGAGAAGATGTTTGAAGTGGTCTTCGGTAAACTGAAGATCACTATGCTCGGTTTGCTTGAGGTCCCCACAGGATATGTGGCGGTCTGCCAAAAAGAAAAAGATGTGGATGGTAAAACGAAGGAGAAAGCAGTAGAGACCCTGCGCAAAATAGTTCTCTAACCGGCAATCCCGCCGCAAATACAGACGCACAGGAGCGTAGTATGTAGAAGAATAGATCTTGTATTAGACAACACTCCAAAGAACAAATAAAGGAGAAAATCGTGAGGAACCCACCATGGGCCAAGGTTCCAGAAATGATTAAATTCTGGAACAAAAAAGAGGATACAGAATACTCACATGTATTCATTATACTCTTTACAGACAAATCAATGGCTCAAAAAGCAAAAGAAAATGGACTCTTGTTATTCAACGCAAAAATCAGCGGAAAGCAGATAGAAAGGGAAGAGTTTACTCTACAAACAGTTCTGCTTCCGCTGTTACAAAATGGAGAGCCACGCGACTAAAGATTAACCCGAACCACGGGAGATCTGCTCAAGGTGCAGTGAGGCGGGGTACCACTGGAAGAATTGCAGCAGTCCGAAGGAGAAGTGTGCCAACTGCGGTCAAGGACATTGACCCATGGCTATGGCCTACCCTCAAACAAAAGAACTAATAAAGAAAAAGTCCAACAAAAAAATAAGAGCACACCAGGAAACAAAACACAACATACGCTCAAGCAGCAAAGGCAATCCTTATGGAAACGGAGGTTAAGAAAACTTACCTAAGACGGGAAAATAAAAACTCCACTAAAATACTGACATGCATCCTATATCCACATGTCAGAAATCTTGCACACCCAGAAACATTTGCAAAGGAGCTCAATCCACCATCGGAGGACGTACTCCAATTACAAATGATCCCCAAAGAACTGAGTGGTAAAAGTCAGGGGACAGAGAAGAAAATCATTAAAGAAGTCAGGCAGCCTGATCCAAGGATCGAGGCCAAGAAAGAGAAAGAGGTGGCCGTTAAGGCAGCTTAACCATTACAAAATGTGTGAAAAGAGAAAGAGTCCTCCGATACCACGAGCACCTCTGACTCAGATCGCTCTGTATGAGAGGTCAAACCCCAAAAAGGAAAAAGAAAAAGTAATAAGAAAATCGACGCTAACAGGTTAAATCTTAATATCTACGCCACGGAACAGTTCCCCTTCCCGAAGTACTTGGACAGGAATAAAATCTGTGTGTGGATAAAAAAGAAGTTCTACAGATGGGACTTTGATGTTGAATGCGACGAAGAAACGTTTGAGGGGGCATTGTTTAACCAAAACATAGCCTTCCACCGAGAAACATTTGTGAAACTGTTCCCAGCAGAATACAGGAAGAAAAGGAACAGGAAACGTAATTCGACAACCCGTAAACACTAGGACATCCGTATAAGCCAAAACAAGAACAACAGATTAAAGATCTTAACACTCATCGTGAATTGATGGGAGGGGAAAGCCACGGCATACGGAAACATATTCCGTGTGTTTGATCCCGACATCATATTAATCACGGAGCATGGTATCGATACGACCAACAAGCAGTTAAAGATACCAAGATACAGAGTGGTATAAAAAAAAACATTCACAGGAGAGGTACAACGGTGCTGCCGTTGATGTCAGAAGGAATCTCTCGTTCAGACACCTACCGGATATGGACGAGTTGCACACTCTAATGGGAAACTCATAATCCAGGCGGCAAACCAACCACCTCCACAAAAGTACCTTCCTCTCACAAGCTTTTACACCCTATTTGGCCAAGGCAGAATGGTATTCTTTGGGGGCGACCTCAATGCCAGATGCCGAACGGCTGGCTATGATAACACGAACGAAAGAGGGAAGAACTTGAAAATGATTATGCAAAGGAAAAACATCTAGCGGATAGTTCCAGATTTTCCGACCGATTTTACCGTACGGTCAGCAACAAAGCCAAAGCTAATCATGACAACCGATGGTTTGCCCTTCAATTACCGTAGTGAGCCAGGCCCAACAGTCCCTAGCGACCACATAACAATCTTGACGACCATTTTTCTCTTGCCAATACAGCTTCCAATCCCTCTTCGCAAAAGCTACGCTTCGGTCAACTGGGAACGCTACAAGTAAATCCTTGTTAGATTTTAACCAGCGGATCTAAACGGAGCAAGGCTAAAGAAGATCGATGAGGAGCTGGAGAAGATCACTGCCCATCATCAAGGTGATAGCGAGAGTGTACCGATGAATAGGTACAAAACTTTCCCACAACCATGATAGACCCAGGAAATAAGAGAGATCGCTAGAGTGCCAAGGGAGGTGTACGAAGAGATCAGGAGAGAAGGTAAAACTCGGGAAAGAAGCATGCTTCTAGGACGCCTGAGTGAAGAACTTAAGCAGGCTATTAACCAGCAACAGACTGAAAGCTGAGACAGCCTGATTGAAAAAGTAGGCAGCGAGATGGGACCCGATGTGTTCTGGCGACTTGGGAACAAGTTAAAAGGTCTTACAAGTAGAGAAAAGACATGCATTAAGGAGGGTGATGACTACTTGCAAGAGGCGGCGGGTTTGGAAGAAAGATTACGCACATTCTGGAAGGATGTCTTCAAGATAACACCAGAAGACAATGTGGAATTCGAACGGGAATTCGAGTGCCAACCGATTGAAGATCTTAATCAGATTGTGCATCGCAAGACACACATGCCTCTGTTTATGAAGGGAGGGTTTTGGCAGACAATGGCCGTCCAACTACACCTGAAGAGGTCATGGCAGTCATAAAAACCTTAACAACAGGCACCAGGCTGAACAGGCATCACCAAAAATAACTTGGTCCATGCCCCCCCGGCAGTTTATTCAAGGAATCACAAACATCTACAATGCTCTCCTGAATACGGATTACTTCCCTGACGGTTTCAAGATGGCTAAAAGCATTTTTAAACTAAAGGTAGGAAACCCGTTCAACTGGTGGATTACAGGCCAATATCCATCCTGGAGATTATAGGCAAAGTCTACGAGAAGCTTCTAGCAAACAGGTTACAAGACCAGCTGACCGAGCTGGAATCTCACAGCCCTCAGCAACACGGGTTCCGCAGGAGAAGAGGGACTGACACAGCCCTTGCCCTTCTCACTGAAAAGCTCACCCTCTGTAAAGCTGAGAGGAAATACTTAGACGTGCTGATGCGAGATGTGCAAAAGGCCTTTGCTTAGGTTTGGCCAAAAGGTCTAGAATACAAGATCTTAGGCCTCCAGCTGAACATAATCCTAGAAATGGTCCTCTGTGACTACATCATGCGCAGAAACTCCCAAATCTCGATTGAAGGCTGTACCTTTTGTACACACTGGACTTACCTGGTCCGGTAGGGAAGGAAGTGATGTACCTGCAGTTTGCCCGCGACATCACACAAATCATCCCCAGTTACTACAAATATGCTGGATATCAAGCAAGGCAGACAGCCATCGAAGTCGTTAACATCAGTCGATACGAACGAAAGTGGAAAATAAAGGCCAACCGCCGAAAGTTCCAGATCCTTCCAATTAACCGCCGAAAACGTGTTGATGTCATAGTGGACGGCAAAGTATACCCATAAGGAAATGAAGGCAAAGTTCTAGTTCTGCACTTTAAATCCAAAGGATACAAAGTGCACATTAGCAGCAGAATCTCCCTAGCCAAATTAAAGCTCCGAAAACTGCATAGATTTAAAAGCTTCAGCTCCAAAAATCTTAAAAAGCTATACACTGCTCTGGTACGCTCAACCTTAGTGTAGCCCGCAATGGTCATGCAGGTTTCGAGTTCCACTTCTCACAGACAAATGTAGAGAGTGCAAAACAAAGCAGCCAGGCTTATAGCTGGAGCACGAAGGATGGACCATATACAGCAAACAGAACTGCACGCAAAAGCAGGTCGAAACCCAGTGAATATGGAACTCCAAATGCTAGGCAGAAAGAACTGGGACAAGATCGAAAATAAAATACTTCCGAACATGAACCTCGACCTAGACATTCAGAGAGCAGTTAAAGGACGCTCCACCAGGCAAGCCCTATTCCCGAGTGGAAGAACCTGCTCCCGAGAAAACCAAATCGGAATATATACTTGATCAAGTAAAGCACAAACACCTAGGTGTAATAAAACTGAAGAAAAAGAGGCAAAGTGCCCACTATTAAAACAAAATAAACAGAGATGAAATAACAACCTAAACCCTGGCAGAATAAGTTATAAACTCTTATTTAAAATAAAATAAAATATATATATATATATATATATAGCAGACACAATCTTGAAAGGCTTGAATGCCACGACGGAGGAAAGAAACAAATTTATTTATCTATTTTTTTATCTAAAAAAAGTATATATAAGTATATGTGTATATCTGTGAGAAGTGGATATATATGTATATGTAAAAAAACAAAACAAAACAAAACAAAAAAATAAATGAGAGGAAAAATAAAAACCAAACTAACAAAAGCAACCTGAGAGATGCCCTTTACACCAGGTAAAAAACTCAACTTCTTTTTATCTCTATATACCTACTACACATTTCCTATTTATTACATCAATTTCAATTTTACTTTGTCAACTCTAAGGCTGTCTTCCCCAAAATGAACGTAAGAATTACTAGTAAATGTATATCAATTCTGATTGGTTAAATTGTTTTAGTGTTAATTGTAGATGAAATAATTATTTGTATAGATGTATTTTTGTGTAAAGTATATTCAGAGTCAGAAAAATGATTATTATTTAAGAATTAAGGTTATATTCCCTGTTCGCCATATTCGAAGCTTATTTCAGCCATATACCTAGGAATAAAGAATCGATATATAATTATATATATATTTTTCCTTCATCCCATAAGGACGCGGTTGATCACTTAACCCAGCCTGCAAAACTACAAGAGAGAGAATACTTTACTCAAATCCTATATATCCATGCGTTAACTATTTGACATTCTACTTAATATAAAGGCTACTAACTTATTCATCATTCATAAATGGACCTGTCTTACAAGTGTCTTCCTCAATTGTTCTGATTCGTATCCCGCAAGGATGACCTTCATCGAGTCGAATAATCAAGCATACGTCCGCCGTTCACTTATCCAAACTATCCCGCGTTTCGGAGCATTGGTGCTTATGCTGTTTCCGAAATAATAATGATATATTAGAGGCGGAATGTTAAAAGTGAATGATTTCTTACTCTCATTTTTGTACTCATCCCACATAAGAGCTCTAGGAGATATCTCCAAAACATCCGGCATGCGCATAACTTTAATTCTTCTCTAATAAAACGGACAGTGGGTTTAACAATTTGCTTCATCTAGAAAAAAGATATCCAGACTAGTCAAGCAAATGTCGCCCACCACTAATTTGGTCGACATGATTTAAATAAAAAGAATAGCAGAGGTCACTTTGGATCAACAATAGAAATTGAGAAGTGAGAAAGCAAAATGGTGTGAAAAATTATTGATTGAGGCTGGAAATTCAAATCTCGATGGCCAGACACCGATGCGATACATGTAGTATATGTAATGTAATAATTTTGGACTGTGTGAAAGAAAGGCATGTGGAAAGAATGAGGCACGAGTAAGAAAAAAGCGATACTCATGACGCTGTTATTTATTTTAAGATGTTTTCAATTTGTTGGTAATCAAGGGCTGGATACTGCACACAAGATTATGTTCAGACATTTTTTGAATAGTTGGGCCTTATCTATATTATTTAAATTTTTATGATTTTAACATGCATGATTCGAGGTCCATTTTGGTTAGTTGCTTCTTTCGGAGTATCTATGCGTGACACTTAATTGTTTTTATTATTGAGGCTTATCATTTTATTTTGTTGCTATGTTTCATTATATATAGCAGTTCATCTATTAATGTGAGTATTGTTTCAAACGCGGGGCCAGATGAGCGCTGTAAAAGTGAAAAAGCCTGAATGGAAAGCGAGAGATTTAAATGAATGTAAATGATGTATGCTTCCTTCCAATGTATTGGTTGAGGAACATGTTTTCTTAACATCACATATAGATACAAAATGTTTCCATTATTTAGTTCTATATTAAATTCATCTAAATCCATTTTTAGGTCCTTAAATCTAACTTTTCGTTCAGGGTTTTCGGCACCTAATTTAATTTTCTTTTCTCGATAGAAAATCTCATAATTTATCTAATGTAAATCACTAAGAGAATTTTGTCCACCCGCTTTCCTTAAAGATAGACAATATTTTTGCCATAATTCCTTAATTTGGGCTTTGATATTAATGAAAATATCTTAGAAGTTTATTTTCTGGGCAGATAAAAAGTTTGATTAACTAAAGAGGCCTAAAATGTGATGCAAATCTGTAGAAACTTGGAAGCTAAATTATGAGTATCTTTCCAAATTTCAATATTTTCTATTCATGCCCAACTTCAAATTCTTAACTCAATGAACGTTTGATGGAAAGTCCAGGCAGAGGGAAAGATTTCTTCCCCTTGTTGCCATCATTTTGAAAATCGCTTAACTAATGCGACTTTATGATGAGAAAACCATATAGAAAAAGTAAATATTTGCGATGAAAGGAAACTCACCTACACGAAAACAGAGAAATTACCAAACGTTAACACATTAGCTGCCATTAGCAGAATGATGAGAACAAAAAAGGCATTAATAATGAAAGATTACGAAAGATAAATGTGGAGGTCAGTTTAGCTTTAACACTATATGGAGGGCCAAGTGCACAACCCCTAAAAGACTGAGCGGTCATTTTGACCTCTGGTATTATTTTTCCTTATTTTCTTCGTTTTTTCACACATTTTTGGGTGAATTCATATCATTAGAATTATGTTTCTTATTATTTCTAGTTTAACTTCCTTCTGTTGAAAATATTTCATTATATTATTGTATGGAATAGGTATCAATAAATGATAAATAAAAATACATTATCAATATATTTCCATTTACCTACATATATCTATGAGACAGAGAAAAATAACATAATAATCCCATTTATGTTTATCATATATAATAATTAATGCAACTATATATTAGAAATACAGTTATCAAAAAGTATTTAGGTTTTTATATAATATTTGGTCGTTAGAGGTATCAATTATTATCAATATCATATTCACAGTCGTACAAAGAAGTTACCTGAGTCTTACGTATTATAATAAAACAAAATCTGGCATTGACAATGGTGACCAGATGGCCCGTCTGTACACCACCAAAGTGGCTTCTCAGCGTTGGCCATTACAGGTTTTCTATAACTTACTTGATCTATCCGTTATTTATTCAGTAATAATATACCGTAAAGTGGTTGGAACTAAAATAAGTCGACGAGATTACATTCTGAAACTCATAGGAGAGCTACGAGCTTTTAACAGAAGTGTGGATGAAAACCTCAAAGACGAATGGACATATGAAGAATTTTTGGAAGAACCAATAAAAGAACCAAGAAACAATAAGCGTAAAACTTGTCAAATTAGTAAATGCAAGAAGAATAAAACTAATGGAATATGTTGCAAGTGCAAGAAATATGTGTATGGTAAATTTACTGGAATAATACGAACGCAAATAGTTTGTAGAAATTGTTCATGATATTGATAATAATTGATACCTCTAACGATCAAATATTATATAAAAACCTAAATTCTTTTGGATAACTGTATTTATAATATATATTTGCATCAATTATTATATATGATAAACATAAATGGGATTATTATGTTATTTTTCTCTGTGTTATAGATATATGTAGGTAAATGAAAATATATTGATAATGTATTTTTATTTATCATTTATTGATACCTATTCTTGTGCACGATACTTAGAATCAGTACACTCTTAGAAGGTTTTCTTGGTATACGGTGAGTGTCATGTCACAATTCTTCAAAATAATGGATGAGTATAGTGGTTGATTCTTATTTAGGATGCTTGTTGGTACTTCGCGCTGGATTCGATTCATCGTTCCAGCAATACTCGTTTTACTGGTCTGCAATGTCTTAGCAAGCTTCACCGAAGTAAACAAGTTAAAACATGTGATATTTTAACCTTTACTTAGAAATGGGATTACCAATTTCATCACTATATATTCCGATAAGCTTTGATTACGGGGATGATGAACATTTTTTCCCAGATAAGGAAATCCATCCAGCAAGTAATGGGACGTTGAGTCTACAGCAAGCCAGAATGTGATTCCAAATTTATCCGGTTAGTTTACCATATATTGGGTGAAGGGGCTTCTGGACTTAGTGGGGAAAAGCTGTTGATCAACAGTTATATCTGCCCCAGGTCTGTAACACGATTGGCAATTTTAAATAAATCTGTTCCATATGGTATAAAAAAGAGCAAATATATCTGATTGAATTCGTTGACTTCTGGTGGATCTCAAATCAAAACATAAAAATCAAATAAGTTTCTTGAATCTATCTTTTGACATAATCATGGATAAGAAACGAGATCCCCAAATCTTTCACCATAGAAAAGCAAGTGGTTGTCCTTAACAATATGTCCTTTGGCGTAGAATATTGCCAGCATTTCTTCCTTACTTACGGTCCATGATTCATCATTCTATTTGCTGCGAGCTTCTGTTTCTGTACATCTTATTATCTCTCGAATTATGAAATCCTAAATTAATAAGGAAAATGCGCTCATCATGCTCCTCAACACAACATGTCGTTTGGCATATACAGAAGGACCGGTGTGAATTCAGACTGAATCTGAATTCACTGTAATTTTTCCCGAAAACAAAGACCTCAAATAATTGCTCTCATCGGCTAGAAGCAGTAGAATTAAGAAAGAGGACCTGGATTTAAGAGTATTCCCACAAATCACAGCTACCAGAAGCGTCATTAAAGAAAGATCGAATCTAGAGTAGAAGAAAATTTATGCCATGAATTGAAAGAAAAACTAGGAAAGATACAGTACTTGCAGTAATCGAAGAGGGAAAATGAAATTATTAGACTAAGGAAACAGATGGGACAGAAAAAAGCACGAATAGAGGGAATCAAAAAACCTTTGATGACACTGAACAGGAATCAAGATGGATTAAGCGCAGGAAATAACCAATAAGTGTAAAATCTGAAGACTTGAGCAAAATAAAGCCATCACCCAGCAAAGAATCATCTGTAGTATCTTGGAAAACAAAGAACAAAGGATTGCCGCAGGCGAATCAGAAAAAGAAACAGGAAGAGAAACACTAATAACTCCTCGCAACGACTAAAATTACTTGTCTTTCACTAGATCAAAACGTAAACTTCGTTATTTAAGAGGCTACTTCAATCAACATTTTTGGAGGTTTTAGTATGATAGCTCTTGCACTGAGGGAAGTGGTCGTTTAAGCAAAGAGCGCTTGATGACACAGGTTCAAATCAAACGTCTTTTTCCATATAACTGTTAAAATAATATGCCTTAATTCTCCGTTTCTCTATCTCCCAGTTACTTTCCTATGCTTTAATAGTTCACGTAATAATTTCCAAAATGATTTTCCGGTTTGTGTTACCAGTTTTCATTTCTGCCTTTAAAACAAATATATTATATATCACGTGTCATGTTATTTTCAATTATATATATATATACATATAGTAGGAATATGAAGACCCAAGGGATTACACTAATCATTTATTGGCAGGATATTTCGGACCTTCACCAGGACGAACTTCATCGCCTGTATCGACTAATGAGAAGGGGAAGGAATATTAACCATAACAGTTTAACAGTTTTAAGCATGCATTATATAATGGCTAAAAAAGCGGATGAAGACAAGTTAAAATAATAAAATTGACAATTATTGAGATTGAAGTAAAAACACAAATAACAATATATAGATTTAATTGATACTCTCCAGTGTAATTTTGGAAAGTAAAGAGAGAAGTGAAGTTATAACATAAACTGAGTTAAATATAAAAAATTAAAGGTAACTGTAGTAAACAATAAAAAAACCTATTATATTAAATTATAAACTTAAAAAAGAAAACAAATGTGAATGAATTAAACAGGGGAACTAACATTTATCGTTGAAGTTGTGAAATCAACTAACTAAAGATATGAAAGCTACTAAGGAGATTCGTTCGGTTATATATATACGAGGGGCGGTCAATAAGTTTTGCAAATCAGTAAGGCGAAACAGAGGAGAGGGAAGGCTGTTTGTGGGGGTGTTAGGTCAAGTTATGACAAGCCAGGACCTGCAGCCGCACGCTCCTGCCTCGTCTTTTAAGAAGCAGTAGGTGATCGCAGATCGTCAGTCACAAATTTTTCAACAATGAAGCAGGTTGAGCACCGCGCAGTGATCAAATTTTTGACCGAGAGAGGCAAGAATGCAAAAGAGATCCATGAACGCATGGTTGCAGTTTACACCGACACCGCCCCTTCCTATGCAACTATTGCTCACTGGAATAGGAAGTTCTGCCATGGTCTTGAGTCCTTCGAAGATGATTCCTATCCAGGAAGCCCGTCAGACATGACCAACGAGGAAAACATGGCCCGTCTGGAGAGGATGATCCTCGAAAATCGACGGGTGAAGGTCGAAGAAATTGAGCGAGAACCTGGAATATCACATGGAGTGTTATTAACATCATCCAAGACAATTTGGCGATGACCAAGGTCTCTGCCCGTTGGGTCCCTAGAAACCTCACAAAACCTCACGCCCCATGATCGACTTCAATGTCCTCAAAGTTCAGAGGAGTTGCTGCTCCTGTACAACGAAGACCGGTCGGGATTCGAGTCACGCATATTGACCGGTGATGGAACGTGGGTCCAGCACTGGGATCCCGATAGCAAGTCGAAAGCATGGCCTGGAAGCACAGGGGCTCTCCGACCCCCATCACCTTTCGGCCTCAACTCTTAGCAGGCAAGATCATTGTCACGAACTTCTGGGATTCTGAGGGAGTGTTGATGATGGAGTATGTGTCTCGTGAAAGGACCATCACAGGCTAATATTACGCCGAGGAACTGGCTGGGTTGAAAAAGTACATCCATCAGAATGGCGCGGTAAGTTGACACGCGGTGTCCTGCTCCTCTACGACAATGCCCCTGTCGACAATGCTAGAGTTGCACAAGCTTCTCTGCGCGAGTGCGGAATCGAAGAGCTCAGCATATCCCCAACAGTCCAGATCTGGCCCCTAGTGACTAATTTTTATTCCGCCAGCTCAAGGTTGCACTTCGTGGACGCCGGTTTGGGGACGATGAAGATGTCCAGCTCACCGTCCAGGAGTGGATTGAATAGTAGTCGGGAGATTTATGGTTGTGGGGAATTACAAGCCTCAGGGACTATTAGCGCAAGTGCATTGAAGTCGATGGTAGTGATATTGAAAAATAATAAAACACTTTTCCTCATATCTCGTTTCCTTATATCCGAATTGCAAAACTTATTGACTGCCCCTCGTCTATGTATAAACTTTCTCGTTTACTATGATATTTTATGAAATATGATGAGTAGATCAGCAAAATTTTCATGGTACTTCCATAATTAAAAGGGCCCCATTTAATACATATTACAAAGATTTCATATGATTCAAATGTATTTTTAATAAATTATACTAAATAAAATAAAATAAATTTTTGACTCTTGTTAAACAAGAGAACCATCATTACAGAATTGCTTAGAATGTAAATTTATAAGAATCAATGCAAGATTTGACAACGATGATAATTAAAACACTTAATATCGTCTTATTTCGTTATATTATCCCTCAGGTTTCGTCCATAATTCCGCAACAGGGGAAGGCTTCTGCTCACGAACTTTTGCTTCATCTCTCTTCCAGATGGTCTCACTTGGATTTAGATCCCCGCCCTGAGAAGCCAACTTCATTACTTCGATATAATCTTGTTCAAGGTTGTATTTTACTCGTTGTGTAGTAACGGGTGTTCCATTAAGAAGGATCGAAGGTAGCAGTAAAAAAGCTTTGTTATTGGTAAAAATATATTGATTTCACTATTGGCTCATGTGATTTGAGTCATGGCAATTATATGTGAAAAATAATATCGCCTAACTGTCCGCCAAGGCTTCGGCGGCACACCTCCACTCGACGGTTAAAAGTTTTGATGACGTTTCTAAATATTCTCTCCTCGATCTCGCCAATATGCCTTATTATCTCATCCTTCAGGTGTTAAATTGTTGTTGGCTTGTTGGCATAGACCTTAACTTTGAGATGACGCCAAAGGAAGAAATCGTAAGGCGTCAGGTCACACAATCATGTTGGCCAATTGACCTCACTCTTTCGAGAGATGATGCGACCTGGGATCTTCTCATTCAATGAAGCCATTGTTGCATTGATTGTGTTGCATGTGGCGCCATCCTGTTGAAACTATAAATCTTCGACATTTATAGAATTCAATTCAGGCCATAAAAAGTTGGTTATCATCGCGCGGTATTGCTCGCCTGTCACCGTAACAGAATTTCCGGCATCATTTTCGAAGAAATACAGCCTAATGATTCCGCTTGCAAAAAATGCACACCAAACAGTGACCTTTTGAGGATACAGTGACTTTTCAACAATCTTTCTGAGATTTGCATCAGCCCAAATGCGACAATTCTGCTGATTAACGGATCCACCAAGATGAAAATGGGTTTCATCACTAAAGATGACTTTTTGGCGAAAAATCATCATCGGCTTGTCTTTGCTCGTGCACCCAATTGACGAATGTACGGCCCTTCAAATGGTCCGCAGTCTTCAGTTCTTGTTTCAATTGAATTTTGTAAGCTTGTGGAGACAATTCTTTTGTCAAAATTCTATTTAACGTTGTTGTGGAGAGGTTGAATTCCTGCGCGCGATAACGAATAGAGATGTATGGATGTTCAGCCACATTCTCGCGGACTGCAGCAGTGTTTTCAGCTGAACGGCGTAAACGAGCACGCCACTGACCCTGTTTGTTTTAATTTACGAACAATTTTTCCAATGGGTCGATTATGTTGACCAAAAAAATCGCGAAGTGCCTGTAATGCGTTTCTGTTTGAACGTCCATTTTCGCAATAGCCTTCGATAACTTTAACACATTGTTCGATTGTTAATTTTTCCATGTTTAAAATTGCCAAAGACTGAAGTTGTTAAATCTTAAAGAAAAGAAAAAATACATTAGAGGCTTGAACTTAACTCACATTTAAAATCGGTCCAAGTTATTGGAGCACCCTTTATTTCCCTAATTGGGTCATAAACATCTTTTGTACACAGACCTCCTCCAAACAATTGGAATTGTCCTATTAGTTGTTTACTCGCTTCGATGCTCAAAATTTTCGAATTTTATTTTATATCTTGGTCACTTTTTCGAAATTGCATCTACATACAACCTGTTGCAATTGTTTAGTGCATAAATGAGAGTAGATAGACAATGCGTTCACATCCCACCAAACAAATACCATAAGCTTCTTTTGATGTCGGTCGTCCTTTGCCGGAAGTTGTGCAGGTGCACATTTATCCGTCCAGCTTCTTTTTGCCTGCTATGTTGGCGTGAAGAGACGATTGCTCATCTGGATTAAACAATTTGTTTAGTTAAGTAAAATACGTTTCTTGGACACTATTTCATGCAGTCGTATATGCTGCGTTACGGTCGAAATCGGTCAGTTTACGTATAATCCATACGTCTTGTTTTCTGACTTAACCTATTTCCTTTAAATGATGTGAAATTGCTGTATGGCTGACGCTGAACTATTCGGCAGCTCACCTGTGGTCGGATGTTAATCAACTTTTAAAGGTTATTTTCGTACAACCGGTATCAATCTGTAAATAAATAAACTTTTAAAAATAGGTTGTGCTGGAACTTTGTTTCCTACCTAACAGTTACTTCCTTGTTAAAGTTGTCAATTAATAATTGCAATTTTTTTCGTTTTCGTTGGCAATACTCCGTTATCCTATGGTATGTAGATTAGATAACGCAAAATAATATGATATTTATAATACGTAGTGCACAAATGTACAGTGTAAATCTATGGAAAAACATTAACTATAGTTTCTCTTTTCTGTCAGCCCATAAACCCTTTTACATTTCACTCTCCTTTTCAAATTTTACTTAAATTTTCCTTCCTTTTATTTCTTGAAGCCTTATTTAGAAAAATATTTATAGCCAATTTGTGAACAAGATTCATGTGTTTCCTGTCTATTAAGAGCATTTTTGTTTATTCTCAGCCTTTTCTTTAATTTTTCTAACTCATTTTACCTTTTCTGATATTATTTTCCACTCGATCTAAGGGAACTTCTAGTTCATGTATAATTAAGACATCTTTCCATATAACGTTATTTGAGAAATTCTGGGATACATTTAGCTGCAGTCAACTATTTTTCATTAATAAAAATCAGAGTAGAATTGAATTTTTTATATTTAAGGACGTTTTAGACAACTCATATATCTTATGCATTTTAAAAATATTTGATATAATGGAAATTTACACTTCATTGAAATATCTGAATGCTTTTTATTAAAAGGTAATACATGTCATGGTTAGAACTATATATTGTAAAATCAAGGCGTCTATTTTTTCTTGCGTTAAGGCATTCCACACTTAGACGACACATATGGTGAAGGTTGAGTACTTTTTGATTTCACTAGGAACTGTTGTAGCTGAAAATGAAACCTATTATGATTTATTGGTTATATTTGAGTAATATATAAGTTTCGATTAGTTTATGTCGTTTATTAATGGCTCATCAATGCTTCGAGTAGATGGCAATGTTATGGATAAAAGCTTGTCCTCAAGTTACCCACAGTTATTCTACCGGAGGAAAACCTAATCTAGTAATTCCATAGCACAAATATGTCGATGAGGTACCAGAAGCAAGTACCAAGAAAGATCGAATTAATCTTTCTCCTCGAAACCGAAAGTCTTAACGCTCATAAAGCTCATTCACACTAGGACAATGTATAATAGCCCATGTACTAAATATGTTCTCACATATGAGTTCAGCCATGTGCCCATCTAACTAGTGTCACTTCCTGCAATTGTGAGCAATTTGAGAAGGACGAAAATAAAATGATTTTCGAAGGCATTGAGGAATAGGCTAAAGAGAATACTCGAGGAAGAATGGAATGAAAGTATTGATTGCCGGAGTCAAGTCAAAGTACTTTAATCATCCATGAGAAGCATTGTATGGAAGACGTTAAACGCCTGTCCCGTCGCTCAGTCTATGTGCACAACCACGCACCTCATCAAAGTGACACTTATCGTGTGATACATTTCCAAGGGTCCAACAGAAGACAGCCTTGTCAGCAGTCGTGGTATAGCAATTATATTTCGGAAATGTATATAGAAATAAACTGATGGGCTTGGCCGACTAGTTGGCGGGAGGAGTTAATGAAACGTGGGTGAAAACCGCCCCCCAGTACGTGGATTTTAACTATTAAAGTAAGCGAGTGCAGATTGGCCTTAAATACTAAGGCTACGGCTGAATACAGTTCAGGTTATTTATAGAAGACGACAAAAATAATATTTAATAACATAAAAAGGAAATATTAAGTATCTACAAAAGTGGGTTTAAATGAAAATATTTGTTCAGATGAAAAATGAAACTCGGTGTCGGTCGAAGGGACAAGTTAAAAGGATTTTAGCGGTTTAATGACCTGACTCGGAACGGGGTCTCTAAAGGAGCCACGTTAAGTAGAAATAATAAGATCCGCGGGCGATGGCGGCTTGCAATGCTGAAGCTTGAAGCGACAAAGGGTAAAGTCAATTCGAGAGGCGACAATTGCAAAAGTATAGTTTTTACCTCAGGGTTCTTTTGATTTAGTACCTGCGCAAATCCAGGAAAGAACGGACGTTTCAGGGAGTTGCCAATCGACTGGGGCAGAGTTCTTCGGGGGTAGAGTTTTAGCTTTCGGTGCTCGAATAAACCAAGGGGAACCCTAATCCAGTTTCCTGACGTGTCTCTGTGTGTAGGGCGAGCGGATACTAACTGAATCCAGCCAAAACTTGACTTAAATTTTTTGTTGACGAGGCGGAGAAATGGCCTCAGGCCACCGCGCGCTCTTCTTAAACAAACATTGAGCTCGGGAAATAGCCGGCTTCCAGCCAAGGAATTCGAAATATGTAGGCCAATAAAATATTCTCCCGAGTTCTTTCTCGCTTCGAGGAGAGTGGGTTGAAAGTTCAAATCGCCTCAAGCGCTGGGTGGGTCTCCTCGAGTAAACACAGCTATGGTCAATAAAGCAGAGTTCACCCTTGCTTATCATGCTCTTTGTTTTGAGTTTGAGGCCACGTATATATTTGAGGGACCAAGGTGGACCTGAAGGCTCTATTCTTTAACATTTCCTCTCTTCCGGAAGATGACGCTTTTCTACTTAGAGGGTGCGAAATGTGGCTTCAAAGAAGAATGATGGAGTGTAAAAAAAATTGCTTTCCACGCGGACGCTCAAAGTGCTACAATTTAATGGAAAACCCTGACCTAAGTCGAACAGGTGTACACCGATAAGTCAGACTGACCTGAGTATATGTTTACGAAAAAAAGAGGTCACTTATTAAAATCGCTACATTGACCATGAAAGAAATACACCCCCCCCCCCAATAAAGGAGTTGACATTCACAGTTAATATTTGATTATAGGCTCACTTGTTTTGCTTAATTAATAAGCCCCCCAAAAAATAATATACGAATCAAGGAACGCCTTAAAACGACATACATAAATCATAAGAAATAACAATAAAACATACAAATAATGGCAAATGTACCAGTATTCTATTATTGGAAATATTTTTACAGGGGAACATTTGGCATCAAAAGACTACACAATGAAATATGCAGAAATTGTTTACATTACAAAGATGGTTTCTTTTCTTCCTTTTGCTAACTTACACTCTTCATACGCGAGAAAAATATACACACTAAAGGCAATGGTGCTGTTTCATAATATACAATTAACCTGGGTTAGTGCCCAAGGGGTTACAGCTGAGACTATCCGCTAAGCAATTGTCTGACCCCTTAATGTACATAATTTTGAACTGGTATTCCTGTAAGAGCAAACTCCAGTGCATGATGCGTCCGTTATTATTCTTGACATTACAGAGATACGCAAGAGGGCGGTGGTCGATCTCGATTACGAACTCCTTCCGTACCACATACATTTTAACACTAGAAAGGCCAAGGTGTCGAAATCGACATCTTGGAATTTTTCATCTCTTTTTTGAGCCCTAACCAATGCATAAAACTCATTTTGCCTCTATGACAATTATTATTTTCTTCTGAAGTATTGAAACGCAAACTTTTAATTTTTCAATTATTTTAATTTGATAGGAATATGCTAGTTTAGCTCGGAAGGCCAAGGTGTCGAAAACGACACCATTTATATTTTGCTAATACCAAATCAGAAGACCATATTATTTCCACCAATTTTTATTTCAGTGAACATTAAATAATGTGATGCAATAAGAGGTTGGTGGAGCCTATTTGTGGGTGGAGCATTTATAACATTTTGTAGAGTGGTTCAATAAGTTGTTGCAGGGCATTCTTATTTTGCTAGAAATTTTCATGGAAATTTTCATTAAAATCTTTAGTGCTATAGATATTTATAAATTATCGCTAGTTACTTGTTCAGGAACGTAAAAATCTGTGCCCTGGTACAACTTGATAGCCTAAACTTTACTTCATATGATATTTGTCTATATCTACCTAGATTATGTCTTCAGGTGCAGATAAATGTATTCCAATTAATAAAGCAATCGACATCCTGTGGGATTCTGGTGACGATATAAGTAGTGAAAGTGAGAATGAAGAAAATTCAACTAATCATAACAACAGTCAATCTGAATCAATTGAACCTTGAGGTTCTTGCTCAGAAGACGACCAAGAGGCATCAGCTCTCCAAACCCTTACATTGTATTAAAGCAAAGATATTATAACACGAGATGGAGTAACATGGAGAGCTCTTACGAAATCAATGCCTGGCAGAGCAAGAAACGGATCAGTATTCAAAGGTAATCCAGGTGTCACACCAGCCTTGATAAATGATGTTTTAAAATCTTCATACATGGCATGGAAATCATTTATTGATGATAACATGCTAGGAAAATTCTCAAATGTACTATTGAAGAAGCAAAAGGCTGCAATCTTGATAACACCCTCACTTTGGAAAAATTGGAAGCATTTTTTGCATTGGAATATCCTCAAGGAATATAATATGGTAAGGAACACAGTGCAGATTTTCTTTGGAGAAAACTTTATGGTCCTGATATTTTTCGAGAAAGGATGTCTCGAAGACATTATAAAGAGATCAGAAAACATCTGCGCTTTGATCTAAAAGGTACGAGATCAGAACGTATAAGTAATGATAAATTTACCTATATAAGAGACATTATTTGAGGCATTTGCTCAAATTGCACAAGAAATTAGGCTGCAAAGTTTAGTTTAACAATAGATGAGCAGCTTTTACCAATGAAAAATCGTTGTCTTTTTATTGCATATATGCCAGACAAGCCAGGTAAATTTGGCATCAAATTTTAGATCTTAGCTGAAGTGAATTCAAAATATGTTGCCCCTTTAATACCGTATCTCGGTGCACAAGAAAAAGAATCCACAAATGGACTACCTCTTGGCGAAAGTGTTATGCTGATTAAAGAAACAATAAAAAGAAATGGCTATAATGCAAAAACAGACAACTTCTTCACCACATTTTAACTTGCAAGAAGACTTCAATATCAAGGGAGTTCCATAGTTGGTACAGTTCGTTCCAACAGCAACATCTGTCCAAAGAAATGACTGCCTATGAAAAAGGAGGGCTTTACAATAGCAAATTTTTCTTTCAAGAAGAAAGTGGATGCAAGTTTGTGAATTATTATTGCAAAGATAATAAGTCTATATGTTTGCTTTCCACAATTCACTCAGCTCCAATAGTTTCAGAAGATGTTAAAAAGAAGCCAGATGTGATAAAGTTTAATAACAAGAATAAAGTTGGCGTTGATGCTGTTGACCAAATGGTAGGAAAATATAGTACACATTGTGCAAGAAGGCACTGGCCTGTTTGAGTTTGGTCAAATATTTTAGAAGTGGCAGCCCACCATAGCTGGATCATTAATAAGAAAACAACTGGCAGTAAAATAAGTTTGAAAAAATATATTCTTGAACTCATCGAGAATCTTCATTCTTTATAAGTTTCGAAAAGAAAAAAGTCATCCTCAGATGTTGAAAATGAAACTGAAGATCACATCCCAGCCCCCCCCAAAAAGAGAAGAAAGAGCTCCAGTCAAAGTGTAACAATGCAACTGTCACTACATGTAAAATGGCCGAAAAAACGACCTGCGGGATGTGTTCAGAAAAAGAAACACGAATAATCAGCGCTACTTTTAAAAAGTGTAATCTGAAATAAATAGTATTTTCTCATTTTAAAAATAAATTTTTATTCATATTTCTGTCTTTTAATTTTCATAAAATAATAATATTAGGTATTCAGGGAGGATTGAGCAGATATTAGCTTTTCGATATTTTTTCTTCACCAATTCGCAAAAGTAATATATAATATACAATGGCTCGCCCAAACATGGAAGTGAATCAACATCATCTACGACAATTTGGCCATGACCAAGGTCTCTGCCCGTTAGATCCCTAGACACCTCACGCCCCATGATTGACTTCAATGTCGTCAAAGTCCACAAGGCCAGAGTTCCACAAGCTACTTTGCGCGAGTGTGGATTCAAGGAGCTCAACCATCACCCCTACAGTCTAGATATGGCCTCTAGGGACTACTTTTTATTCCGCTAGCTCTAGGCTGCACTGCGTGGACGCCGTTTTTGGGGACGAGATGAAGATGTCCAATTCGCCGTCCAGGAGTGGATTGAACAGCAGTCGGGAGATTTCTGGTGGCGGGAATTCGAAGCCTCAGGGACAAGTGGCGCAAGTGCATTGAAGTCAAGGGTAGTTATATTAAAAAATAATAAAACACTTTTCCTCATATCTCGTTTCCTTAAATCTGAATGGCAAAGCCTATTGACCGCCCCTCGTATCTCTTTCAGATCTGATATTCAACCCTAAATTTTAAAATTACACTTTAAAAAAATAAAAATTATTGGTTGTGTCGAAATCGACACCTTGGCCTTTTTATATATACACAATATGTTCGCCATTCTAGTGTTATCCTTCTGAAAACCTCATACTATAGCAAGGGCTCCCCGTTCTATGACGGCTTCATTATTTTCGTGCAGTAATAGCTTGCGTCTCGGTAAGTCATCGGGTAGTTTTCACCATCTTCTCCATACTGCAGGATCGCGCAGCCTATTCCCTCATTACTCGCATCCTTCCGGATTCCGAACGGCATACTGGGGTTGGGCAACTAAAGGATGGGGGCGGATGCCAAGTGTCCTTTGGATTCTAAGCGATGTGATCCGGAGACTTTTTCTAGACGAGCTCACTTAAGGGAGTGGCACTGGTCGCAAAATTGGGAACGAATCGCCTGTTAAACGAATCAAATCCCATGAAGGCTCTAAACTGTTTTTTATTATACGGGAGGGGAGTGTAGACTATAGCGCTTACTTTATCCTCTTTTGCCCTATAGCGCTTACTTTATCCTCTTTTGCCCTAAGTTGGTTATTCTCGATGTGGAAACTGAGATATTCAATTGTATCATAGGCAAAGTGGCACTTTCTAGGGCTAATGCTCGCGTAGTGTACTCAAAAGTTCTTAGGGATAGACCAAGTGCTGGCAAAATATATGTTGTCAAAATACCATGGACATTTTGCAACCCGGCCACTATTCTGCGCATCATTATAGTTATTATAATTACTGCAGGCCAATACTGAGCCAAACGTGAGCCGACAGAACTGCATTAGGCCTTATCGTTTGGAAACGCTCTATATTTTCTTACCCTCTTTCTAAATGTGATCTTATAATATACCTTGCAAAGATCTAACTCGGTGATAAATTTCGCTTTTTCGAAAAGGTGAAGATTCTGGTCAATTAGGAAAATTAATTCAGCATCAAAGACAATTACGAAATTAAGCTTGCGAAAATCGACGCACATACGATATGAACGATCAGACTTCCGTACAATCACTATAGGGGAACAATACCTTGAATTAGAAGGCTCAATGATGTTAAGCTTAAGCAGGTTTACAACCTCGATGTTAAATACTTGCCTTAAGTTAATAGAATGGGATGCGGCTTCGAACGGATGGGTTCTTGAGTGGTAAGCGTAATGTTCTGCTCAAGGTGTTACACAACCAGGGATTTCTGTGATTACTTCTCCAAACCTATTTACCCGCTGCTGCAGCTGACTATTTTATTCGGGACTCAGCCGTGTGTTAACTTTTAGTCAGTGGGTGGTAATTTTGCTACGCCGCGCAAGGTAGGAAGAGGATAATCCTTAGCCTGCTCCACGCACACGACCTTTATCAATATTCAGTAAATCAGCCTCCATAGATAAAGCCTCATCGATAGTCACTATGTTCTAAGAAGCTAAGAAACCTGCTCTTTGTTGGTAACAGCAGCAAAAGTTCGTCACTGGGCTTGAAACTTCCTTCTTTGGATTGGACATCGAAGTATGTCCTATACTTTTCCAGATGGACAATTTTGCCACACTTTTCTAGTCTTCGTCTAAGATCCAGTAAATATTCATGAGAAGAAAAAAATTCCTCATGGAGCTGGGGATTAAAAATATTTCGTTGAGATTCCTAAGGGGCCCGCGCACATTACGCTCGTAGAGTAACCGGGAGAGGGAAAATCCCAGTGCACGGTCGGTGTTTATCAAATAGTGCCACCGCCAAATAGCGAGGCCAATCCCGAGATAGCGCATAACTTCTTTAAGAAAAAATTCTGGGTCCCATTTAAATTTTTCAAAATTCCATTTGCAGAGGGGTGAAACGGGGTGGCGAAAACAGGTTTTACCTTTAAAAGCTACGCAATATACTCCATTAACTCTGAAGTAAATTTTCTACCTCTGTCGAGCAATACCACCTTCGGTATGCATACCCTAGACGAAATAGATATGAGGACCTCGTCACAGGTGACGCTCTCAATTTTCTTGAACGGCATTGCTTTGGGGAAGCGACTAGTAAAGTCGACGAGGGTGAAGACATATCTGTGCCCTTCTCTAGAAGGGAGGGGAATGGGTCCAATGAGGTCAATGGCCACGCAGGAGAAGGGCTGGGAAATGATGGGTCTCTTCTGTTGGGGGACAGGTTTGTTTTGCCGTTTGCCCTAGTTTTCTAGGAAATATCACAGGATTGGAAGTAATTCGAAATGTCAACGGCATCACCCGGCCCCAAAAAATACCGGTAAATCCTCTGCACATTCTTGTTAGGAATAAAGTGGCCAGAAAACAGACTATTATGGGTGATTTTAAGGACGAGCGGAACGTGGTAGCGTGGGACACACAGCCAATGAGCTTTGTGGTTATTGCCATCCAAGAAAGCGTGGTACAAAAGACCTTCTTTCACGAGGTAAGAAACCGTTTTGTGACGATGGAAAATGTTTTGCTCGTGGCTCCGAGCTTTTCTCACAGGGAAAAGAGGGTCTCGCAGTCCTATTGATCTCAAGCGAATTCTTCGCTCATGACGCCACTGAAATCAGAGTCGCATGGGGCTTCAAGGGAAGCGGCCATCTAGATTCCCTCGTTACTTGGGCTCGCGTAACAACGGGCTGAGCCACAGGGCTGGAAGACACTTGAGGACACTCTCCGACGAAAACTAAAAAAAAATTCATAGGGGCTGAAACCATTTCAGCCCAGCCGGTAAAATATAGGCAATCCAGTTGGCAATTCATAATGGGAAATCGGTTTGCGCGTTGCAGATAGCCATAGACTACCACAAACCTTTTGTTGTTAGGGGTCACTTTTGAAAGCAGTTCATCAAATACCACGATACAGGTGCACCCTATATCGTGAAATAGAGTGGAGACACGGCAGCCATTTACGGCTCTATTTTTGAATTTTAAACCTCCTGTCCAGCTTTGGCCAAAAAGGAAATTGACCTCATTTCTGGGGAAAGTGAAAGACGAGAGAGAAGTGGAGGTTTAAGGTTGAGATAATGAAGGAGCGGGAGCGGCACTCACTTGGTGAACAGGTTTATTTCTGAGCTGGCAGTTCTAGGGGCAGTCCATAAGTACCTGTTATTCTACTCCGCACGTAAAAAAAATACCGTCTTCTGGGAAAGAACGATGCAGGGGGATTGGTAATGAGATGTTTAATATAACGGGTTTCCGATGGGGGAAAACTTCTTTGTATAGAGGGACCTAATACCTTGACAAACTTATGGAAGTTACAGGGATTGAACTGTGGATTACGTTTTTGACGTAGGGGATAAAGAGGAAGACCTCTTATTATACTTCGGGTATAAATTAAGGATGCGGCGTAGACATGCGCCTTTTTAATACATTCTTTTAAGGTGCAGCATCTATGGTCCTTCATGAATGCGTGGATTTCTGGGGGCAGCAAAGCCAATAACTGGTCTTTTAAAACGAAATCGACTAAGGACTCATAATCATGTGCGATCCTGGAAGCGTCCAACCAAAAATTAAATTTCGATTTGGTTGAATTCAGGCATGACTAAACTTAGAACAGTTAAGTCAAGTGTCATGTTATATACCTTCAAAAGCTTAGATTTGAGAGAGGAATAGTCAATTGTGGCTTTCTACGGAAAGGAAATAAAAATGTCCCAGAGCTGGTTACTGAGAAGGATGAGGAGTTTCGCGACACCGTCTACCTCGATGTCCCAATTATTGACTTTGAAGATCTTCTCGAAATAGGTGAGGTAAGATCCGAAGTCTTGACCTTCCTTATACATGTGGAGCTTGACTGACGCGGACTAGGCGGCTTCCGTACGCGAATTAATGGAGAGAGTCTAATTCGGGCTCGATTTAGTTCAAGATCGTACTGTCGGAATCTGTCTCGCTCTTCCCTCTCTTGAATTTCACGTTCTCTCCTTGCTGCTCTTTTTCTCTCTTCTCCCTTCTCAGCTATTCTATCGGCTGTCTCTTGTTTTTCTCTTACTCTTTTTCTCTCTTCTTCCTTAGCTCTTCTCTCGGCTCTCTCATTCATTTCCTCTTCTTTTTTCCCTTCTTCTTGGAAGTTAAATTTCTCGAAAACGATATCTTGTGCATAATGATGGATTTAGGTGACTCAAAGAGAGTTCAATTAGCCGCAGGCACGCGACGGAGTTAAAGACCTAGATGAACTCAAAATACGCACAAGAAAAAAATATATCCTACTTAAATGCGATGGCCTTGCTTTACTAAATAAATCCCACACTATCAAGAATGCACACAAATCAAAATTGAGCCTCCACGAGTTAAGAAAGGCTAAGAATGCTAAGAACCCGCTTGGGGATTAACATGACTACAGGAGAAGATCAGTCTCGAACAATTTGCCCTAAGAAACGTTCACGATCGAGATAGACACATGCACAGAAAGAAATAAGGAAGGGTTGTTCCACCAATCCTTACATAACTTTTACGATACTGAGCCTTAGGGAAATACAACGAAATGCCAGAAACTATTTAAAATACCTCTTAAAGACCTTTTAATAACCTCTAAAACTGACATGAGTTTTTATAATATATATATATATATATATATAATTACTATATATATCTTGGTATAGCAATTATATATCAGAGTAAGCGAGTGCAGATTTGCCTTAAATATTGAAGCTACGGCTGAGTGCAGTTCAAGTAATTTAAAAAGGACGATAAAAATAATATTCAATAACCTAAAAAAGAAAATCATACAAGTATATCTACAAAAGTTGATTTAAATTAAAATATTTGGTCAGATGAAAAATGACAATTAGTTTCAGGCGAAGGGACAAGTCAAAGAGATTATAGCGGGTTAATGAACTGACTAGGAACGGAGTCTGTAAACGGGCCACATTAAGCCGAAAGACAAACAAAGATTATTAATATGGGAAGATTGGATTATAATAAGGTCCGCGGGCAAAGGCTGTTTGTAATACTGAAGCTTGAAGTGACGAATGGTAGAGGCATTTCGTGAGGCGAGAATTGCAAATGTATAGGTATTACCATAGAGTTATTGTCGGGGGAGTAATTGCGCGAATCGGCAAAAGAACGACCGTTGCAGGAAGCTTGCCAATCATTAGTGGCAGAGTCAAACGGAAGGGGGGGGCGCAGTTATATCCTTCGGTTTTCGAATAAACCAAGCGGGAGCCTCGTCCATATTTGTGGTGTGTCTTCTTGTGTAAGGTGAGCGGGTACTAACTCGATAGAGCTAAATCTTGTGTTACATAGACGTTGACGACGCGCAAAAATAGCCTCAGGCCACGGCGCGCTCTCCTTAGACAAACATGGAGCTCTGGGAATAGCTAGCATCCAGCCGAGGAATTCGAGATAAGGAGGCCTATAGAATACTCTCCTGAGTTTTTTCTCGCTTCGAGAAAATGGGGTCGAGAGATCAAATCCCCTCAACCGCGGGGCATAGGTCTCCTCAAATAAACACAACTGTGGTCAATAAAGCTCCGTTGATCTGATTCCTTGCTCGTTCAACCTTGCTCCTAACCTCTTTGTTTCGAGTTTGAGGCCACGTGTATATCTATGTGTCCAATGTGGCTCTCATGGCTCTATTGTTCCACATAACCCAGTCTTCGATCACAGCAGGGTACAAAATCTGCTGTCAAGAGCAATATATTGCCATCCTGTCGGTCTTGAAGAAGGTACAACAACTAGAAAGAGCATTGTAAATTAAAAAATATAGGTGATGCGTAAAATACTATTTTCCTTTCATGTTTCAGCTATCTGGTCACAACATTCCTGCTCCAGTGTGACATAGTGTATGCTCAATGAAATAGGATAATATTTTCTAGGTACTTTGGATGCCCTAAGGCGAGATTTTCCGAATAAAATTAAATAGTGATATCCCACAGGATAGCCTCTTTTGCAGAAACATTTGGTGCTACCAAACTGAGAATTATTTCGAGCTCTAGAATAAGATTCATTGCCCTATAACGATAATGCTTCTGACAGTAATGGCGTCTCTTTTCAGTTACTTCACCATCGAGAACGGCCGCAAATGAAACGGCGGTCACTTGCTTCTTAAAGATAATAAATTCCTGTCTCAAAGGGCATCATGCACTATGAGAAATTTAAGCTGTGACCTTTCTCTGGCTAGAGAATTATGCACTACATATAAAGGGTGAGTGCATAAGGGGTGACGTAATACCCATTATTTGCATTCTTTGAAAAGAGTTCGACCCCAAAGATCTCTCCTGCAGTAGCATATCATTCACTTACCCAAAATATCCGGATAGGTCACCCGCTAATATTTTGTGCAATCTAAAATATAGCAGGAATTTAAATATACAATTGTTAGACATCCCACATATCGATTACATTAATGGTCCCTTTGATTCCATATCGCAACAGAGTATCTTGCGCATCCTCCAGATTTAAAAATACCATAGCAAAGTTTGGCCCTAAGGTAAAAGACTATGCATATGTTTCACTCCAGCAAGGTTGTATCTAAATTGGATGGGAAATAATCTAATTTGACACATAAATTTTTCCATCAACCTGATCACTCAAGAATTTGAATAATTTAGACAAGATCAGCATGAGTAAAATGATAACTTGCTCGTTTTAGCAAGAAAAGATATACTACAACCATATCCTGTTAAAATAGCCAAATAAATACATTTCTAGTTTATTCAGAGTTCAAAGCATAGCATACAGGATTTGGTCAGCACTAAAGACGGTATGAGGGAGAGCGAGACGTGGCTTGCTAAGCCAACCAATTGAGGGTTTCTCTACTTCCAGAAGTGAAGGTCATTCGGCATATTCACCGTGAATGCAACGACCCTGAATCCCAACAAGTGAAAGTTCCCGTCAAAAGATTGTGAATAAAGAGGATGCCATGGAATTTGATATAAAAACAGGCTTCGGGACGGCGTTCCTGGCTTACTAGAGAATGCCTGGGGAGTCTTTGGTGAACTTTGAGCGAGTCCATTTGACAATTCAACAAAACTCTGAAAAATGGTACATCGCCTTGAGCTATGATTCATATGCCTTCTCATAAGAGCGGCGAAGGGTTTCGAAACGAAACAGTAGCAGGCCATTGCCAGACTAATTATCACTGTGTAACACGATTTTTGTTACAGAGCAGAAAATCGGTGATTCTAGATGATTTTTAGGCGCTGATTACAAATGTCTTTAGAATTTGCATATCATGTCTAGTTTATTTGTAATTTGAATTTTTATTCTCAAGCCATTTCACACTTTTGCTCAATATTGTACAAAAGAGGCCATTTTTAATATATTTATAATATATATATATAATAGTATATATTAATAAATAATATATATATTAACATTTTTAATATATATATATAAAGTAGACTATATTGAAGCTCAAATATCATTGAATTCTAATTACTGGGAGTTTTTCCAGGTTTTTTCGGATTTCCAGATTGATACATATTTATTTGTGATAACTTTTCTGCTACTGATAACTGTTAACTGGTAAAGAAGAGAACACGCTTATTAAAACTTTGCTCTGATAATAACCTTATGAGAAGGATCTCACATTGTGATGCGTTTGCTTGCTCAATTTAGTATTTGAAATCTTATCATGGCTTCAAGTTCTAGATGCGAATGTGTAAAGAGCCTCAAAATATTTTGTTATGTTTGTGGGCTATTCACATTAGTAGCACAATGGAGAAAAATCGAAACAGCAGTAACGATGAAGCAAGACTACAAATACTATTTTGTATGCAATATAGAGGACCGGGAAAAGATTGGGCCCCTCATATTTGCTGCACGCAGTGTAACACAATGTTGATATCTTGGTTAAATGGTAATAGGAAGGTAATGCCATTTACTGTTCCCATGATATGGTATGAGCCGTCAAATTACTTTAATGATTGTAATTTCTGCCTAACAAATATGGCTGGATTTTCAAAGCAAAAAAAATCTGAAATCGTTTATCTGAATTGCCCATCACTTCTTCTTGGAATACAGTTAGGAAACACAAAGTAGATGTGCTTTTTATGTCTATGGGATAGCAGAGATGATAAAAATCACTAGAAAACGTGAGAATAGCCAGCCAGAGAAGAACACATTGTTTAGAAACCTAATGTTAGGCATGATGCTCTAATATATCAAAAAAAAGTTCATCTTCCACCTCTTCACATTAAATTAGGCTCTCAATATTTGAGAAAAAATTCAAAGGATCATTAACTTATGCAAAAATAGAAGCTGGAGTTTTCACTCGACCACAAATTCGCAGACTTGTTTCTGATGATTCCTTCACATTGTGTCTCATTGGAAAAGGAATGTAGAGCATGGCCTACTTTGTGGAAGTCACTGAAAACTTTCTCGGCAATTTTAAATTTCTAAATTACCGCGAAATAGTAAACAATATGCTGGAAGCCTATTAAATTATGGAATATATAATGTCACTTAAAATGCATTTTCTGCATTCTCTTCTTGATTTTTTTTCCTGAAAATCTGGGAGCGGTTAGTGATAAACATGGTAAACGTTTTCATCAACAAATTTTAGTTATGGAGACGAGATACCAAAGAAAATTTAATCAAAATATGATGGGGGATTATTGCTGGTCTTTACAAAAACAAACTTTGATGTTTCACAAAAGAAAAACGAGAAGGCTACAGCAAAGTTCTTTAAACTTTAAGTGCATAACAAACTTGATCAATACAATAAAATCTTCATTACTTGGGAGAGAACGGGTATAACTTCGCCAGTGATGTACACTGACTGTCTTAAGCAAAAATAAAGAAGGAAGGTCCTCCACTTTTAAAATATTTTGCTCAAAAATTTAAAAAATACAAAATAAAAAGATTTTTTATTTATTAATCGGAACAAATAGCGAAACGGGGAGGGGGTCATTACAAAAAATCTAGACGTGATAAAGAATTTTGTTTGTCAAATTCAGATTCAGCGCCTTCGAACTAATTAGAAACACTTATTCACATGTCTGTAACAAAGAAAAGGTTAAAATTGGTTGCCTAGTGTTATATGTAGATCGTGAGTCGAATCGGAGTTACAGATACCCAAAATAAGTTTATCGTATCTCTATGCATGCTATGCCACACTAATCCAACACAACACGACATAAGAGTTGGAAAGTAACCATCTTAAAGGGAACAGAAATAAACAAGCCTTTCGAAACTAAATATAATGAGCTGTTATGGCCCTATCAGAAAATATCAAATAAAAAATCTTAACATATGGCCTTACAAGAATTAGGGTCACAAGTGAGAGGGTTGGCACCCTCATAATGTATGCAGGCTTTGTTTTCTTCAAGGCATCACCCGAGCATTCTAGGCCAATAAATTACAAAGCAAGGAATTTAAAAAAGCCACATATAGTTAAGGATGTTTTAAAAAATTGCTTCATGAGACCTACTTTCGTGTGCATAGTTTGAAAGATAGTTTTATTTCTATCACCATGTAGCTCATGTAGAATAGTTATGATCACCATGTTTTAGCCCATATCTTGGAAAAAAATTCCTCTTCAACCAATGCCTCTCTCTAGCTATGGTGTCCCACTTGCGCAGAAAGCAAGGATATTTAGTGTACCCGCATTGACAACCAAGAAAATGTATACCATTTTTAGGGGGCGATATAGATGATTCAATTATGTCTGTGCATTGAGTGCCTTGACTCAACTCAGGTTTTAATGTTATTCAAGAAGACTAACCTAATGTACAACTGGAACTGCACCATATACATAAATTGCCATTATATATATGGACACACTTTAAGCTTCGCTTTGTGCTATCGCTGAATAGCCCTCAATCAATTGAGTTAAAAATTGCAATTCCTAATTCCTTCCACTAGAGCTTATTTTGACAATACACACATCTACATATTGTCAATTAGAAAGTACTGCAAAAATTTACATTTTCCTGGAAGAATAGCAGAATACATTTTCTCAATATAAGCAAGTTGTTCTCATTCAATCATAAAGCTAGGAGTTCTGATGCACTTTTTAATATTTCTAATTTGTATCATATTATTCAACTCATACTGATCGAATATATACTAGGTCAGTTAACAAAATTTTTTAAATCTGCATCCTTGCTGTCACTGAGTTTTATTCATATTCCAGATTATCAAAAGAGGGTAGATGATAGAATAATGACATTGAGCTTGCCACTGAATGAAGAACTGGAAGTATAACTGCTAGTAGAATAGTATATTTTATTTTACATTTATTTTCCTTGTTATATCCTTAAGGTTTCACTAAACAAACGTAACAGCATGTGCAATATATTTTGGGTTTCGCCTAACCTTAGGTATACCAAATGTCACCTTATCTCGTGTTCTCCGAGTCTAAATCCTGTAACTCTCGACACACTGCCTGCACATCTTGTAGTGGCCTATGACTGTCCTGATTACCCTATTTCACTTCAAAATATACAAAATAGGATAGCTTGATATATGCGCTGATGTTTGCCCTTTAACTTGGAATGGTAAACAGAGAAAAATATAACAAATCCCTGACGACGAAGATAGGCAGAGGCTATCATGATCGAAAAATATAAGTATGTAAATAATAAACAAATTGAACAGTCATAGGCTTAGAAACCAAAGAAAAACTTATATACGAGCTAATAACTCAGTGTATAGAGACTTTCTCTGTTTTCTGCAGAATACCATAGTAATCACAAATATAGAGGTGTACACAACCTATCACACTTCTGTGTCACGTCTAGCTGAATAGACAAATTACAAGCTATAGCAGTTTGCTAATAGTCCGATATTTACGAGTTGCATTTAAAGTGTTAACAAAATTGATTATTAAAATAATTAATCCAGGTTTTCCCTTCAAAACACCTAACCAGTCCTATTTTTTACAGAGAAACAATTCAATTGTATTTTCTTAGTAAGCTGTACAAAAAAAACTTGACGGGATAAAAGGAAACTGACTCTATTTTTAAAATCACCATGCAAATTTTAGTCTAAATCAAGTGAAAAATCGTACTCATCAGAAAATTATGTTTCAGATTATTCCCCATTGTTATTTGTAATCAAGCAATATTTAAATAGGTTTAGATTAAGTTGGGAGAGAATTAATGAAAAGTAATTTTATGTACAATTATAATTTAGTATTTTATTATAAGATAAATTTTAAGTAATGATTCAAAGACTGCATTTACTAATTTCGTATTATCAGAATACCCTGTTAAGAGATCTATATGAACAAACATCTCTTCTCAGCATCTTTATCTACTGAGTTCTTTCATACCCGCTTCCTATGCATCCAAGTCTTTTCCTTTGATGCTAGAAAAGTTTCGAGAAGAAAGAGTGATTTAACAGTACTTTTTGCTAGAGTCCAAAAGTAGCATTTTTATATATATGCAGTTTTCGTGAAACGATCAATTCTCCTCCATTACCACGAAAGTTATACTCGAGATGTGCTGTTAACAGAATTTGCTTTCGAAGCAAATAGTCAGAAAGTTTTATTGATATTTTTTCGAAGAAATTGGAAATTCTTCTCTACCCTCTGGCAAAGAAAGTAAAACAGGAGAGCCAGAGACGGTATTTTTTTTATTTCTGTGCTTGAAGCAATTGCCGATAAGGTATCGAAGAGGCTAGATCGACTATATCCTCCAAAACACTCAAAATAGATCTTTCTTGGATAGTTGAAATTTGAAATTTTCCTTTTGTAGTACTTTATATAGATTTTAGATGGTAAATTTAACTCTTTATTTGTATTTCTCCATTCCCTTTCAGTACTTTTTTGTCTCTCATTACTTCTTTCTCTTAAATTAGTTGTTTTTCAACACAACTTTCGTCTATTTAACTCATTGTTTTATGCATGAGTATTTAAAGTTAATTTTGTTTTTACTTTTTGGGACATATATACTACCCATGGCATTGAGAATTGCACTTCATCTTAGCCATGACTATTATCTGTTTCTGCCTTTATGGTTACTTAATCTGGTTATAGTCAAATTCTATTGATTTTAACCTTTCCCTTAGAAAATATAACCCCATTGGTTCTTCAATTAAATTATTGTTTTAAATTGAAAGAGATACGAGTATAACCCTCCTAGTTTTAGATTTATAAATACGTACCTATGAGTCGATTTATTTTTATATATTCCCTCAATTTTGTTCAAATATTTTTTTACATTCTTTTATGATTTTTTTCGGTTTTAAATGATAAGATATGATTTTTTTGATGATGATTCCTCTCAAATCTTTAAAATTGGCCCTAAATTATATAACCGTCAAAATTGTCCTAGAACTGTCTGAACTAGGTGAAACAGTCTTTCTAAGAATTCAAATCGTCTCCATTTGCTGTTGAGAACTTGTTTCCTTCGATTCCGATGAAATTTAAATACATCTGTGCTTTCAACATACGCTTCAGCCATCGTAATGCAGTTTATTTTTCTGATTTTTTCAGAAATTTTATGATCAAACTGGTAAATTTTAGTAGTAGCATTTAGTTAGCAGAATTATGAGGAAGGTGAGAAAATAAGTCCCTCACCAAACACATAACCATAAATAATCATACGATCTATTGAATTTTCGCAAAATTCTTTTTTAGGTCGCAAGATTACCGAAAAAAATATCATTGAATGAACATTGTTCGCTAATTAGCAAAATTAAAATGGCCCAGTATAATTTAATTAAACAATTTTTGAAAAATTAAATGTTAAATAAGAAATTTTCTATCCTACGTGACTTTAATTCATCGTTATTTGATATATAACTCTTTTCACATTTGATCGTTTCCTTTTTTCTTGACTTCTATCTCTCTTTACACAGAAATCATTAATTCTAAAACCAATTTTACATCATTCTCCCGCTCATAATTTGTTTTTATCTTTGTTTGTTCATGCCCTTGATGTTTAGGCACTTTTTTTAGCCTGTAAACTACATTAACCCGTTTCGATTTAATATGTAATTGTTAGAAACATTGATAACCATTGTCAACTCATTTGCCTTATCATCAAGCTTCTCATTTAAATCGTCTAGAAATTTATGAAGCTTTTATTTTTCATATATACGTTCATTTTTATTATTGATTGTATTCCTTGAAAATGAGCTTTTTTAAGATCAAATTTCTTGGAATTTGTCGTTTTTATATTACATATATCTAGGAACGAGGCAACGTATGCAAATAGAAGAGCTTGGAGGGACTTTGAGGTCAGGCTAGCTCAAGAATCTCGAGAAAACATAAAAACATTTAGGAACGATGTCGATTGTAGGAGGGTTGTAAAGAAGAATATCCCAGGCCTAGAAGACGAACTAGGACAGCACGCTAAAACTAAATATAAGGAAACCAAGGTGGTGAATAGGCACTACACTACAGTATTTACCCAAGAAGATACACGGCACACCACATCGCTTAAACAACGCACCGACACTTTAATAACAAACTTAACTATTTTCGAAGAACAAGTCTTAAAGAAAATACAAGCCCTGAAAATAGATAAGTCACCTAACCCTGATGCAATACATACCTGAGTACTCAAGGAGGTAGCGGAAGTCATTACATTACCTTTAACTATTCTCTTTTACAAGAGCTTGAACACAGAAGAAGTCCCAAACTAATGGAGGTGTGCGGACATTACACCAATATGCAAGAAAGGAGCCAAGCTCCTACCCATAAATTACCAGCCAATCTCATTAACCACAGTAATATGTAAACCATTATGAGAATCACCTCATTAATATGTAAACCATTGAGAGACACATCTGAAAGAGAAACACTTGCTTAAAAATCAACAACATGGCATCATAAGAACCTGTAAAGATCAATGGGAAGATCTCCGACAATGTGAGTGTCATTAATGGTGTCCCATCGGTCCTTAGCCCCATTTTGTTCATACTGTTCCCTGAACAACCTACCAGACAGTATGCATTACCTCCCTATGATATACGCAAATTACACTAAGATGTTGTCCGAATGAAGCAAGCGCCGATGAAGGATGCCTCAAACATCCCAACGCTAGAGCAGGATCTGAAGCGTTTTCAAACTTGGGTTAACAATATGAAAATGAAGCTCAACCCTACCAATTGTAAAAAATGCATCTAGGCAAATAAAACACTCGTCTGGAGTGCATAATGCTCCTAGACGACAATATATGACCTATGCATGATTGTAGATTCTGGGTTGACATTTACTAAGCACATCCAAACCCAAGTAAATAAAGCCAATAATGTCTTCGGTGCCATCAAGCATACTTTTAAAACTCTAGACCCTACTGCATTCCTGCTTCTCTACAAATCACTGGTACGCCAAATCCGAGAGTATACATCTGTCATCTGGTCACCGAAGCTGAAAAGGGACAAAGACCTACTAGAATTTGTCCAGCGTCGTGCTTCGAGATTAGTCACAGGCCTCTCAGTGAAATCTTATGAAAAAACGACTTTTAACACTTAGGCTAACAGAGTTGACATTATATAAATCTTTACACTCACTCACGGCTTAGACGAGTTTAACCTAGCACCCTGCAGTGACTATGGAAAAATCTTTATACAACCTGCATTAAACACAAATATCGGGTACACACGTTCAAAGTCTTGGCCCAACGGCAACCTAGACCCAGGCAAAACTTTTTTATATGGCGTGCAACGAAGCACTACAACCAGCAAACTCAAGTCACTGTTAGTGAAAATAATGTAAGCATCTTTAAGACCCAACTGACCAAGGAATGAAAGAACAACTCAGACTGCTACCACTACCATTTCCTCATGCGAAAACCTAAGAACACCAACACCCAGGTCACGGCAACCACGGAAGGTCTCATTAGTTAAAAGGGTACCAAATGCCCTTACTGAAGGTCAATTACTGAACATGAATTAAAATTACATGCCTTACCCTACTCGTGCTCCATTTAAAGAAGATGTCGACTTGGGTCAATGTTCTTATCTAAAATTTGTGTTCTAAACTTCAGCTTAGGTAGCATCTATATCAACTAAGGAACTAATCTTTAATTTTAGTAATGTAGTGAACTTGCTCTTTGCTGATGATTTTAAAGACTTTTCTGGTACCAGATTTTAAAGGCTGACTAATCGCATTCTGTTTTGTCGGAATGAGAACAATTATAGTATTTTTACCTTTTTATCTCTTTGACTGATGGAAACTAAAAGTAAAACTATGAAATACATTATTATTACTGAAATCAGCATCTATTACATAAGCTATAGGTTAAAATCAAAAAACTTATAATCTTACTAGATTAAAGGGGCGATGATTGCGAATTTGTTTATAATAAAACCGGGCAATGGCTTCACCATTTCCCCCTACGAGGGAAGTTTGCGCTTCGCTACTAAAATTTAAATTTAAAATCTAAATAAAAGCCACCATGGTTAATTTTTCGAAAATTTCTGAACTTCGCCAATTATAATAATTTTAAAAAGGAACTATAAACTAAATTTCTTCCCTTTCAAAATATCACGTTGCTAAAATATAGAGTTATAGAAGAAGAAGATATATAATTTTTTTTTTCTGAACTACACCATTTGTAATTCTTTAATTTTAAAATAATTCACAAAATTTCAATACGTATATTTATTTCTGAAATTCACCATTTTGTTTTTTGATATTATAAAAGAATTACTACAAATAACTTTGATAAAAAACACATGTCATAGCCAAACTAAGATGAAATTATTATTTAAATAGTCCAAAAATCCCGTTCTTAAATTATAGAGTTAGTGATGAATATTTGCAATAATTTAAATTATAGTTTTATTTAATATAAATCCTGTTATTCAAAATATTTTACGGATTTGGCACGAATAATGAACGCAACAGCTGCAAGGGTTTCAATATTCTTGACATGATAAAATTATGTCCACAAAGAAGTTGTTCATAACCTCAAAACGAAGCGTTAGATTAGGTGAAGTTAGCTCATACAGCATCGAGTTTGGGGCCCTAGAATTTAAATTGGGGTATTTGGCCCAGTAGATAATAATGCATCACCAGAGTACGGTTATTTGGAATTGGTTGAACACAAAGACCATAAACACTTTTGGCAATAAGAAAAAAGTGGCCAGGCTTGGATCATTCATCTATATTAAAGAAAGGCAATCCCAAAGAAATTTGCCTAATAATCTTTACTACCATCCTAGAATCGTCAAGCTCTCTTTGCATTTTGTTTGTCCGCAGAAAAATCTTCCTAAAAATTATATTCAATAGCATAGGGGAAGTAAAAAAGCAAAGGGTAGCAACATTTGTAGATGCAGGCGTGAATTTTTCCATATTATTAGGTTGAAACAAAATTCTCGCAGAACCTTTAATGGCAATGATTTACAGCGAAAAAATGCAGCAAAAAAGCCTATGAATCAACAAAGAAATCGCTCTGATTATAGAGAACCCACTGCCAAAGACGAGATAGATCATGGATATATTTTTGGAAAAATTCAACTGCTTTGCTATCAAAGAATTCTCCAATTGCATTTTTCAGTTTTGCCAATCAAGAAGATTTTCAGAACAAAAAATAGATGTTAGATTGTTGGGCCATGTCTGGCGAGTACGTTGGTTGAGGGAGAACTTTCACTATAACTTTTTCATGAGTACGATTTGCAGCGTGTGGTTGAGTGTTATCATGAATAAACATGACATCAGCCAAATCTGTTTGGTTCTGCGCAATTGCATCTGCCACATTTTGCGATTATTAACCGTACAATTAGGTGGCGATAGACCTCGTGCGTTTCAACATGTCTCAGTAAATCATTTTCTTCACATCCCACGCGATAAGTACCATAAGCTTCTTTGATGCCGTCGGAATTTGCTTAAAGTTGTGCAAGTGCACCTTCGGTTCCCCAGCTTCTTCTGCGTGTCATCTTTGAGTGTAGACAAAATTTCTCATCCCGAGTAACTACTCTTTTCAGCCAATAAAAATGACGTTTCTTGGGCAGTAGTGCCATGCAGGCATCTATGCGATTTTGACGGTCGAATTTGGTTAGTTTGCGCAGGATCCATGCCTCTATTTGTTGACATTGTTCATTTCCTCTAAATGGTGTATAATGGATGTATGGCTGACGCTATTTATTCAGCCAGCTCACCTGATTTCACATGTAGATCGGCTTTGACACTGGCGCACAAACGGTCATTTTCAATAAGTGAGGATTAGCCATTTCCTGTCTGATCTTAAAGATCGAATTGGCAAAGCTCAAACACTCTAAGCAATCTTAGGCTTTGTGAAGACCTATTTTGTCATTATTGGGGGAGGAGAATATGTTTCCAGTGAAGTTACCTATTTATGTGTTGGTATTGGTTAGCAGTTTGTGGGTGAGCCCGACTGGTGACGAGGACATTAAGGAGTAGGCATACTTTACGCCTCTGTCAAATTGGTTCTGACTCCTTATAATTTTCCACGAAGGTTATGCGTTAGGCTGGGCTTTCCGAAATTGTCTTGTTAATCGAGATAAGTGCGGCGAAGAAAATATAACTTTATTATAGAATTAGCCTTCTAAAGGGGCACGCGGAAACGTCTCGAGTTTTTTGCGGTTAACGTGTAGGATTAATGTGTTTACGCAAAGTATAGAGTCTGATGGCTACGGGACTTAGGCGAGTAAACTGGATTCCGTGACGCTAATAAGGTAATGAATTTAGTTAATGAATCAGGAATAATGAATCTTCTTCTGACTAAGGAGACTCTATCTCTCTATATATATGTTTCGTCCGTGGGGCGGACGGAGTCATCTAGTTTGTTTGTTATTTCGACCTTTTGGGCGGAGTTTCCGATAGCTCTGTATCTGTTGTGGCTACGTATTTCCCATAGATTAAGCTTTATTCAAAAGAATCACTTGTTGTAGGTTTCTGTGAAATTTCTCGGGTCAGAGCCTATATTTGCTCAGCTGCTGATAAATGTTCCTAACACGGGTATGTTTGTTTGTGTGCGATCCTCGTATTTGTCCAGGTGGTCACCTCTGATATCTTTGTATGGTCGTCGGTTTCCGCACGACTATAACTATAGCTTGCCTCATATCTATTTGTACAGTTTAACATATATATAGTTTCATTTTCTAATTCTAATTGTTTTTTTATTTATTAGACTGGCATATTATTTCATTAATTTACACACATAGCAATTTTTAGTATTTGATAAATCCACCGAGCGTCAATTTGTGGCGTTCGTCGCTGGGCCTAGTAAATGCTGTAATTTGGTACCAGAGGCCTACCCATTTTATAGAATGAGCATACATGTTCTGCAAAGGCTAGGTTGATAAGACGTTGTGACTGGGTGGTGTTTAGGCTGGACTTATAATCATACAGTAAAAAAGTAAGTTGCTGTTCACGAGAAAGTGTCAATTGATGGGTAATTTTTTTAACTTTAGATTTCATATAGGGTGTCTTGAATAACTACGCTATATTGAGCTAGGTTTCCTAGCCCTTGCATGTAAGTGCATAGTGACCTAGTTTACCTACAGTCAAGGTCTCTGTGCAGAGTTCACTTTCAAATAAGGCCTAGGAAAGACAACGGTACTCTACCTTAACTAGTCATACACCCTGTGTAATTATATAAATAAATGTACTTTTAAAAATCTTTATGTGGGAACTTTGTTTCAAATCTAACTTTTACAAAAGTTCATGTGGTCGCCAAGAACTAATGCAACAGATTAATTAATTTTCGCTACACAATTGAAATTCAATTTTATTTTTACCAATTACTATAACTTTGATTTTATTCATTCATCGAGCAAGTCTTTTTTACTCTCTCGTTTGCTTGATAGATATTTTGGGTTTGCTTCTGTTGACATCAAAACTATTTTGGTCACTGTTTTTGAAAGGAGGAAATTGGTTTCCATGATCTTGACACGATGCGATTTTACACTTCTTTCTAAAACGTAATATTTTATATGCTCTGGTTTGCAAAATCATGATTTGGGTTGCTATTTCAGACTTAAACAAATTTAATTACTGTAAGCCCTTTTAAATAAATCAAATTTCGTCATGATCATCACTATATCAACACAGGTATAACATTGAGGGAAGTTAAGCAGCACATGATATGGGTACTAATCGAATTTGAGTCTAGATTTGATATTCTTTCTTATACCATTATGAAGCTCATGGATCAGTGAATTTAAGCCAAATATGTTATGATTAATCTTAAGGTTTGTGTTTCGATTTACTTGGATTTGAGGTAGCTTTCATATGTTTTAAAAACATGTGGTTCAAACCCCGGTTAAACAGGGTTTCAAAATTAAGTTAAGTTTCATTGATGCGACCTAACACAACCACATCAAATTCGTTCCGGAAAGATATTTAGGACTAGGTAGTAAGAAATAGCAAAGAAATATAATGATTCTAAGCTTACATTATGTATATATTGAATTGTTTATTTTTCCCTTATTTAGCTGTTGTTTTAGTAGTTTAGGACATTATTTGTTTGAATTGCACTATATATTTTTTCTATTATTGTCCTAACTTTTTCCGCAATCTTTTCCCTAATTGGTTATTAAAGAATTACCTTGAGTGTATGACATCAGTCAAAGTTTTTTTCTATATAAATACTATATATATCAGTGAATGTTTTTATTTTATATACATAAATATATGGGAAATCGGGTTCTATTTTTAATATTTTTTTTCATAATGGATATGCATTTTTGCATGTATCCGATTAAAAGACGCATTTATTATGCTAATAAATAAATAATTTAGTTCACTTCGTTTTTACGACGGTAATTACTTTTAAATGGAAACTTTCATATATAATTAAACCAGGCAATGGCTTCGCCACTCTCCCTAAGGGGTGAGCTTGCGCTTCGCTACTTAAATTAAAATTTAACCTAAAAAAAAGCAGCTATCGTTAAATTCTTATAAATTTTCTAAACTTCGCCAATTATAATAATTTTAAAAAGGAACTCTAAACCAAATTTCTCCCTTTCAAAATATCACGTTGCTAAAATATAATTATAGAATAGAAGAAGATAAATTAAAATATATTTTCTGAACTTCACCATTTGTAATTCTTTGGGTTTTATAAAATTCACCAAACTTTGATACTTAAATTTATTTCTAGACTTCACCATTTTGTTTTTTGATATTATAAAAGAATTATTAGAAATAACTTTGCTAAAAATTAAGTCATAACCAAACTAAGAAGAAATTATTATTAAAATACTCCCAAAAATCTCCTTCTTATAGAGTTAGTGATGATGATAATAAAAAAGCAGCTTTCTTTAAATTTGAATAATTTTTCTGAACTTCACCAATTGTAAATCATTTTCTTTCAAAACATTATAAAGCATTGGAAATCATATTTATTTTTTCTAACCTAAACTATTTTGTTTTTTCAAACTTTAAAGAAATTCTTAGAAATTAGCTTGATAAAATTAAAAATATACATAAGTCTACACAGGTATACATCGATATATATATATATATATATATATATATATATATATATATTTATATATATATATATATTCATATATATATATATATTTATATATATATATATATATATATATATATATATATATATATATATATATATATATATATATATATATATATATATATATATATATATATATATATATATATATGCCATTATATTTTTCTACTGGCAGATAAAGTTGGGTTATATTTTTGGTTTTGAAAGAACCCTTTTCCTTTTCAAGTTAACCCCCCTCCCCCCTAAGTAAGTTACTCAGTAACCAGTTTGCCAAGTTCGTTCAAGGATATCCAAAGAAAGTGGAAGAAATTCTTCTTTTTTTTATTGATCGGTTTTGTGGTGACCAATTTTCCCAATTTTATTTTCATGGTGTATGTGGGTTATTTGGGGGGACGATCTTCCTTAAAAACGACTACTAATCTTCGTGCAGGATTATAGGCCTAAAATCATTGGTCAAATAGAGATGAATTTTGGTATTATTTTCTCTGTTATTTTCTTTATTGCGTTCAATCTTAGTGTAACAAAATCTCCGTTAGGATTTTTGATGCGATCGTCAGGGCTTCAAAATCTTTTCCTTATGTTCCTTGGGCGCTCCAAGCTGTCAGACGCACATTTACACCAACAAGATGTCCTCAGTTGAGCGTTTCCATCAACAAAGAGAGATCCTTGGGTTGTTAGGAAAGGATCTAGTTGCATATGTTCAGAAGGAAGAAAAAAATGAAGGGGCAGTAAAAGGAGAACACAAAGAAGCTGAAAAAAAGGAAGAAAAGTTGAAGGAAGAGAAAGAATTCGTCAAAATGAGCGTGAGATTAACAAAAATCATTTGCAGATTTTTCTGTTAGGTCGAGAAATAAATCCCCCAAACCCCTTGGTTAAAGTTGCAGGTGTTTAAGGACAGCAAGCATTTAAGCGTCTACTTAATTCACTTTGAAAAGTTTTCGAAGTGAAGCACTGGTATTTTGTAGCCGATGGAGTCGCTCGACTACATACCCTCCTTAATTCTAACCTAAGAGGAAATCTTCATTTCACTCCCGGCTGAGGCTACTCTTGACTACTCCGAATTATTATCGGCGGTTAAGATGAATCCCGATTACTATACGTCAAAGTTCAGCCAGGCGATAATAATCTGCGGCCAGACCTAACGTCAATTTGGATTTACCCTCCAGAGATCTTTCCACTTCTGGTTGGACTCAGATCATGTTAACCGCCACTAAAGTCCCTAATTGTTTTCGTTCTACGTATTCCATTGATGGCTGTACTACCCTCTTAAATCCGTGCATTGGTGAAAGACAAACGCGTGTCTTCTTTCAAGGGATGCATAGAAGTAGTGGATGTGCACGCTTCAAGCCACCATCTTTACACGAAAGACCACAAAATATCTCATCCTTCATCCCCCAAACGTAAAAAAACCTCTCAAAATTTCCCCCGAAGAATTAATCCAAGTTTGTGAAGGTACCTGGTCCATTTAAACTGAACTACCATTGCATGCAAGAATCAAGGGATATTAAGCCCCTAATAAATAATCCCGAAGTGATATCAGCTCCCATTAATTTCTGTGTGTCGTAGAATAGGCTCTCGACGATATACCATATATAACTATTCGTTAGGGAATTATTCTAATATTTCGAGTGCGTGGTAATCTGATTGACCGAGGTTATTTATCTTCAATATGCTTGAGGAAGTGGAACGGAGCTCAAGGATAATAATATGGCTATCATTAATAAAATAGAGTTTTATTAATTAAACTATCAACAACACACAAAAAAATGTTTACATAAACTGAGAATGGAAAGGGTCGTGGGAATATCTGACTAATCCGAGAATTAGGATTTGGAGAGATTTAAAAAGGTAAACAAATAAAAATTAAAGGGTGGGGGAATGGTTCGCCAACCATTTAAAGCACAGGGTAGCGTTGACAAAAGGGTAAGAGATCAAAGGTAATGCTCAGCTTACGTAATTACAAAGTTGTTGTGCAGAGGAAGACGATGCAAAGGAATCTTCGGTCCACTGGCGATTTCCAGCAGAAGGGTTCTTCGGGGGGATGTCCTTAGCGGAGGGAAAGGACTGTGTTTGAAGAGTGAGAGCGATGTCGGGCTCGGAAGTACGAGCGATCTTTGTGACAGCAAATCGGGGATGTTCTAGATGAACAATGGAGGTTATTGTTGAAACCAAGCGTTCTCTTGAAGAACGTTAAAAAAGAGGAGAATTAAATTATCCTGACGTGGTGTCTTGTGAACGAGAACCATTTCTTGACCAACGGGCTTGAAGAACAATGGCTGTTCTGAACGTTGTTCTCTTTCTGAACAACAGGTGGGCCTTGTGGACTTGGCGTCTGGAAGGCACGGATCTTGGCACTCAAGGGATATTGTCCTCTTCTGGACAATAAGGGGTTTTTCGAGGTTGAGAGTTCCTATGTGCACAAGGGAGACCGGAGGCGTGATGCCTCGCGAAGATAATCGGGATCTGATCTGCTTCAATCGGGGCAAGCTATGTATAAGTCACCGGAGCCGTCTCCATGGCGTAGGGGATAATTTACTGGGGGGCTACGGGGAAGTGCCCCAGGCGCGCCTGAGAAAATACTTTATCTGCCCATAAGCCTAATTTAATCTGGCGAGATCCACGTATGGAGGCGAAACGGGGAAATGAACCTCTTGATTAAATATTGGCTAAGGTGGGCGATAACGTGCTCTGCTTCCTCTCGCATATGCACGTGGGTAGCATGTGTTTCTAAACATGTGATAGCGGCTTAATTTAAGCGGCATCAGACCGTTCTATCACACTGTTTTGTGTAGATCGGCCAGAGCACGCAGCTCTCTCCTTACCTTATCGATCATCCCGTCATCATGAGGGCCCAAGGGCTAAAGAACAATGTTTCCTCTGTGATTTCAGAACTCCTTTGTGCCTTAGAGTGTGCAGCCCGTAAAAACGAAACTTTTGCAATCGCTCAAAAGGAATGCCCCAATCTTCATTCCTTTTGGGCAAAATGAGAAGTGATGAACGTAGATCTCCTCATGGTGAAAGAGAAGAAGCCTACCTCATTAGCGACGCATTCTTTTATCGCTCCAGTTCGGCCCGAGCTAAAACCCACACGCGCTCGTTGTGTATCCCCTGCACGCATGTTTCCCAAATCCTCCGAATCGCACACGATAGATTAATGGTTGGTCATTACAGTCACAACAAAACGTCTCAGAGAATCTTCTGTGATTTTTTCTAGCCCGGTGCTGCCAAAGATATTACCGAGTTTTGCAGGTCGTTTGACATTGCCAGAAGACTACAGCAAAAGGAGGAATACCACCTTCCGCCCTCCAGAAGACCCCAATTGTCTTGCAGCGTTTTTTTAGGCTGGTCATAGATCTAATTGGCCAAATTCCTTCCCCCCCCCCCGTCTAGCAAAGGACACACGTAAATCTTCACGCTTGTTCACTATGCAATGAGATTTCCCGAAGCAGTCTTCCTTAAAAAAAATCGATAGCGTGACTTGTGCGGATTCCCTTATTTCTATCTTTTCCCGCGCTGGCATCTCGAAGGAGATCTTGTCCAACAAAAGTAGACAATTCAGGTCTGAGCTAAGGGAACACGTGGGTAAGCTACTTACGATCAAACCCATGTTCACCTCCCTTTTTCACCCCACAGTTAAAAGCGTCTATGAAAAGTTGAAAGGCATTCTGTAGACCATTCTGAAATGGTTATGCCATGCTCATCCCCAAGAATGGCATCGATACTTGCAGGTTGCCCTGTTCGCCTGCAGTTAAATCCCCCACAGAACTTTGGGATTTGACCCCTGCGAGCTCATGTATAGCTGAGATGTATGAGAACTAATGAGCATTTTGAATGAACTTTTTTCTAATCCCAGCCTGGATGAGGGGATCAATTCCTCGTATTCTTACGTGCTTGATCTTTGAAACCGATTTGAAGAATGTGCCGATCTAGCATACAAAAATTCGGACCTAAATTTAGAAAAATATAGGTTTATTTTGACGTTAGGTCCAAAAAAAAGGAGATTTAAGACCGATGAAGAGCTGCTGCACCTCATTCTCACAGAGACAAGCAAACTCTTGTCCCAATGGAAAGGTCCTTCCCGAATCCTAGAAGCGCGCTTTCCCGTAGATTACATAATACAGACCCCCTCAGGGAACAAATTGCTTCATATAAATATGCTTAAGCGCCATCATACCCGCTCATGCATTAACAATACAATTGCCCTTGACGAACAGGCAGTAATGGAAGCCTCTTTTCCATCTGAAACTTTTAATTTAATCCAAACCATATGTGTTGTAGCGGACGAAAACTCCCTCTCCGTTCGGTTCCAGGTAGCCATGTAAACTATACCCCAAAACTCGAATTAAACCCATAGTTAGAACCCCGTCAGAAGAGGCAGTTGGCTCTTTTGTTAGCTGAATTCTCCGATGTAATTTGTGAGAAGGCTGGTTGCTCTTTGTATTTTGATTAGGATACTCGTATAGCCCTAGTCCCGAATTTCGCTGCCTTAGCCTTCCTTCTTTGCTCCCTACTAAAGAAACGTTCCCCAGACTCCCTCGAATGGAACCCCAAAGATACCGCCTACTGCCATCAGATGAAGGAAATACTAACATCAGCTTCCATACTGAGACTTGCGAATACGAACAAACCTTTTGATATACTAACGGAGGCTTGTAATGAAGACATTGGTTGCGTCTTGGTCCAGTATGAAGAAGACGGCAACAGTTAGCCCATTGCGTACGCTAACTCAAAGCTCTCATCACGCGAAAGGAGCTATTCGGTAATAGAAATTGAAGCTCTAGCGATCTTACGGAGTGTACTGAAATTCCAAACATATTTGTTAGGTAAGAAGTTCGTGATCGAAACCGATAATCACCCATTTTGTTTACTTAAAGAAGTGTAAAAGTCAGAACGGAAGGCTTATGCGTTAGAGTTTGCTTCTAATAGAATACCAATTCCGAATAAGGTACAGTAAAGGGACAGAAAACTGTGTTGCACACTGTCTAAGTAGGAACCCCAGCGATGATTCTCCCCCTGCGAATCAAAATGTGCTAAGCATTCTACTCCCGTGCGCAAAATCGACTCTGTTTTCTTGTTTTGTTTTTATAATTCTAGAACTCCGACTTAACCGTGTAGGTTTATGTTCCTTGGTTCTCATTCAATTTTTTTTTCTTTTTGTACATATTTTTACGCTGTGTGTGTTTTTTGTATGGTATGTTCCTATATTTTTATTGATATATAGTTCCACTACTCTTTTATGAATGAATCTTTTTGTTTTGTTTTTTGTAACTCGCATTAATTTACATTGTGTGTTGTTGTTTTTTTTGCCCTGGTTAACGACCATACCCGTTTTAAGTATATCTTCCGCCAGGGATTAAACGGAAGTAATTTAATCATTTCGTGACCGCTGTGTTGACTTAAATTTAAAGGCCCACCCTTATTGGGAAGCAGTAGACTCAGGGAAAAATTTTCCCATACGTGACTTCTTCCATGTTTGGGGATGCCCATTTCCATCCTTTTCAAAACAGGAAAACGTCATCTTCGGGAAGGGAGGCGAGTAAGGGAATGCCCTTGAAGGACCATTGTGAGAGGAATGGTCCTTAATCACCATCCCAGGTATGTTTGCTTTCAGACGCCGATCGTCGCCCCCTACCCTGCAATAACGCCGTGCGCGGCAATATTAACCCTATCCTCCATATAGCGAGGCGAGTTTGGTCGTCTGAAACGACGCATTATCATGAATTTTGTTTGCTTGGGGACTGCAAGGCCCTGAGGCGTCTAGCAGAGCAGCTCACCATCCACTCCGTCCGGACTGCCGTGTGTTTCCTGTGGCTTCCGTAACTGGTCGTCTTACGTGGTAGAAGATTTCGTCAGCAGATCTACCTTTGTTAAGCTTTGGCCCCTGTTCAGAGGAAAGCTATCGAGCTTCCTTCTTCCCGGAGATTCGTGTGGCCCTCTCATTTTCATCCCCCTTAAAAAAATTCCCGTCTATTGAGACTGAGGCTCCCTGGCGATCAGCAGGATCGTCTCGAGTTGAGAATACGTCTCTCTGGACTAAAGAAAATCTGATTCTTCATCATGAAGTAATCCAACTCCATCTTCAAGTCCTCCGAGTCAGGTTCTCCGAGGTATCTTCTGTAAGACCTACGCTGTTGTCTTCCATCCCCCATCCAATTCACCCGCGCTTGAAACTAAGGGGATCATGTATGTTCTTTTCCCGATGACTCGGTAATCATCATTTAATTTATTTAACTACCATAAGTAATTTGTTCTCCCTTTTATATATATATATGTATATATATATATATATATATATATATATATATATATATATATATATATATATATATATATATATATATATATATATATATATATATATATATATATATATATTGAAATGCTATTTAGGGGGTACTGCCTTTATATATGCTTTGAAACTCGGTCAACTGAAATTCACACTCTTTTTAATCGACAGACATAACTCCAGCGGCCTGTGGCCAGCTGTCTGCCTATACTTGTGTAAGACTCTAAGCGCCGAGCTATTCTATACACAGGTATACCTCACCATATTTATTTCTTGTTGTTAATAATATTTTTTCTATATAGTAAAGTTATTTTTCCTTAACCTACAACCTCTAAGAATTGATTATTTAGGCCAACGGCACTCTATTTTGTTTAAATGACCCTCGCACTGGGATCTGTATCCAATTTCTGATGTTCTCCCTTCCCGCATCATGGGAGAGTCAATCCTCGGCTAGCATGGATGTTTAACTCTACGACGTTATATTATTGGTATCAGGTGTTTAGGGTCACCCTACGACATCTATATTATATTCTAGTATCAGGATTTCAGGGTGACCTGCAGTATCTGATCTCATTTCTTTTAAACCTTTGTCAGATTCTAAAGGGTGTTATTCTTGTATATTAAAGTTTCTGGATTTAAAAACTGTAGAAACGACCTTACCCCTCTACCATTTTCCATTTTGTGTGCTTATTTTGCGTTGAATTTTGTGACCGTGTGAAACTTTAATCCTTTCCATGCCTCAATAAACGTTTGCCGTAATGTAAAGAAGTTAATCTTATTTCTGTTATTGTGTGTTATGTTTTTCGTTTTCTTCGTTGCGTATTGGGCACCACAGGCTCTCTCGACCACTCCCAAAACACTGCCGTCAAAGGACGGGTTAAACCCACACCGTTGCAGAGAGGATCCCTAATCTTAGAGGCCTTGTGCGTGTCGCAATTGATCTCATCGTTCCGATGCCCCCTCATCGAGTGAAAGTCGCAGTCATGTGCTTATTTAGTAGATTTTTCCCCTCAGTGTCACCCTAGGCCGTGGTGTTAAAGAATTTAGACAGCATTTTGCGCGCAGAAGCACTAATCTCATTCTTCTCCCGCGTTGGATTACCCAAAGAACTCCTGTCAAATCGTGGCCTCTAATTCACGTCGCAACTGATGGAATACGTTGGCATAATCTTAATGATAAACCTCTATTTACGACCCCTTTGACCTAGCTGATATCGAGATGTGTTAGAGTCTAAACGGCAACCTAAAATCCATCCTCAAGAAATTGTGTGCCTAACCACCCCAAAAATGGCACCGTTTCTTGCTCTCTAGCCCTTTTCGCATACCGGGACATTTCCCATCGCACCTTAGGTTTTGTCCTATTTGAGCTTCTATATACACGTAATGTCAGAGGGCCTCTCAGCATTCAAAAGAAATCTTCTCCAATTCGAAATTAGACCAGTAGATTTAATCCTCCTACTATTACCTTCTAGACCTGAGGCAGATGTTAGGAAAGTGCCCAGAGATCGCGCAGAACTCGCGCATCAGAAGGCCGAAACAAAGGGGGAAAGTATAAAACCTACTTTGACTCTAAGTCTCAAAAAGGAAAGTTCGAACCCGTTGACGAAATCCTTTTACAACTGCACACGGAGAACAACAAACTTTTAAGCCAATGGAAGGGCCCTTCCCAGTGATTGAGAGACGCGGCCTGTCGAGTACTTGATCCAAACACCGTCTGCACTAAGCTACTCCCTCAATATGCTTAAAATGTACTATCGACACGCTTGTGCCATTCAACTTGTGGCTCTAGTCAAAAATCCGTCTTGGAGTCCAGCTACCCAATTCATCACTTGGTCATAGTACAAGTCGCCTGCGTGTAAGAAGAAGCTAAATATATTCTTCACGTCTTACCAGATACCTCCGATTCCCCATCGACCGAGGGAAGTATAATCTCTCAACTTCTGATCCTACATAAGACCCGGTTGCAAGCGCTACTCACCTAATTTAGCGATGTAATCGCGAATACCTCTGGTTGTACCACCCAGTTCAAGCACAATATTCGGCTCACAACAAAGAAACCTGTCCGTTCGAAGCAGTACCCAATCCTAATTCGCTTACAAAAAGCGTTCAATAAGGAGTTAGACAAGCTATTGAAGTTAGGTATTCCGATTCTCTCATCGATCAGAATTTGCACATGTTCGAGACTGATCATAAACCTCTCTCTTATCTAAGGAACGTTAGAAACAATAATGGTAGCCTTATGATGTGGAGCCTCTCTCTTCAAGAATTCCAATTTAAAATTCTATACATTAATGGTTCCAAAATTGCCTAGCGAACAGCTTAAGTAGAAATCCCCTCGATTTGTCTCCGGAATAATTTCCCATTAATTAATTGCAACGTTAAATAAATTAATTACTTTTGTATATATTTCGGAATAATTCTTGTTATTTTATGTAATGCCTTATAAGTATATGAGCCATTATTTTTTTTTATTATTGCGTATATATTTTGGATGAGTTACCCTATTCGTTTGTAAATTTTAGGGGCATTGTGGGACCTGTCTTCTTTTTATTTGAATATCGTTGTATGTAAGCCATTGGTTATCGAGCCTATGATGACCCCGGGTATTGATAAATATTCCTATCAATCTTATTGTATTATTACTCTTATTATTTGTTATACTTTATGTTGTTAGGTAATAGGAATTCCGAGTCGCTTTTACTAAACTTATTTTTGTTCGGAGAACCCGGTACCATCCCTTGTGTATTTGTGTATCTATTGAGAATTTAGCCGTGTAATTACTCTATATTAGTCTGATGTCTCTCTTCGGAAGCTTCATCTTAGGAGGGAACCAGAAGTCAGAGAGAGGCAGTTAGTCCTCTCCCTTAAAACTCAACGTCTACCCGTGTCACTTGATAAAGATGCACCTTCGCACCCAGACGGCCCCAAGGGAGAGGCGAGAATTTCGCGCCATCTAATAACCCAGGTTTGATTCTCTTTATCTCTCTGTCACCTTGTCTGATCGCAAAGGACCTTTGCGCTAGGCTGGGAAGCCCGGAAAGAATATCTCCCCCCTCCCCCTGGTGCGCCAAGTCTAATGAGATCCCCGTTCCCATTTTTTAGGCTTCTGACGACCCGCTTCATACGAGGCAGTATAAATACTTCGAGAAAAGCTTTGAGAAATTAGTAGCATACAGCTTGGTCTTGGTTAGCACCCACGTACAGTCTCGTATGCCCAGCCCCACCTCCCAATGGCTGCTAGCTACGCGACACGTCTACCTGTCCTCGCTTGTACCTAAGGCCAGAGCTCCCTTTCGACAGATGATAGACACGCACAGCCATCTATCACTCGGGTATCAACTTCGTTCTCTTCTGGGGTACTCCATCATTCATTTCTTAGCTAGCATAAAGAAGAAAGAATTTTGCAAGTGGACTTTGCAGCGCCGCACTTACTCGTCGTTTCAAAAGCCTCCAGGTAATTAGGCTTTACATGAGTCTCCCCGTCATTTGAGCTCTCTCCTCTTTCATCGGAATCATCCCCATTGTTCATTGCTACATTGATTGCGCATATTTTACTGGTTGGGTTGAAGTCGTTGCAGCTTCATTCAAGTCCACCCGGGTTTCTTACGCCCCCTGGCTCAACCCGTTCCCGCGCAAAGAAGGAACTGCAAGCTCCTTTACTTCTTCAACCCCCGTGTTCCCACGAATTTCAGAGTGCGATGAGCCATGACTTTACCAAACGCCAGAAGAATGTGAATCTCTCCGTCGCTTTTGATCAAAAGCCCAGAACAAAATGGCGAAACCATTAGAGGAAATTAGCTGATTTCCTTCGTCATCAAAGACTACCTTTTCTCTCCCCTGTGCACCGAGGTAAACGACACACAATGTGTACCCCGCTCCCACGTCTCTTCAATCCTACAAACGGCTCACGATGGCGTATTTGCTGGTCAATTCAGCCACAAGAAGGTTACTAAACGGATTTTCAGATAATTTTATTGGTGTGGTGTGACCGATAAAATTCTGCGATATTGTCGTTCCTGCGACATTTGCCAACAGGCGATAATAAAAGGACAGTTAAACGTGAGCCTTTGCAGAAGGGACCGCTAATCTCTGAATCCACCTCTTGAGTACCTATCTACCTGCTCGTACCTATCAAACCACCGTCAAACGATGGCCATAGATACATTTTAACGCTGGTTGATGCCACCTGATTCCACGAGGCTGTGCCCCTCGAAAAATTCGACAGCATCTCCTCCGCCGAAGCCCTTATTTCCATCTTTTAAGGTCTGGGCCTACCCAAAGTAATCCTCTCGGATCATGGTCTTCAAATCACCTCCGAATTAATGGTGTACGTTGTTAAATTATTGAAGATTAAGCCCCTGTTTACTATCCTTTTTCATCCGAGTGGGAATGGAATGTGGGAGAGGATAAATGGAAGTCTTTAGGCCATTCTCAGGTAGTTGCTTGCCGATTAGCCCACTGAATGACACCGATTTCATCTGGTAGCCTTATTTCTCTACCTTGAAATCACACATCGTACATTAAGATTCGCCCCCTTTGAACTTATATAAGGAATGAACGCCTGAGGCCACCTGAGTTTCCTAAATCAACATTATTTTAATCAGGGATTGGATCAATATATCCAAACTTCTTACAGGTATCAATTGGATTTAAGAAGAAGGCTGGAAAGGTGCGCCGGAATTGCGGCTAAAAAGCTGACATCAATTTCGACAATTATAGGTGATACAAAGAAAGAAAATTTACCAGCGGAGAAGAAGTTTTGATTCTTCGCGCCACGGACAACAAAAAAATCTTGAGCCAGTGGAAGGGCATCTACAACAGAAGAAATGTGTAGCCCCGTCGAGTAACTTATTGAAAGCCCTCAGAAATAACGCTTTTTTATGTTAACATGGTCAAGGTGTATCAACAGCGCGCAAGGATCAACCAGATAGTTGCAATCAACGAAGAATCCCACATGGAAACGTTCGACCCCTTGGACATCTTTTGCGTAATTCAGTTCGCATGCGTGAAACAAGATAAGGAATACCCGGTGCATGTCTTGTCCGAATATAATAATTCCCTGCCTGCGGAAATTAAGATATGCGACCAGTTATTATCTCTTCAAAAGGATCAACTACAAGCGCTCCTGAGCGGTTTATATGACATCGTTACCGAGATCCACGGGTGTGCTACTCATTTTGAGAAAAATATCCAACTAAAAAACCTGGAAGCCACCCGTTCCAAACCATAACCCCTGCATATACACCTCGGGGAAGCATTCAATAACAAGGGGATAAACTTTAAAGGTTGCAGATCATAGAACCTTCGTTGTAGAGCTATCTTTTCACAGTTGTCATGGTGGAGAAGCACGATGGTTCCTATCGAATGTGCATCGATTTTAGGAAGCTAAATTGGTTACCTTATTCGATGCCGTAACAATCCCCGCCATAGATCACAACCTACACCTTTTTGAGAAGGCCAAGTTCATCTCTGAGTTGGATTTATGCAAGGCCTATTATCAGTTTCTCCAGAGGAAGGAAGTGAAATATTTATTGCTTTCCCCAATGAGAAGGGGCTTATACAGTTTCGACGGCTCTCTTTTGTTCTTGTGACGGCTAGCAGCAATTATGACCGGATGGTAATGGAGATTTTAGAAGGCTTACCCAATGTGACTTTCTATTTAGATGGCCTTTGCTGGCCACCCAAGATCGGGATCATCACTTGACCACACTTCAAGCCCTTCTGTACCAAGTCCGGGAACTCAATTTGACACTTGGGCAAGGCAAGTGACACTTCGCTTTTGGCACTATCGATTACCATAGCTTCAATATCAGGAATAAAATGTTAGCTCCTCAAAAATAAAAGATCCATGCCTTCAAGGACATGCCTTTATCAACTAATAAAAAGCACCTGCACCGACGCTAGTCATTGGCGGTATAGCATGTGTCCTCCTTCCGTATGAGAATAAGGGCGAAAGTTTCCCCATGGATTACACAAGCAGAAAATTACTCTCGCGGGAGAAAAATTATGCAGTAATTGAGAGAGGAGCCCTCGATATAGTGTGGCGAATCTGGAATTTTAGGATGTATTAAGTAGTAAAGGAATTTGTTTTGTGAACGGACCACAAATTCCTATCATTCCTTCGTAACGTCAAGAATAATAACGATTAGTTGATGCGTTGTAACTTGTTCCTCCAGTAATTACAATTTTGCCTTTTGTATTTAAAAGGCACCGACAACTGTATGGCGGATAGCTTAAGTAGATATCCGTCGGATACTTTTCAAACTAATTCCGAACCACTTCCTCTTTTTTCACCCGTGTATCAAATAAATTTGTATATCCAACCATATAATAAGGAAACGCGTATACTTTTTTATTTTTAATTTGCTGAGCTGTGTACAATGAATTCCTTCTGTATCCTTAATTTTTTTAAGTTTTTTATAATCGTAGGATATACTGACCCTCGGGCCAGTGAGCCATGTTTAATCGTATTATGGAAAACCAATATCCTTCGACAACCATACTGTAGCATTATACAACCTTGTATATATGTATGGTGCATCCTCATCCCCCAACTAGCTCAACTCTTTTGTATTTTGGCTCCATTTTTTAAAATTTGCCCTAGGTATTCTCAACTTTATCTGCTATTGGCATGCGATTTTAAGTTACAATCTCCCATTAAACTTTATCCGATGTCACTTGTTCCCCTGAAGTTCTATCTGGGGATGAAAAAGTGTCAGATATCAGAGAGAGAGAGAAAACACACACACTTGCGTGCGCCGGCGCCTTTCAAGGAGAGAGAGGGAGAGAGAGAAAAGACACCTGGTCCACCTTTTTTGTATGCGCTAATGAATTTGCTAAATCACGAGAGGTCGTGGTACCCTAAAAGGCCCTCATCGCGGAAAGGTGTGAGAAGCTTGAAGGTCCATTAAGAGTCCGACAAAGTTTCACCTCGTTGGCTTAGGAACTTTCCCGCAATCGTTCTAATAGTGCGAGATTATCCTCGCCTGGCAAAGCATCAGACCCTTGAACCCTTCCCTTTAGAGCGAAGAGAGAAAACCCCATTCCACCCACTAACTATCCTCCGGCGCCATAGTTAGAAGGCATTATCCGCCCCGTCCGTATCCGCTGTTTGCAAATTTCCTCGCAGAACATCTCAAGTTCCGGGTATTCTCATCTAATTCGTGAGATTCTACCCAGTACACGTTGTTACCTGTTAATCTAACGCAACTTGCCTATTCTCTATCCGGTGTTCTAAACTAGAAGGCAAGTTCAAAGTTCATCCCGTTAGTAGTCATGTCATTAACAAGAGACTATTATTTGAACTTTGCGCCAAGGCAAGGATTACTCCCTCAGATCAAATCTTCGACGTAACAGCAACGCGGTACTCTTCTGTGGAACTGCTCTTTCTGCCCCTATCCTCACCCTGCCACAGTATAAACCTCCATCGTCGGCTTTGTTTAAGCTCAAGGTCATTCGAGTGTTTGCTATTCCAATATCATCGAATTACAAATTATTGTACTTATCTCTTATTGGGCCAATATTATTCTTTATGGGTTTTCTGCTGTTTACTAAGGCAAAGGACTCTTTAGGATTATTTTTACAATTTTAAGCTGCTCTTATTTCTTCATTTCGTTTTGCTCTTGTAATCTCGGCTTTAACTTTTCTTCTCAATTCCAAATAATGATTCCTGTTTTCTATGTTATGGTTGTATTTTAGCCTTTTATATGTTTTATCTCTGTTTCTAATGAGTTTTATAATTTCTTGAGATAGCCATTTCGGTTTATTAACATTTTTATCTTTAATAACAGCTAGTGGTATGAATTGAAGCTGTTTGTTGAGAAGATTGTTTTTAAATTCATGCCATGCTACGTTTATTTCTTCATTATTTATCCTAAAAGTGCTCAAACTCTTTCTTAGTTCAGCATAATTGGCCCTTTCGAAATTAAGTTTAGCGGTGGTGTCATTTTGTAGGACACGTGGTATATTAATTTCAAAATCTACTGCTTTATGATCACTATTTCCTATTCTGTCTCCAACATTTAAATTTGAAATCACTTCATCGTCTGATGTTAACACTAAATCCAATATGTTTTCATCTCTTGTTGGTTCTTTCACCCACTGAGTCAGGAAATTATCCTCAATAAAATTAATCAATCTTTGTCCTTCTGAGTCTGCAGTTTTGTTAGGCCAGTTTATTTTAGCACAATTAAAATCTCCAATGATCACTGATAACTTGTCTTTACAAATGTTCGTTAAGTATTAATAAAATTGTTCATCCGTCTCCCGGAGCTGATGTGGACTCCTATAAACTAAAATAACATATAGGTTCTTTTTTTGGTGTATTTTAACCGTTACCATTTCAAAAACAGAGTCAGTGTTACATTCTACTGGGTGCAAATCTTCGCGTACATATAAAAGAACACCTCCACCTTCTCTATGTAATCTATCTTTATGAAATAACTTGTATCCTTTTAACTGGAACTCTGAAATGATATCACCTGACTCTGTATGTATCCATGTCTCAGTTATTCCTATGATGTCGTACTTTTTGGTCAATACCAGCGCTCTGAACTCCGTAAATTTGTTTCTAATTGATCTTGCATTAAATAATAGAGTTTTTAATGTGTTTAACTGATTTTTTCTGAATTGGGGCTTCGATCATTTCCCTGTGGTTCTTGACTTGGTGCTTTATTTTTCATTAAATTTCGTAGGTTAGTTTGTAGCAATTCTCCATATTTCATTTTACCTTTTGTGGAGAGATGGATGCCATCCTGAGAAAACAAGTCTTTGTTGTGGATGAAAAGTAGCCAGGGGTCAATAAATTTAACATTTTCCTTCTTGCAAAGATCTTCTAGACGATGATTTATCCCAATTGCTCGACTTAGATTTTCGTATCTCTCGTAAATTCTTGGTAGGACCCCAACAACAATTGCACTATCCGTTTTGGTCTTGATTGTTTTTATCATTTTTTTGTAGTCATTCATTATGCTTTCCAAACCTTGATAGTTTTTTCCGTTGAACACATCGTTGCTTCCAACATTTGCTATGATTTCACTTTCCTTGCTTTTCATCTCAAAGTTGTTTAATTGTTCTGTTAATTGCTCAATCTTTATTCTTGGATAGCATCGGAATTTGCGCTTTTTGATGTTCCAACTTCCAAAGTGATCGATTCGATTCCGAATTATTGAGTCACCAGCTAAATACGTTTCTTCCTCTTCTTCGTAGGACAATATATCATATGTATTTTTGGTTGAGATGGTTGTTTTTTTCTCAATGATTGGTTTGAATGGGCGCTTATTTCTGACTTGGATGAAATTGTCCTCGTCTTTTATGTTTGATGTATCAATTTTGTTAGTGAGAATTGCGACTTCTTGTTCCAGTTTGACGATTTTAGTATCTCCTCGAGCTATTCTGGTTTCATCTTCTGTTTGACAAGCGCACTTCTTTAATTCAAGGGCATTGATGCGGTTTTCCGCAGAGCTTATTACAGACATCCATTTTGCCTTTTCGATATCAAATATTTCTTTCATTTTGCAGAATTCGCATACACTTCTCGACGTGATATTCTCAAAGCATTGTTCTTGAAAATCGATGATCCAACGTGTATTCTTGTTTTTAAAGCAACAATGCTTTAATTTGGGGGCTCCGGGCATCCTTCTTTTTTATAATAACCTCACTTTTCTTCACTTTTCTTCGATTTCACTTATGTACACTTATACTTGACCACACCGTTTTATGCTTGATTCAATACACGTTAATTAAACACTAGATCCTACGGTAGCGAAAATTGGTATTTAGAACTTCAATTTATATTAGAAAATTGCTAAACAATATGATAAGTACACTTACTTACAAATTTTAATTGCAAAATAGATTTATTATTACAGACTAGTCGATTTTAAAATGACGTGCTAAAAACCAATGCCTATCAACCGTTAAATATCAACCGAAATGAAATCTATAATTCACTAAATCGAAGAGATATATCTTGTATTAAAGAAAAATTAGTATTTAAAACTTATCTTTATTCCTGAAAAATCACTAACAAATAGGGAATATATACTAAATAAATTATGATTTTAGAACGCAATATTTTTAGGAAATTACTTGCTTAGAGAGAAAGATGAAGCAAATTGGCGCTGGAAGAAACACGAGGCGAATTAAGGGATTAAAAAAGCTCTGTTGTGATTGGTCAACGGCCTGTAACAGAACGGTTAGCAACAGGAAAGAACAAAATTAAACGAAAAAAAAGGGATTACTCGAAGACAATATTTATAAATAAGATAATTTATTAACACTCAGAAATTAATTACAGTTGACTTGTGACAGCGCTGCCAATGGGACCTGTGATGTCCTGGGGAGCGATGGATAATCGCAGGACCCCATGAGATAAACCTAGTCCTTGAGGCAACCCAGCCTCAGACGGTAGAGCCTTCCATTGGAGGGAATCAGACATCGGCGCCAAGCACCGAACTCGAGTCTGCCCCTATGCAAAGTCCTCCTCAAACGGCTAAGGTTTCCGAGGCAGTACAAGGAGGGGAGGGATCTCCTCCGACCGATGCCCCTACGACTGCCAAGACCTTATCCATCTCGGAGAAGGACCAAGTTGAGGCCGGTCCATCTGGCTTGGGGGCTCCTGCTGTCGGAGGGAAGAAGCGTGTTCATTCCCCCCCCTCCTCTCATAAAAATAAAAAAAACAAAAATAATTCTAAAAAGACTCGGGACCCCTCTCCATCCGCGAGGGCTGCGGGGACGGAGGAGTCCGCTGCCACTTCGGTTATCGACCATACCAAGATCAGCACATCCGGCCCCTCTGCCACATCGGGTGCTGTGCCACTGACTAAGAACAAAAGTGCGCAGGGCGGAGCCTCGATAACATCAGGGCTCCTGATTCAGAGGTTACCTGGAGTTTTCGAACCCGCTCGCATCAAACAATCTTAGTTATTCGCTCCACTGATGGTAGCATTTTGGCCCAGGGCAACATTATCTATCAGTGGAGAGCTTTAGCTAGTGTAATTTGTAGAGAGCTAAAGGTGGCCCTTTTGTCGAACGGGAGGCTTCTGGCTAATGCGGCAAATACCTCCGAGGTGGCCAAGATAAATGCTCTTCGGACACTTTTAGGTTTCCCGGTGAGTGTGAGGCCGCACTCTACCGTGAACTTTGTGAAGAGAGTAGTTTATGAGAGAAAACTCTTTGACTACTCCATAGAGGACATCACCTTAGAGCTGGCCGACCATCTGGCGCTAAAGTTCGAACGTGTGATAAGAAAACAGGAAGGGGCCTTGAGATCCACTTACGTTAGCCTGTTACAAGCCCCCTGATTCGGTGCGTGCCGTTTGGTACTGCTACCGCGTAAAGAGTTTCGTGCCACCGCCACGGAGGTGCTATTACTGTCACGGCTTCAGCCTTATCAATTGCTCATGTACACCTACAAAGTTAGGGTCACCTGAAGTATGTGTAAATTGCTCCAAGGCCGCACATGATAAGTCCAAATCGTGTTTGGCCAAGTCTGTTGAATGCGGAGAGCCGCAGCCCGCTTCTTTGAAGCAATTGGGGGCATATCTCCTTGAGAAAAAAAACCTGGCCGTTCATGCCCAGGATTGACTCTCATTTTGCGCGGGTAAAAACAAGGTCCTGGCGTGCCCGGCTCTGCCTGGGACGTGGTACACCTCAATACTTAGAAAGACGCCCACTGCTCCTGGCCCATCCAGGCCAACAAGCACGGTTGTTTCCGCGCCCAATCGGAGCCCTTCTGCGGGTTCTACTTAACACGGGCACTCTCCTGGTGAAGCTGGTGGCACATAGGGTACAGACCCAGCCCCGGCTAAAACTAGGGCTGTCCCCCTTTCCCCAGCGTGACAGTTTCCGGTAAGGCAAAACGGCCATGCGCCTCCTCCGAGTCGTTAGACTCACAGGAGGCAACACCCCTGACGTTGGTTGCCAGGCCATCTTCTGGGTTTCCTAAAGCTATCCCCTGAAAGGAACAAAGGAGTTTCAGGTCTTTTGCCCACGCCTAGTGGTGGGCTGACTGGCTCGAAGGCGGTATATCGTCGAAAGGAGGGCCCTGCCTCCGAAGCCGCCATGTCTGCATAAGGTTTCGAAGCGGAGGGAGAAAAAGACTCACATGGCGATCACAACCTCCCTCAATAAGTCCTCAAAGGCAGCAGTTCCATCAGCACATTGTCGGGCCAAGAGCGACAGGGGTTCTGCCTCCGGAAAGTGCACGGCCATTCCCGTGAGGGTCTTCTCTTCGAAGAGGGCCCCCGCGTCTTCCTCGAGCTAGGCCTAGAGGGCATATTCCTTCAATGTAAATGCCGTAGAATCGTTTCAAACTGGGAGGAGCTTCGCGGGATCGTCTCCTCCCGTTCCCCGTTAGCTTTATTTTGGCATGAGACCATGCTACGCCCGTGCCCCCTGACCGCCATCCCGAGGCATAAAGATTTTACGACCCCACTACCACGAGATGGGGCCTAGCTGTGGGATGCGCGATTTAAACCCGGCATGATGTCTCCCTTTTTCATTTCGCTTTAGATACCTTCTTTTAGTCAGTGGATGTCCAGGTTTGCCTGGATAGGAGGTATACTGTTATTTTTGCGTACATTTCACCGTCAGCTGACTTCGACGAGGGAGACTTGTGCCACGTCAGGGCACGTTTGCCGAGGCCCTCTCTCTTGCTTGGAGATTTGAACGGCAGAGATCCTTGCCGATCTGATCGGTGGATGAGTTTACGCATCACTGCCCGAGAACCGCTTCAGTTTTTTGCCTTAATCCATCTCCGTGTCTCCGGATGCACAGCCTGATTTTAATTTGTGGGTGGTCGATGACCTTCATGGTAGTAATCACTTTCTCATTTAAATATAATTTTCAGGGCAGCTATTGCATGATAGCACAACTTGGTGGTGCTTGGCGTGGGTGCGGTGGCCTGCATTAAAGGAAATGACTGAATTTTATATCTCAGGCGAGGAGTTTACGTCGGTGAATGAGGCCCTTGAGTTCTTCTCCGGCAACTACATCACCGCGCACCTGACCACTATTCATAGAACGTCTGGCCGTTTTGCACGCCGACCACTCCCGTGGTGGTCAGTCGAGTGTGAGACGGCCCTCAAACAGCAGCGTTATGCCTACATGCGCTATAAGCGCCGATCGAACGATTTCACTGTCGGTGAATTTCGTCGGGCTAGGGCTAGGTTGCGGTATATTTTGAAGCACACCAGCCGCTATTTTTGGCGGGCATACGTGTCTTCACTTAACGGGAAGACCCCTCTAGCAGGGGTGTAGAAGCGAGTCAAAAAGATTCGGCGGAAGTTTTCGCAGGACGCCCCTGCCGTATAATAATTTATGTTTGATGTCATTGTCATTTTCATTATTCTATATATTTCAATCATTGATTTAAATATAAAATATTCATTAATTTTTTCTAGGGAATGATAATTTGCTTGGCTAAACTTTGATGTTAACCAGGTGATAAAATTTTCACTAAAATTTAATATTGCGTTACTCATGACAAAGACTTCGGGGCAGAAGTAAAAGCGTGGGCTCTCGCAGTTCTCTCAAAAGGGTCAACTTTCACGTATTCATAATTAAAGGCGTTCTGAACGTCTTTTTCATTAAATTCATTGTTACAAGAGAAAGTTAATGATAGCTTACCCAAAATACTAACAAGAGAAATAAGCTACTCCAGATGGCAACGATATTCTCTGGAACGGAATATCATAAATCCCTGGATACAGTATTAGTCATTTTCCCAAGGCAAGCCAATCTTTTATCATTCTCTTTGCTCATGTTAAGTTTAACTCAATAAAAGTTCTTATAGCCGTTCTCCATGAGAATGGGACCGCAATCTCGGACCTTCGCATCCATCGCGGATTCTTTCGCGACTGCTTTCTCTGCATTATCTAGCCGGGATACTGCTCCGCCAGCATACAATGCAGGTTGCTATGGTGCGGAAGGCCGCCAACTGTACTCTATCTCCAGAAGCGAAGAACCCTTAAACGACAGGTTTACTATGAGTGAGGTGCGTTTTGCTCTTGCTTCGTGCGCGGACACCTCCCATTTTCCACACGATGTCCCGTACGTCATGATTTCACGCCTGGGAGAGCTAGGCATGGCTTTTCTCTTAGATTTGTTCAACAGTATCTGGGTGGAGGGTCTCCTCCCAGATTCCTTGCGAATCGCTGCTGTGCTCGCCTTTCGCAAACCAGGGAGAGATCACTCTACTTCGGCCGGTTTCCACTTAATCTCTCTAAACTCTTGCGTGTGCAAGTTGATGGAGGAATTAGTAAATGTTGAATTCGCCATTTTTCTGGACAGCGAAGGCCAGCTGTATTATGCACAGTGCGGCTTTCGCAACTTTAACTCCACGTAGGATGCTCTGCTTCGACTGGAAAATGCCGTCTGCGAGGCCTTTCTTCGTAGACAGCACTACGCCACGGTGTTTACGATCTGGAGAAGGCCTATTATACCGCATGGTGTTACTGTATCATAGAACCTATTCACACAATGTGGGCGAGGGGACGCCTCCCAATCTTCATATCTGAATTTTTGCGAGATCGTCGATTCCGCGTACGAATGGGAGATCCCTCCCCAGCCCAATGGAGCAGGAAGAGGGTGTCCCGCAGTGTACTCAGTGTCACAATCTTTGCCTAGTGCATCAACGGCATCACCTCGTTGTTGCCGGAAGATATTCTCGCTACGATCTACGTGGACGACATTTCGATTTTTTTTCGCGCTGCTCAGATGCCAACTCAAGAGCGTCGACTCCAACAGGCATTGAACCACATCTCTTGCTATGCCGATTCACACAAGTTTCGGTTTTCTTTGGCCAAGACTAAGGTTGTGCACTTCTGCCGACATCCTTGGTTCCAGCCTGAGCCAGACTTGTTTCTTAATTGGGTAAGCCTGGAAGTGGTTGTATCGTACCGTTTCCTTGGTCTTGTATTTGTCCGAAACCTCACCTGGGAGGCTCATATTTGCACCCTTAGGTTCTCTTATACCCACGCCATGGATATTATCCGTTTCGTGACGTTCAGCGCTTGGGGCGTTGATAGGGCTACTGCCTTATTTTTTTATCGATCCTTTCTTTGTTCGAAGCTCAACTAAGGATGCAAATTTTATGCATCCGCAGCCGAGCTTGTATTGCGGAAGTTGGACTTGATCCACCACACCGGCCTTTGCCTGGCGACCGGTGCCTTACGCATTTGCCATCATTAAGAGCCTATTAATCAATGCTGGAGAGATGCCACTTGCTCTACGCCGTGTACAGTGCTTAATTCACCTGTATGCTCGAGCTCACTGCCTCTTTCAGTGGCCAACACCTCTCACTGGGTTTGCAGCTTATTTAGACAGAGCCATGCAGCCAAGCGATGCCAGTCTTACCCTAAGCCCTTTAAGTTTAGGGCCAGGAAATTCCTCTTGAGACCTAGTGTAAGCTCTCGGGCCGGTGGCGCCTCTGCTTCTGCCCAGGACGCCTCCCAGGAGGGTACCCTATTTGGCTATTTGTCGCTACGCCTCTGCTCCCAAAGCTTTTACAGCGCCGGTAGGATTGCGTTCGATCTTTTTGAAGCACACCTCATGTCACGCTGAAACCGTGCCACTGTATACGGATGGCTCCAAGTCCCTAGAAAGGGTCGGCTTCTCCGCTGTATCCCCTCTGTTTGGAGTCACCGGGACTCTACCAAGCGCAGCGTCTATCTTCACGACCAAGCAGTTGGAAATACATCACTCGGTACGGGAGATTACGCGACGTGCCCGCTTCGGAGACTGGATTGTGAGTTATAGAGACTCTCTTAAGCCCTGTGTCCTCTCGTGGCATTGGACTCTCCGCCTCCCCTTGTTCACGATATCCGTGACCCCACGGTTTTGGCGAGGCGGCTGATGACGAGATTTTCTTCTGCTGAGTTCCTGGGCCTGTAGGAATTGCCTGAAATAAGCATGCCGTTAAGGGGGCCGAATAGTCGCGAGTACTCTGCGACCGGACCAGCGTTACGCTGTTCCTCACACCAAATACATGGCAGAAAGATGGGCAGCTCTTCGAACTGCTTGGAAAAGAAGATGGGAGACGGTCAAAGGGAACTAAATGTTGCATGCCATTGCGCCGGGTCTGTTTTTATGGACCTACCCCTAATGGCGCGAAGGATTCAGGTTGCTTTCTGTCATCTCCGAATTGGGCACACTCGCGTAACGCACCGCCATTTGATGAAGCGCGCTAGCCAGCGCCCTACTGTGAAAATTGCGTTGTCCCCTAGACTGTTAGGTACATTCTTGTTGAATGTTCCAGCCTGAGCGATCTTAGCGCATGTTACATATCCCGGTACCGGATGGGCGTAGTTGCTACCGCATGTCCCTTGTACTCGAGACGAGTGCGCTCACATTAACTGCTTTATTTTTGGATTTTAGGGGAAGGCCGGCCTTATCCTTTTTATTTAAGTAGTTTTGGCGATGGTTTATAGGTCACACTTTCCTGCTCATTGCCTTTTCCTTTTTTTATTTTTAATGTTTTTTGTGTGTTTTTAAATCTTATTTTAAACTAGCTAGTACTAGGCAGTTTTTAATACGATGACTAATGCTCAAATAAGCAATAGCCAGATGAGCTCTTAAAAAAAATTAAAAAATCCTAGATTATACCATGAGGTCCTGACCTGCTGCAAGAGCTGAATGCCCGCTGGCTAGGGAAAGTATTAAGTATGAGTTCTACTGGGCCGTCGACTTTGCTCACCTTCCTCCAGTACACATACAATGTGGATACGCTACCACTCTCTTTATGGTCAAATTTCTAGGATACTTTCGCCTAACTGGCGGGTAGGAGTGGGAAAGCCCATCAACGTTTGAGTGGGACCGATTTTATGGGTAAATGATCATACTCTGGAATTTAAGATCCTAAGGAGACTTTTATCTTAACCTCCCGCACTCAAAGAGAAGTCATAGGGATCCTCCTCCAAGGGTGGTCACCACTTCCCTAGGTCTCGGAGTCGATGGGGAAAATTGAGGTACCCATTTAACTAGACACTTGACTGTGACGGAGAGTTCCGCTAATGAGATATGTGATGCTTTGAAGGTAGGATGGCCATACGGAGGCTTCGACCATGCCGAGATGGAAAGGGTCCCCGAGGTGACCTAGCCCCAGACGACAGAATCTTCCATAGGGTTGAACCCGGGTTCGGTGCTGTAGTAGGTTTATTTTTTTCGCCTCAACTCACCCTTGCTCACTCTAATTCCCACTTTTTATTTCAGGTTTCGATGGCAGCCTGGAAGCAGTGTCGGCCCCCTCCCCGACTCAAGTCGAAGACTGATTTTCTTTCTCTTCCTTGCAAAAGATTAATATACAGGTTGAAAGGAATATATAAATAAGAAAAAGTAAAAATCCGGAAAATCATTGGTTTTGAGTGAACGACGACAAGTGGAGCTGGATGTAAATCCAGGTATGTATTTGGTGAGCATATCATGTGTGTGTGTGAGTGGTATATATGGATAGAATGGAATGGGGTATGTAACACAACCTAAGAGCGAGCAGGGGCAATTTCTTTTACACACATTCCGGCTCCTAAGGTACTGCTGACTCCTCTCATTTCGGAGGGAGGAAGAACTCTGCGAGTGTGGAACCGAGAGACCTCTGTCTGGCGCGATTTTGGTGACCAGAGCTGTCATTCTCCCTGGTCCGTCGTTAGCGAGAAGGAGAACGCAAGGGAGAGAGGGATCTAACCCGAAACTAGCGCTGCCCCAGACCCCACTCCACACTTAACGCCTCGTTAACGAATGAAAAAGAGACTGCCCTGGGTCAACAGAGAGACTATTTAGACTCAATGTCTGCTGACCAAAAGTCGCGAGCTCTCACTGTTTCTGATTTATGACTTTAAGATAAAAAAATTCAATAATTCCCGGACTAACCTTGGAAATACCCTGGCAATCATATCTCTCAAAAGAGAATGTAAAACAACAGAAAGGTTTCGAATTCCGTTATAATCGGCCGCAATAGTTCTGAAATTATTGCCAAATAATTCTAGAGCTATGTTTTGGAGGACCTTGGCTATTATATCATTCGAAAGAGAATGCAAAACAACATAAATGTTTTAAATTTAGTCTGGATCGGCAGAATATCTACAATATTATCGGCCAAAAAACAAAAGCAAAACGACGATCGACTGACTAATCGACCAACAAACTGAAATGTAGAGTCGCCGGCAACTTGCCAGGTTTACTGACCAAAATGTCACGCGCTCTAACTTCGTCTGATTTATGGCCTTACGACTTTCCAAACTTTTAATACCTTCCGGGTTAACCTTGAGAGGACGTTGGCAATTAATCGACAGGGAATGTAAAACAACAGAAGAGATTTAAATTTCGTTTAAATCGGCCAAATAGTTATGATTCTATTGCCAAAACAAAATAATTCGCGGGCTCACTCTGTTAAGACTTTGACAATTATATCATTCGAAAGAAAATGTAAAACAGCCAAAGGGTTTCAGATTTCGGTAGAATCGTCCAAATAGTTACAATGGTATTACTAAAACAAAAGGAAAAGCAAAATAGAGACCAACTCACCGCCATAGGGAGATACAAGGTCGCCCGCGACTAAAATCGAGCCGGATCAATAAAGAGTTTCAGCGCTAACGAGAGATAGAGTGTATGCACTCAATTGGTGCTATGCGTAAAGCAAGTTTTTGTGTTCTTTAAATATACATTTTTAAAGAAAACGTAAATTAATTTATTATTGGTATATTGTATTGCTATTTGATTTATTTGGCTGATATTTACTGGGAATTATATTGGTTTATATTTAATTAAAGATGATAATATTAATTAGTGTTTATATATATTAATTAGAAAAAAGAAATAAAACAAAAATAAATATCAACATTTCCTTATCATCCTCTAGATGTAACGAGCTTCTCACGAGCGAGTGAGCAGAACCTTATGGCGGGTGGTTTCCTGGACCGTCTGCTACAGTGCCATGACTGGTACCACTCAGACAACTTGATCCCCGAGAACTCACAATGGGAGGAGGTAGCTCTTCCCCTGATTGGTGCTTCTTGCAGCTAAGACTTTCTCCTTCCTTGATTAGGATCGTGTTGAAGCCAGCCCATCCTTTCTAGAGGCTCCTTCTGTTGATGAGAAAAGAGGGTTCATTCCTCACCAGATATGGGGTCCCATACTAAGACCAAAGTCGCAAGTGCGCCGATTAGAGGCTCACTTTCATCTGGGACCCTCATTGATAGACTACCTGGCGTTTACGTGCTCGCTGCTTCAAACGCTTTCTGTTTATTTGGACCCCTGATAGCAGCATTTTAGCTAAGGGCAAGATAATCCATCAGAGTAGAGAATGAGGTAACTTGAATGGTAGAGAGCTGAAGGTTTCCCGTTTCTTAGAGGGGTGCCTTATGGCTATAGCATCAGCCTCCTCCGAAGTGGCCATAATTAGTGTCTTTGTGATACTTAATTGCGCTCCGGTCACTGTTACGCTGCTAGCTACCATGATATTCGTAAAGAGAATGGTTTACGCCAGAGAAATCTTGGACAACTACATCGATGACATCAACCTTGACATCAATCTTCATCACATTCAACTCTGACAGGCTCCCTAAATCATTGCGTGCCGGTTGGTATCGCTACAGCGTGAAGGCATTCCGGACATTGGCGCGCAGGTGCTATTACTGCCACCACTTCGCCCATATAAATCGCTCTTGTACAAATACGAAGGCGGGGTTACCCCATGTATGCGTAAGTGGTTACAAGGCCAAAAACGATCAGTACAAATCTTTTAATGCCCAGTGTTTAAATTGCAGAGAGCCCGACCCACTTCTTCAAAGCAATCTGGTGCGTATCTTCTAGAAAAGAAAATCTTGGCAGTTCTGGCTAAGTCTCTCATTTCATGAGGATAATGACATACTCCTGGTACGCCCAGCACTTCCTGGGACATCTTACGCCTCACTTTTAAAAAAATGTACCCTATGCTCCTGGCCCCTCATGGCCTATTACTATTCTCCTTTCTGTGGGTTTATTCTCCCCGGGTGCTTCACTGGTAGATCTGGCGGCACAAAGGTCTCACACATACAAAGTTGTCAGATAATGCGAATTTTCGCGATTCATACTGATCCTTTAAAATCGTGTGCTACTTTTTTATTCCTCTGCTGCATTGCGATTTCATGTCACTCCGGAAAAATGACATTGGTGAGCATCATTTTAAAAATTATAAACGTTTATGTCTTTGAAAATTCAAAAATTGTAATTATGTTAAAACGAAACTTATCCGAAGAAGACGTTGAAGAGATTAAGTGCAGTAGTTAATACAAATTTTATATTTTCAAATACGAGTAATACTAAAAGTATTATATTTTGTTCTTGTGTTGTATATATGTGTGGGGATAATTGTTATGCTACCCTCCACCGGTAATTTCTTGGAGGCGTTAGCACCTTGTTCGGCCAACAGCGCCTGGATTTCTACCTCTGGGATGCCTAAGGCCATTCCCGTGAGGGTTTTCTTTTCTGAGGCGGCCCCCGAATCTCTTCCAAGATAGGACTTGGAGGCATATTCCTTGAATTAAATTGCCGCGGAACCCAGGCCAACTGGGAGGAGCTGCGAAGGCTCATCTCCTCTCGTTATCCGTTATTAATCTTTTTGTAGGAGCCTATTCTGAGTGCGGGGCCCCTGCCCACCGAACCTTGGGGTCATTGCAGAGGACCTTTCTACCTCTCCATGATTTAAAGATGGATACTACCCCTGGGGAGATTACTCGGTTAATTTGACGAGTCAGGTACTTATTCACCTGATCGACGTGATGGAGATAGTTTTCCTAATTGTGAATGAGTTTACGCATTATTGCCGGAGAACCGCTTCGTTTTCCTGTCCCAATGTATCTCTGTGCTTCCCAGATGCACAGGTTAATTTGGGGTTGGAGTCGGTCGATTACCCACAGAGTACTGATCTATTTCACATTCAAATATCATTTTGTGGACTGAAGCTGCCTAAGCGACCCCTACAGTGAAACATGGTGAGGGCGTAGTGGTCTGCATTTCTGGAAATGATTGATTTCACTCTCCCAGTTGAAGACTTTAGGTCGATGTGTAAAGCCGTTGAGCTTTTCTTCGGTAACCTCTTCACCCTGTGCTTGACTACTATTCCTAGATCGTGTGGGTGTTTTGTACGCCAACCTCTTTCGTGGTGGTCAGCCTAGTGTCAGAAGTTTTTCAATCAGAAACATTGCGCCTACATGCACAAACTATTTCACTGTGGTTCAAGCACGCCAGCCCCACTTACTGCTGGGCATACGTGTCTTCACTTAACGGGAAAGATCCCTCAAGCAGAGGTGTGGTAGAGAGTGAAAAGGATTGGAGGAAATTTTTTGCATGGCCCCATCCCGTTCTCATAGAGAATAGGACCAAAATCTCGAAACCTAACTATTTCTCCCCCGCTTTCTTCGCAATCTATCACCGCGATGGTTTTTTGCCACCATTCCAAGTAAATCGTGATATCGCTGAAGTCCGCTGACTGGAATTTACCTCTAGGACGAAGAATTTTCCACGACCTTTTCACATTAAGTGAGTTGCGTTCTGCTTTACCTGCATACCTGGATGCTACCCATGGACCGGACGATGTCTCATATGCCATTCTTTGACAACTAGGTCAGCGAAGCATGGCTTTTCTGTTAGATATGTTCAAAACGATGTGTAAAGAATGTATTTTCTCAGTCTCCTGGCGAAGGGCTACTGGGTTCGCTTTTCGCAACCGGGAAGAGATCACCCTAGTTCTCTACACGATGGGAGCGAGGAGAGCCCTTACAATCATTGTCTCGGACTTTGGCGAGATCATCGATTCCAAGTTTGGGTTTGGGGAGCCGTCTCTAACCTAATTGTTTAGGAAGATGTTGTACCGCAAGCAATTATCCTCATTGTCATACTCTTTGCCCTGAGCATCAAGGGCATTATATTGGTGTTTTTCGCAGATGTTTTTAAAACATTCTACGTCGAATAAAACAGCTATCTAACCGCGTTTCTTGCTATACCGAAGCGCATTGATTTCGGTGTTTCCTGGCTAAGACTAATGTTATTTATGCCGTGGGAATTGCACCTGGGCTTCACCTGGAAGTGGTGGATTCTCACCATTTCCTTGGTCTTGTTTTCGATCCACGCCTCGCAAGGGAGGATAATATTTACACCTTATGGTATGTCTCTTGTGTACACGTCATGGACATTATTTCTACTCTGACGTTCAAGACCTGGGATACTAATAGGGCTAATGCCTTGCTATTATATCGATAGTTTGTTAGTTCAAATGTACACTACAGATGCAAGTTATATAAATCCGCAACGGAGCATCTATTACGAAAGGAGAACTCAAACCAACACACCGGTCTCAGCCTGGCTCCCGGTGCTTTCCCAATATCCCTTAGTTAGAGCTTACTTGTCAATGCTAAGAAGTTACAGCTTACTCTGCGCCGTTTTCTTGCATTATACGCATGTATGCGTGAGCTCGGCGGCTTCCTTAATCACCAAATTTTCTCACTGAATCCACAGCCGATCTCGACAGTGACTATACCCCCGAGAGACGCCAGTGTTACCCTAATCCGTTTAGGTTAAGGGCAAGGAAACTCTTTAAATCCTTCTGGAAAGCTCTTTGACCACCGGTAACGACTATGCTTCTACCCAGGACGCCACCCTGAAGGGTACCGCCTTTAACGATTTGTTGCAACTCATCTGTTTCCGAAGCTTCGGCAGCTTCAAAAATACTACATTCGCAATTTATGGAGCACATTTAATGTCACGGTGGATCCGTACAAGTGTATATGGATTGCTCTAATCCCAGTAGAGCGTTGGTTTCTATGCCATATTACATCTGTTTGATGTCAGCAGAGCTATACCAAGCATTGCCTCTCTCTTCACGGCCACATTGGTTGCAATACGCTGCTCCGTATGGAGGATAAAGCGTCGGAACCGGTTCAGAGATCGGATTGTGATATTGAGCGGCTCAAAAAGCATCATGAGAGCTCTCGGAGCATTGGCACTTCCATAAAAACTTGCTTGTGCTATCCGTGAAGCTAAGTTCGCCGCAAGAAATAAAATGTCATGATTATCTTCTGTTTTGTTTCTGGCCATGTAGAAATATTGTAAAATGAGCGTGCCGATGAGACTGCCAAAGTCCACGAAGAATGGGCGGCCAGGCAGGCGCTTGGATCGTCCTCACATAAACTACATGGTAGGAATCAAGGAAGCCCTCCGTGTTGTTTGGCAGAGAATTCTTTTTTTTTCTTCGAAAAATGAGTATAAGTCGTTCAGCTGGCCCTGAAATATGCTCTATTTAATGGATTTTAAAATTTTTGTCCAGATTTTCTTGAAATGGAACATACCATTATTCCTCGCTTATTTATGTAAAGGGAACAATAATTTATAGTGCCTAAAATTTATTTTATCAATAATTCGATGCTACTGTAGGATGATTACTACCAATAGGCTTGGTTCCTACCATAATTATTTAATTAAAAAGACCATAATCGTTTTATTTATTATAAAACTAATAAAAGATAAAATAAAAATTAAAAAGAAAAATAGCCACTCGATCTACGATACACTCGACTGAATAGCCTTCCTATCGTCAGCGTCGGCTTTTCCAACTTGGGTTTGATCATCACACTGAACCATTAAGAAAATTACGTAAACGGTAATGATGGATCTCATACTTAGCAACCAGAAAGAAATTAGTTGGAGAGCAAAATACATATATTAAAGAAGAAGCGAGGAGTGCTAACTCATCACCGACAAGGGCATATAGATGAATGTTGCTATAGAGCTTCCATACAAAAGATGCGGATAGGTTTTTAAAAATGTTGCAAGACACGAGTTTATTTACTACTCAATTAAGAAATATTATTATCCACCATGGACATATATACATATATATATATATATATATATTTATATATATATATATATATATATATATATATATATATTTATATTCAATCAAAGTGTAATGGTATTTTTTTTAGACATTTTACCATGTATTCTTAGGTAGGAATCTTACTACAATAAAGCGTATCATATTTTTTAAGGTAGGAAACATACTACCGTAAAAGCCTAATGGTAGGAATCAAGCTACAGTATCACTAAGAATTGGCTTTAAGCACCTAATTAGGATAGATGCTTATTTTGGGGGCGGAAATATTCAATTATAAGAGATCAATTTGATTAATTAGTCTCATTAAAATAACACACGAGGAGTCGTAAACACTAATATATTTGACGTTTATTTGAGGAATGAAACGAATCGGTGATATTTTAAAAAGGATTGAAAATAATATTTATTTATGGGCCAAACTAATATCTTGCAAAATTATGCCATGTATGTATATATAAATCCTCAATATATAAAACCTGATGGTTGAAAATTAACATGTAGTTTGTTTTCTTTTATAAAGAAGCTTATTTGGATGAGAAAAGTTTGATAAATTTTAAACTTTTAAAATTTTCGTTTGTCTTCGGCTTTTTTCTAGAAAATTTTCGGAGTAATTCTTAGGAAAAAAATTTCACCCAAATTTAGGAAATTTTGCCTTGGAAATAAGCGAAAGGAACACCTAAATTTAACAAAAACTATTTGCATTGAGAGATTTCGTTTAATATTTGGTAAATTTTCATCTTTTCTCCTTTCATTTCTTGATATTTATCTGTAGTTACCTTGTAATATCGATGTATTTGTGTATTATATTATTCTAGTTTTCTTTCGTTTCCTAGTCTCAACCTTTTTTCTATATTTTTTCATCTGTTGATATATATTTTTATCTCTATTTCATTTTTTGTAGCAACAAGCCGTTATTAGCAACCGTTAACCCATTCATTCGCCTTAACAACCATAATAAATTACTTTTTACAGAGTTATACTGTCATATTAATAGATTTGAAGATATCTAAATAAAAACTTTTTACATCTTGTTAGAAAAACCGAATGATTTTCCTTTGAAAATAAATAATATACATATGAGTTGTAAACATCTTGACAATCATGAAAGTTTAACTTTTGACTATGAAATTTATTTATCCCAACTAATAAGTTTTATATTCTAAATAATATACATATAATTTATTATAAGATACTTATTAAAAGAGTTGATAATAATGTAGAAGTTTACACATAAATTCTTTCTATTATTGATTATATTTAAACTACATTTGGAATGAGAGTAAATTAATTTAAATCTATACAGTATACTTTATGTTGTTACCGTATACAGTCTGGTTTTTCACCAGCCGAGTTAAAAGTAACTCGGCTAAAGTTGAATGGCTTACAATTAACACACATAGGCGCACAATATTAAAGATGATTTGTGGGTTCAAACGTCAAAGATAAAACAGCAGCCGAGTTACTTTTGAAAATTTGATAGAATTAGACAAGTTTGAAGTTGTTCGTTGTTTTCCTGGTGGCGTCAACTGGTGAACTTGATCGAGTTTATAAGCTCTTCTACTCTCTTAGGAGCTCTCATTGTTCTTGTTTTATATAAAATAAATAAAGGCTGTTTCCATATAGCTACAGAGAGTAAAAGGAAGCCTTATATTCACCCATACCACAGTGCTAGGAATACGACTTAGGCAGGCAACCAGCTATCAGAATTTAAGTTGCAGAAACAAACCAAGAAAAATATTAACCCTAGGAAAATGTCTAACATCAAATCGTTTAAGGGCTTATAAGACTGCAATCACGTAGTCTATTTTCTAAATTCTTAACTAAATTCGCTGTCAATTTCATTTCCATCATCGCTGTAATCAAGCAAATATGACTTCGCTACCTCTCTCAAACTGGATTAAATTAATTAATGATCGTTTATTATATTACTCCTTTTTAAACATCAAGCACTGAACTAATAAGCTAGCAAAGGCTTTCAAATCAGGGATATCGCTCGACAAAATTTAAAAAGACTACGTTTATTTACCATAAGAATTTTAACACGGTTTAAAAGGTACTTATTTTAAGCGATTTACAAAATGGTTTTCTTCACAATGCACCTACAAATAGTGAAATAGGTTAAAAATTGTTCCATAATCCTCCTCATTTATTTTCTAATTGAAATTTTCGATCAAGATGCCATGCTCAAATTTTGTCAACCATCGTTCCGAATTTGATCATTCATTTGCAACTCTAATTAACAATTCTGGCTAAATTAAAAGAAAGATTACCTTAATATTTAATGAAAAATGTGCAGAGCTCGAATATGTGTCCTTCTCTTGATTAAAATTTCGTAACAGAATAGTTATCATACATAGCGAACTTGCTACTTTAGATGATTTGAATTAACGAATAAATTAAATTTATCTCTCCTATTTAGAATTTCTGTACGACTATTTACGTCAAAATATATAATTCTAGCTCAATTCTAAATAAGTTTCGAAATTTTCCTCTTTTCTAAGAATCATTCGCTCGTTTAAGATTACATCCTTACCTATAATCCATTCTAACTCTACTATAAAATCATAATAATAATGATATTTATAGGATTATTAGATAGACATGAAATAAGAACTCAGAAATTTGCCCACATGTATATTATACCTACAAAAACTAAAACTGCACTATATTGCGCAGGTTTTTCATTTTCCCAACCCACTTCTTGTCATCCAGCCTCCTTGCTTTAGCTAACCCATATGGCATCAACAAACAATCTTCTCACTGAATTAGCAAAATTCTTTAATACCCCCCACTATTTTTTGGTGGTTTCACTTTTTCTTTTTAGAATACAGATTCTTAGGCAAGCCTTTTCTGGCTTAACCTCTAATCACGTTGAATTATATACTGTTGTTTAATACTAGGATAGGAGAAATTCTCTTTCCTCAAAATATATTCACATCGGCTCAGTTGTAAGAAGTTTTCGCTCCATTAACCATGTGATAATTACAACTGAATAGTTATTGTCAAATACATCCCACTATGTTCAATACTCTATTTTTACCATTAGTTTAGTCGTATAAATCTAAAAACTTAGAAACTAAACCAAATACAACAAGAAAATTATTATAAAACCTACTCCTACTCTGTTTAATAGGATATCTAACCAAACCCACTTGAAATTACTTAAGAAAAACCCTAAAACTTCTTGTGACAGAGAAAAAAGTCTTATAGATAAATTCATTAAATTGAATTTCTCTCAGTACTTTGTTCTGTTCCATGTACTTCGATATAACCGATTGTCACCTTCAAGCGATGGTCCTCTCCTCCTCCTTTGAGCTTTGTTCGTTCTTCAGTCGTATTAGACGACGTTACGGGTCGTAAACTGGCGTAACCTTCCTCACCAGTCGTATGAGATGACGTTACCAGCATCGTGCATTCTCCACTCGTAACAGACGACATTACCAAGCATAAAATGAGGCAACCTTCCATTCAAGTTGTAACACTAGTGTTAAACAATTTTAATCAAAGATAGAGCTCAAAGAAATAAGAAAAGTCTAAATTTTAGTCGATTTAGTTTACTTTAAGCTTTACCAATATTTATGCTCTAAAGCTTTCTGCACGGGGAATTTGTTTGGAATTATATTTCCTATTGATATAATTTTCCTATCTCTCCTTTCTTCTACAAATCTTTTTCTAAAGTGCAGAAAGTCGGTTAGGTTGCAGGTCTAATCTCTGTCTCTCTTTTGCTCCTTATTTTTATGGGGCTATTTCTCAGCATTAAGCCTTAGAGAGCTTGTATGCTCCTCGAGAATTATAATCTTCAATTTCTTCCCTCGAACCTGTGGCGGTGGACTGGAAGCATTTGAGGCTCCTTTTGGGGTTTGTTTATCTTATAAAGAGAGAGGAGCTATTTTTCTCCTTTAAAAGCGAATTTCTTAAGAAAAGAGTTCAATTATGGGCATGAAGGGTATAAATGGACACCACCGGGAGAACAACTAATGTTTGAATCTTTCATAATTTACATGAAGCTCTTAATGGTCTTCCCCTGTTACTTTTTATTACTGACTTTCTAACATATTATGTATCTTTATCTATTTTGTTTCTGTTCGCTGGTTAAATCTAAGTTAGCGATATTGATATCAAAAAGGAAAGTTAGTCAATCTATTATATATAATATGTACGTCAAACTTCAAATCGTTTAAACTAGACCCATTCTGCAAGCATGCACACTTTGATATAATAATATTATCCTACCTAGTAAATATGTTTTTCTCTTTTCTCCAATTACCCCTAAAGAAATCCAATTCGATTCTATCTGCTTAAATAAGCATGACTTCGAAAGGATTTCTAATAGGAGCCTCAGTCTAACGTTCCTACGAACCCAACCTAAAAGAAAGCATTCGAATTTAGGGCATTCCTGCCATAATGTTTCTAAAATTTTATTTTACTCATTTAAAATTGATAATATTCGTTCTTGACTTTGATGTGATACTGGAATAGGTTCCGATTAGTGATGATGGATATCGCGTATAAGGGACTGGTGAATTGGAAAGGAAATAGAGTTACTAAGAATACCCACCCTCTTACACTCTGGAAGTCCTTAGTTTCATTGAACTCAAAAGCTTTGCTGGTATGGATTTGGAGGTTATTCCGCGAGTCAGAATTATTTTAACTTAACCATTTCTAAATTTAAAAAATTTAACTTTTCCTTCAGAACATTTTTTCTCTCTGTCGTAATGACCGAGGCAAGGATATATCATATACCAAAGATATATAACACGATTTAACGGATATTTGGATAGTAAATGTCCTAATTAAAATAAGATCCATAAAACATTTATAGTTTAAAGCTTGTCAGAATGGGAAATTTTATTAGAATTATATTGTATATTGATACATTTTGGCTTTGCTTTTTTGCTTCTACAATATTTTGTCTATTTAAGATTCTTCTCCCAGTTGCGTGTCTAAATCTTCTTACTTGCCGGCTGGCCAGAGTACTTTCCTTGACACCCAAAATATTTGCCTTCTTATAGTTCCTGTTTTTAAATTCCTTAGAATCCTTTTATTCTAATTGTTTTCCTGTTTTCAGTTAGGTGAAATTAATTTAACATTTGGTGATATTTTTCTTCTCATTTATAACTAATCTACGAAATAAGTAAAATATATGTATTCGCCTTGAAAAAATAAGTTAGGAATTCAGTGTGTAGATTTATTTGAGGAACTGTTGCTCTTTGGTCTGAAGAAAGATTTATTTTCTAATCCTTTGATTTATTTCGATTTAAAACTTCAATAAAGAAAGCAAATAGAAATGTCGAAGATTTTAAAATTCGCCAGTGATTTTTTCCAAAAGTTTTTCTTAAAAGTTTAAACTGCACAAGGCATATTTGACACCAATCTTGGATGAATTCAAATACAGAAAACGATTTTGTTGAATGGTAATGTTTGAAGAAGAGCCCTGTCTTGAAAAGATCATGGAGCTTTTAATTAAAGATCGAGAAGACAAAAATTTATATTTCAGAATTTTGACATGCAAAGAGCATAAGATCCACCCAAGCTAGATAAAGAAAGGTGGGGAAGGTAAAGTCCGAAGTAAAGGACAGGTAAAAGGGAAATAGGATATCGATAGTTAATTTCACAGCTCTATTTACCGTCAGACGACAAAGTCAGTGAACAGTATTCTAAACAAGAAGAAATTGATGGTTATGATCTGCTCTGCAGAGTCTCTGTACCAAGAAGCCATTAAAATCTCTGAAAGACATCCAAAGAGAGCCATTAAGCAAGAAATCCGAGAATCATTCATTAACTCTAGGCAATTCTTGAAAATGGAGCCAAATTACTGCATACGAATGTCAACAATGGCTTCTTTCTGGTGGCAAGAGATATCATAGCCTCATCGAGCCAAATATCGAATTCTTTGTTTGAGACTCTGTATGTACCCTATTTATATTTTCTTTGTTGTCCTATCATCTAGGCACTTTGTTATCTCCAAACACTTTTTTAGGTTTAACCCATTTAAAACTTTCCAATAGTTTCCCATTCCTGAACTTAGAAATATTTTAAGTTTTTTCTGTGACCTCAATCACTATTAAATATCATTAGTAAGGTATCAAAATAATTGGCTATATCTTGAGACTTGATGATACCATGTAAAATATTTACCTAGATACTGAAGAAAAAAATATCATTAAAAAAAACATATCACCTTAAAAGGCATTTATTTCAAACTAGTCTTAAGATTAGGACGATTGGAGTAAAAGAATCTGATTAATCCATAGCTTTTAGTTAAGAAATAAACACAATTTATCTTTCAAGTTTTCAAATGAGAGTTAATATTTTATTTATTTTAGCAAAGGTTGATGAGGGTTTCTGAAATATTTCTTTAACAAACAAAGGTAATGAAAATGGAATATTTAGCATAATCTATTTTAATTCGTATTTTATAGTTTTATTATTCAAATATATCATAGGTGCTACCTTTAATTTAGGCTCCCCAGGGATTGAAGACAGATGATTTTCTACGTGGTTGTCACCACGTGGCCTAGTAGATTAAATAAACACAACATTAACAATGAGAAAAATTGATGTCAGATTCAAAATCAAAGCTTATTGGATAATTCAATAAGATTGAAATTATTCCACAACGTAAATCAGTGTTGACCAGTGCTATTTAAATAATTGCCAAGGAATTTGAAATAACATAGTAAGAAACGGAGATTGGTTTTGCATTTTATTATTTTTGTGTTAGTCAAGCCGTGTAGGATATTAAGAAAATACTGTTCTGCTACAAACATCGATTAAACAATAGCTTATCTTTCTCATTCAAAAATTTTTCTAGTTTATTATGTTATCCACGCATAATATAAGAGATATTTTCTTCTCAATAGCAAACAAAGGAATGTATTAAATTCAGTTTCCAGGAAAATATTAAATAAAAAATATTAGCAATGATTTTTTTATCTATTAAAATTAGATTAAGTCAGAAGAAACGATCTCAAAAAATCATTTTAAGAATTATTCCAGTAAAGGCAAAATAGACGGCAAACTTAATACATTACTTAAAACTAAACTATAATTTTAGATGATTCTTAGAATACCTCGTACATTTTATGACATTAACCTGTCATAAAATGAAAACTTAGAAAAATTGATGAAATCTTTAAAGAAAGCTCGAGTAGGTTTAGATCCTTTCTCATTCTCATAAGATTAGTTTAAAAATTATTTTTCTTTTAACTGAATCTCAAAATAGTTTTCCATACGAAAGATTTTAAGTTTTTTACAATTACTATCATAAATTTGAAAGAAAGTATGTATAAGAAAGTTACATGACCAAATTAAGAAAATTGGCGTCAAATGGTGATGTGAATCGTTCAACTGGACAAATCTATTTTGGTAGCCTGGTTCTATAAATAGGCGTAACACAATTAAGGGAAAATGTGGTTTAAAGAGTAAAAGAAGATGGTTCCTTTACTCACAACTTATTTCGTATGTATTGTAGCATTCCAAAATGAAAATTTCAAGTTTAAATCCGGAAAACTGTTACTTCATAGCTTCTATCAACCACTGACATGTATAGCGTATGCCATTTGGTCGTCAAGTGACAGATTGATAAATTATAATTTTATTTCAATCAATTTATTAAGCTCATCAAAGTATTCGAGTAATTATAAATATTTTAGATTGATTTTCATCTTTATTTCGTCCTACCCAAAATATTTTCTACATCACATTGTGATTCTATTTCATTTTTTGTTCTGTGCATCATTTTATTCACATAATCTGATTAGTTGTGCCTATCCTTTGTCTTTCATTTCTGGAAGTTTATCATACTTTTTTTCTACAAAACGACTCACATCATCTCTTTGCGCTCATATGAGGTAAACAAATATAAGTTTTCCAAACGAAACTAAACATCTAATTGCAAAATTCAATACAATTTATGATTGTTGCCAACTCAAATTTTAGCTACAATTAAGTTCCATAAAGATGAATGATAATCCTTATGGCTAATTAAATCCTTTCTCTTATGCTGTTTCTATAGTTTTATTGCCTTTTATTTTAAAGCTTCTTAAATAATATAAGTGTTATAAATATCATAATATATGATTACGGATTTTGTTGCTGCTGAATGAATAAGAATTTTCTTTTTTCTCTTAGCTAGAAAAGAATGTTCACCTCTAAATTATTCTCAAGGTCAAGTTAAAATTAATTTTCTTATTCATATTACTCTATGACTCTCAATTTCTTCACATTTGAATTAGGGTTCCGTAAAATAAAAACATTCAAATCTGTATCGTGAGTACAAAATGTAATGTTTTATCTCTTTTAAAAGCGATATTTATTTATTTTACGACTTTAGTCGCCAAACAATGTGAAAATTCGACTTTGTTTTAGTGTGAAGAGACAAAAGGGTCCTGTCCAAGGGTCAAGCTTCATATTACAAATTTATTTTTTTCACATCTTCTTCATATTATCAAAAAGTATTCCTATAACATTGAGAAGGTGGCTTTTTTATCATTTCGAAGTTAATAACAAAATTTTATTTTAAATATCATACATTCCAGCTTCAAAGACATTCTTAAAAGATTATATAATAATCATGCACAGACATTTATTAGTTTTCTTTTAATACATGAGTAGCAATTTGAAGGATATACAGTGTCCTTCGCTGTAAAAGTTTCTTTATTTCTTCATAACGATGTTTTCCCTTTAAATTTCCTAGGGGTAACTATTACAAATTTTGCATTTTAGCATTAGAGTTGATATTTAGATCATTACTTCGTAATTTAAATTAGGTATTTACAGGAAGCTCACTATATAGCGTGTTTAGTTAGACATTATTTAAAGAATTGTTTTGGTGGCCTCCTGCTTCATGGCGTCCCTAGATTTATATCTTAAGCTTCAGTGGTTAAAAAGCTGATAAATTGATCTTATTTTTACTATATTTAAGTTTCAGTTTGTTTACTCGGTTAATTATAAATTAATTTTCATTCAACATTAACTTTCATCATGACCAATGATGGAGAATTAACGTTTCTGGTTAGTAAACCGAAACGTAAGAATAAGCGTGATACAGATTTAAGGTGGTTAAATATGGCCAGCGATCTTATTCGATTTGGCGCAGTCCAAAAAAAAATGGTAAACAAATTCTAAAATAATGAACTCAAAGTAGATATCTTTAAATTCCAAATGACTTAGTTTTACATTATTAAATAAACTCGAGTATATCGATGATCATGTTATAATAGACTTCGAGTGTCTTGAAATCTAAAACTTTGACGAAAGTGATTTAGATCAGCAACTTTGTAATCAAAGAGAGTATAATTTTGAAGTTCAAGGAAAAATATAAGAAAGTAGTCTTTCTATAAACTCTAACAACATTTCTCGTTCCCCTTCAGGTTTGAAAAACTTGGAAGAAAATATAAATGGCAAAGACATTTTGCTTTGTCTGAATGAAGTTGTCGAAAGTGATCCTGAGAAATATTGACTAGTAAACTATTATGAGACTTTAATTGGATGCAATTCACATTTTTTTTAATCAAACAAGGGTTATTAAATACGACTTGAATGGATATGTTGTTGCTTTCTTTCTTTATGCCTTACTTTGTAAATTACCCATGTCTTCCAAAAGACAGTTTTATGTTATTCCAGGAACAAACTTCTATTCTTTTGAGCAGAATTTTAAAAACTATACTTATGTTTTGAAAACTATGAAAAAAATTAATACTAAACGGAGCTATAAACTAAAACATAAACTTCAACAAGTCATATTCACAAAAGTTATCCAAAATGTTAGGTTAAAATTAAAGTTTATTAAACTTTAAAAATATTCCCCTAAAGAATTGAATAAAATCACATTTTAAATTGAAAAGCCTTCCTTTGATCAGAAGCAACTGAATGACTTTTTTTCTTACAGTAAAATACATCCACATTTCAATAATTTACCTGGAACTTTTATTAACAAGAGTAATTTGAGTTTTGGAAAACATATCATGATAAATTGCTTTGATCCTGTTACTGCTCAAAGCATAGAATAAAATGTGAGAATTTAAAAATCTATACGCCATGTGCACTTTGTCTATCTATTTCGCACATTACAGCGCTTTGTCTTTTTCTTAATAATGACCATCACTTCTGAAAGTAAGAGGAAAATATAGTTATCGTACGTCTTAACGTGGAGTATGCGTGAACCTTTAACCCTAAAAATATACATCCAACCTATTCAACTATCTTGTGGCACGGAGTAAAATCTAATAGAATGTGTCTAATACAGCCTAATCAAAGTTATTATCTTTCTGAAGAGGTGAGGAAGGATTTAGGAATTAAAGATTTCTTACGCCCTACAGTAACAAAAAATCTATAGAGTTAACCATCCTCGTTGGTGGCGGGCCAATTTTCCTACAGATGCTCGAGCAAACTTTTAAAAATATAAAATGTTCAAGTTTTTCCTGTGAAAGTACATACAATGTGTGAACCCAGGCATTCTGAGTATGTGCTATCTCAAAGAAATCCGGCAGACCAGATTATCTGTATCAAAAACAAATTGTCCATTGAAAGCGCAGTGCTGCAAACCTTTCTGGAGCAGATATTATGCAAAACTTTGGGAAGAGTTGGGCAGACTGGTTGCACCCGAGCTAACAAGGAATGATCAAGCGAACGCTTGCCCGGATGTGACTACCATGGGCAAGGACAAATGTTTAAACTAATGGGTGATTTCAACTCGTTAAACCCTCAGGTGATTTGTGGATCTGATGCATCAATATCAAAAACGGAGTTGTTGCCATGTTATCAATGAAGGATTTAACTTCGAATAACTGTCACAATATATTTTGAAAATACAAAACTCATAACCTCGATTCATTAGTCTGTAACGCCATTGTACCTAGTTAGCCGGATTGTAAAAGAGAGGATGAACCTTTAGAAAGTAATGACTAATTTCATAAGTTGAGGAGATTTTCGGACGATAAGCGTGCTGAAATAATTGTCAATAATGTCTTCGACTGTTTCCCTAAAGCATTAATCTGCAGGAAATTTCAAGCTGTGAGATTGGCCTGATCTACCTATTTGGTTTAGAATCTATCTGTATCAGAGATAAATCATAGGAAACATTAGATGAAACTATCAAATTGAAAATGAAGCCATAGTTTGTGGGTGCTTAAACTTAGCAAGCCAGCCCAAATCAGTACCGTTTCCAAGGCCGTAGAAGTAGGGAGGGTTGTATTCAGAAAGGGCTTCCGTCCGTAAAGTCTCTGCTTAAGCCATAATGCTCAGTCTTTTAAAGGGTTGGAAACGACTCATCGAGAATGGCGACCCAGGTAGAGAAAGGCCTAGAAGAAGAAGGAAACCTTGCTACCCAGATCTAATTAATGAAGTCCACCCAATAATAAAAATGCTATAGATACTATCAATCGGATTCAAAGTAATCTTCAATAATTAAACTTAATTATAACATAATTTATTAAATTTAGAGCCAGGTTGTTTTTATGTTTTGTCTATAAATGCAAATTTACATGAAAAAAAAGAGTTCTGAGGATAGTTTTCTCCGCATATCAAAAGGATACCTATGAAAGTGTTTTTCTTGCAATTATGTCTAGTATGCATGTATCAAAAACCTAGAAGAGGAATAAATTTTAAGGAGATATGCACTGGAAACCTTTCATTTTTTTCAGAACAAAACTCCGTCTGCTAGAGCCAAATCGGCCGTAGGAAACAGACCAAATATCTGCCTGCATATCGCAAGTTCTACTGTAAGGAGGAGTGGCGACGCAGATATCATAGCGTAAATATTTTTCCTTTGATCAGAATATAAATTTATATGTATATGAATAACTCATCGCCCCATATAAAAAATCTCCCAAAATAACACCTAACCTAAGATGAGTCTATAAATGCAGCCACAAAAGAGAGGAAGCTCATTCACTTAAACATACCGGCTACCTCAGACTTGACCTTTTGCTTTTTGCTTTTCTAACAGTAGGTTAGTTCAAATCCAAGAATAATATACTACCATCGAATATTAAACAGACTTTTCTACAAATCAAATTAAAATTTTAGTTAGACAAGAAACCATTTTGATCTGCTTGCTCAAAGAACAAAAAAATAATAACCTTCAGATAGAAAACAATTGTGTTAGTTTAAGTACCTCACCTTTCGTGCTTAAGCAGGTCCTTAAACACCCTCTGGCAAATTGGAGGAAGGCAAATATGAGAACGAAAACGATGAGGAGTACAAAGTTGTGGACAACAATTTCCAACATTTATCAGAATTGTGGGACAAAGAATAATTACTTAGATGTGGAATTTTCGAAGGATGCTCATCAGTCCACATGGTAAAACAGAATGTCTATAGATGTGTCTTTCTAATTAAAACTCTTGCCAAACCGAAAAACTTTGGTGAAATAGAGAGAACTTTAAAATGGTAACCTTGAAAAGTAAAACTTGAACGAGCCGACTAACAAGAGCTCAACTATTCGATATGTCACATCATTCCTTTATAAATTAGTTTTCATTCTTTTATTCTTATCAGACTGTTAAAATTAAACGGTTTCTATTCACTTCTATGTTTCTGCGTGCATGACGCTTTGTTGTTCGGAATTTTTGGATAAGAAATTGTCCAATATCTTTGAAATGGGTAAAAAACTTTATTACCCTCTTCAATTTTTGCATACTTCATCAAATTTGCAAAGAGAACTTTTTATAGAACTGATAACCAACCGGTTTCCAATTAGAATAATTGTCTAATCTTCCCATAATTTGAACTCACCCGTATTTTTAATCAAATTAATATCTCCGTAAATTTTAGATATGAATCTATTTCATATCTAAAATGAATCCAATTCAAGAAAAAAAGGTGGAGTATATTCTCTAAAATGTTCTATTTAAAATTTACCTTACTTCGGGCAAACTGGTGAATCTTTATCTACTAGAATTTCCCATCATAACTATAATATTAGCAGAGGTGAAATAAACAGCGTTTTTTTACATTTATTTGAAAATAACCACCCTTTTGACTGGAATTTTGCAAAATTCCTTAATTATTCCGCTGATTTCACAAAAAAGAAATATTGTCGAGTGTTCCTTAATTGGCAACTTATCCAAAATAAACATTTCACCTTGCTTATTTACACTCGCTCCTGTTTTAAAAAACTTTTACTAAATGAAATAAATCCACAATGAAGACTTTTGTCACTATTTATTAGTGTAATATCGTTCGCATTGCATCCCCATCCACGTATCTTTTTTGTGCCTGTGGATTAACTCTTAGCCTTAAATGATTTCGAACTAATTACAGGTATAATCCTTTAAAAAATTTTTTTTCAACCACCATATTCCATTCATATACATGGCGTTGCTGTGTGTATATCGTTGTAGGGAAGCCCATGTATGTTTAGTTGCCTATTGTTCTTTTTCCTGTCATTTTTCAGTCTTGTTTTTCTGTTTTTTTCCCATTGGTCTGTAATATGTAAAGGGCGTTTCATTCGTATGTTTGTACCCTATATAAGGTTTTCTTCTCCAATTTCATGTTATTCCTTGGAAGTGAACTTTCAAATATAGTTCGAAAGTGCTTAAATTCATATTTTCATTTTCCTGTGGGTTAATATATATATATATATATATATATGTGTAAATATGTAAAAATTGGAACATCCTTTAGAAACCTCGATTTTAGTATGTAAATTAAAGCCAGAACCAGTAATCGGAACATATATAATTTGGAACCTTTCGAACATTAGCTATGTTCATCTTCACCCTATAATGGATTAAAACAATATGAAAGCAAGTAAGTTTGGAAGGCATAAAGAAAGATATATGTATTAAGGACTGATAATAAGTTGAATTTGAGAGAAAATAATGAAACAATGTAATAATGAATATTAGAGTTTAGTAAAACTTTCAAGAAAACAATGCAAAAATTACCTAGAGAGGACAATACGAACTTACAAATTAAAACACTGCAAAATTATAAAACAAACAAAAAATTAAAAATTATAATTAAATAAATAAATGAACACTTACCCACTTGAGAGAAGGACAAGAATCGAATGATTTAATATGTGGGAAATTTCAAATGAGCTAAACATGGGAGCTGTTTAAAATAACTGAAATAAGGTTAACTTACTAATAGAACATTATAATTATCGGGTTATTGAGTGAGTTGTTATTATATTTTAGGTAAAAATAAATTAGGTAAAAACAAAATAAATTAAGATATTTGAATTAATAGATGTAAAGTGGTTTGGATGACTGACTCGAATTTAATTCTAGATTAAGCATTTGAATAAGTAAAGAATCCAAAATGTTGAAATCTACGGATTTATCCGCAAAAACCAAATCTTTGAAATTTGAGGAGGACAATAATGATGTACAGTTATCAGAATGATTCCTTATTGCAGAGAATTCCGGTTTAGCATTTAGTGTGTCTGTGTAGTGGGAAACCCCCTTATGTTTGCAAATCCTCAGCTTTAATTGTAGCGTAGTTTTACCTAAGTAGCGAGTTTGGCAACTCGCACACGTAAATTCGTAAACAAGTGAGGACTTAAGTAGCAACAGTAGCTTCTCCTTATGAGACAAGTAGGTTTTAGGAGAGATAGTATTAATTGTGATACAGTAGAATTTGATTTGGGGATAAATTTTAGCTAATAATTGTTGTAAGTCTAAGATGAGTTGTTGGTCAGCGATCCTGTGTTGGGTATTTTGAGATATATTTTCCCTTTCAATATATTAGATTTGACAAGAGGAATCACGTGTATTTTATTTAGGAAACTTTTAATAAATTTTTCGAGAAATGATGCTGGAAATCAGTTAAATTTACAAAATTCTTTCAGATAAGACATCTCTTTATGAAAATTTTTCCAGTCAGAGCATATTCTGAAAGCACGGTTCATTTTGCAGCTTACAGATGAAATTTTGAAGAAGATTGGTAAACTCGTGAAATAATTAGTGCCAAGCAGAGTGGATGTGGGTTTTCTATATACTAAGGTGGAAATTTTGTTTTTTACCCGGGTAATCTCAATGTCCATAAATGAAAAATAATTATTAGTTTCGTGCTCCAGTATAAATTTTAGGTTATGATACTGGGAGTTGATGTGATTTAGAAACTTACAATAATTATTAGATAAAGCTTATCCACAAAGAAAATTCTACTGTATCCCAATTAATACTAACTTTCTTAAAACCTACTTGTCTCATAAGGAGAAGCTACCCTTGCTACTCAAGTGCTCACTTGTTTCCCAATTTATGTGTGCGAGTTGCCAAACTCGCTAATTAGGGTAAAACTACGCTACAATTGAATCTGAGGATTTGAAACATAGAGGGCTTTCCCACTACACAGACACACTTATTGCTAAACCGGGATTCTCTGCAATAAGGAATCATTTACATAACTGTACATACATCATTATTGTCCCCCTCAAATTTCAAAGTTTTGGTTTCTACGGAAAAATCCGTTGATCTCAAAATTTTGGAATCTCTACTTATTCAAATGCTTAATTTAGAATTAAATTCGAGTCAGTCGTGCACATCACTTTTCATCTATTAATTCAAAAATCTTCATTTTAATTTGTTTTATGATTCTTTTTGCCTAAAATATAATAACAACATACTCAATGACCCGATAATTATAATGTTCTATTATTTGGTTAACCTTATTTCAGTTATTTTAAACAACTACCATGTTTAGCTCGGTTGAAATTCCCCACATATTAAATCATTCGATTCCTGTCTTTCTCTCAAGCTGGTACGTGTTCATTCATTTATTGATTTTTTTTTTGCTAGTTTTCTCAGTTTGTTTTATAATTTTGCAGTGTTTTTCTTTGTAAGTTCGCATTGTCCTCTCTAGGTAATTTTTGCATCGTTTTCTTGAAAGCTTTACTAAACTCTAATATTTATTATTACATTGTAGCATTATTTTCTCTCAAATTTAACCTATTATCAGTCATTTATACATATATCTCTCTATGTATTCTAAGCTTGATTGCTTTCATATTGTTTTACTTCATTATAGGCTGAAGATGCATATAGCTAATGTTCGAAAGGTTCCAAATTATATATCTTCCGAATACTGGTTCTGGCTTTAAAATATATATATATATTATATATATATATATATATATATATATATATATATATATATATATATATATATATATATATATATATGCGAAATACTCGCAAAGTATCGCGTGAGTAAGCAATAAAGGCAACAAAGCCCACAGGAAAAATTAATACGAGGATTCAAAGTACTTTAGAACATTATTTCGAAATAAAGTTCAAAAGTACTTAGAATCCTCGAAATCAACCGACCTGGGTTTAAGTCCCGGCCAGGAATTTTCAAAACATTTTTCCCCTGGCGTTATTTCTGTCTTCTCGCTAAAAGACCACCTTCACTGTGCCACCCTCTGCTCCCTTTGATTCTGGATTCTTCAAATGTTACTCTCTCTTGCCTTTAAATAACTCCGGTTTCTTGTCTCATTTGCTCATTTGCGTCCAATTGTTCTTCCTCTTGTATATATATATATATATATATATATATATATATATATATATATATATATATATATATATATATATATGCGTGTGTGTGTGTGTGTGCGTGTATCAGTTTGTGTTTGCGTCTGTATGTCTTTGTTATATCGAACAATAAAAACAGGGGCATTCTAACCTTGTTTTCCTTTCCCCTTATTTTTATATCTTTCTATCGCACTTTGGGTGCTATAACTTCCTCGAGAAATCTTAAAACAAAACCTATAAAAGTGATGGAATTTTCCCTTGGAGGGTAAAATTCTAAAACATCGCTCGAAAGGGATGAAATTTAGTTGAGTTCAAAGTAATTTTTGTGAAGTAAAGAAGAGAAATAAATGCCGACAAGAAAAGAACGAAAGAAGTATGTTTATTTATGTTTGCTTGGGTGTGTGAGACAAAGAAAGAAAAGTTAATATGATGGCCTGAAGAATGTATCCATACATCCTCTCCTCCAGAGAGATTAGACCCTAAATCTATTCTCGAACTTTATAATAATTGCTCTCTTTATTGCCAAACTTTAGCAAATTCATCAACGGGAGATGTACTGAGAGATAGAATGGAGGATTTGATATACATTGGTGCATCTACTCTTTCCTTGACCGAGATATACTCCCACGTTTGGTAAATGGACAATTAAGTGGAAGCACCAAATTAGTGAGCCATAAAACCCAGATAGCAATGGCAAAAATTAAAAAGATATCTATCTAGACATACATATATATATGCCAGATAAGAAATGGGAAAAATAAAGGTAATACCAAGAGCATTTGTCGTAATTAACAAAAACACCTCCAGGGATAAAAACAAAAGAGTTTTATCTGTTCTATTAAGCCACCTCTAATTTGGAAGTACAATCAGTTTTGCAATTAGGATATAAGTAAACGAGATATGAAGAAAAGTGTTTTATTATTATTCAATATAACTACCCTCGACTTCAATGCACTTACGCCACTTGTCTCTGAGGCTTCTAATTCCCAACAACCAGAAAACTCTAGACTGCTCTTCAATCCACTCCTGGATGGCGAGTTAGACATCTTCATCGTTTCCAAACCGGCGTGCATGCAGTGCAGCCTTGAACTGCTGGAATAAAAATTAGTCACTGGGAGATCTCAGTGATGGACCGACGTTTCATCACCTGTCACTATGCGTGACTCTAACACCGCCGGGTCTTGGTTGTAGAGAAGCAACAGCTCCTCTGAACTTTGACGACGTTGAAATCGATCATGGGACGTGAGGGTTATAGGGACCCAACGGTCATGGCTAAATTGTCATGTATGATGTTCATAACACTTCCATGTGATATTCCAAGTTCTCTTTCGATTTCTTCGACCTTCACCCCTCGATTTTCGAGGATCATCCTCTGCACACCGACCTCATTGTCCTCCTTGGTCACTTCTGACCGGCGTCATGGACGGGAGTCAACTTCAAGGAACTCACGACAATGCCTGAACTCCCTATTCCAGCGAGCTATGGTTACATAGGAAGGGGCAGTGTCAGTGTATACTGCAACCATGCGTTCATGGATCTCTTTTGCATTCTTGCCCTCCTTGGTCAAAAATTTCATCAGTGTGCGGTGCTCAACCTTTTCCATTGTTAAAAAATTTGTTACTGACGATGTGCGATCAGCTACTGCTTCTTAAATAGACGAGGTAGAGGCGTGCGGCTGCAGGTCCTGGCTTGCCATAACTTGTCCTAACACTCCCACAAACAACCATCTCCCTTCCTCTGTTTTGCCTTACCGATTCGCAAAACTTTTTGACCGCCTCTCGTATACATATATTTGCCGTGATTGATAAGTTTAAAAAAGCAACTGGAGTTCATATTACCTTATCCCAAGCACGTGATGTACACTTCTATTTACTTCAATATATAATTGTAATAATTTAAAAAATGATATTGCATAATTTAATTTAAGAACAGAAGAAATGAAGGGTTCTACAAAAAGATAAACAAGAGCCTCTTCTTGGCAGCTCCTGTTCCTATCACCCAGTTTAGTCTGACCTAGAATCATTCTCAATAAATTTATCTAATCTATTCTCATACGCACCAAAGAGGATTCTTCCCTAACATGAAAGGTGAGCCTATTCCATTCATCTAGCACTCAATTTGTAAACCAATTTCCCCTGATCTTATTTTAAACCTGAACTTGTCCAGCCTAAGACCATTGTACGTGTACTATCCCCTTTGCTAAAATTCAGAACTTTACCTATATCTTATCATTAATAACTATTTACGCACTCGATGAATTAAATCAATTCCCCTGGGACTCTTCTCCTTTCTAAGGTATAAGGATTTGGTTTCTCAAACTTTTCACCCTAAAGTAAACTTTTCAACCAATTAATCATCTTAGCCATGCTTCTTTGCATAGACTTACATAAGCATACTATATTATAGTGATCAAAATTGCACTGCATAGTCAGGATGAGGAATATCTAATGCCAGATACAATCTTCGAATGATGTCAGCACTCCTATTTCTTACACTTCAACTAATAATTCCCCATCCAATAATATCTTTATTCGTATCACTTATGCACTGCTTTCTAGACCAGACTTCACAAGTTACTAGGAGCCTTTACTATCTTTTTCATTCTCACCTTCATAAATCTCACCCATTTAGTTTATAATTATTCATTGGATTACACTTACCTTACTAAGTACATTAAACTTGCCAATGTTCAATTCCATTTGCCATTTCTCTGCCCATTGGTAGAGTATGGTTAATTCATTTTTTAATACTTCAGTATCCGTGTCAGATCTTATAATTTTGCATAAGATGGTATTATAGGCCAATTTGCTCAGGTTGTTTCTTATACCTAAGTCCAAAAGATTAATAAAAATCAAGAATAACAACCCTCCCAACATGCTCTTATGCAACCCTACTAGTAACTTCTCCCACTCAGACTTAATCCCGTCTATGCTAACTCTTTGCTGTCTTTTAATAAGCTACGATTTCTCCAATTCTGTTGGTACAAAGATAGACTCTAACGATTTTCTAAATAGGCATACTAGTGGCTCAATTAAAACAAAATATTCATCAGGGCCCTGTGCTTTACTAAATTGGATTCTCCCTATTTCTTTCGACAGGATCTTATTTGTTATTAAAATATCGTCTAATTTCTGTTTATATTTACTCCTGAAAAGCAAGGTCTCCTCAGGAACAAGTAGAGTATTCTCAAGGGTAAATACTGAAAGAAAATATGTATTTATCATCATATTTCATCACTATCACTCACAATTTTAACTATCAGATATTTGGGGTTTTTCCCCACTTCGGAAGTTTTTGATTATATATATATATATATATATATATATATATATATATATATATATATACATATGCAGTTAAGGTAATGGCATTATTAGACAACTACATTGCTTCAGGTCCAGCGGGCAATCCTATCCTCCTCGAACTGAAAGAATACACTTAAGAATGGTTCATCCACCAGCCCCCCCAAACTGGTTTCAAAGTCACCCCTATATGTCGCCTTGCTTACTGTCATAGAAAACTGTTATTATTATTATAATGACAGCGTTGACTTAGCCAAATCGCTCAAAAGATGCAAAAATATCCAAGAAAAATTGGCGGTTTAAGGTAATGGCATTATTAGACAACTGCTCTGCTTCAGGTCAATCGGGCAATTCTATCCTCCTCGAACTGGAAGACTACACTTAAGGATGGCCCATCCACCAGCCTCAAAAAACTGGTTTCAAAGGGGTGACTTTGAAACCAGGGAAATCCAATCTTCTTACGCGTATGTTTGGATCTTCGTCGAAGATTAGAAAAGTGTGTCGAGATTGCATACCAAAATGCAGAAGTTAATTTAGAAAAAATATCGGACGTACTTCAATGTCAAATAGAAGGAGAGGAAGTTTAAGCCTGGTGATAAGGTTCTATTCCTACTTCTTACGGAGAACAACAAACTTCTAACCCAATGGAATGGCCCCTTCCTAATTCTCGAAGCGCTAGGACCTGTCGATTATTTATTTAAGACGCCAACAGGAGAGAAGCTGTTCTATGTCAACATTTTGAAAAGATATCACTGCCGCGTGTGTGTCAATAACATTGTTACCCCCGACGAAGAGACAGCTTTGGAGGCCGACTAAACTACGGATGTCCTGAACGTTGTACAGGCCGTGTGCGTCGAGTCGAACAGGATAGGGATAACACACTACCCGCCTTGCCAGGCTCCCTCCATTCACCCCCGCTAGTTTGGATATCAATAAGCGGCTAACTCCCGACCAAACTAGCCAGTTGCAGCTTATTTCAAGCAAATTTGAGGACGTTATTTCTGAGACCCCTGGGTGTGCTATTAACTTCGAGCATGATATAATCCTCACTACACCAAGAACCCGTTCGAGCAAGACCTTACCCCTTTTCCAATTTATTTAACAAATACCTTTAACGCCGAGGTTAACAATCTGCCCAACCTCCATATCATTGAACCTTCCATGTCAAATTATTGTTCCCCAATAGTTATGGTACGAAAACTAGATAATTCTTACCGCATTTGCATAGATTTTCGCAAATTTAATTCCGTGACTGTTTTCGATGCAGAACCGATTCCTTTAATTGAATGAAATCTTCATTTGTTCGAAAAAGCAAAATTTATCAGCAAACTATTACTATGTAAAGCATATTACCAGGTACCCCTGAAAAAGGGCGTAAGGGAATACACCGCATTCCCCCCTGACAAAGGACTTACGCAGTTCCACCGCCTTTCTTTCGGATTAATGATGGCCTGCAGTAATTATAATCGGATAATGTTCAGAATTTGGGACGGACTGGATAATGTTATCTTTTACTTTGACAACATTTATGTTGCCACTTGTAACTGCGACTAACACTTGGCCTCCCTTTAGGCGCTCTTAAGCCGTTTGCGAGAGCCGGCTTACGGTAGGCCCCGGTAAGTGCCACCTCTCATATGATTCGATTCAATATCTGTGTTCTCACATTGGTAACGACTAAGTTAAGCCCCAAGAAGACAAGGTCCGGACGATAGTTGACATGCCCCTCCTGGGTACAAAGAAATAGCTCCGTTCTTTCATGGGGTCTGCCTCATTTTATAGGAGGTTTGTCCCCAATTTCGCGTCTTTGGACGCCCAGCGTGCGAACTACTCAGGAAGAAGTCCCTAGACCATTTCCAGCAACTAAAGGGTAAATTGGCATCTGCCCCAATCCTTAGGTTACCTGACCCTAGTAAGTCCTTTGGGATCCGAATGGATGCGACAGGGAGAGTCACCATGTGGCATTTGCGAGTCGCAAATTACTCCCACGTGAGAGGATTTATTTTGTAATAGAAAAGGAAGCTTTGGCTATTATTTGGAGCGTGCAGGAGTGTCCTGGCATACCTCCCTAATATCCAACATCATAATGGACGAGTAATAAGATGGAGCTTATTATTGCAGGAATTCCAATTTAAGATAATGTATTTAAAAGGGTCGGAAATTGTTTCGCTGATACCCTTAACCGTAATCCATTAGGTGACAACCACAGATAAATTTTAATTGTAATTGCTCCATAGTCATTTGCCCATCTGGTAATTATTATAACCGCCAGCTAGATATTAGCTTATATTCAATTATTTCTGTTATGTTCTTATTTTTCTCGATGTGTACGTCTATGACGCACATTGCCCTTGTATATATAAAATTAGTATTTAAAAGCCTGGTCCAGCACCCTTTTATGTCCAAATGTACCACTGTAATCTTTCTGTGATTAATTAAAATATATCAGTGAATATCCATTTTATTCTTATTTCTTAGCTTTGTATAGTTTAGTGTATAAATATTATTTACATTTTTTAATTATGTCCCCCTTAATGTTCTTATTATCGGCCATTATTAATTTCCTTTTCCGTAAATATGTACACACACACGGGTAGAATTAGCTCGTACACTTGCTTCACGTCAGGTCAGGAATTCACTTTTTTCCGCTTAACCCGTTGACCCCTCGCGTGAAAGACTCCGCTCTCCCAAGTCGTTTGTCTTAGTAGGAGATGTCACCTTTCTCCCCTAACTCAGAAAGTGCCATCATTTTGGATGGAAGGGATGTAGCAGAATGAGTTCGAAGGGTGACTAGGTGCACTTCTGTACCTCACGTGGTCCTAAAATCACTGCATGGAGCTGTGAAAGCATGGCTGAACCAGGGTAAGGATGCAGCCTACGCCGTTATCACACGCCCCAGCAGTATTTGCCTATGGACCGAGTTCATAGGCAACCTTTCAACAAATATTCTTGCCTTCTGTCCGAATGATCGAAGTCAGTTCGACATTCCAAGCCAACGTTATCACAATTCCCTCTTCCCCTGAAGAAGTCGCCGACTCACCCCCCTTTCCCAGCGGCGATTTCGATTCGAGTCAAAGACTAAATCGATCTGTAAACTCTGCCATAGTCAATTGGCAAATATCCGACAAGGATTCCCAACTAAGAAGGCTCTACGAGTACTTCCTCATTTGAAGCGAGAGGTGACCCGACTTCTTCCGTCTCATTCATCGTAACACAACTAGCCCCTTTTCTACAACGAGCACGTAAAAAAGTGTATCCGTTTACGTCTCCAGTTGGATCTAAAATCTGGCTAACCCAATCGATCCATTATTTGTGTGAACGCCTCAGTTTTAATTCCCCCTATAAATCACCAAACTGAATCTGACCTCTTTAATCCCATAATTAACCCACCTGTATCTCTGTATGTCTGTGCGACCATTCCTTTAAACCTAATATTTGTGTAAATATAAATATCATTTGTTGTCAGTAAAGATATATTTTCGTCTTTTGCAACCCCAACGCGTACTAGCTACCTGCTAATCTTTGGCAACTTGCCCTTTTAAATATTTGTTTATAAAAAGGGACTCCATCACGACTGGACTCATAACAACTGCACTATTTACTAACGGTCTTCAACCAACTTCGTCCTAAAACCCTATAGTACCTACGTATATATATATATATATATATATATATATATATATATATATATATATAGAGAGAGAGAGAGAGAGAGAAAGTCTCGCCATTCCACGACACTCTTCCTAATTAACTTTACAGCCTATGCTTATACTTTCCTCCAAACAATTACTTAACAATCTCACAGCCTTGTGACTCAATTTATTCCATCCATCGCATAAAAATCCTTCCTTCCAAAAAACTAAGTTCATGTATCTAAAAACACGAGCCACAATACTATCAAGTAATACTTTTACGCTTTCATTTATTCCAACTGCGCGCGAGATACATTAACTGTACTCTAAGCCGAGGTAATAATCCTGACACAACCAACTTTCTACTACTCTGACGAAACTTTCCTTCAAATCCTTGTACCTAGAAACTAGTGACACTAACATAATTTAACCTATGTCATTGACTTGCACATCTAAAACAAAAGCTGCTTTCCTTACAGTTTAATCCATTATCCTATAAATTCTCTACATACATCCGCTACACTTGCTCCTGATAAACAACCCATCATCATACTCTTTCGCTCATGTTTACAAATAGTCCTCTCTAAATACCTAACCTTTGAATCAACAACCTCACGCACTTCATTTTCTTTACCTCACCCTCCCCTTTTTCCTAAGGCACTGTACCTCTTACTAAAAATAATTGGCACAGATCTACCCTCTCTCTAACTAGGTCAACCATCCCAACTCCCTCAACAGTAGCATCATCATTTCCACCTGGAACAGGAGTTGCCTCAGTAGATACCTGATTTCTTGCTTACTGTCCTAACCTCCACTTACTACGCTCTTCACAAGTACTACTTCAATCAAATGTAAATGGGCTAACCTTAACCTCCCCACAATTTCGCTCTGGCCTAGAGCTTAGATTCTTCCTTATTTTAGTGACTATATCCTCCAGCCTATCTATTCTTTCCAAATCCTGCTCTCTGTCGTCAACCATCACCCGCACACCCTGCCGCAGCCCACAGAGAAAACAAGCAGTCCCCACTCCTACCATTCCACATTAAACACAAATATCCGAAGTCTCACGCTCACCCTGTGTCATCCACCTTTCTCTCATCTCAATACACTCATCCATTACAACATGAATAAGGTTTAAAAAATAAAAACCACCATGGCTTATATAAAGTAATAGACTCATGAAAGTGAAAGAGTAACACTAAATCACAAATTAAAGAACAGTAAATCACTATAGAAGTTAACTTCGTTACCACATCCAAACAACGCAAAACATCTATCTTCCAAACAAAGAAAAAATAATAATAAATATGTGTTTCAAACAAAAAGACAAGAGCAAACATTCACTGAGAAAGCCAGGTAAAGAAGTTAATTGGCAGTTAGAAGTGTATATTTAATATATATGTACATATATATATATATATATATATATATATATATATATATAGTACAAGAGAAAGATAAAATTGGATGCGAATGAGCAATGAGAAAAGAAACCTGAGTTTTTTAGAGGCCAGAGAAAGGGACATTAGGAGAACTCAGAATCAAAGAGAGCAGAGGGTGCATAATGAAGGCGATCCTTTACCGAGATTACAGAAATAACGCTAGGGCAAAACAGTTTTTGAAAATTCTTGGCCGGGACTCGAAAAGGGGCTGCTGATTGCCGGTTAGATGTTCTACCGCTAAGCTACCAGACACAGTAACTATATTTCACCAAAAGCGTTACCCTATCAAACCCATTATCTCTCGAAGCTAGGAACCTCCAAGAAATTTTCCTACCACATCCACTTACCCGCTTACAATTTAAAGGCTCATGGTCTATCTCACATACAAAGAAAGACCAACTTCAAGTTTTGCAGTATTTTCTGCCTTTAAAATAAATTTGAAGACAGAAAGAAAGATGCAGAACTCTTGTATACATGAGTATATTTACATATAGTACAAGAGAAAGAGAAAATTGGACGCGAATGAGCAATGAACAAGAATCTGGAGTTTTTTTAGAGGCAAGAGAAAGGGACATCAGCAAAACCCAGAATAAAGGAGAGTATAATGCGGCACGATAAAGGCGATCCTTTACCGCGAAGACAAAAATAACGCCAGAGGAAACAAGTTTTTTGAAAATTCTTGGTCGGGACTCGAACTCAGGTCTGCTGATTGCCGGTCTGATGCTCTACCGTTAAGTTACCAGGCACAGTACCTATATTTCGCCCAAAGCGTTATCCGATCTTACTCTGTATCTCCCTAAGATAACAACCTCCAAGGACCACCGTTAGAGAAAGCCCCTTGGAAATACCCTTCTATTATTTCAAGACAGCGTGATCCAGCGTGAGAATTTTAGAAAATCTATGAGGCATTCGTCACTCGCTTAATCACCTCTCCCATCTGTTTGTTTTCAGACGTCGATCTCACCCCCATCCCCTCCCCTGCGAGGACGCCGTGAGCGGCCATATTGAACCTACCCCCATATCGTGAGGCGAGTTTGATCGTCTGTAACGACACGTTATTAGGCATTGTGTTTGCTTAGACTGGCACCAAGAATCTCTTAAGGACCGCAGGACCATGAGGTATCTAGCAGAGTAGCCATCTTGGTAGTTACCCCAAAACTCAACATCTCTGAAGAGATTGAGAGCTCGATATCCATTCCATCCTAACTGACGTCTGATTCCCGTGATCCCCCGTAACTCGTCGTCATAGGTCGTAGAAATTCTCGTCTGTAGAACTACCATCGTTAGGCTTTGGCCACTGTTCAAAGGTAAGCTATCGAGCCCATTTCTTCCCTAAGAATTGTGCGGCCATCTCATCTTCACCACACCTTCAGAATTCCCATTCTTCGAGAATGAGAATCCCTGCCGCTCGCCGGAATCGTCTCGAGTCGAGATTACCTCTCTCTGGAGCAGAGAAAATCTCATTTTTCTTCACGAGTTAATCCAACCTCATCTTCGAGTGCTCCGAGTCAGGACTCCCCGAAGTATCTTCTTGAAGACCTGCGCCTTTGTCTTCCACCTCAATTCGCCCGCGCTTGATGCTAAAGCGATCGTGTATGGTCATCCCCAGATTACTTCTTTAATCTTCATTTAATCCATTTAACTACCATAAGTAATTTGTTCACCCTTTTGTATATGTATATATATATATATATATATATATATATATATATATATATATATATATATATATATATATATATATATATATATATATATATATATAAATAATTTCCCCCTTTTTCAATATATATTAAATTTATATTTTAGGGTATTGTCTTTATATATCCTTTGAACTGCAACTTGGCATTCAATTAATCTAAACTCGCTCAACTGTAAGTCGCACTCTTTGTTAATCGCCCAGGCATATATCCAGCGGCCTATGGTCAGCTGTCTGCCTTTGCTTGTGTAAGACTCTTAGCGCCAAGCTAGTCTACACATGTATTCCTCGACAATATCTTTATATATATATTTATATATATACATATACATATATATATATATATATATATATATATATATATATATATATATATATATATATATCGTTGAATTGGGGTTCTTTTATTTAAAATATATGTGAAACTGTAAACACTACGATTTAGTCAAAGCTAAAGTATAGGGCATTTATCGTACAACGAGAACTCGTCGTGACTGTTTCCTAATAAAATGACCGTTACTCGGCCGAAAGATAGAAGCCTATCAAAAAGTAAAGAGCAAATCAGGATAGGAGGTGATTATTTGTTTCAACTGAAAACTTGATTAACAACCCTTACGTGGAAGGTGAATAAGTGTTATTTGTTCGGATAATGTTCAAACAGTATTTTCATTCCCTACCTGTGAGGATAATTAAAATGTTTTGTTACTAATTATTTCATCGTGTACTTATAAAAATTTAATAACATTTGAAAGTATACCTTTATATTAGGATTCTTGTTAGGTTTATAAACTGAAAATATTTAACCATTGACTAGATGTCAGATTAAATTTTTGAACTTTAAAACCTGGATTTTGTTTCTACAGGGACAGATTGTGCACAGTTAGGGAGTGAGTTATCAGTTTTTAGTATATATTCCGAGCATTTATTTAGTCACGACAGTAGCTGTCAAGGATTTAAACCGAGATACCTCTATATTAATTGGTCGCTCTCTTCTGCCTTAATGACCAACGAAAATAACGACTGAATTGCTTCCACCTCCAGAATCAGCCTCGCCTTCTGAGCAAAGATTAAACAAGGAAATATTTCAAAAGTTTGTATTTCCAATCCAAACCTTAATTTCCTGAGCGTTATCAACAGTGCCTACTGTCAGTGGGGAAATTCCTATAATAAAAGTGTTAATAGAAAAATAGGTGAAATTTCGTGTGAATCAACAATTTTTAACTTACCTAATTATGGAATAAACATTTGTAATTACCATACGTATAAAACCACTAATATAAAACTATAAGGCCAGTGCAAGTTTACCTACCTAGCCAGAGGGAACGAATTTATCGTGGCAAGGGTCACAGTAGGGAAAGGGGAGGAAAGGACACAAAATGAAATACCTAAACCACACCCTCTGTTAATGTAGGCCAGACCTATACTATGCTGGTCCATGTGGCTACAAGATATATTGTCAGAAGTATGATCCCTGGCTACTGTCCTTTGAACATACCTGGTGTAAGATGGGTTCGAAAATAGCGGGAAATAATATGATAGCTGCATCGACCAGCCATCAGACCAACGACTTTCTTCTACTCTACTGAAACCAACACTAATGAGTCTGAAATAGTTTATTACGTCATGTATTTTTTAACAATATAAACTGCTAAATTTAATTTTAACAAACTTAATTTTTATTTGGTTCATATCTTACGTATGAAAAAGGTAAAAAATGAATTAACAAGATAAAAATACGCAAACAAATCGCGAACTGCCGCAAAGTGAGTAGAAAAACAAATTCTATGCTAACTGCAAGATTAGAACAAATGGTAGAACCCAACGTATATCTTTCTCTACAAGCGTGCCAACATTCGTTGAACTCTTCATCGTTGCATATAAAACACGCCTACTTGAAGAAGAAAACTCATTTATTCCATTGAAAATATGAAAAAAAAATTTCTAGCGAGTAGTGGTTGAAAGCCAAAGAATATGTGCTTGCCAAAGCTCTGTGGAAATTATCCGACCCTGAGCATCTGAGAGGAGGAAGCCGTAGACTGAGGTTGATAGTTGTTCATGTTGCAGAATATAGCAAGAATGTTAAAAAATATGATCATTACAAAGACGAGCAGATAGAATCATTTCTCTATCTCCAATTGAAGGCAAGTATGTTATATTTGTGGAAAACAAGATATTTTTCAAGGGAATGCTATAAAAAAGGAAGGGACCAATGGCGCAAAGGGAAATTTCGAAGGAGAACTTTAGGAAACTAAGTGGAAAAGGAGCAAAGCACAAGCAAAACTACTTCCCTTCCAACTCCAAGGACACTAGGAAAGTAGCTTATAGTGTTTGCGGCCAAGAGAGACACTGGGAAAGTGAGTGCCCACGAGGGGGAAATTTTCGTCAGAGAAAGTGAAAAAAGAGTAAAAGGTTTTCGGTACAGCATCAAGACTTTTCAATTCACAGAGGTACCCGTCGGACTAAAAAGTCCTCCACTGGTATTTTAACTGCTTCCAGGGTGAAATTAGTTTGTTTGCAAATCCACAAATCAAAATGTACTTTTCATTAGAGTCAATTTATGTTTTGGATATAAAGTTAAATATCAAGGTATACTTCCAAAACAAGATAAGAAAGCAGCTCTTAAGGCTTAGCCTTGACTGTGAATATTCAAAGCTCTCGATAGTTTGCTTGGTTTAGTCTATTTAATCTTAAATTTACTAAAATTATACTATCACACTCATTCCTCTTACAAGACTTTAAAGAAGTAAAAGAAGCGTTGCCAACAGTAAAATTGTAATCAGATGACCTCGAAAAATTGATTTTTAATAATATAAAAGAAGTTATAGTAATAAACACGGTTTTACTACGCTATAAAGAATTAAAGCAAATCCTTTTAACTTCAGGCCCGTCTGATTATGGAGTCTAAAATATTTGCAACAATTATTTAAGGGGCAATAATGAATAGGAGGATCCTTAGAAAGTATACCTAAGGTAAAAAACTTAAACATTCGTCGTTTACAAAACACTTACTCCATTTAGCTCTTTCAGAAATCATTTCAAATACTTATTCGAAGTTATTAATTGATAAAAAAGATGGTGTCTTTGTTGCAAAAACTTTTTTAACTATTTCTTTGAATTCAGTTAACTTTGATGAAGAGCAAAAATAGTTGCACGCTTTTTATTCGAAAGAGGTATTTTTCAAATTGAAAAAGATTAAAGCATTTATTTTTTAGCCAACAAGTTAAGAAACAGATAGTAATTATATATTATTCAGTTATCACATATTTATCATCCCTTTACCCTTTTGATCAAATAGCAGAGATCCGGAGACTGAAACTAATCCCTTCCACAAACAATACAATACCAGTGCGCGATTTTAGATTCAGCCAGTAAGTGCAGATTTTGTCATATTATTTGGGAAAAGTTGATTTTTATAAACATGAAATAACACTGTACAACAAATTTTAGTGTCAAGAAAAAAACATAGATCACATGTCCATTTTATTTTGAAGTTGAGTGTGCTGAATTCGAATTTTCTAAAAAAATATTCCCATCACGTAACATTTTGTTGTAACCGATTTCCACGATACCATAAATGTATTTCGCTTACAAAGTCTGATTAAATGTGTTCATCGTAATTAATCCATGAATATATAATTAATCAGCCTTTTTTGTTAACATGATATAATGTATTAACCGACATTTTAGTATTTACTGCTTCGTTTGTGATATCTCTCAGGTTTGTCAGGCTTCATGTTCCAGCCGAAGTGATCCAACATAGCAGGGCTCCATTTTCCGTTATACTGGTTTTCCATCGACGGTATATTTTGATGCAACCTCTCTCCATGTTCATCACTAAGATCTCCCGCATTCTCTGGGAAGAAGAACAGATGAGAATGAAGAAAGTGTGTCCTAAATCACATATTGCATCCGAGATCTTGCCGAGCCGCTAACTGTTTCATCCACTGTCACCTTGAAGTCTTCATCAGCTATAAGTTGACAGATCTGAGGGCCTACGAATATGCCTTCTTTAATAATGGCATCACTTATTTTAAGGTAAATCGCTTTGAGGTGCTGGAAGTATCGATTGATATGTTGCAGTGTTTTGCTAAATTGCTTCATTTGGGGTAGTTTTATATACAGTGGTTGCAAAATGATTTTCTCCTTCTTAGCTAGTGGCTCATGAATTAAATAAATGCGTCCAGGCTTCAAAGTTTCCCGATGTGGCTCTTCTGAGCGTACTACTGTTCTAATATGGCCTTACTCTAACACTTGTAAAGGAAGAACATAAACTTGGTGTATTCAGTTTGTAGCCTATTAAGTAGGGCTAATACTTTCAGTCCACAAAATTAGCCACTCATGCTCCTTGTAACTTTGCAGGAAGGAATATGAGCAAGGTTCTTATACTTCTCTCTTAAAATGACTGAGTGTGCAGCTGGAACTAAGGGCATAGTGTTCCCAATGTGAAACAGAATGTTATTGATGCTGTAAGGGTATGCAACTATGAATAACTTCCACTCATTTGATTTCTAGGTCAGCTTAATCGCATTAAATAGGCCTCTGATCTTATTACAATAAGTCAAGTTGTTTTTAAAAATGAAGAAATGCTGTGGATCTGCAGAACACTCCCTAAATACTGTAATTTGAGCATGTTTATCCAACAAGTTGCATTGTTGCAGATGTGAGGCCAGGAGTTCACTCTATTGCTTAGTAAGTGTTAGATCACATACTGGATCATTGAGTTCCGGTTGGGTAATGAGGTGTGGTTTCTTGCTAGATTCAAGCTGCGTCACATATTTTGGTGTATCTTGAGATTCTAAATCGTTTGAGTTACTCGTGTCATCGCTTGGTAGTTCAGAGGGCGGATGTGGTACAGGAATAGGACATGAATGTCGAACTGGGCGAATAGTAGACTAAAGATCTTGATAAAGGATATAATTCTTGCCTTTTCTGTTGAAACTGCCGTAAATTAAAGAAAATCAGACAAAAAATAAGTAATACTAGCTGTCATCACTTATATAAATACAAAAAGGAAAACATACTATGTATTTTGATATTTTTAATTGATACATCTATTAAAAATAAATTAATGACTAGAAAAAAAAACACATTGAAATCCCAACTTTAATATCTGTTAAGCAGAAGTAGCAATCCGCTGATTGTTCCTTTGGCTCTCTCAGGACCATTGGTACGCCAAACATGAGTCCAGGACCTTTGCCTTTCATCCAGGCAAAAACGTAACTTGTACTCCTGAATTGAGATATGTAACTGATCTACATATATAACAGAAGCTGTCTGTAAATAAAAAAAACACTGTAGTATATGAAAAATAGTTTACTTATTAACAACAACAACATATAGTAAATAAAAAGTAAAAATAGGAAGTGCCTTCTCATGTGACGCAAGGTATCATGTAGCGCCATTCTTCGCTATCTTTGGCTTTCATGCTTAGATCTGTCACAGTCCATCTTCTGTTCATCTTTCCATTCGGATCCCCATGAACTTTTTCCTTTGTCTTCCTCTGGCTCTTCTTCCTTTAATTCTTCGCAGCAGGAAATCTCATTCTATTCCTCATGATCTCAGGATATGTCCTAAGACCTGCAGCTGCCTATTATTATTATTATTATTCAGATACTTCTCATTAATCCCCTCTCAAGTTATGCACGTTCAAATACTTGCTTATTTGTGTTTCTTGCTTCCATGGAATTTTTTGGATAGTTATAAAAAAACAAAATTTCTGTTGCTTCTAATTTCTTTTCCATATTCTTCTTAATCGTCCATGACTCAAATCCGTATGTTAAACTGACAAAACCTAACACTTTAACAAGCCAATACTTAATGTCATTCCCAAGCTTAGATTCGTTAATAAGTTTCTCATTTTGATAAAAGCCCTTTTTGCCAATATTATTCTTCTCCTTATTTCTTTCTCACAGCCTGCCTCTTCTGATACATTACTTTCTAGGTAATTGGATTCCCTGACTTGTTTGATTTGTCTTCCTCCAATATATACTCTTAGTCTTACACTCTCTCTTCGTTTTGTTACACCTAAGATCTCCTTTTTCTTAATATTTATCCGAAAACCCCTCTCTTCACCAGCGTGTCTTAGTTCATCCACAAGTCTTTTCAACATCTTTTGTGAGTCTGCTAAAAGAACTGTATCATCTGCCTAACGTATGTTGTTTACATTTCGCATCCAATATTCAGTAATTCCAGGCCCTCCAGATTTTCCATGCAACGAGAAGAGGGCGGGGAAAAGTACAAACCACTGGCTCACTTCTCTCCTTATGGCTATCCATATTGACTTCCTTTTTTCTATTTTCATGGTTGCTCTCTGGTTCAAAGACAAATTTGCAATTAAACTGATATCCTTGCAATACATTCAAATTATTCTAACTATTTTTACCAAGTCTTCATGTTTTCTGTGTTTACAGCAGAATTTCTTTTGTTGCCCCACCAAGAAATCTTGCAAAATTTCTACTTTTCGTCTATCGCCATCCGCTTTTATTAGCCCCAAAGGCTTGAATCTGTTTCTCACCTCTATTTCAAAGTCTAACCATTTCTCCTCATTCCTTAGGGTACTCTATTCTTTTCGTGGTTCTTGAAAATTTCCCTGTACTCTTTTTAGCCTCACTTTTATGTTTGCTATTACTGAAACCTGATTCCGTCCTTGTCCACAGTCAGCCCAGGGGTAAGTTCTACATTGATTTATTTAATTTCTGAAACTCGATTAATTGTGATATACATAGTCAATCTTGTTTCTTGTTGCACCTCCAAGGATCTCCAAAATCCGTTTATAACTTGTAGAGTTTTCAGTTTCGTCCCATTCGTGTTTGCCTTAAATCCCTACGGTACTATCACTTTATGGAACGTAAGTAAAATGGCAATTTACGAGAAACTGGACGGTCGCAGAAAGAGACAGATGTTATATTCTTGATTTACATAAAATATACCCCTAGATAAGGTTATTCAAATTTATGGATTTTTAGTCGCGGACGACTAACTCTACATCTCTCTATGTCAGGGAAGCGGTTGGTAGGGCCCATTTATGCTTTTTCTTGTTTTGGTAATAACATTGTAACTATATAGCTGATTCTAACGATATTTGAACCCCTACGTTGTTTTGCATTCTCTTTCGAAAAATATAATTTCCAAGGTCCTCTAAAGTTATTCGGGGAATTAATGAAAATCTTGAAGATCGTAAGATAATAAATCAGAATAAGTGGAGGACTTTTGCTCAGCAGACCTTGTTTTTCATTGTTGTACAGTGTAAGTTAGAGTTTCTCATAATTATTGATATCAGTTAAATTAAAAAAAGAAGAATGAAAAATATATATTACTCTCCAATCTGTTGCCCATGACTGTAGATCCATCTCTATCACATCTAGCAATAATGAGGTATATGAATATATATATATATATATATATATATATATATATATATATATATATATATATATATATATATATATATATAGTAGTGATCAAATTATTATGGATTTCTTGGCCATTCGTAAATTATCTGGGAAAAGGTTATATAAAGTTATTTTATTCACTAATAATCAATTTATTTTCCTCCCTATTGCAAATCATCCTTTCTTACATTGATTAATACTTGGTTTGACCTTCTTTACGTGCTTTAAGTGCTTTAACACGCTCTGGCATGCTAGTGCTTAAAGTTCTGCATAATTTCTTGATTCTCTCTGTGAAATCAAGCGTAGATAACACGTTTAATTAACTTTGCTTTGGTTTTATGGGAACTTTGTTTATTTCATTTTTTAGAGAATACCATTATCTCAATAGTGCCATGATAGCAGTCAATGCCATTTTGTGCACAGCATATCTTGACTGATCCCGCCGTGTCACAAGGAGTAACCACAAGGAGTAACAACAAGGAAAGCAGGTACCCTAGAAGACCTTACGGTCCATTCAATGAGGGTACTTTTGGAATAACAGTCGAGCGGGCACATCTCTGCCCGAATGCTTTACGTCCTTTCACGGCTATTTTTCAAGACTTTGTCTAGTATTGACTTAAATTGGTCAACAGATTTACTGTTGCCAACTTCCAATGGAAGTGTGTTACAACTACCGCAGATACTGTATGTGAAAAACTTTCCACATAGATTGCGGTTGTAACGCTTCAGTTCAAGTTTAAAGCCGTTATTTGTTGTTCTGCTCTCAACAAGTGTGAAAATATACCTGTAGTCAACATTGTCGAACCCTCGAAGTGTTTTGAAAACTTCTAGGAGATGACCACGCCGTCTACGGGTTTCCAACGAGAACAGATCTAATTCCCTTAATCTATCTTCATAACTTTTATGTCTGATAAAGGGAATCAGTTTGTTTGCACTGGCTTGTTTGCGTTCCAATCTCGCGATGTCCTTTCGAAATGAAGGACTCCAAAATTGCACGGCATACTCCTGGTGCGGTCGGGCAAGTGAGGTGTACAAACACAGTACAATCTCCTTGTTTCGATATCCAAACTGGCGCTTTATATAGCCTAGCATCCTTTGGGCATTTTGCACAGCCTCAAAGCACTGTTTCGAGAACTTAAGATCACTAGTGATTGTTACACCCAAGTCATCCTTAGTGTCCGTGGATTCAAAGGCAGTGACCTTAAGGATATACTGAGATTGAGGGTTTTGGTGGCCGATATGCATCACTTTGCATTTGTTCACGTTAAAAGACATTTGCCCCGTGTCCGACCGCTCCCCATTCTTCCCAAGATCTTCCTGCAGGCCGGCAGTAGTTCCATCCTTTGCAACATTCATAACAAGCTTGGTATTGTCGGTAAATTTGGAAATCTTCGCAACCATGTCACCGTCCATGTCATTGACGTAGATGATGAATAGTAGTGGTCCCAGGACAGAACCTTAAGGCACCCCGCTAGTAACGGGCACCCACTCAGAAGACTGTCCATTCACCACCACTCGTTGCCGTCTGCCACTTAGCCAGTTCTCGATCCAGCCGGCTACTTTTTCGTCTTTTCGCACTTTCCGAAGAAGGCCAGGTGTGGGACCTTATCAAAGGCTTTCTGAAAGTCTAAGTACACCACATCCACCGCCTTGTCGCGATCGTGATCACTGAGGATGAAGTGGAAGAATTCTAAAAGATTCGTCAGGAATGACCGTTGCCTTCGGAAGCCGTGCTAAGAACTCCTTAGTAGCAGGTTTGACTCTAAATACGACGTTATTTTGTCCATCATCATGCTTTCCATGAGTTTATCGATTATCGAAGTCAGACTGATAGGTCCGTAGTTTGATGGTGGCTACGGTCTCCTTTCTTGAAGATAGGAGTCACTTCCGCTTCACGCCAGTCTCTAGGCCTGCATTCGGTCTGGATTGACATGATAAAGATTGCGCTCAGGTGTCGTGAACTTTATCGCGCACTTTTTTCAATACTTTAGGTAGAAAGCCACTTGGGTCAGGTGACTTATTCGTCATTAGATCAGTGATCTTCTTTTTTTATTTCCCCTTCGATGGAGTCGATATCCTCCAGCTTTTGTCACGAGTATGAACCCATTGGCAGGCAGATTAGACCACACTCTGAAGTAAGAACTGAAGAAAAATTTTCGTTGTGGAGGTTAGCATTTTCTGCATTAAGTGCTTTAATGCCCCCTCCTCATTTCTCAAAGGGCCAATCGTTCGACTGATTGGTTTACGGCTGTTCACTTATCCAGAAAACTCCTTGGGATTCTCTTTACAGAATCTCGCGACTCGGAGTTCATTATACCGCTTAGCCGCTCTTATGCTGGACTTCACTCTCCTGGCTAGCCTCCAGTATTCGTCAAAGTCAGCCAAGATTTTCGATTGCCGGTACGCAGTTCTCTTCTCCCTAAGCAGTTGGCCGATTTCTCGATTAAACCACTTTGGTTAAACAGAAGACCGACTGGGACATTTCAGAGGGATGAAACGCGATTGAAGACGCATGAATGTGGTTTTGAAACTATTCCACGAGTCTTCAACAGCATCGCACACTTCTAGTCTCGCGTCAGTCAGTCCAGCATGAAGACCTGCAAAGTCTGCTCTTTTCAAATCGAGTTTCCTCGATTTACTAGTTGCAGGCCCTGCCTTTCGGACTTTGACTACAAATCTAATTAGTCAGTGGTCACTGCCACCGAGCTCTTCGCCAACAGAGAGGTCTTAAACGATGTCATCCTCAGAGAAGAAAACCAAGTCGAGGATATTGTCTCCTCTCGTTGGCTCTCTCACTCATTGAGTCAGGAACTCGTTGTTTGCGAACTCAAGGAGTAGTGCGTTTTTGCTACAGGGTTCTTTGGTTTCCCATTCAACGTGTATGTTGAAATCACCCATGACGATACACACTTTGTCTTTAAAAAGTTCTCCTAGTAGCTTTACAGATCTCTGTTCTTTTCAAGGAGTTGGGCATAGGGGCTCTTTAAAGCACCAGGGTCCTGTATTTGGCAGGACCTATCTCTAGGTCAACACCTAGTAGTTCATGGTCGAATACGATTTTTTAATCCGTCGAATTGAGAGTATCCTTGACATACAACATCACACCGCTACCTTCTCTGTCTGACCGAGCTTTCAGGAAAAGCTGATAACCGGGAATGGTAAATTCACCTTCAAAATCTCGGCTCGATGTTTTTATCCACCATTCCGTATGGCGACTATCTCAGGTTCCTCTGTTGCTACGAGGCCACGGAGCTCAAGAAACTTATTCCTGATTGACCTCGCATTGAACAGAAGAACTTTGAAGGAGGCCCCTAGTATAGGACTCCCTACGCTCTTCCGTTTCCCGGCTTCTTTGTTTCCGTGGTCACACCCTTTTTGACCACTTCCGAGAAGGTCGTTCCAGGAGTGACACGGGCGAGCTGGCACACGTCCGCTTTCGGTCTGTTTCGAACGCTCTTTTGGGTGCATTCCACGACAGCTTGAATTAGGTGGGCGAGAAAGGCCTTCCCTTTGAAGGAGAGATGTACCCATCCCTTTAGGAGAGGTCGTCTCTCCCGATAAAGGTTCGACAGGGGTCCACGAAGAAGACTCCATCTGTCGTGCAGAGATACGCCAACCTTCTGTTTACTGCGACGTTTCTCTCATGAGCGGTTCGGGATGGACCTTTTTTTTGGAAGCATCGCAACCACGACACGTTTGCGGGTTTTAAGCCCTATAAAATATGTATGATCTATCATCTTACCATTTCCTCATTTGAGGTACCAAAGTGGTTTTCAGTACTTCATTATACTCATACTGATTCATTATATTTTAAACAATGTTCAAGAGACTTTTCATATGTACAAAAATTGCTCCCAACGCCAAGATTTTCTGTGGATGTTATAGAATCACACACAGATTATATCTATATATGTATATTATACTCAGATGGAGTGGGCGGTCAAGGTCAATTGAGTGACTACGCTCGTCTCCCAGCAGCGGCAGACGAGGGTGTCGATAGGGGAATGGTATTTCCCACTTGGAGGGCGTGGAAGGATTGATCTACAGAATCGAGTGCGATTGGCCGTTAGTATAATAAAGAACCCCGCGGGACTCTGGAGCTATGAAAAGGAGGGGAGCAAAATATCTTTAATAATTACAATAGATATAGGACATATATACAAATGAAAAATGTTGCAAACGGATACGTAGTGTTTACATGGATAAGAGTCAAGAATTATCTGAAGCGATTAAAAAAACTTAAACGTGAGCTTAGAAGCGGCTATTGTTTAGCCGATATACCAACATACACTTTATGGCTCGACTGGGCAAGAAACCACAATTTCCTCACTGAAACCTAGCTTGGGGATTAGAGTCTTTATAAGACAAAAAAAAGAATCGTTGATCCAACGAGAAAATCGTAATCGATTGAGTTTAAACTCAAGGAGTGAATTCAAGGGAGTACCTACGTCAGTCGAGATTAAAACCGATTCCTATGATAGTTAATTGACTAGAGCTAAATTCCCTCGGTGAGAATTCTTGCTTTCGAGCTCGAGAAGGAAAACGAAGCTGAATCGATAAAACGACGTCTCTTGTGCTGAAAGGCGGGCCCATACTGGTTATTCCGGCTGAGCCAAGCATTATATATGGGCAGGCCAAAAGCGAAAAGGCCTCAACCAAGGAGAGAGATCTTCTTAAACAAATATTCCACCGGAGGATAGAGATGAACTCCGGCGGGGCTTCTTGATAATGCCCAGAGAAGCAGGAGGTCTCTTCTTGCCTCCGCGCACTTGGATTCTTGCATATCCTTTATCAGCGGAAGTGGCTTGAGTCTCTCACGGTTGACACGACTTTTCCTCGTGGCGCCCCAACTCATGGTTTCTCGGTCACATGGTGGTATTAACATCTATTCCGGACAGAACACTTTAATTCTTACAAGTGAAGTATACAGTTTTTTAAAAGTACATGTGCATAAGTTAAGATATCTGTGGACTTTGGTGAGTTCTACAAATTTTGTAACTTGAACTTTTGAGTTTATATGGCTACATGTGCCATTTTTCGAGATCCTGAAGCCTAAGATGCTTTCGCTCAGGGAATAATTAATTGTCAAGTTTTACAGTCGGATAGTCTAAGTGTGCCGTCCGCCAATCACGTATCTGGTGAATTTAGTCTGGTATGTATTGAACTTCCACTTTTCTTCCTACCTAGATATTTTATGCTCCTTAGTTGCACTCGCCCTGGCGTTCACAATTTCAGATCTGGAATGATGAGTAACAATCTGACAGGATTTGTCACCTTACTGTAGGTTGAGAGTTCAGGGGAGCAGCGAGCACGAAATGTTCATGGTATAGCCCGTAAAGAGGGAGGGCCTTAGGCACCCTTCTTGGGTAACTCCGAAAAGAAAGTTAAATGAATTTTCGACGTGGTTCCTGCCGGTGGGGTAGTTGTGAATTATTTTCCCGAAACTGAGTGACAACAAGTCTTAAGTAGGTTGATCCACACCTTTTCCATTCTTTTTTTACGCCCAGGCCGACCATATTTCCAAAGCATCCACAGGCAACAGGCAATCACCTTGGTATGTTAATGAAATTGAAGTATCCGTGCTCTTATTCTTGAAAAAAAACATGTTTTGAGGGTGCTATGCAGTGAGTGTATAGTCATATGGTAGACCAGCTTGTCATTTAGGATCGTTTCGAATACCTTTCTAATTATCTTAAGAAGCAAGATTGACCTTTAGTGCACCACTTGATCTTTAGACTTTCCTGGTTTGGGATAAAGATTCGTTTGGATGACTTCAGGCAGTCTGGGAGGTATCTTGAGGCAAATCTGCATTGTAAAGATTCAATAGCCTGTTTTTTGTCGTTACGTGGGCTTCTTTACTTTGCTTCTTTGTTAGTAGGCTTAGATCAGGAGCCTTTAGCATAAAGCCGTAGATTACAATATTACGTTCTTCATGGGAGATTGCCACGCATTCTGGAAAGCACTCAGTCAACCTGGAGAGCTTGAGGTGTATTTAGGGTGAGAATTAGGTACTTCAGTTCTTTGTACTCCAGAATTCTTTTCTTGAAGTTCAGATCAAAGTTTTTCTCATTTTCCTTTGAGTTGCGAAAAACGTTGCTCCAGACTTGTAGAGTTCTGGCGACTTGTTAAGGTGCACAATAGGAGGGTCAGCCTTTGAAGTTGGTCTCTCCCTATCAGCTTGTTGGTCAAGGTGGAACAGCTTCTGGGGTTGTCCTCAACATCCAGGCTCTGGATAGTAATAGGGTCTCACTTTTCACTTATCTCCTGCAAAAGTGCATCGCGCACTAGCTGTCTGAGCTGCAAGAACAACGAAAAGTCCATTGGGGTGGCACATCCAGCGTCCAGGACGTCGTCGTAAATCAGTTGGAATTGCTGCTGTAGGATAATTCTTTTATGAGAAGGGCGCGTCGTGATCAAGAGTTTGTACCTTGTGATCTGGATAATATTGTCCGCGGTCACAAAGCTGTAAAAGATGTTGGACATCCCGTCGAACACCTCTCACGTGGCCCTATCCATCTAGGGATTTTTCTCCTAAAATGACTTTATGTAAGCCTTCCAGTCTGCAGCTGCAAAGTTGTTTCTTGATGGCGAGGGATAGGATTGGGCACGTTAGGCTACCGTGATGACGAAAGGGATATGGTTAGTGGGTGTAAGGAGGCCAAGGTGTACAAAATGATGGAAATTCTAATTGGAATCTCTAGTAACGATATCCGGTTTGGTGGCTTTCTGTGGCGACATAAACGTCGCCCATTTATCTACGCTACCCCTCTACGCAGGAGCAACTCGAATTTCTTTCTTAGAGTGTTCGCTTGGGCATAGCAAGTGATTCTTGATCTGACGTTGATTTCGGCAGTGAAGATGACAGGGTATGGCTTTCCAATCAGCTTGATGAGGTCATGGACTGGAAAGTATCCTCTTCTTGGCGACTTGCACACCAAAACCACCTTAATATTACCCATGTATGTTTTGAGAGTGAATGACAAGAACGACTTTTCCATCTCGCTCACCTCTAAACCTGTATTCTTGCTCGTACCTCGACTTCAGCTTCATCATATCTCTTGCCAGTCAGGTTCCTTTGTAGTAGGTTTAATCAGAATATCTTAAATGAATTCCCGTCTCCTACTCCAGTTTTGGCAAGAATGAGGATATCCAAGTCAATTTCTTTGTAAATATTCAATAGCTTGTGTATTTGGTAGGCCCATCCTTGCACGTTATGCTCAAGAATTACCAGTCTGTTTCTTTCGGCCATGGTAACTTCCTTGGTTTCTTTGGAGAACCTTAATACTTACGAGGAGGGTAAGGTTTCCAAAGCGAAGCTCTTTTTGCCTACTTGGTTAAAGAATACGAGTGATGGGTCGTCCAGCTTTAGCCTTTTTTTTCAGCACTGCGGTCTTAACTACCTACTCCTCTGTTGAGGAGTCAAAGTACAATTCAATGTACCGTTTCCGCATACCTGTGGCAATGTTCTAAGTGGTGAAGGTCGTATTTTGGGTGGTGTTTTGATTCACTACGATGACCAGTTGGATTTGTTTAGCATCGAGTGAAAATGACTTGTAAAACTAATTGACTCCGCCTTTAGTTGCTGTGGTTTCCTCTTTTATTTGCATCGGATAAGTCTTTATGCTTGATTTTTCTGACGACGGGCCAGCGGCGTACATTTTTCAGCCACATGTCCAGACCTTTTCGGATCTGGGCCCACTTTTGCTGCCGTTTTTTATCTCTGTTGCGGCCGTTAGGGTAAGAGCTACAGCCGGTAGGGCTATAACATTGTCAGAGGGATGGTTGTAGGGAAACTTAAGGGATTTCATGCCATTTGACTCTATCATTCTTTTGAGTTTCTGTTAAAAGAGGCGGGGCTCACTTACTTTCGGACCTGTGCGTAAAGAATACACCCTCTCAGTTTCGTTCGTATCTAGTTGTCCAGTTGGAGGACTATTTGTGGCTGAGTTTGGGTTGGATTACTGATGGTTGCAGAAAAGTTATTGCTGCAGCAGCATATAATCAGCTTAAGGAGACTCTCTCTGCAAGCTTCTAACGTTTCTTGCGTTCTTTGCGAACAACGCACGGGAATCTTATAGTTCTGCGTGACGTCAAGCAGTTCAGGCACTAACTTTGTTACGAGACGCCGCGCATCCATGTAGGCCTTTTCTGACTGCATTGCGAAGAAAGATTCTTCTCGTTTTCTGGACAATTTTGGCTGAGGGAATTTTTCCATTTCATAGCAGGAGAAGCACGTCAGTCACTCGTAATGCAACTCTTACGAGATTTGCATTCAGACAATGACCATACTAAAGAGCCTCACTTTGGTAATCTTTTACTTTTTGGCCTTTATTTCTGCAAAGAACACATTGAATATATGTTTAGGCTTGCAAAATTTGACGACCACCGTGACTTTGGCCCACGCATGGTTCCTTTCAATCTCTTCCAGAATATCATCCTCTCTGCCTCTGACCCAAGAGTCGATCTGAATGCAGACCATCGCATTTATTGCGGAAATTAAATGGGCTGTTTTCGGTTTGATTTAAATTTAGGATACTAGTTTCGATTCTTCTTTGAAGGTCAGCTTCTTTAGATCTGAGTGGTATGGCTCATGGCAGCGTATCCATGACGTTGCTCGATGAGCTTCTTTACTCCGATGTCCAATTTTCTGAAGATGCCCTCGAACACCTGGTGCGTAAAGGATTGTTTTCCTCTTTCTGATAAAGAGAGATCCCTAGGTACGGAGGCTTCCTTTGGACGCTCATTGCACTTCAGTCATCCGAGTCCCAATAGAGCAGGAACGGCAGTGTTTCCACTCTGCCCACTTCCAATCATTTCGGAAACAGAGAGGTGGATATAAAGAGGAGGACTCACCAATCACTCTATTACTTCTCTACTGTGTCCAGGCATGAGGGGGCCAAAAAAAAACTTCTTTCAGGCATGGCATGTACAGGAAGGCTCGCCAATAATCAATTCACCCAGGCCTGCTGCTGCCAACGTTGAGAAAAACCGAAACATAAGGAATATCTAATTAGTCGATCGCTTCACTTCAGCGACAAACGGTTAGGTATTAGGGCACAAATATGTACCGGACGGGATAGTCCCAGTCACCTAGTTTGCGTAGGGGGTAAACTTGGGGCTCCGATGGGGACTTTTGATTTCGAGCAGAAGCGCACCCTATATGGTTGAGGGAAGAGCACTTCTGGGTGTGTAACGAGAGTCTCAATGTATTAGTGTCAGTCCTTCAAGCCAATCCCGAAAAGATGCAGCGAAGTCTCGATTTTGAGGACCCCTGGTTTTGGCTTTGTTTCAGTTACTGGGTTGTAGATACCGAAGAAAAGGAGAGATAGAGAGAGCTCAGCTCAGATCGACATGATCGACAACAAGAAATGAATAGGACTGCCTGCTTTTGACGTGGCTATGAACGGTTCTTCCAATGCCTTCCCTCTTCATCTGTTCGATGCACGTTCGATTATTTTTGCTTTCCTCCAGTTGATACGGTGGTCAGAATCTTGCGGGTTTTCTTTGAGACCTTTGCTGAACAGCTCTGCGCGGATATCCATCCTCTGCTCCCTTATTCTGTTGTCCTTATTCTGGAGCGCCGACTCTAAAAAGCATTAAACCACATCTCTTGCTTTGCCTAATTGATAAACGCCATCACAGGATTAATAAGATGCATATATTTTGCGTAAACTTAAAATACATGTGGTCAAATTCGCTTACAAACTGAGTAATGTTTACACTTTCTGCCCTACGTAAATTGTACAAGGTTCAAAAAGGTGAAAATTGCCGACGACCTTTTCTGGTAAAAAATGTCCATCTAGTTTCACCAACAAGATCTTGACACCGATATCCATTTATTGATCATCAACAAAGATTTATGAAGAGGCTACAGTAGCCTTTCCAGTCAAGAAAGAATAAATCGCTAACGCGTGGTTAGTAGTGGGTAATTCAGTCAGTTCGCAGTACATACCGATATCTTCTTTCCAACTGTCATATGTCCAATCATTATCAAGTTTAAGTGGCCATTTCGAAGAAGAAGCACATGTATTATTGCTTTCTCTAACAGAGGCCATGATTAGAGAGCTGTGCTATCACTGTTAAGAACATCCGCGCATGCTTACCTCTAAACAATGCCTGCAGCGAAGCGTGAATCCAGCCGCCATTCCGCCAACGTCTGTGACGTTACACTTGCCGGCAAAACAGGTATGATGTCACATCACGCCCCGAACAATTGAATAGGCAACAGCGAACATCTTCGTGCCATTATTAATCCGCCAAGTATTATAAAAAAACAGTTCACAACTAAGAGGGAAAGATGATATTTTTCAGTTATAGTTTGAGGAATAATCTAGATTTACGGAGTTCGAATTTAATTGAATGTGTTGGCAATATATAAACCACAAAATACAATTTAAAAGGTAAAGGGTGAATCCTCTCAGTGTTTTAAAATGGCCAGCTTGTAAAACAAATTTGTTAGTTGATGTAAATTATAGCCCCTTTAAATAAAGTAAAAAGGCCAGTACATGTGATGATCAAAGCGGCATGAAACAAATTACTTTGCCGAGTCAGTCACAAGACATAATCTCAACAGAACATATGTGCGGAATATTAGCTAAAGATCTACAGATAAAGAAGGGTACATCATCAGAATTGCACAATGCTATATACCAAACGGTCGGAAATCCCAGGAATTATTAACTATGGTTAGATGAGTAGTTTCACATACAAAAGTTGGACAAAATAAGATGAACCCGTGTTTAATTTAATCAATTTTTATTTAATACGGAGTTGGTCCTGTTTTTGCTTTCTGAACATCATCGGAGAGTCTGGAAATTGATTCATACAGTTTCCTGACTTCATTGAGAGGAATTTTGAGCCATTCTTCTTGCAATGCTTGCTCCAGCTGTTTCAGATACGACGTTGAAGGGTAACGACTTCTAACTTGTCGGTCTAAGACCCACCACAAATGCTCAATAATTATAAGATCTAGAGAATGTGGAGCCCACTTCGAAGCTCTTAATACCATTTTTTAAGCACATGAGTGTTCTGTATTGGGGCATTCTCTACTTGGAAAAAGAACCAACTATCAAAGAATAATGAGTGGACCATGCGATAGACTTGATCTTCCGAAATATCCAGCTATTCATTGCCGTTGATCCTATTATGCAAGGCAACGATTGCACCAAGAGTATTTCAAGATATGGCTGCCCAAAGCATCACTAACACTCTTCTGTGCTTCACTGTAGGAAGAAGGTAGTCACTATTAAAAGCTGCCTCCACACAGTATCTCGCCCTGCAGTGGAAAATAGAGAAAAACTGGACTCTTTGGAGAATATTACTTGTATCCATTGGTCTGTCGACAACCCTTGTGATCTCTACCTCACTTCAACCTTTTCTGAATGTTTGGATGAGAGAGCAGAGTTTTCTTGATGATGGCTCTCCCATGATATCCGGCTTTATTGAGCGCACGGCTAACAGTTTTGGTCTAAACTGGGCTAATGAGAAGTTGATTTAACTCTGCTGTCAAACTATGTATCTACAATAAAACTAAACAATCACATTGAAATTTAGATGGATATTCGTAATATAATGATGGTTCATTTATATATTAGTGTTAAATTTCTACTGTTCCAATTTTTTTGTCCAATACTCGTATATAAGCCACTAGAGTTATGTCCTCAATTATTTATAATAAACATTCTTTTTGGAAATTTAAGGAATTCTTTAAATACACAAATAAAAATAATTTCAGTAATTATGTATTTAAATATCTACTTTTTACTTCCATGTTTTTCATATTCCCCATCTCACCCTCATACCCACATATAATCTTTTAAAAATTTCTGTATTATAACAATACTAATGAATAAAATAATCACAAAATACGATAATCCATCTATATTAAATTTAGAATCTCGAAACTAAATCCTGCTAAAAATTTCTTTACACTATTATACTGATATAAATTTGTTTCTCTGGATTGTTTGAAGGAAAAGGCAAAAAAAATAAGGATTAGGATCGGAACGCCAAATCGATTACAAATTTGACTGGAAGGTAGAGCATACGATCCTCATTCACGTATTTTCCCTTTTCTTTAAACTAGACAACATTCGTCGGTACCAAAAATAAAGGTTTGTTTCCTTTTCAAATTAACTCATTCCGCATGAGCCGATCATTTTCTTAACATAGAGAAAAGTCAGATTTTAAATTGTATGTCATAATTTTACTTGAAATACTTATGTTCAATAATTTTTATTTATAAATTGGTTTGATATTATAATACAACAATGAAAAGAATATTAATGAATGCAAAGGTAATGGGGATAATTTTTACTTCATACCTCATGTTTTTTAACAGTTTCTTCTAAGCGTGACTTGCCCTTTTACTAGAACTTCAGATTACTTTCTATATGTTAAATGGAAAATGGCTTGCTAGGTCTGAATTCAGTCAGTGCACCGAAGTACGTACTTGTCTAACGTTTTAATGTTTGAGTTTACTGTATAGCATTCACAATTTTACAGTAATATATTACAGTGTAGTTTTTCCACAATTCTATAAATATTTATTTAAACAACTATTAATATATTTGAACAGCATTCAAAGTCTAAATTCGCTGAATTCTATAGTTGTCTCGAAAACCAATTAACTTAATATTATTGCCTAAAAATGGTAATTATATTAATTAACGCTAATCAAATTCTCGTTATAGCAAATCTGGTTTCTCGAGTAAATTATGCTTTCATTCCTGCATATATATATATATATATATATATATATATATATATATAGACACAAAATAATTTTGATTATTATTTTAGTTAAACAGAACTAGATTAATTTTAATTTAGAACATTAATTTTAATTAATTGTTAAACAATAAAAATATTAATAAAACCATAAACAAAATATTGTTTTAAAGAGTCATGTCTCCTCTTTCTTTTAATCTTTAACTCATTTAGGGAATTCGAACCGTTTCCACTTATCTTCCTTGTGTGAAGAGTACATATATTAGTGTAATTGAATGTGACAAAAGAGACGAGTTAAGTTTTTCACTATTTTGTGCGCCACACACAGATTAAAATATATATTTCCAAACTTTCGTTTGATTATTCTTCTGAAAAAATTTAATTAGCACAAAGCTTCCGGAATAAGAATGATAAATACTATATTTAAGGAGTAAATGTAATTCGCAAGCAATTTTAAATAGGGACGAAAATAGGTTTTTAGTTTTTTTAAAATAAGACTTAAAATGTCCTTGATGGAGTTGGGCTATGACTAAAATCTTTCTTATGCTATTTAAAGGTTAATAAATGTAAGATATTTAACACAAGGATAAGATTGCCAGTGGAGAGGAAACAAACGTAACTAGCCAACACTCTTTTATGAGTAAAAAGTCTTTATATGTTAACACATTTAAAAAGTTACGATCGTTTATTAATATTGATATATTAATTTAAAAAATGGTTTACGAATCTAATATTCATAGTTTCAAAATATTTGCTCCTTTTTTGTGTTCTGTTTAAAGTAAGTTTTTGAAGATTGAGTGTGACGTTTGCCGCATTTATTACACGAATAGTTACTTTTATTCCATTATCTAAGTTTAATCTCTCATTAATCTATTAAATATAATGTGATAAACGATAAAGAAAATTGAACGACTAATTCAAAAATTAATACCCTTTTCACTAACCAACTAGTTTCTTGTAGAAAAGTCCATGGTACCTCTTGTGCTAATAAAATAAGTTTGGATAAGCCTAAATTGAAATTCTTAAGCGAAATTCTATTTCAGGGAAATAATTATTCGATTATGAAATAAACCAACATTTCATCACTTTCTGATTCATAAGGATTTCTAATATTAACACGAATCTAAAATTCCTAGGAACGGAAAGTGAAAATAAAGACTTAAAGGTATTTCAAACTTGTGAGCGTTGATGAAGCAAACAAGAGCTTGACGAGCCCTAAACAGGCCTGATTATGTTAGAAAAGCAAAGTTTCCCTGAATATTTCGGGGGAAACTATTCTTTTCATATTCGGAAGAGTATTTGTTTACATTCAAAAGGTAAATATCATTTCTCCTCCCAATCTTCGCCCTTGTATGAATTTGTTTTAGCAAACTGTTTTGAATGCTTTGGTTATATCCTCTCACTTTTGAACTTCTATTACACACATATTAAGAGTTACCTTGCAAGAGCTTGAAAGCCCCATTTGATTGACTTCTTTACGGGTGGAAGAACTATAAAATGTATGAACAAAGAAGCAAGTAGAGGAGGAGAAGAAGAAACTAATTTAAATGACAATCAATCCCATTAAATGTATTGGAGGATAAGAGTGCAATAAAACACCACAATAAGCATCGGATGTAGAGACCAAAGCAGAAGAAGTTAAACTTAACCTCAAGATAATTATTCATTACTAATCAGCTTCAGTAAGGAAGTCTAAATATTTATAGATAATCTATTAAAAGTCAAAAAAATGTCAATATCTTTGGACAAATATGCAGAAAAGCACATTTTCCATGGCTTAGTAATATATAAAGTCATCTTTTCATTTGCCTTGTTTAATGAGACATAAAATTAAATTGGTTCTAATGAGATAAAATTTAATTTAAATGTTTGCGTTCTAAAGGCCTAATTAGTAAAGATTTAAGGCATGTTTTTGGTGTTAATCAAATAATCACAAATTAAATATTTTATCTGCCATATAATTAGATTTCCTTCACAATTCCTTTGAATGGCGGGCAAATGGATGTGTAATTTAACAAAGGAGGATTAATACTAGGTAGAAATGGAGAGTTGGCAATTGTCTTATGGAATTTGAAGCTAAATTTGCATGAATAATTTTCTCTGGTTGCATTTAAATAATTTATCATAAGTGTTGAAATGATTTTAATTTTTATGATTCAGAAGATGTGCATAATTTCTCCATTAAATTTACAGGTTAATATAGGATGAGCGTCGTGGCATATGGCCGAATACGTATGTACGGCTGATTCGTACATGAGTAAATCCGTTCCTTTTTTCTCTAAGAGTGCTCTAATTTAATTCTTTAACCAGGGAAGATTCTTATCTATTGCCATCTGCAGCGTTCGAGGATCAAACTAAACAACACTGACAAAAATATACTTTTTTATTACATAAAAAATGAAATATTAAATCTTTACATATAATAATGCTATAATAAGAGGATCTAATTAAACGATTATTTAACACTACCAATGAATAATATGCGATGGTTGACGCAAAAATCACTTTCGCTCGGAATGGTAACTTACCAACATGAATAAATTTTGGGTTCCCATTTACCTTTAACTAAGAGGGCGTCTGCAGTTGGGTGTCCTTGAAACAAAACCTCTTCGATAAGATGATTAGACGTGCGTTGTACTGGAACTTTTGCTTGTCGCCGTGAGGATGTCTGAGTAAACATCTCATGCTCCTCACTGGCTGGAAGAGATGCGTGCTAAGTCTATTTGAGAAGAACAGGTGATGCTTGGGAGGAGGCGTGCGACGAGACTTCTTGACTTGAGATGTAAATAAGGGAATCTTGGATGAACGAAAGTTATTCCGACCCTTGTTTTACAATTTAGAGATTCTCAATGATAAGAAATGACTAAGGGGTGAATCATTTCTCAGGTGAGATTTCACATTGGTATTGCCTAATGTTGAGGGGTATCCCTGTTTTTATTCAGAAAACTGAAATAGGGGGTTTCTCTGGACGAGAAGGCTATGTGAGTGGGTCTCGTACCACTGGTCTACTCTTTTAAGCGCTCAAAGGAACGGCCTCGGGAGGGAAAATCCCGCTTAACTCCAGCTGTCTTCTTGATTCCCTGTTTGACTAATGGACTCGAATTCTTCTCTTGATTGTTACGCGGATTCTCTTCTTACTTTCTTAAGATCAAACTATATATACGTCGATTATCCCCTGGTGGGGAGGCGAGAGGAGACAAGGGAGATTAGGAGGGGCCCTTCATGTTTATACCCGGATAAGGTAAGATTTGGTCTATTTTGCGAAAATATACATAAACAATTGGAGGGGAGAGTGAGCCTATTCATGAATTTTCCTCCGACGAAGGCTTTGGCAGCAAGATTTCCATTCTGAAAAATCTCACACCTTCCTATGTTTATATTAATGGAGTACGAAAGCTGCTGACGGAAATCCTTCTTTGCGAGCGACTCTCTAAAGATCTTGGGGGCAGCCGAGGAAAGGGGAGGGGGGATAAAGTATTGGCCCGTTAGGAGTGTAACAGTTGAGACTGTATAAACAAACTATCGTCTCTTTGTCCTCGTGATATTTCTTTCCCCACAATGAGCAAGGATATATTATATTAGATGGAATGAGCGACTAAACTCAAATTTTAAATTGAATAAGTATGGAATAGTTAAAAAGCTTTTAAAATTATAATTAATTGTTTAACAGTAGTGTTCTTGAGGCTTAAAATATTTAGTGCAATGGTGATTAATGATATATATTGGATGTATATATACTAAGAACTCACTAAATTGAAGAAAACTATTACTAAATTATGAATTTTGGTACAACTAGTACATCAGAGTTAATGAGAGAAGAATATGTTTATTGATGCTTCCGTGTTGATTAACGAAACTTAAATATCACACAAAAATTTAGACCGAATAAGATATAAGATAATTAGGGATTATATCCTAGGTTATTACTTTGTTGAAATTTCGCGAATCTAGTTAATAGAAACTCTCAAACCCGAGGAAATTAAAAAATGCTTATAATAGTGCAAATCTTTGATTACCGAATACAGATCACGAGTCTATCAATACAAAAACTTTGAATGATAAATGACTGAGTAATAACTGCTACAATTGAGGCTCCTTTAATTGCCACAAGAACTTTCGACTTAGAGAAGTGCTTCCTATCACTCCCCTTCATTTTTTTTTCTCAACTTATAAGCATAGACTATTGAGCAATCATCTTCGATATGTTTATTGATAGTCTTTCTTGTTAAATAATAACATTCAATCTCAAGTCTCAAGTCAGCAGAAATATTGGCAAACATGTAGATTCGCCGGCGCTCCCCAAAAAGTGGATTTTGGGGGGTTTATATTTCGTTCACTCCTGCCTGAATATTCCTACGCTTTTGAGTCCTAGTTTAACATTATTCTATAAACAATTATGATTATATACTGGGGGGTCTGTGAACCCCAGACCCCCCAATTCATTGAAGCTTAGGATCATCGTAGGGGGGTCGCCCTGCAGTGTTTACCCCAACAGGAGCAGTCCCCTTAAATTTACTCCCAAAACGTGAAACATATTGGAACACGGACGAAATAGTTTACGTCCCATCGTTCGCGCCGCTAATCTACATATTTACCGAAATATTTGACGCGCAACATTGTTTCCGAAAAAGATTTAAATAGATAAAGGTTAGGTACAATCTCTCATCTAAGTGATATAAAAGTTTCCAGCTAATATAGGCGGGCGTTGGTCAAAATCCTTAAAGTCGAAATCTTAAAAGTCAAATTCTCGAATGCTGAAATCCAAAACACCAAAATGTTTAACAGCCAAATTAGTATACATTTATTTATTCAGATAGATGTAGTAATTTTTAAATATATTTACAACATTTAACATTTACCAACCTTTACAAAAGTTTGTATCTTAGGCTTTAACAAATCTAAAGTGATGAATTTATTTCATATAATATCTCATTTATTTTCCAACCGTTGTTTTAATGGTTGGAAAATAAAAATAAAATCTGAGATACCAAAAAGTGAAGATAGAGCGAGATTATGAACTATTTCCTAAGGATAGCCCAAAATTGGTACGGTTCTAACTTTTACAACTTTTGTCCTTCTGTAATATGACATTAAACATAATGACCACTGATCCAATCTAGGAATTTCATAATATTTAAACTAGTCTATCCCTCCCGCGAAACATGGGCTGATCTATATAAAATCGGAATGTAGTTAGGATGTCTTTGAGAACCAACGGATCACATTTCGAATTACGGGTTTATACTATCTAAGTAAGGAAAATTATTCCATCCAAATGATTAAATTCAACCTCCTTACCCAGAGCATATTGCATAAAACATGCTTTACAACCAATTTACTAAGCTCCATAAATTTTGGGGGGAAATTGGATCTAACTTTCGTCATAATTGGATATGCTGAATAATTTAAATTTACCTCAAAAGGAATAAATTCATTTATCCGGCTAATTTTTAAACATGCAAACATGTGAAATAATGCTGATGATTAAAGAGATGAAATGAGAAAAATTCTTAATAATATGCTAATATATTTTACAAGTTTAAATTATTAATTTGTCAAAATATTTAAAATTTTTCATTTTTTTAATGTGTATAATTTAAACAGTTACTTAGCAAGCCATGAAAGTAGCATAATATATGGATAAATCCTATTATTTTGTTATTCTAGGTTCATATCGGCGACCTGGAAAATAAGAATCTCTCTGATACTCTGCCATCACAAATCAAGTTGTTGAAATACGATGAAGGTCACGATGGTTATTAATACACTCCTAGTTCGATTTAAACCTAATTTTTCTTTACAAAATTTGATTTAAAAGTATTATTTTAAAGGTGAATAGTGTCGAAAAATTGATAAAATAACAAAAGTTAAAATGATCGTTTTACAGTTTTATATTATGTCATATTATATTGAGTACACAATATAATATATTGTTTGTACACAAAAGTGCTTCTAAATATTTGGAATTCACTAAATTTTCTTTGTTTCCTAAAAAAAGATAAAAGCACTAAATTGAGTGAATGTAAACAATGATCTAAAAGGTGGTTTCCATTATGTTTAACAAATCTCTCAATGCGGTCACTTGAGTGAAGGATCCTCAGTTCAAAGAAAATCATCCTCTTTTAATAGCACAAACATTGATATTATTTTTTACCTCGTTCAAACCGTAGCACTTCTTTCCAACGAGATTATGTTGCAGTTATGTATATGTGTGAAAGTTCGATGGTGGAAATTCGGGTGATATATAGATAAGTGAGACCTTTTCAAATAATGCAAGTTAGAGCAGTTAATAAAAATACGTATAAATATAAAAGTTCTATAATGTTGGGGAGTACTATGGTAGATCTTTTAGATAAATGGTCATTTGTAGTATTTATTGAGAGCTCGTGTTTCTGTCAGTAGATATACGAGAGTTAGAGAAAATAATGCAAACAAATATCCATATTCCTAGGGTTTCCAAATGACATCATTATTAAAAAAATATTTGTTCTTTCTTAGAATGTAATGATATTTTATAATAAAATTATTTTGTTATGACTGGAAAAGAAAGTTGATGTTAGAAGTAGGAAAGGCTGAAGCATTGTTAACATACTCGCTAAACTGTTTTCAGATGAAATGTTTCCAAGATCATAGCTGTAGCTAACAATTATAAAAACAAGCTCCTATAAAAGTAATTTGCGATGAAAGAAAAAATGACTGATTTTATAACTTAGAATCCTAGACAGCATTTTGCCCTGAATAATCGTACGAGCACAGGTTAGCAGCTGACTCCAAAGTTTTATGAGGAACAAATATTTTTGGGGCCATTAGAGGCAAATGCCGAAACTTTGATTCAAAAATTTATCATGAGGCGCCAAAAATTATGAATTAAAGAACATAGGAATTACACAACAGACCACTGGAGAATGTGATCAATGCTGGCAAACTTTCTTTACATTTTTCACACTTTATAGTGAAAATTTAATTCTGGAAGAAAATATAAAAAATGCACATGATCCCGATTGTCTGCTTATCAAATTATACCAGGTAAGTGGAGGAAGTGTAACCAGGGTCGCAAAATAACTGAATAGAAAAATATTGGTCTAGTAGTAAATATGCATAGCATATGAGGGGCGGTCAATAAGTTTTGCAATTCGGATATAAGGAAACATAATATGAGAAAAAGGGTTTAATTATTTTTTAATATAACTACCCTCGACTTCAATGTACTTGCGCCATTTGTCCCTAAGGCTTCGAATTCTCGACAACCAGAAATCTCCCGACTGCTGTTCAATCCACTCCTGGACGGCGAGCTGGACATCTTCATCCTCCCCAAAACGACGTCCACGCAGTGTAGCCTTGAGCTGGTGGAATAAAAAGTAGTCGCTAGGGACCAGATCTGGAATGTAGGGGAGATGGTTGAGCTCCTCGAATCAGCACTCGCGCAGGTAACCTTGTGCAACTCTGGCCTTGTGGACTTTGACGACGTTGAAGTCGATCATGGGGCATGAGGTTTCTAGGAACCCAACGGGCAGAGACCTTGGTCATAGCCAAATTGTCGTGGATGATGATGATAACACTTCCCTGTGATATTCTAAGTTGTCGCTCGATTTCCTCGACGTCCACCCGTCGATTTTCGAGGATCATCCTGTCCACACGGGCCACATTGTCCTCAATGGTAACGTCTGACAGGCATCCTGGACGGGGGTCATCTTTGAGGGACTCATGACCATGGCGGAACTCCCTATTCCAGCGAGCAATGGTTGCATAGGAAGGGGCGGTGTCGGTGTACACTGCAACCATGCGTTCATGGATCTCTTTTGCATTCTTGCCTTACTTAGTAAAACTTTGATCACTGCGCGCTGCTCAACCTTCTCCATTGTTGAAAAATTTGTGACTGACGATCTGCGATCAGCTACTGCTTCTTAAATAGACGAGGCAGGAGCGTGCGGCTGCAGGTCCTAACTTTTTACAATTGTTCTAACACCCCCACAAATAGCCATCCCCCTTCCTCTGTTTTGCCCTACTGATTCTCAAAACTTATTGACCGCCCCTCGTAACTATGTATCAAAACTTATTGTTAATTTTGGTTTAGCAGATGCATCTTAGGATAAACTTTCTTTTTTTTGGCATCAAAATGATGTCAGAACTTGTATTGGTCCTAAAATGTAAGGGCATTATGTAATTTAGCATTTAGTGCAAAAACGAATGAAACAATTTCTCCCACTTGTTCTAGAACAGGATCTGCCCGTACAATGATTAGAATTTCCTTTCTAACTTTATGAATCAATTATTCGATATCTGAGATTTTAATTAATACTACCGGAAAGCAATAATATTAGAAGTGAATATTAAAAATTACAAATGAATATATATAGAGATCAGGTACACAAAAGTTGTGCATATTCATATACCCTTTCTTTTGTATACTTAAGCATCGCCTAACGACTATGCGATCTTCATTGATCTTCTCTTAATATTCTGTCAACAAAAGCCCTTTTACAGAATTTATTGGCCATTGACCTCTAACACCATTAATTCTGTTTTGAAATTCCCCTCGAGAGTCTGATTAGGTTTACACGACCTCGCTCTCTCTCTCTTTTTCTCAACTCTCTCTATCTCTCTCTACCCTGTTCGCTCTCACCATCTATAAAACCTGAGATATTATGCTCAGCCTTAAAAAAAATTAAAACACTTCTTCATCGTTGTGATCCGTTCTACTTTGGTGGAAGGATTCAGCAAGCTCCAGCCTTTTATTATAAAAACCTTAAATTCTGAAATAAAGTTATATTTTCATCAAGTTGTTTATAGAAATCCAAGTATGAATTTATTGGGTCGAACATACACAAGAAAGAAAATACTCCTCTCGCTATATATATATATATATATATATATATATATATATATATATATATATATATATATATATATATATATTTATATATATATATACATATATATATATATATGGTTTTTTAAAATTAAAATTACTATAAATGATTATGCATTAATTTCTATTTTCTTGAACTTATTCTTTCATTAAAAAAAGTGCTGCTCAAATCCCCACAACATAATATTCTCTCAATATGTCTTCCGTTCCTGCATTGATACGTAAGCGTTGGGTAGTTATCGTTTTCGCCAATTAAAATTACGATGATCGTGGCAAAATCATCAGCCTTTGTGGGCCCTTGGGAGATGAAAAATAAAAATCACTTCCAGTCCAAGTTACATTTAACCTCCACAATAACATCTACAATCATACATAAATAGGCAACGTCACTAGTTCCTCTCCTCTTTGTAAAATTCACTTTTATCTCATTCTTCAGTCACTATATCCTTCAATACTTTCTTTTTCTCCTTTAAAATACGAAATATAAATTCGGAATAAGATGATGTCCATCAAGCCTCCAAAATCAAACAAACTTCTGCAATAGAAGACAGGGATTAGGCCTTTACATGGGCAATGGGAGGTAAACATACACAACCACTACAGCCTGCAACACTTATCACTACAGCCAAACTCCCTTTTCACGATGCGAGGTTCCATTACAATAGTTACGGTGTCATGCATCGCAATTTTCCGAAACTTCGTTGTCGTCCTAAACAAAAAAAAACATGTACTCTATCTTTTCAGCTAAAATGGTGTACCCCACATCACTGTCTCGAACTGAACTGAGATTGTTTGGGCATAAAAAAGGTCTAGAAAATGAGTCTGTGAATCTGTACTTTCCATAAAATGTCGCTTATATTCTAAAACAATTTTTTATTTAATTTATGTCTTAAAGTTAATGAAAATAGGAAGCGTATGAGCAGAAAATATTCATTTTATCCTCTCTAGAACTTACAATTTAATAACAAATGACTGCATCCTAACATTATTTAAAATCTAAATCTAACAAAACATCATCAAAATGATCAATATATAAATAAGCAACCCAATGAATAGAGTACACCAATGTTAAATATTAAAATATAGAAAAAATACCAATATATACATCTTTACCTATAGGTCTAAAACCTAAGAAGGAATTTCTTTATTGATAGAAGACGTATAAAGACACTTCCGAAATTTTTTCAGACGACATATCTCACCGGATCGGGACTACCTTTCGTCTCCTTTCCCCCTAATCTTCTCTCCGGGAAAAGGCAAGTTTTCGAAATATTCGACTCAAGAAATTAATGTGTCACGATGACTAGTGAAGGGGAATTGCCCTTAAGTTTAATAGAAGAAAAAGAAAATTTCTTCTCGTAGCACTCTATAAGCGCATCTCTAACATCATATGTAGCGATACACGTTTAACTTCTACTTCTCTCTCATCTCGAGGTTCTAATTCCTCCATACTTAAACCATTTCAATTTATGTACTCTCCTGCTCTCAAAAATAATTATTAATTTCCTTAACTAAGACTTACTTTGAACAAATGTATTTCTATTATTTACAAAACTACAAATACTTTTTATCCTCCATATTTATTACTCACTCACATTGAAAGTATTTGATATCCCACCTACAACCTTCATTACTCTTGATCTACTCAGAAATTTGAAAGCACCTGCAGATCTGCAAGTATTGTACTCACCTTTCCTATTGGATATCTGGAGCCAGGAAAACATATTAAACTTAATCTTGAATAAACTATATCTTTTGAATGGTCCTATAAAGATGAATCAATTTATAGACTACTCATTTATTAATGTAATTTGTATGTATTTCTAATTGCTCAAAAGTTGACAGAAGTACTTAGGAATCGCTTTCCTTCGGCATTCTCGAAAAACTGGGATCTGATTTCCAGGTAACCAGATTCAGGTACCTTTGTTGAAAAGAACTCTAAGAATTCGTCTCTATGCTATCATTTTTAGTCTCAATTTAACCAACCCTGACGCCTAGAAACATATTTACCCAATCGATTATGCTTCCACCAACTACATACACCCGCATTTAACATCTAACTACAGTCATACTTAAACATTCAACTTTACTGCACTTTCAGAATATTTTTGTGTAGCTTCTAAAACATTGTTAATGAATTTAGATCTATCTTAGTCCCATACGATAATTTTTTAAAAGTTTAAATTAGTATTAATGAATAGTCTTTAAGTCCAATTTATAGAAACTAATGCTTTAAGTTTGCAAAGAGTGACTCGAACAGATAACTCAAAATTTTTCGGCATGGTGTGGCACAGTATCAGGGCCGAAAATTAATTGCTTTTTTCCCAGCACTTTAAAGGAAGGGAGTCGAGGAGAAATAATTTATTTTTATCTGTATCAATAAATAAATAATTTATTGCAAATAATATTATATGCTATATATATATATATATATATATATATATATATATATATATATATATATATATATATATATATATATAATTTTCAAAGGTCACGAGTTATTTATATAAATGTGCTGGGTGATATTTTGGAAAATTGACAGGAATGTATTTTACAGGGTTTTACTTCCTCCTATCTTTACAGAATATCGGTCTCATCTCTTGATTTCAGTAAAATATATATGTATCAGAGAATGATATTTGTTTGTTCTTTACTAATGATATAAAACTAATAGGAGAAACTCTAAGAGAAAATGTGTGGAAAGGTATATATATATATATATATATATATATATATATATATATATATATATATATATATATATATATATATATATATATATATATATATATTAGCATGGTTTATATTTTTTAACTTTTGAAATCTTTACCTTTTACACCTTTAATCCATTGCATTTCATGATAAAACGAATTTGGCCAAATTTGGTTGAGATTGGTTCACACTTAGGGTGTGCTCATTGAAACTGAATTTTGTTCCTAACTGCCATAATGCGATGAAATACAGTGCTGATTATTGATAGCTTAAACTCACAACATTTTTCACATTACATTTTAGAAATTACCGTACTGGACAGTAGACATAGGCTAATAGCAGAACATAGAACACTGTAAACAGTTATAATACTGATTAAAACAAAACTGCCGTTCAAATGTGAAATTAGAAAAACAAAATAAGTTTAGATGTGGCAGATCTTCACTACAGTCCGAGGATTCCGTGAACGAAAGTACTCTTGTGGCTGTTTAGAAACAGCTTTTGCTGCTCTCTGACAACTTGCATACAGGATTGTGTCTGTTCTTCAGTCTTAGACAGGAGTTCATTATATTCCTGGGTAAGCGTTATGCGTCTCTCTGCTGCTTCATTAGTCACAGTCAGGCTCTTTACAATCTCCTTTGCGGCCATGTATGTTCTGTTGTAGGCAGAGGTACTGGTATCTTCAGTTAAGAAATCCATATTGAGATCTAGAATATTGAGGAACCTCCGAGTGTTCTTTGTAACAAAATCGCTCAAATTCTTCATTCCAATGATTTAAAGATCCACATTCACCCTCTTCAGTGGCTCCTAGTCAACTTCTTTGTCTATGACCACTTGAGTAAAGAAGTCCAGCGCCACGAGCTCTTTACACAAGTACCTGAGGTGGTTGGCCAGCTTTTTGATGGTCTTTTTTGCAGCTGTGAAACCAGCAACATTCAAAGAATTCAGGAGTTCCAGATCACTTTTTGAGGCAGCTGTTGGGAGACGGCAGCCGAAACAAGACTTCACATAGTGCTTAACTCCATAGACACAGGATTCCTTAATGCTTTTCATTCGCGGGCGGTTAGACTGAATAAATCTTCAATGGATAAATTAGTCGTGCCATAAAGCAGACGCGATGCATTGCCCCTGGTTTAGAAAAGTGAACTTCTCTATAGTTGGAATTTCCTAAAGGAAAAGGATGATAAGTTCCAACAGTTCCTGGGAATCCTCCTTAGGACAGTATTCTTCAAGTTTTTGTGAGCATAACTTAATGATATTGCCTCTCGTATTCGTCAAAGAACAGTCAACATCAGCGTCATTGATCCCTGGCTTGATTTAGCCAAGGAAATTTAGTGACAGTGACTCTTGAATCTCATGAAGATGCTAATGTCTGGACCAAAGAATGGGCCCATGGTGACGAAAAAACCTCTTCCAGCAATATCTCCTGAATACGAGGGCGACATGCCAAGTGCAGCATGTTCTTCCCCATCATCTACTGAAACAAAATGCAGGCGCCATTTTTTCTGCATGTGTTGCTCGAAGTTATGTCGAAGCTAAAGAACGAATCCAGTTAACAAAACACGAATCTGCCACCGCTTCAGACATTGCTTCCGCCATTGCTTAACCAGTTCCAACTGGCAACTTGGGTACGCAAAGCAACTGTTCAATGCCTTTTCCAGACACAATGATGTGGATCCTGTCCCCCTTCTCGTATACTGTCAGTTCAGACATTAGTTTTCCGTCCCACTGAAGTGTTAAGGTCTGTTCACAAGAAAACCCCTGCTCGAGATCTGCAGAACGATCCTTACGGTGTTGCTAAGGAGCACGGAGGATGGAAGGTCAGCTGACTTTGACCTCGTCAAACAGGTGAGCAGGTGCATGGAGCAGAACAGAGAGAGTGTGTAGCGCGTGTCGATCACTGGTATTGGTTCGATTTAGGGATTAAAAAACGTCTGGACTCAGAATGCTCTTCTTTCCTCTTTTATGCTTACCTGCTGTGTTTGGCCCTACTTCTACAGTGGCTCATTCTATCTCACTTTATCCGGCTGAGGAGCTATAGGGAGAGTCCCTCACAGTGACATTTCTCTTATACTGACAAGCTTCGTCCTTCTGATTTCTCCTTTTCTTTCATTGTCAGCTTAATTTCAACTCCTGCCATGCTTGCTCGCCTCCCTTTGTTCCGCTGTGCCTTCAGATCATTCAAGGTGTCACAATATTTATTTTTTTTCTTCTTCTGAGTTTCATTCCTTCGCCTCTTATTCTACCTCAAGGCTTTCCATTCTGACAAAAAGCTTTCAGCTTCTTCACAGCATGGTGTGAAAGATAAATGGGAATGCTGGCATTTCCACAAAGATATTTTTTCAAAACACTATGAGTAGTATGCTGTGTAAAATTGCGTAAAAGCCTTACCTTACAACTTTCAAATCGCGTCTCTGGAGCTCAGGAATGCCAACTATTTGAAAAACTGGCCAAAACTCGCGGACATAGAGCACGGCTGAAATGCCCCAAATATTTAAGAGAACCTGTCCTCCTCTAATTATGCGGGACGCAACTATCTCCCGCTTACTGTAAAAACGCTCTGGTTTTATCAAGAAATAAGCCAAATATAGCCTAGTTTACACAGAAAACAGCATGGCCACAAGCTATGAACAGCTTTTTTCACCCGCGGCAAGGTAAAAAAAAACAATTCTGCATTGAGCACACCCTAAATTATAATATATCAGGCTGATATTTTGCATTTTTTACTAAAAAAATAATTAATATACAAATAAGAACCACCCTAATTTATATATATTCTCCTCTAATGAGTAGAAATTTTGAATTACTCCGGTTTGGGAGATACGGAACTCTCCAATACCTGATAATATTTACTCTAAGCACAAAATCCGTCATTGAATTTTTTGGAGAGAAGGCGTCAATCGTTTATATGCAAAGTGTAACATCGTTGCTCAATCTCATCGTATATCTAGCAAATCTTTATTGTTTTAAAGGGGTAACTTTCACCCTGACAATGCTTTGAAAAATGGTGACAATAATAAAAGGTTTGGGTTAGGAAAGTTTTCACAGTATTAACACTATGACCTTTTTGCAGACAAACCTAATTCCAAGATAAAACCATAGATAAGAACCAATATTCTTCTTTGTTCCTGGTAAAATATCAACCAAGATTCTAATAGAATAGTAAGTAGACATTGATCATCTCAAAATATAAAAAGCACAGTTGAATAGTTCTTTAGTTTAGAAATACATTATGTCCTCCTAAAATATTTTTATGTCTATCAGGAAATTCTGAAAACTCATTGAAATCTACAATAATTTAGTTAGAAAAATTATCATAAGATATACTTCCATTTAATTTATATATTTATATCTCGAAACTATATTCACCGTTAGCAATAAAAAACTGGTAAATTCATGGCACTCTGGAAAAATATAATATTTTTGCACGAAAGCAATATGTGAGTTGCTAAGGCAATATTACTCAAAGGCCAGGGTAAATTGGTAGATACACTGGTTGTCATTTGCTTAAGATTGTTTCGTTGCATTGATGCTATCCCCCTAAATTAGGGCTATAATAATCGAGTTATCTGTATATTTCTAAGTCTGAAACATGGTCTGATAGATATAGTCATATACATAAAGTTGTATTAAATGGTAATATATTTCTGGCTGTAATTTACCAAAATGTCAATTAATTTTTCATTCATGACTTTTTTTCTCTACTTCAACAAAAAATAATGTAATTAGCTCTAAAACTACTACGTTCATGGGTTTATGTATTATACGAAAAGAAGGAGCAATAAAACGAATTGTGCATTTCCCTGTCTTGCGTGAGGCGAAGGTGAAATGTCCTGCACTTATTACTCAAAGTTAAAAGGTTTCTTTCTAAATTTGAAATTTATGTAGGGAATTAGATTCTTGCCTTTTTTCCTTCAGAAAAATGAAAAGAAGTGAGATATAAATCTGAAATTCTTATGTATAAGATTTATTAGTTTAAGTACATAGTATTGGATCTCTGTGCGTATTGAAATGTTCTCGCACCAGGAATGATACATATTTTGCTTGTCTTCTATTTTGGCTGATTGCGAAAAGGACTTCATTTGCTCACGATCCACGCTTCTGAGATTTTGATTTTGATTGTGCTAAAAACCTTGATTTTAATATTGGGTGCTAAATAATTTTTTAAACATGTAGAAAAAGTGGTTTCTTTAAATGTCGTTTTGGCAATGTCTCTCAAAACAATTGCTCCCATAATTGCTCATTAGCAGGAGATGAAGATATAAAAAATTTATTATTCAGTTATCCGTTCAAAAGCTAGTAAACAGCTATTTTGATCAAACTTTTATACAATACGGCTAAACCCCCCGAATTTAGTAATTTTATAACGTAAAATTCTAATTTACTTTTTCTTTGTTTTAAATAGAACTAATAAAATAAATTTTTTCCCAGAATATTTTCTGAAAATGTGAGCGATTATCGTTTACACTAAAAAAATGCATTTACTGGAAGTGGTGTCTTCCAAATAAGGGGCCTTTTATCATCTATTTCCCATTGGTAATTTTTGTAAGATGGTAATGAATTATTTAATATTAATTTTATAGTCTCTGTATGAAATGTTTTGAATATGAACTACATGGATGATTTAGATGAAATCAAGTATATTTATTTTTTGCGGAAACAAATGAAAATGGGATGTAAAATTTTAATGTCTAAAGATTTGTAAGAAAGATGAAAAAATACCTCAAAATAAAAAGTAAATTAGAATTTTATTCCTGGTATGAATACAGACGCTAAAATTGCCAATAAATTAGAAGTGATTGATTCTGTGGTATCAACAATGATGCAGGAATGAGCCAGAATGTATAACTCCTCACAAAATAACTGTTTAAACAGGAAAAGAATAACCACCGCGAAAAATGACATAATTCTATTAATTAACCTAAGAAATTCGATTGCGGCAAACATTACATTCTTGTCTTTTTGCTGAAAAAATTCCAGTAAACCATACAAGGTAATAAAAATTTAACACTTGCATTAGTAAAAAACGATAGACGTTGAAAAAATTATTTTAATTTTATTGAACATTATCAGGACAAAGTAAGAAATTTATTACAATTACGACAGAACTAATAACTGAGAGCAAACATTGATATGTAGGGTATCGAAATAAATGATAGGTTACTATTAATTTACAAAAACAAAAGGGGTTGCTCAATTTTTACTTTAGGGCAGATTTAGTGATGAATAGATCATTCATTGTAATGCCTTAATTTTTAGTATTATCGAAAAAAGGCCGGAAGACGCTTATATCATAAATTTGCGGCCATTAAACTATCAAGTGTCCCAGAGTTGTCGTTTTAAGAAACATTTCTGTTTATGCACTTGAAAGTTTTACATTCATTTATGCCTTAAGACCAGTAAATATCAAGTAATATCAAGGATGTTGTATCCGTTCAATAAATTTTTTTAAATAAAAGTACAAAAGATATAGAAGAATTCGTATTCAGTGACAGTGGGTCTCATTCACATAATTGTAAAATCGTTGCAAAGTTTTTAATTGCAACAACAAGCGAACACTTCCTTGGCCTGGAAACAGCCCAAACATTACCTCTATAAAAATTTTAGTTGCAATTTTTCAAATTTTTCAATCAGGAAATGATGATATATGATTAAACAAGTAAAATCAAACAACTGAAGTCTTAGGTGGAGCGTAACATTGAAATACCAACAGATAAAACGTAAGTGGCACTCTTATCTAATAAATGCCAAATCGAATCTCTTCATTAATAAAGAAAGGCTATGTGTTCGTTTAACATGATGAAAAATATCAAAATTTATGTTGAATTTCATATGTAAAATATAAGAAGAATTTAAAGTTTTAATTTGTTTTTGGGGGGGCGCTGACTGTTTATTTACAGAAATAACCTCTAATTTAATTCTTTCTTCGTGATATGTTCTCTCGTAAATATTATAAAATGCAGTCAACTTTTAGTAAAATTGCTCCTTCTTATCTGTAAGATTATATAAGACTAGTCAACAATATTCGATGTGTTTTAAATCTTTTTCGAAATTGGTTTAAAATATAATTCCCTTCTACAATATCGAATACAGTCAATTCCACAAAATTATATAGGTGAAACCCAGTTTTTACTTTACCCGGAATTTGTTATTTTTAATTTTTCTTCCTCGGATTATTTTTATAATCGTTTTATTTATTGGTATTAGATATTCTTTCACAAGGCCAATCTTATTGTCTCATCATTTTTATATTTAATATAAAGTTGCTTTCACAACTAAATGATGTTCATTAGTCTTTTACCAACGTGAAGTTAAATTGAATATTTCCATTTTATTAACTTCACTTAGTCCGAAGATGTTGCAATTCCTCTACTTAATAGACTCCTAGGTTTGTGAAACCAACATTATGCTCCCTATACTTATATTAATTCTTTGTTTGTGAAATGTCCATGTGCCTATATTTGTGTGTGCTTATGTCAGAGTGCATTCACTATTTGTATTATTTTCTTTGTATACTTATGTGCTGTATTGCTTATTTCAGTAAAATAAAGCTGAAGTTTGGAACCTTCCCTTACCTTGGTGCTACTTCAATTTATTTCACTAAGAAGAATGAAATTTGGTCTTTGTCCCGATCGTTTGGATGTTATTCCTACTGCACCAGAAGTTGCAAATAAATTTAATCACTGGTTGTTTTTCTTCTCGAGTTAAAAAGCGTCACTTGAAGGTACAAACGATTCGTATTTAGGCCTCCTGGCCAAATCAGTTTCTCTTGAGAATTTCTAGATAATTTCCTAATGTACTAGTTGCGACGATGCCTTATCCACTCTTAAAAGCGCAATCATTCAACTTGCAAATGAGGTTGTGGCGCGACATAAGCACGCGACACGTAAACAATCAGATGGTGAAACGATTCATGAATATGTACGTGCTCTTCAATCACTCAGTTTGGATTGCAATTTAAAGGCTGCGAATAATGAAACATATAGGAACGAGTATATTCGACCGAGACTTCTAGAAAACAAAACTCATACATTATTTTTAGCTGTTGATCAATGGAAAGCGTTAGTGATTCGAAAGCCTTTGCATCATTCACTTCTGGACATGTAGCTTCAGTAGAATTGCATGAACTGGGCGTTGAAGTCGATTGTTCTAACGTTAATCCTGCGGGTCCAATTGTGCTACAGTTCTTTCGCTTCGAAAACATAAAAAAAATTTATTACTGTGGAAATTTATCGCACCAGAACCGTGCTCATTGTCCGGCAAGTGACGATACTTTTCAAAATGAAAGCAGGGAGGACATTTTTCGAAGGTATGTAAGTGAATCTAAAAATCAAGTCTTAGCATTAACCTACCATCCTGTTTTCGCTCGTGTCCTATCAATTTTTAAAAGGTCATCTCTAGAAGTGGAGGTGAATGGCTGTGTTCTCAAGGCTCTTAAAGATATTAACAGTTAACTTTACATCAAGGTGTGCTCTCTGGCTTCTATGATTACATATCCTTCAGGGGTTCTCTCCAACTTATCATCTGATTGAAGGCCAATCATTCAAATTCACGCAAATTTAAAACTTCTGACTCTGAATTTATTCCTTCTGAAGAAGCACGCATGCTAAAGGAAGAGATCATGGAACCGAGCATCTCTCCTTCGCTAGCTCAAGTTCATGTTGTGTCTAATCAATCAAAGAAAAGCTTAATAATTGCCTTTTCTCAGACGATTAACAAATTTACTTACTTGGATGCGTCTCCATTAACTACTGTTTAAGAATTGGTTAATAAGATATTGACTTATAAGAAATTTAGCACCAGCGACCTAACTAGTGTTTAGCATTGTGTTCCTCTTCACCATGAGGAAAAAATTAAACTGCTTTTGAGGCGCATATGAGTCTTTTTCAATTTAAACGCTTAAGTTTTGGTATAAGCAACGGTGTTGCCTGCTTCAGAGAATTAGGGACGATTTCATTTGTAAAAATAATCCTGAGGACACGTATGCTTACCTAGACGATGTTACTATTTGCGGCCGCACGAAACGGGACATGATAAAAACTTAAGAAAATTTCTCAAAGCTGCTGAGAAATATAAAATGACCTTAAATAAAAAATTGTGCCTTTTCCAACTAATACTATATGTATGTGAAGTTATCAGGTTTGCTAGAATGAACTTCACCCAGGTCCTTAACGCCTTGATGTCCTACTGACCCGCTAATATCAATATCTCGATTATCTGGATTGCTTGCATACAACGAATTCGTCCCATAATTAATTGCGATTTTCCACTTTCTGAAGATGCTACAAATGCAATCAAGGAATTAAATCAGCTATTGTTAACTGTGGTAGGTTAGAAATAGATAAAACTTTGCCGTTTACACTGGAAATTGATACCTCAAATAACACCATTGTGGCCACTCTGAACCAGAATGGACGACCAGTTGCCTTTTTCCGAGATGCTTAAATTACTCAGAGCGGATTGCCTGCTCTGTGGAAAAGAGGCCTATTCTATTGTTGAGACGATCAAAAGGTGGCGGCATTTTCTTCTCGGTCGTAAGTTTACCTTAATTACAGATGAAAACTCTGTATCTTACATGTACGATTCATGTCATAAGAGTAAAGTAAAGAATGCTAGATGGCGTTTAGAATTGCCTCCCTTTTGCTGCGAAGTTATACATCATACTCGTTTGCTCAACAGAGCTGCTGATGCCCTTTCGCGTACTTTCTGCTCAAGCATGACTCACAATAATCTGGTCAAGATTCATAAGGCTCTCTGTCATCCAAAGATTACATGACTTCAAGCATTTTGTTCGAGAACGAAACTTTCCTTATTCTGTAAATCACGTTAGGAAAGTAGTGTTAGGATGCAAAACGTGTCAAAGGTTAATACCTCAATATTATCGCCTAGAAAGGGCAAGGATTATCCGTATACGCACCCTTTTGATCGAATCAGCCTAGACTTTAAAGGCTCACTAATATCTTCTCCCAATAAGTAGCTTTTTAATTCTGGTAGATGAATATTCACATTTTCCCTTTGCTTTTCATTGTAAGGATATTTCTTCATCACCTGTTATAGTCTCTTAAAACGTTGTTTTCTCTTTTCCGGTTAGCAGGTTATGTGCATTCAAATCGAGCAACTTCTTTTATGCCTGCAGAAATAAAATCATTTTTGCACATGAAAGGGGTTCCAATTAGTCGTTTAACACCTTACAATCCTGCCGGGAAGGGAAAATGTGAGCGCTATGTAGGAATTGTATAGAAAACTGTCACCTTGGCGTTTGAGTCTAGAAACCTGAGCATTAACCATTGATAACACATCCTCCCGGATGCTTTTCATTCCTTGTGTTCATTGTTATCCACTTCAACGAATTTAACTCCATACAACGGTTTTTTTAATTCCCTTGAAACAGCGTGACAGGAATGAGTAGACTTAGCTGGTTTGCTTCACCTGGTAAAGTACGGTTAAAAGGACATGTACGCTGGTACGCGAAGTGGAAGTAATCGAAGCCAATCCTAAATAATTATGCACACGTCAGATTTTCAGACGGCCAAGAAGATACCGTGGCTATCCACGATTTGGTCGTGGTCAGAGAGAGCCAATTAAATTAAGATATTATTGATCTTAATTCCGATACAAAATAACCCATTTCGTTTCGTGATGCTTCAATGAATGTTGAAGCTGAACGAGATCCTAATTCATTCCTTTATGATCATCATCCAGTTGTTCTGCCTCAAACCTCACCTGAATATATCCCTCGTTGATCTAGTCGATATAGAAAACTTGAATGTTCTATCGAAAACGATACATCTAATGATGTTCCTTCTCCAGCTCCTCCCGCTTACGCCTTCCCTGAAACTATTCTTCGTCGCTCTACTTGACCTAGAAATCCAGTTGACCGTTACATTGATAACTAATAGATCCTTTATACTTGCATTAGACACTTAGTCTAGTATTTCGTTCTATTTTAGCCTTTTCTTTGTGTAGAGAGGAAAAATGTTATAATTTATTGTTATTATGTTCATAACTAACCTGTATTTCTTTCTTAGGGTTTGAATATTAAATAAAATTAAAACAAATAATGTATCATAAGATACGATATATACATAATGTATGAAGATGATGAAGATCTTGCAGTTCCTCTACTACTTGGTGACCTAGGTTTGCAAAACGAACATTATGCCACTTATACTTATATAAAATCTTTGTTTGTGAAATGTACATATGCTTATATTTATGTGTGCTTATGTGAGAGTGTTCATTATATGTATTATTTTATTTGTATACTTATGCTCTGTAATTGTTTATTTTAATGAAATAAAGCTGAACTTTGGAACCTTTGGGCTACTTCACTAATATATCTCGATTTATTTTTTAATAATGATTTTATTATTCTGTAACTGATCTGTGTAGAGTAGTAGCATTTTTTTATACCTTATAAACATTTCTGATTGCTTTGATTTTAGTTTTAAATGCAGATTGTCTAGGGTGTGCTATGAAATTTTTCTCTCCGGGTTAACAGTAATGAGCATATCGATGCGGTAGTTTCTAATGTCTAGCCGTGTTAAAAAGTTTGATTTATTGAAGACCCCTAAATTGTTTAAATAAGTTGCAATTATGACTTTTAATTCCCCTGTGAGTTCTTAATCTTCTATTAAAAGATGTCTGTCTAGCATTCGCTTTAAATGGTTTTCATTTCGACAGGTAGATCCAATTGAAAATTGATATTTTTAGTTTTTCAACCAACTGATAACAGCAACAATCTCTCGGAATCTCAAGCAATCCTAAACCTTTTGATTGGATCATGTTGTGGTCTTTTAAAATCTAAGCAAGTGAAGGCTAATCAGTTGTTCTGTGTTTATTTATTAACCATAAATACCTAAGTATCGCTAAAATTGACCGTTGTTCTTTTAAATTTCAAATTAATTTTATTATCTTACTTAAATTGAATTTTTTTCTTTCGACAGAAATAGATTGTATGAACAGCTCAACTTTAAAATGATATTCGACTAAATGACTGACACTCTTTTGGAATCAATAACTTTTCAATCACAAAGTGAGATGAATACATAGGATATACTTATCAAACATATTTAGACTTTCATCTCAACGGAAAAACTATGTGCCTTGATTTACTTGATATAGAACAATGTTAAAAGCCTAGAGAAAAAGAATGAAGCTCTATAAATTGCTGCCCCCAATTAACCTACTATAATCTTAACAATATACGAGCAAAGAGATATCTATTTTTAATTTTTTTTTCAAAATAAAACCTGAAAGAAAAAGCACAGCTACTCACAATATAGTGATGCGTCTTCACTCATTTTCCAGCACTCTCTAAGAAAGATTAAATCAACCCGAATACACTGTCCCCCCCAAAAAAGTTGGTAATATCTGCAAATCCTCTCTTTTCTTTTATTGTAATCTTACCCGCTTTCTCTCTTACATAGCATGGTTATTCTGGGCCGGAAAGGTTTCTTACATGCAAATTCCCTATTTTAGTAACTCCACTGTCTGACAAGTTGATCCTGCATTGGTTTCGAGGTTCTCATTCTTACATCTAAGATTTAAATCACTACACATCAACCTAACCCATCTCCTCATCATTCTATATCGGACTCTGGAAAACGCTCATTTCTAGACCTGCCCCCATTTTATCAGTTCCTATGACCATGAAAATTTCTAAACATAAACCTTTTATTATTTTTAATAACATAATCTGATTATTAGAGCAGACAGGATAAATATGACGAAAAACTTAATAAATTTAACTTCTATACCTGAGTAATGGGATTTTGTATTCAGTTATATATATTTTGTTTGAGATATTCCATTCCATAAAATCGGGAAGTCATTTTCTATCCTTAAGTTAACACTGGTCAATAACTAATTTTCATAATTGCTTTGATTTTACGCCATGTATTTTTGTTGGATGATTTAAAAAATACAATCTATATATATTGTATCACCTCTACTTTATATGATTAGCTGAAAGCTACAATCGTTTTTTGCTCTTATGAAAAGTTATTGCTGAAGCAATTTCCATATGTACTAAAAGCCTATTTTTAAACTCTTGTATTTGTATTTCAACCATAGGTTTTCCAGAATTTTCTAAAGTAATCAGAAAGATAATGTCCAAAAGTTTCCTATTAAATTTAGCAAAAAATCTTTCCCTTATTAAGCAATTTTTTAAAAAGAGTTGTTAAGTTACAAGCTCTTTTTAAATTACGTGGCGAAAAATTCCGATTATCAGTTAGACTAATCTAAAACAAATGTTGTTAGTGGAACCAAAAAGAGAACAACTTGCAAAAGGTAGTACCTTAAGTCATATCTTGATTACTTGAACTTGATAAGAACATAACATAAGAAAAGAATGAGACTGCAAAAGACCATTCATGGCCTACACTTGGCAGCTCCTTGAAACACTTTGCGTAGGATAAGGAAATTTTTTTTGGAAAACCACTGATTTTTAAATTTTGAACGTGTCGTAGTAAACAACTCAAATCTCTATCTGCTATGAAACTATTGATGATCATTTATATGATATTCTTCGATTCACCTCTAAATGCTTATAACAGAACTTTGTAACAATGTCTGATCAACAATTGACACCATATATATTTCTAGGAGGAAGAAAGTCTTAGTGATTACTGTAGAATTTTACTAGTACAGATACTACCCTGGGAGAGAGAAGTGAATGAGATACAGCTCTTAATGCTTTTAACTTGTCAAAAAATATGAAGCCCAAAATTATGGCGTAGCGCTATTTATGTGACACCATTATTTAGACTAATATTTCACCATCTGCTCTTTTATTTCTAAATTTATTCTCTCTCTCTCTCTCTCTCTCTCTCTCTCTCTCTCTCTCTCTCTCTCTCTCTCTCTCTCTCTCTGGAATCCATATAAAATTTCCTTTTCTTTTGATTCCATAAAAGATCACCTGAAATTAACTACCCACCTACCATGGAAATAAAGATGGGCTCTTCAAATCAATTAAACCTATTGAATCGAGAAATTCAAGAGCTTTGGGCGTATTGAAAGTAAATTAAATTTATTGGAATTAAATCTCTCACATATAAGGAGATCTTCTGAGATTATGTGCGTCAGTAATGAAGTAATTAGAGGGGCTGAATTTTAAATCCTCCTAATTAATAAAGATTATTTGAATGTCATATATAAAATGACGAGAAAAAAAATTACTGCAAGGGGCAAGTATAGATTGAGAAAGATTCTGAAAAAGGTTCCGTGTTAACAGCTCAATGAGTGCCGATGAACATTCTTCTTCTGTCATGAAGCCTATGATAACTTATCAAAATAAGTTTGCTTAAAGTATTCTTAAGTTTCGAGGAGTCAAAATGGCAGGATATGATTGCGGGAGTCGAACCAAGTTAAGCATTCGAATAAAAGATTTTAACGGTTTGCCCAAAATCTTCTCGGCGTAGAGCATTTTCGCTAACCTCTACCTCCTTTGCCGAGAATACACATTCAGTATCATGTGCTCGATCCAAACTCTAATTGACTGCTTAAAAATTCGGATTTTTTTTTAGGGAGAGAAAAGGTACGGCTCGCCGTTACTCCTCCCCTCTGTACCCCTCCCACAATGGGAGAGGCCCATAGGAGGAGGAGGCCTACGGGCGACTTGCTCCTGGAGAAACTCCTCACACTTCTGCATCTCAGTTCGAGTGAACCGATAGTGAAGTGCTTAATGGAAAGTCTGAAACAAGCTTTAGAAGAGGGTTTAAAGTGGGAGACGGAAAGTTTTGAGTTTAAAGAGGACAGATTGGTGAGAAAGCAGATTGAGCAACCTCGGTAGTCAAAGGTGGAAAGGGTGGAATACCCTTGCTAGAGGGACAAGAGGGACCTGCTGATTAACGTGGATTCCGAACCACCGTTGTGCATTTACTCTTCATTCATCATTCTTACTTCCTTTCTCACAATTTTAGCACCTATCTTCATCATACAGAAGCGGGAAGACCGCCTAATCTCTGTTCCCTTATTCTCTTCATCTTTCATTCATGTGTTTATTGTAGCCTTCATGCCGTTTTGCGTTATCTTAGCTCTGAGCTTTGTTTATATATTGTTATGTTACTTGTTTTTACTTTCCCTACTTTGTGTTACTTTCTCTTGTTGTTATCACTTTTTCACTTTAGTTTCACTTTGTTCACTTTTTTACTACTAACTTTAATTTCACTATCATTGTTGTTAAACTTTTTAATACTATAGTTCACTTATTGCACTTTTTGTTTACTATGTTCGTTTTATTTCTGTTTTACTGTTAACTTTTCACTTCACTATCATTTTTTGTTAAACTTTTTAATATAGTTCACTTATTACACTTTTAGTTTATTTTGTTCGCATTATTTCTGTTTACACTTTTGATTGGTGTTGTATTCTTAGTTGGTTGTTTCTTCCTATTTAGATTGTTTAAATTCGGTAGTCTTATGAGGGGATCAATCTTGTGTCTTGGCTGGTTATTTCGTTTGTTGGGTTTGTATATAGTCGGGTAAATATCTTTATCGTTATGCTTGTTCCTTCTCTCTTTTTGAATTTCTAGTTAAGTAAACATGGGTACCTTCTCGATTCTCAGCTGTTTTCTGCCGCTGGAAAATGCAGTGTTAAAGGGACTCCAGTTCTGGTGTTTGTGTGCTCTGCAAATATCGGAGGTAGATCGTCTATCATTCTCTATATTTTCTCCGCTCTCTTACTGATGTTGATGTTGAGCGTTTCTAATCCTGCTTCTTGGTGTAGATACTGTAGTTTTCTCCTCTCTCCCCTACATGTGTTGGTAATTAGGTAGAGAGCTTTATTTTGTATTCTCTGGAGTTTCAATTATTTGGTCCTTGTTTTCACCGTTGATAGGGGTTGGCGGATATAGTAGTAACTCTCTTTCTAGTGCAAGAAAGATTTTTCTTTTATTTTTCATGCTTATTATTCTGATTCCTAGCACTTTGACCTCACTATGATATCTGTAGTTCAGATCTTCAACTACAATTTCAGCTGTTTTGTTCCTGGATATTGGGATTATTGTAAATTTCCTCCTGTTCGTCCCTATATTCTAATATCTTTCGAGGTTGTTGATGTTGCTGATTTCTAAAGCTGTTTTCCTTGCCTGAAAGCGTACGTTCCTATACGAAGTGACAACGAGTTGGCTTATGTCATCCGCGAACTGGATGTTTAGGCAACCAGGTATTATTAGTGGTGGCAGGTGTGCGTTGTATATTGAATACAGCGTGGGGCTAAGACAGCATCCCCTGCGGGAGTCCAGCTTTCCATTCAAATTCTAGTCCTGATTAACCATTGATCTTCACATATGCTCTTCTGTCTGTGACATAATCGAAGAAAATTCTCTCCAGATTGCTATTCATCTGGAGATTTAAGATTTTATATTGCATTCATTTGATCCAGACTTTGTCGAATGCTTTTTTTACATCTCTCAGGAACTGATTAATGTAGTTATTCTCTACATTGACTTATGCTATTTTCTCTGCTATTATGTCAAATGCCATTGTGGTGTCTCTGTTTCTTTTGAATCAGACCTGAAAATCACTATAAAGGTCATTTTCATCAAGATATTCTTTTTGTCTTTTGTTACGGATTTTCTCGAAGACTTTGCACTTGAAGTTCAATAGTGATATTGGCCGGTAACTGTTGAGGTGGTTTGGTGGTTATTGTGGCTTTAGGACGTATATCATTTCCACTAGTTTATAGCTATCAGAGAAGTAACCGGTGTTTAAGCATACGTTAAAAATATTCTTTAATGTTCTACTGATTACGTTAGGTGCCTTAGTAAGATTAATTCCGGTTATTCCTGAGGGGCCTGGCGCTTTCTGTTTGAAATGATTATATCACGCCTTTGATCTCTTCCGCTGTTATGTAGGCCCCTGTATCCAGAATTTTCTCCCTTTCTCGCTCTACACTTGGTGCTGGAGTGATCTGGTTTATGTTTGTTCTCAAGACAGTGGGGACCATTTCGTCTATCTCTGGATTGAAGTCTTTTTCCTCCTCTGTTGTGTTGGAGAACACTGATTTCCAGTGATTACGAAAAAGTTCTTCTGTGGTCCTCTCTTCTTGGATCTTTTCTCCCGTTTATTCGAAATTGTTATTTTTTATCTCGGGGATCTGCCTTTAAGTCTATTTATTTGTCTCCAGTTCTCTTTTGGTCTGCTTTCTTCGTCTATTTTCTCTATTAGGCTATTCTATATGTGGCTTTGCTTTTTTCTATGAGATGCCTGAGTTCTTCTCTGCCTCTTCTGATTTCTTCGTATCACTCTTTATTTGGTCGATGGAGAATTATTTGTTCTAGTATTCCACTAAGTTGCCTATTCTTTCTCTTTATTTCCTCTGTCCATCGAGTATGTGGAAGAGTGAGGTATCTTCTCTTTGGTATGTATCTTTCGTCTGCCTCAATGATCGTTCTTGTTAATCTCTAGTTTGTAGGGGTGCGAAAATGTATGAGACAAATTCTTTCCAATTCGATCATATAAATAGCCGATAAGTACGAATAATACTACGGACTCAAGCCAGTCGTGTGGCTACAATATCGGCATTTATATCTTGAGGTACCGCGTTCGAAACTCCACACTCCCAAAACATTTATGAAGATCTCTTAAGAAAGAAAACGAAGATTAAAGACCAGCCCAACTAGAATAGTGGAGCTAAGGAAAATGGAAAAAAAGGTTTGAAGGGCAAAATTAAAGAAAAGGGAATTTCAGTCAAGAAGAAGAAAATTTCAAAGAAGCCAACCTGAAGCAAGAAAAATTTCAGTGAAAAGCAAGATGAACAAGAATGATTCAAAATTAAAATATAAAAATAATATGCCCCCCCCCCCCTAGTGTAAGGCTGCTAAAATGTATGAAAGAAATTCCTTCCGACTTGATAATATAAATGGCCGATAAACTTACCAAAAATAAGACGGATTCAAGCCAGTCGTGTCACTAGAGTATCGGCATTCAAATCCAGAGGTACCGCGTTCGAAACTCGCAGTCCAAGAACTTTTATGAAGAACTCTCAAGAAAGAAAAGGAATATTAAGGACCAACTCCAAAAGAATACGGAAGCCAAGGAAAATGGAAGAAAACGTTTGAAGGGGCAATTTAAAGAAAAAAGAATTTCAGTCAATAGGAAGAAAATTTCGAGGAAGACAACCTGCATCAAGTAAACGCAAGATGAACAAGAATAATTTCAATAAATCAATAAAATTGATAATAAGGATATGTCCCCCCCTTAATAACTAGTGACCCTCAACCGCCGAACAATCTTCTGATCAACCCAATAAAGAAAACAAAGATTAAGAACCAACTTAAGAAGAATACGGAAGACAAAGAAAATGGAAAGAAAGCGTTTTCAGGGCCAACTTAAGGAAAAAAGAAATTCAGTGAATAAGAAGAACTAATTCGAGGAAGTCAAAAGGCATCAAGTAAAAGCAAGATGAACAAAAATAATATTAATAAATAAAGAAATTGATAATAAGGATATGCGCTGCCCCGCCATAATGGACGAAAACGTTTGAAGGGCCAAAGAAAAAGGAATTTACGTCAAGAAGAAGAAAAATTCGAGGAAAACAACCTACAGCAAGAAAATAAAAGGAAGAGCAAGATTAACAAGACTAATAAATATTAAATAAATAAATAAAATTAATAATGCCTTCCCCACCCCACCATAACTGGTGTGTCCTTCCTCGAAATTTTCTTCTTCCTGACTGAAATTACTTTTTCTTTGAGTTTGCCCTTCGAACATTTTTTTTCCATTTTCCTTGGCTTCCGTGTTCTTCTTAAGTTGGTCCTTATTATCTTCGTTTTCTTTCTTGAAAGATCTTCATAAATCTTCCTGGAATTTTTCTTCTTCTTGACTGAAATTCCTTATTTCTTTAAGTTGGCTTTTCAAACGTTTTTCTTTCCATTTTCCTTGAGTTGGTCCTTAATCTTCGTTTTCTTTCTTAAGAGATCTTCCTAAAAGTTTTTGGAGTCTTGAGTTTCGAACGCGGTACCTCAAGATTTTAAAGCCGATACTATAGCCACACAACTGGATTGAGTACGTCTTGTTGTTGGTAAGTTTATCGGCCATTTATATTATCGAGTTGGAAGGAATTTCTCTCATGCATTTTTCGCACCCATACAAGTTTTTCTCATTAATATCTGCCAGGTTGGCGTCAGTGAGATGCTTTGGGACGAAGTTTCTAAAATCTTGTGTGTAACCTGCCCATTTTACTCTCTTGTAACCCTTCCTCGCTGGTACCGCTACCGGTATCGAGTATTGAGTAATGAGCAAATGTGTTCCAACATAGTCGCTACATGCAAATGTAATTGGTTGCATGTAAATGTTCTATAGCATATTGAAGCTACTTCCAACGACATCTGGTTTTGTAGCTGCATTGCCTGTGACATATTTTGGAAAGTCTGGCCCTATTCTCTTGAAAATGTTTCTTTCAAACAACATTTCTAAGTTGGCTCCTCTGCTGTTTCTGGAGCGGTGTCCATTTGCCCTACATCTGGCATTTAAGTCTCCCATAAAGATGTTCGGAAAACCTGTGCCAAAGATTTTAAATAGGTTGTGCAGGGGAAGGTAATTTTTTCTTGGTATCCCGTAGCTACTATTATTGGCTTTAATTCAAGTTCGATTTTTACGGACAACTATGCCTCATCCAAATTTTTAACTTCTTTGAACTTCAGCCCTCTTCTTATTGTTATGGCCGTCCCGTCATGAAGCTCGCCTGAAGAGATCGTTCGCATTAATGACGCTGTTTGTAGGGGTGCGAAAATGTATGAGAGAAAATTTCTTCCAACTCGATAATAAAATGGCCGATAAACTTACTAACAATCAGACGGACCTAAGGCCATTCTTTGGCTAGAGTATTGGCATTCAATTCCAGCGGTACCACGTTCGAAACTCAACAGTCCCCAAAATTTTGAAGTGCAACTTAAAGAAAAAAGGGATTTCCTTTCGAGGAAGACAACTTGCATCAAGAAGATCAAATGAAGCACATCAAGAAAAGAGAAAATCAAATGAAGAGCAAGATGAACAAGAATAAATAAATAAAATTATAATAAGAAAACACCCTCCCCTATACGTTATCAAACACTTTCATTGTTTTTTTTCTTCTGGATTCACTTTGTGTTATGATATTAATATTATATCTGGATCGATCTTTCTGAAGTTATTTCCTAATGTCTATGTTTTAACGATCCATCCTTGATTGTTGAATTGCAGAATGCTGAGCTTTCTTCTCCTTTCTGGTTCCATTGTTTATTCAGTCTAGTTGTCTAGAGATCTCTGGGCTTCTAGCGGGTCAATCTCTTGTTGGGTTCTGATTCGTTGCCTTTAAACCTACCATTCATCATACTTTGAAATCTAGAATAGCAGAGAATAACGCAGTCGCCAGGGTAGATTTGAATTTTATCTTTATTAAGAGTTTTTGTACTTCTTCCTCGTCTTCTTCTCCTGTCTTCCCTTTGAATAATCATTTGCATTTTCCTTCTTTAATGGCCTTAATGATGTCTTTCTGTTTCTTGCCTCTCGGGAGGGGGGAGCATTCATCATTGTAGACTTTAAGTTTTATTCCATGTGCTTTCATGCGTACTATTTTGTCTACTTCATTACTTTGCACTGATATTGTTTGAAATTGCGTTCTCTCCAGTAGTATGTTCCTCGTTGTTTGTTGGTGCTGACGCTGAGGCGAGGTTGATTTTAAGGATTACAGATGAGTGGTGGGTGTTTTTTGTACCATTGTATTGAGTGTCGTAGCAAAGGTGCCCAGTTTCCGAATATTCATCACATGGGCATAAAGTATGCATGTGAGCAGTTCTGTTAATCCCCCTTGTGGAACAGTTAGATGGGTATGTGGTTCCGGCATTTGCTTCACAGTTGTTTTAGCCACTCCTCCGTATGTTGCATTTCTTCTAGTTTCTTCTTCTTTTCTCGCTTCTCTTTCCTTTCGTTCTATTATCTCCTTTCTTTTGAAGCCTGCCATTGCCATAGTCCTATGTAGCCCATGACAGTTCCGCATTTCTTAGGACTTTCTTTGCACTCTCTCCATTCGTGGTTCTTCTGTCCGCACTCAGAACATACTGTATCTTCCTCAGTGCAGTCACGCGTCAAGTGCTTCTCCATTTTATAGCAGCTGAAGCACATTTGAATATTAATATGTTTCTCGCGCTCCAAGTTCTCTGGTGGCATTTACATGTTAAACATGAGCAGTCCTAGTTGAAATATATTTGTGCCATATCTGTTGTTGCACACAGAAGTTTAAAGATATGTGTGTGGTGGACAAATTTATTTATTTCATTTATTTTTATGTCTTCATGATTTTTTTCTATTTATTCTTTCATTTCCTCTTTGTCATGGTAACCCACCCAAAGTCGACTTTACTGCATATAATACATATGTTTGCAGTTATCTGGCCCAGGATTTTGAGCGTTAGTCCTATTCCCTTCAGTGTCTCTATTCCTTCCTGGGACACTAATTTTTCTACTTCTTTTTCCTTACTTGCAATTACCACATAGCAATTCAAGATGTCAATAATTTTGACGAGGGCAACTTTTATCTGCCAAATAATGTCTCGCTGAGTTTTCCTTTGTCCACTTTGATCTCCTGGTCAATTGTCCGTAGAGGTACTCGTAGGCATTCCAGGCTGCCTCCGTTACCTAGAGGGGGATGGTCCCCCATCTTTTTGCTAGTCGAGCGCGTAGGCGCTCTTTTATTCTTTACTTTCTCCGAAGCCTATATTTGTTTTCTTCCTTCCTCTCTAAATCTGTAAAAAAAGACCGTGAAAAACGTTTCCTATCAACTAGCAGCCTATGGTTCCCTATTTACCTACTTATGTTAGCACTTCACGACCCCACTACCTAAATAGGCCTATGATAAGAAGCACATCCACAGAATTTCGGCTCGTGGTCTTAAGGATCCCCCTTTCTTCGCGCCCCCTATTGGGGCTTCCTTCTCGAGTTCACTATACTCAACTTTTAGTAGCTTTGGGCGCAGCGGTGGTTGTGTTATGTTGCTTTTAGTCAGTGAAGTAAGTGGAAGTCAAAGCGTGGAATACGGGAGAATTAAGGATGAATTACCCCTTTAGGGTAAGCACCCCGCCCACTGGAAACAGGAGAAAGCTCCAATCAGTTCAAAGGGTGCATATATTTCTTCTTTCTTGAAGTAAACGTTTATTTTAATTAAAAGTCAACTTTTACTCATGTTAGCACTTCACGACCCCACTACCTAAATAGGCCTATGATAAGAAGCGCATCCACAGAATTTCGGCTCGTGGTCTTAAGGATCCACCCTTCTTCGCGCCCCCTATTGGGGCTTCCTTCTCGAGTTCACTATACTCAACTTTTAGTAGCTTTGGGCGCAGCGGTGGTTGTGTTATGTTGCTTTTAGTCAGTGAAGTAAGTTAAGGTCAATGCGTGGAATACGGGATAATTAAGGATGAATTACCCCTTTAGGGTAAGCACCCCGCCCACTGGAAACAAGAGAAAGCTCCAATCAGTTCAAAGGGTGCATATATTTCTTCTTTCTTGAAGTAAACGTTTATTTTAATTAAAAGTCAACTTTTCCTTAAGCTCATTCACAGCTCTCCGTCGTAAAAAAAAGAATCCAAATTAAGTCCGCTAAAAATTCTGAAAATGATAGACTTAACCTTTTAAATATATCATGAAGCTGATTGGAAAATTATTACAGTGCTTATGTCTAAAAGCTGATTGGTCAATTTGTTATCGCTAAGGCTCTTATTCCAAATAACTTCAACATCCTCCTCACTTTCCCCACGGGGACTCTCCAAAAGACATTTTGAACCTGCTCCTAGGTGACTTTATGTCGAACTAACAACCCCCACTCCCTCGACGTAGTTACGAAGCTGAAATGAACGTGAGTAGGACGATTAAATGTATATCAATCCTGATTGGTTGAAAATTTTTAAGTGTTATGAGTAGATTAAATGAATATTTATATATCTGTACTTTTGTGAAAAAGAGGGTCAGAAAAGTTATTATTATTCAAGAAGAAAAGTTGTCACTACTGTTCGCCATTTCGAAGCTTATTCCAGCTATTTACCTAGGAATAAAGAATACATATATATATATATATTCCTTCATCCCATAAGGAAGCGTTTGATCACATAACCCAGCCTACGAAACTACAAGAGAGAATACCTCACGACGGACCCTATATGATATTCGTCCTTTATCTCTATCAATGTGTCCCCACTCAAGTTATTCGTTCTGATTTGCAATTATATTGTATGTTGATATTTATAATACTTTCTCTTATTAAAGTAAGATTATTTTAGACAAAATGCATTTTTTTTTCAAGTTTCATCTATTTAATTGTTTACAGTTAAGTTTGTTATTTTATGAGGATATAAGTATAAAATAAAGGAAGACTTTTGATTCGAATAATCTCATATATTTTCCCGATGATATTATGCTGTATTCTCATCCTTGATATTGAGAAATGTTGCTGGAAGATTAGTGTATAATGGGTTGTGCTAAACTGCCACAATACAATCTTGTCCAACACATATGAACGCTTATCACGTAGCCTCCCTCAAATATTAAATACAATATTTTACTAAACGCATCAATATTTGAAAATATGTTAAACTTTCTCCCTGTTGATTAGTCCTTCCAACTTTATTTGCATTGAAATGGCCCATGGTTTATTTACGTAAGATCCAAACCATACCCATTTAAAAAGGCAATTTAGGGATACAGTGTTTAAGATATTGAAAGAGCCTTGAATTTTACCTATATACTTGTCTATCATTTTTAGGAGTTTGCCTTCCAAAATTTTCATCGCTCTGATTAAACTAAACCTTTAACAATTTCAAAACTAAAAATTATGAAGAATTATAGGGAAGAAGAAAGTATATTGCATATAAATATAGCAATTCCGAATTTCTTAAAAGGGTAGAAGCTAGAATACACGAAACATTAATATCTGAGATTTCATTTTTTTTTATTCTTATATAGATGGAGCTTCTTTGAAGATCTTAATAATATGGTATTTTTCTCAACCTCTGAAGTATGATCCAGCAATCAAAATCGTTTTATGAATGCTCGAAATGATGAAATAAGATTACACCTTACTAAAAATATTGCTTACAAGTCCAATATATGTTTCTCTTTGGTAAGTTTCTCAATGTTTTATATATGATCCATAGTAAGTGGTTACCATGTTCCTTGATGTATTTCACTGTCTTCAATATTTTGATAATTAGCCAGAAGTTCATTATACACTCAGAAGCGAAATATTTCATACCTGCTCTTCCATTTTTTTTTTTTTAAATATAGCTGTTAAATACCATACACACTTACCATGGTCAAACTAACCACTCTTCCCACTCTTTCAATTGCAACGTCAGCCTATGGTGTATAGGAATCTTCTCTAAATATTCAGCTTTTTGTCAAAATTATGCTATGTTGAAATATGCATGACGAATTGCTATGTTCAAGGAAAAGCACTTGAATCGCAATTCTTTTGAATTGCAATATTTCCTATGTACTCGGAAGTCTTCATTGTTTCGATAATTATTTTAGTACATAAAATATTTTGTAATTATTCTCTGACACGAAGCTTCCTTAATTAAACATGTATCGGGGACGAGAGTATAAAATGATAAAAATGAAATACATAGGATCTGTTTAGCTATTTGATCGTACACTTCGGTGAATTTTAAGATAAGAACGATGAATTACAAGAGTTAGAAGTATTTTAACTCATTTAAATTATGGCCTTAATGGAAGCCTTTTAATGAAAGGTACAATAGTTTACTTTTACAAAGTGAGTTTCAATTTCAGGTTGTTGTTAAGTTGTAGTCAACCTCCAATTACCTATTTTCACACTATTTTCGGAGATCTATTGTTTTAATATTTCCTTTCACAAAAATATTTTGTAGTTATAAAGGGCCGCCTTCCGCTGTGATCCTATGTGTCTTTCACGCTTTCTCCTATATTAATATTTTTTCGAATTTTAGAAGTGAATTTGGGAAGTTTATTTTATAAAGTCTTGACAAAGTTTAGGGGGCTATATTCTATTTTCGTGTTGCTTAGATTAAAATTGGTCCCCAAACAACGTTTGAATGAATTGTTACCTTTGTCGATGGGATATACCGTCGTCAGCTGCTATGGTAAATAATATAATACAACTATATCACAGTCATAGTGGTAGTTCACTAACTATTTTAGACTTGTAAAAAGTTTTCTTTCAAATTATATCAATTAATATTAAGATTTGGATTTAGAGAATGATGACTGAGGTTGTTAGAAAGTAAGTTTCTTAGAACTCTTAAATAATATGAGTAACGCTGTTGGATTTACGTCTGTAATAAAGAGACAAAGAATTCTATTTATTGTAGAAATTTAAAAGAAGTGAGTAAGGGATTTTCCAAGTCGATTCGTTTAAAAGGGAAATGTTTGTTTCTGGGATTGGAAGACATAAGTTTGGTTATAACTGAAGTTAAAGGAAGGTGAGAGGAGTAAAAGGTGGAAGAGGTAGTGTATAACTTATCTAGAGCTACATATTTCTAGTATTTTCCAAATAAGAACACTAGGACCGTAAACACTACTTTGTCTTAAAATTGAATTAATTGCCCTATATGATATGGAAAACGTGTTTGTTGAATTGTCATGCAAGCTATATATAAGATAAGTTAAGTTTATGAAGGAGGAAGGATAAAATGAATTTATCCTGTAAGTCTGCTGTTTGATTAAAGGCTATGAGAGAACCTTACTTGTTTAGTCATGAGAACAAGTATAGAAGCCTTGATTGTTTTGAATATTGGTGTAAATAAATAAGGGCACAATATCTAAATTCCTAACTTAATATCTAAAAGGAATTATTTTTTATTTTGAAGTAATCAAATGGTTATCAACGCTGTATTTTGGTCAAGAATTTATTTTAGGGCTTTGATTGAAAAGTAAAAGATAGGTAGAAGATTTTTATCATTGGGGATACATTTGTTATGTTTTAGGTAAAAATTATGGTTAGGGCATGACCTGCATCTCAGTTTGCTAAACTTTACAACTGAAACTAATGTTAAGACCACATAACACTAGTATGAAAAAAAATCAGAACTCACAATTTGTTTGAACTGTTAGTGGATAAATAACAGAGCCAAATTAACTAGGATCATGTTTAATATATAGGACAACAAATGTGAACAGTTTGTTCACTAAAATTATAGTAACAACTGAAACTGCTGGCAATAAATAGTATCCATTACTCTTGATGGCTGCAAGTAAAAAGCTGAGATTTTGCGATTTTTTACAAACAATATTAATTTAATATATTAGTTCAATTTTAACTGACTGAGATTGAAGCAAATCCTGTGAATAAACACCTATATCTCTATCCATATTCAGAGCAAAAGTGTTCGTTTTGATTGGAAGGAGCGATGCTCTTATTCCTAGATGAGATATTTCATGATATTGCTTAATATGGAGTTTCTGCAATTTTAGGAAGAAAGGGAAGGGGAAGGAGAAGCTACGTCTAACCAAAGGAAAATATTCTTTGAAAAAAGAAAAGATTTAAATTGATCAGAGAATGATTTTGTTTCATCTTTCTGTCCTTGTGAGATTGCGAAAGAACGTTCAAAATGTCATTATTTACTTAATAAGCTTCATTCGATTAAATCTCACTCTTGATAGTTGAAAAATTCTGCTTCATCGACTCATCTGCAAACGGCGGAGTTTAAAGTTATGATAAAGGATCCACTTTTCATCACCAGTAACAAACCTTCCTTATAGAAGTGCTTGAGGGCCTCGTGAGAGAGATGACTCACAGCAAGAAACAGGCTGTTTCAGATTTGTCGTCGATTATTTGTGTGGATCCCATTTTCCAATTAATGGAACTTTTCCACTCCTTTTCAATTTGCGTATTACAATTGTATGGGATATGGCACATTGTTCTGCCAGTTTATTAGAATTTGTTACATGGTTTGATGTGACAACAGCTTGCAACTCTTCCAATTTCGATGAGATAACCTTGCATTGTCTTTTAGACTGAAATCTTTACGCTTTAAATGGGAAAACTCCCTAATGTTACTTCTTTTGTTTAGTCAATTATGTTCCTAAGTATAATCAATGGGTTTGATGCTTTACTTGAATTGATACTTTTATGAATCTCATACAAAGATTCAAACATGACTAATGTGATTTTTCTATAATACATAGTACATATGGGTGAATACCAAAGAAGATTATGAACAATATTTTGAAAATCTTAAAGATGAAGGTATAATTACTCGTTGTAGCATGTTTGATCTTTCAGCATAAAACATCTAAAAGATACGTATTAGTTAACAGTTATATATCATAAGTATATCAGAATGATTTGGCGAGGCTATGAATGATGTAAATTTCATTTTGCATTCTAAATATGAATAGTCGTATGCGATGAATAAAGCTAGAGTGTCTATTTGATTCAGATGTCAAATTAAAAGTAGTGGGATAGAGATATTTGTAAATATATACTGTTTAAGAAATGGGGAAGCACACCACGTATAAGAAAAAATACTGATGCTGCATTGATATGCATTGTGTAGTAAATGAAGCTAATCTCTCAAATTATGATATTCGTGCCGTTGAAGATGTAGTTCTATTATTGTTTGGATTGTTATATTTATTTTTCGTTGTTTTCTACACGAGTTATTTATTGTGTTTTGTTTAATTGTCTAGTATTGCTTTATAAGGCATGAGGAGTGTTTTCTTAAAGAGATTTGTATTAGTTCGACTTTGAAATTTTAGATCCTAAATAGGTAAATTGTTGCAGTCACTGTTTATTTAATACGATCCAAAACGGTAGTTGAGTTAAAAATGATTGTTAAGTTCAAAATCGGTGTTTTTCCGGTTTCTATTGATTTGCAAGGCTAAGCAGCTTCCATTTCTGAGTCTGGGTTGGTCTTATATGATATAGAATTTCAAATGAATATTGCCTCTTCTCGTTGCCTCACTCGTGGAGAGTGGATGGTGATGAAAAAGTGGTGTTGGGGTCGCCATTAAAATGAAGAGTATTTTGTTTTGACGCTTTTCCTTTAGACCTTGTTGCACTTGGACGATATATAATGTTGGGTAGTCTGGTATAATAACAGATTGAACTATCGCGTGTTAAATTTTATTCACGTTGTCGATGTTCATTCCTCTAAACTAGTAAAGAGTTCTCAACACAAATTTCACTTTTTCCACTCTTTCTGTAAAGTTTCGGGGGTAACAAGTTACTGCCAGCCTTAGGCTTAGTATCCTTCATCACGCAATCATATAGTATTAGCTATACTTGCTGAAATATTATGTTTAAATTAGTTAAGTTTTATTTCTCACAGATTGGTGAGTGTAGATAAGGTGTGTTTTGCACCCTCAGATAAATTGGATAAAGAAGAATAAGCTAATTGAAAAAAAGGTAGAGGGACACGCAAGGAAGATGATGGTTAGAAACTCTTCTGAACCTATCCTTATTTAAAATAAAATGCAGAGTAAAGTGTGATTTGGGGGGCAGCTTGGTGGACAAACAGCGGGGCAACTACCTTGTAGTTTTATCTCATCACCTTTCAATAAATACGCCAGGAAAGCAACATTAGTTGGATGTACAAGTCAGGGTGTGGGGTAGCAATAGAATCAGCGCAGATAGGCAGATGAGCTTCCGTTTGCTTCTGTTGGTCGTAGTTAAAGGCTGAGCATTATATGTACATGGGAGTGCCGTGTTGTGCTTTTTTCGCATTACCCACTATCCTCTTATGTGTTATCCTTTGGCTATAGTTCAAGCTAAAGACTTTAAATCTGACCATGAAGCCGAAATTGAATAATTAGTTAGAAGCCGAAATTGCATTATTAGTTAAAACAAATAAGAAAATAACTGCCCTTACTGGAAATTGATGTGTAGCGTTCACCGATGAACGCTAAAAAGACGAATGTCTTCTGCTGACTAACTACGGTCTCAATAGAAAAGGTTTAGGAGTCCAGGTAGAATCCCTAAGACCAATTTTAAGGTCTGCTAGAGGCAGGAAAAAGCTGACACTAGGATCACAGACAAAAAATCAATCTGATGGACCTTTCCTTGATGAAAAACTGTTAAGTCCATCTAGCACAACCTCCAGTAGGAGGTTTTAATCCCCGCGCATCCCTCAGTAAATCTTATTGATTTCACTAAGAAATACTTATGTGTGAAAAAATGAAGTGGCAGAAGCAGGTGTTTAGTGATGAGGGCACGTTTACTTTTTCTAGGAACCGAAGTGGTAAGGTAAAGTTGAATGTGGGCTGACCCTAGTTAAACAGAGGCAAGTGTATAACCCCCCCTATATTGTTATGGTTTGGATTGCTTTCGGGTATTACAACGACGTCAAACTCATAATCTAGGGAAAGAATGTTCCTATGAAAAAACTGTGCTTAAAGCTGCTCTGAGAAAAGGTGACACGTTGTTTTATTTGATCGCCCGTTTAACCTGTTTTTGCAAGATTATGCATATGTACACACGGCTAAGCTCATTAAAGTGTAGTTCGATATCTTGGGTTGAATTACATAGAGGACTGACCTGAAAATAACCAGGAAGTAAACCCCATTAGGAACATCTGATCCATCATAAAAAGGTGTCTTCTAGTAGATGTGGAGGAGTTTTGAGCCTTACATGCTCCAGAACCTCGCAGATTGGTGATTTTTGATCACCAGGAGAGTATCTGCGGAACCACACCAGCAGTATTTATCCCTCGAAAATTATCCACTAATCATCTTACTTTATATTTTTTGAACTGTGACCCTCTGAGTTGAATTGACTACAACTACGAATTTAAGGTGAAAAGTGGCTCGCTTTAGCTCTATGCATATTAAAATAAATCTTTTTGCATATACATAATAAATAAATCGTTCAAATTAGAAGAACTTGTTTTAATTTTTGCCATTAATCATTTACTTTCTTAAAGGTTTGCTAAGCATTAGAATTTTATAAAAATCTTCTTGGTATTGGAAGTATGGCACGTGATTTTATTTAACTAAATCTCAAAGTGATGGAGAGAAATATTTAGAGGATCTGTGTATCTTCTTATTTTGGGGGCCAAAACATAAAACAATCCGATGTTTGCATTCACATTCGGCTTGAGACCTAAGAAACAGCTGCAGAAAATGAAAATCCTATCACCCACTTACTATTATTAAAAGAGATTAATCCCGGATATATAACAATGAATGATAACAGGCTTTCATTCCCTTTTAAGCTTATAAAAGTTGTATATGGAACATGGGTTTTGGTTTGATCAAGTCGAGGCCTCACTTGACACCTGCTGTTGAAGGAGGGACGGGGGGAGATGCTGGGAAACAAACCTAATTATCACCGTTTCATGGCACCTATTTACCGAGAAAGGCGCTGGCTATAATGTGGCATATGTATGTCAATTGGCTGTAATAAAGAGGATAACAAGATAAAGTTCAGTCTCTGTCCAAAACCCATGTATGTTCCACAAAAATCAATAGGTAAATATGATTACTCGTCTGTTCATTTAGATAATACTGTAATCTGTTGATAAATATTTCAATGCTTCTCGAATAAGAACTAGATGTGTTTCTGTATTTTTTATTAACCTTTCTCATTTCCCTTCGAATGCAAGAATTTGAATAGTTTTCCAAAGGTTGGAAACATTAGAAACACACTAATATAATTCTAAACAAGGAAGGACGGTCTAAGGAGGATGATGGTGAGTGGAGGTAGGAAGTAAACTATTCCACTTAACAGTGTCACTGTGTAGACACGTCAATGAGATGACGTGTTTTTTTTGTATATCATGGGAAGCTTAGAGCTATACAGTATTAACACTACGGACTGAATGTTAACTTGTATGCGTGATGACAGTCAATCGAAAATAATAGTAAAAATATGGGGAAAAATCATACATATATTTAATCCGACATACATTCACGCTTACACTCATATATAACTATATTAAATTTAACACACAAACTCGAGTATGCAATTTTTGCGTGTTAGTTTTTACTTTTGATTAATTATTTATGGTCATTGGTTTGGGTTTCCTATATGCGATCCAATAGATCTTATACGAAATTAAAAAAAAATACCCGTGAATCCCTTTGCCTCAGTCGATTAGTGACCGGATTCTAACCAGAAGGGACACTCTTTTAAATGTGCTTTCAATGCGCTTTTTATATTATCTTTTTATCCTTATTCATAATAGAGGAGGAGGGAGGTGAATGAGGAAGATAGCAAAGGAAGCGAACGTACAAGAACAAGACAGAGATAAAAAAGAGAGAGAGTATGTGAGAAGAGCTCAACACGGGTTGGGTATAAAGGAGGGAGGTGAATATACTATTTGTGCTTAAGATGTGATTTCATCATGTGAGAAGTGGCGCAGAGTGTGAGTGAGGGAGAGGGGAGGGGAGCAGTGAGAGATAAACACCGACGATTTCTGTCCGGATAAGGGCAAGTGTCGTCACTAGATAGCTGTGTTGGATGAAGGTGACGGCATAACGAAGCAATTTAAAGCTGTGTAACATGAACCAAGGAGTCTGAACTTAACTATGAGCCTTGATAGAATGACTGGTATTGAGGGGCAAACTGAACCACATAATGCCGTTTTACTGCACCCTAGGTCTTAGCCAATTTTTTGACTTATCAAAACAGTGACACAATACTAATACCTTGGCAAAGCACCTCACTACATTAATTCAGATATTTAAATCATGGTGTTTTATATTTAATAAGGTTGATAGGTTTTTGCTCAAAATTTTTAAAACAAGAGAAATATTTTAGATGCTGAACGAACAACCTATAATTAGCATAAAATGTGGAATAAAGATTATTTGGTTTCAGTTTCTTGCACATTAAATTTTTGTTGCGGAAAAGAATGTTGAGTAATATTTCATTCAAAGCAAGCCGTTTGGCAGTATTAGTATATTTGCTTGGTAAATTACAGCTTCATTTTGCTTTCTGATGTGATCAATCGTTTTATATGGAAAAAATGGATATTTACTGAGCCAAAAGGTGCGCATTGGTGCAAAGGAGGTGAAAAGAGAAGATCGAAGGAATGGAAGAGACAGATTGTTTTGACTTTTTTACTACGCAATTGGTGGTGACGTGTAGGCTGTTAATTTAGCAGCTGGTGAAGTGTTACACTCTCTCTGAACCAATTGCTTCCTGTAGTCTTAAACTAGATTGAATCGCTGTGTGCATTTTCTAGCCTGGTTTTAGAACCCATTTTACATTTATTTACTTGCAGGGATGCTTAATTTAAAGGAATGTCGTTGACTAGTTTTTGTCCGCTTTATCCAGTAAATTTTACTATTTCTTCTTCATTGAAATTCGTAACTGCACTTAAGTATACCATAACATTTCTATAAGGAGGAAAAGCAAATCTTTCTCTCATAGTCTGCAAAATGTCCGAATAAAAGTGATATGATTCTGTTTGAAGGTCGATTGACCGTGCATCGCTAAAAAAAATATTGCTTCTTTTCCTAACTTTGGTAAGTCAGCGTTTTCCATTTATGACACTTAAAATTTTAGACGCGACTTTAAGATGAAATTATCTTATAAAAGAGATGCTGCTATTTTCAGGAAATCCTCGCTCGTTTGTTTGTATTATTATTATTATTATTAAAGTTCCAAGCCACAACCCCAACTGGAAGAGCAAATAGCTATAAGCCCAAGGGCCCCAGTGGGGAAAGAAACCTGGTATGGAAAAAACGAAACAAAGATTAAGAAAAACATAATAAATAAATAGAAAATCAAAAAAAAAAAAAAAAAAATAAAAAAAATAAAAAAATTAAATGCTATAATGTTAAAAATATTATAATATTATATATGTGTGGATAATGAATAAAATATTAAAGTTATAAGTTTCTGTTAATTAAAAATGTATTAGCACCCACTTTAAATTTCTGAAGTTCCAAGGACTCAACAACAACACTAGGAAGTTCATTCCACAGTTTAGTTGTGTTAGGAATGAAACTTCTTGAAAACTGTGTTGTGTTGAATCTCATAGGCGTAAAGGCCCTACTATTGGCATTTAGTACACCTCTGGTAACTCGTTGAGGGGCATATAAATTGGGCAGATCGTGATGCAGTGGATGATCTGCATTGTTAAAAATTTTATATAAGATGCATAAGGAGCTTATTGCTCGCCTGTGCCACAGATCAACTTTGAGGTCAGGAATTAAAAATTTTATTGCTCTCAAATTTTTATCTAATAAATTAAATTCTTAACTGCATCCGCCATCACCGTAGTATTTTCAATGCCTCCCCATTTCATTACAGTAACTTTCTTCTCGCTGGACTTTATCCATTCACTATTCTCATCCCTAGATACCCTAGTCTTTTCCTGACGTGTTCTCCCATGCATAAAAGATTTTACTCGTATAATAGCCTTATTGGGTGTTAAATATTTCTTTCAAGAAACATCAAAGAAATATAAGGATAAAAAGACAAATATGTAATAGATATATGAAAAATAAGTCTAATCGACAAAGGACATGACATAATGTTAAAAGAAATAATACAAGAGAGAAATAATAAGCAGTGCACGTTTTATACATCAACCGTTCTAGAAGATCTCTTAAGGAAGGTACTAGGACAAATTTCGCTCAGTAGCATATTCATAGCCTTGGACTGCTTTGTCTGCTTTATCAAGTTGACTCCCGCTTTGACAGCAATCTTCGAAAATTTAATAAAGTGAATTTTTAGCGAGATAGTGAATTGAGTGATCTAACTTGTTGATAGAAGCGCAAACGTTTGTTTATCGATTGATTCGTAAGTGGACCACTGGCTTTCTTTGTTCTACGACGTTGGGGAGACGGATCTTCGCTCCTACGTAGATTATTGTATTGAGGTAAAGTGATAATTTTATTTGGACATTGGCCCTCTGATCTCCTCCACCTCTTTCTCCCCCCCCACTTTCCTATACAAGTGTTTTTTCCTATTCTTTCTCCACCTCTTCTCCCATTTTTAAACACCCAGTAAGAGTTGGGATGAGTGTTAAATGAGAGAAAACCTTCGAATAACTCTTCGGGTCCTCTGGAGGGCCCGAAGCCGGATAGAGGTAGGGTTTTCGAAAAAATATATACTAATATGAAAATTGCACTGGTTCGACTCATAGACATCCCGAATGGATACACTGCCATTTGTGCGAGGGAGGCTGATTGTGAGGCCTTAACCTCAAGCAAGGCAGTTGAATGCCTCAAAACGATAAACCTAATACCACACACACCACCCCAAATAAAGACACACCGTAGTGTCATCTGCAGGTGCCTTGACTCTTGGGTTGGGAGCCACTTAGCAGAAGACATTAAAAACTAATTGGAAAGGAACCACCCTTGGGCGAAAGTTGCTGAGGTTTTAAAATTTAAAACATACACGCACGTATTCAAGGTTGTCTTTGAGGATACGGTTATGGCGCAAAAAGCAAAAGAACTAGGCTTACTGTTGTTCAGTGTTAAAGTCTGCTCGGATCAAATCGTGAGGGAAGAGTTTGTCGATTTACAAATGTGCTTCAGGTGCTATAAATACGGCAAGCATACCACCTCAAGCTGTCCTGAGAAAAAAAATTTAACCCATGGCTCTATATGTGCAGGTCGCAACCATTTTTGGCGCGACTGAAAGAGTACATCACCAAAATGCTTGAACTGTGAAGGCCCCCACCGGACTATGCCCATGGCATGCCCGATCAGGAAATCGGAAATCCTCAAGGAAAAAAAGTTACGACGTGAAACAGAGGAGAAAAAGGTGAATTCAAAATACGCCAAAGTCGCAATAGCCCCTATTGCCAAAACGATTAACCAAAGAACCTATCTTCACATCGAAAACGAGCACTCAACAAAAATTATGTGCTGCATTTATTATGCACACATAGCAAACATCACACGACCAGAAGCATTTGCAACCGAGGTCAATCGTATGCTCGTAAAAAACGGCTTACAGGAGATGTGGTTCCCCGACAACCCGCCGTCAGAGGAGGTTATGCGCATAAGTGTAGCCCCTTAGTGCCCAGAACCGTGCCAGAAGGTACCCACCCAACACAACACAGCCATCACACGTGACCCACGACTCAACAAAAACAAACATACTCCACAGACAGAAAAACAAGCGCCACTTACACCCCAAAAGACTGACACAACTACACCCAAAACCCACGAGAAATCACCAACAAAGAAAGCAGTGCGACCGAAAGAGACTAGGTCTCCGAGGTCAAGAAAAATCTAAAAAACACGTGGCCCCAGTTCAACCTCCTCATCTCGAGGCAGAGAGACCCAGTTGAAATACCACTTGAGAGGTTTTAATTTGAAACTATATGCCCCCGAAACGGCCCCTTTCCCCACCGAAATCGAGTCTCACGAAGTGTCTGATGGTCTTAAAACGATACAAGTGGGAATGCTCCGATTCGGTACCGGAACGGCAAGTTGAGGAGGCTCTCTCGCGTAACATGGTAAAACTGACCACCGACTGCTTTTATACAATTACAGATACTGAATTCAGGAAAAAATGAAGATTTAGGAAGCGCACCCCGCCCAGTACAGTACATGGGGCTAAAGTGGACCGCGAATAAGCGTCCACTTTATTCCCATACATATAAAAAACCATACGTTACACAAAATGACTGAAAGACTAACAATAATACAGATGAATGTCGATGGGTGGGGCGGAAAAGGTTCCATCTACGGCAACATCTTGCAACAGAATGACCCTGACATAATACTCATTAATGAGCATGGAATGACCGCTCTTAAAGAGATAAAAATTTTTCAAAACGACGTCATCAGCAAAAATCACAGCCAGGAACGGTATGACGGCTGCGCAATAGCCGTCAAAAAAGGTTTAAAATACAAAAGACTACCCGACTTAGATGAATCTTACCTTGCCATTGAGGTAGGCACTACCCTGGGGGGTCTAGTCGTGGCCACGGGGTACCAACCCCCAAGACGCGGCTATGTACCCTTAAACAACCTTCTACAGATCCTCAGCCATAAGAGAAACGCCTTCTTTGCTGGAGATCTGAATGCAAGATGTGCAGCATCCGGGTACACCTCCTGCAACAATGCGGGTAGAAACATCGAGGTATTACTAGACCGACGCTACGCGACAAGAATCGGACCCGAATTCCTGACATTTATTACAGGATATGCAGCAACGAAGCCGGATATTGTTTTAACCAGTATCAGGTTTCCATACAACTATTACATTGAACCAGGCCCCATTATTCCAAGTGATCACCAGACAGTTAAAATCACAACTGGTGTAAACCCCATTCAACTAGAATGCTTATAGCTAAAGCTATAAGCAGGCGGACTAGGAAAGATACAGAAACTACCTTCTAAATTATATCCCAGACCCTTTAATTGATGCAAATTTAGAAGAAATAGATGAAGAGCTGGATAAAATCACTAACCTCCTTATAAAAGCAGATAAAATTAGCATTCCCCGCATTAAGTATAAAACCTTTCCAGCTCATATTTGGACCCCTCCCATGAAAGCCCTGGCCCAAGAGTATAAAGACCTGTCCAATGTAATAGCGCTGATAGGCCCCAACCACAATGCCCATAGACGAATAAGACAGATAAAAGACGAACTCCAGACACTTATTACAGACCAACAAATACAGGTATGGGACAGACTAATTGAGGGACTTGACATAGAGAGAGACTCACGGACTTTTTGGCAGACGTACAGACGTTTAAAAGGACAACCCCCTCAGAAGAAAATTGTACTCAAGCATGACGAGAAAGAAATTGACGAGACTATAGAGATTGAGGAAATTTTTAGGATTTTCTGGTCCTCAATCTTTAAAATTACCCCCGAAGAAAATGACAATTATGACATCAAATTCGAAAATGACATCATCCAACAGTTAAACACACAAATACATAAAACCTCCCTTCAACATTGTGTGTCGCAGGAAAGAGCGATGGGGGGCTAAAATAACTGCCTAAGAGCTCTCCATCGCACTAAAATCCTTTCGTCAAAGAGCACCGGGTACCACGGAGCTGACTAGGGAGAATTTCATTAAGGCCCCGCCCAATGTTCGGAGTGGGCTTCTTAACATCATGAATGCCTGTCTGAACACAGGCTATTTTCCCAAACAGTGGAAAGTGGCCAAGATGATGTTCCTTCCTAAATTGAGAAATCCCCCGGACTGCCCTACAAACTTCCGACCCATATCTCTCTTAGAATTTGCTGGCAAAGTCTTCAAGAAGATATTGGCAAATAGGGTCAACTCTTTTTTCGACGAAGCCAACCTGCATAACGAGCAGCAGCACGGCTTCAGAAAGAAAAGAGGGACTGACACGGCACTAGCCGTTATTACGGAAAAACTTCGAAAATCCAGGCAAGTAAAAGGCATGCCGACCTGGTGCTCCGCGATGTTAAAAAAGCATTTGACAAGGTTTGGAAGAGAGGCTTGCAATTCAAGATCCTGCAAATAGGCCTCGGCCCCATTCTTGAAAGGATTCTATGCGATTATATAATGGAGAGGAGAGCGTATATACAGATCAAAGAACACAAAGGCCCCGAGTTCGAGCTCGAATCTGGGGTCCCACAAGGGGTGTGTCTCAGCCCCTTTTATACAACATATAAACACGTGACCTACCACAACTTCTTTCCGAAGGTACGATATACGTTCAGTTCACTGACGATATATCGCAAATTTGTACAGCCGCCTACGTTCACAGGGAATTTATGGCGATAAATACGGCGAGGGAGATTTCCAACATCAACTCTTTCGAGCTAATTTCAGCAAGGTATTCACAACTATTTTTTCAATTATTACCACGAAAAAAAGAATTAAGAAAGGCTATTTTGTTTTTAAGTGCAGTATGTATTTTGCAGATAGTGCAGACACCGACTAAAATATAGTAGTTTCGAAAAAGCTGTTGAAACTGCACCACTTCGCTTGCTGCCTTCACTCTTCAGTTCAGTGTAATATGTGCGAAGTTAATTCTTTTCTGATTTATAGTGAAGATTGTTATTAGTTAAATTTATAAACCCATTTTAAAAATGACTGAGAAAGGAAAGTGTTAAAAGGAAATACGAACAGTATATGTAACAGCTTTAAATCAACAATGAGAAGACGAGTTTTTTTTACTGTTAAGAATAATAAGGCTTTGTATCTAATCAGTCAAACTGGCATAACCCATTTCACAGGCAGTAATTTAAAAAGTTACTATAAATATAATCATACAAAAACATCTGAATTTTCTTTAAATTAGAACTGCGAAAAAATAAGATAATATTGAGAATTAAATTAGTAACTCAACAACAAATCCTACTTTCTCTCTTTTGGCAAAAAGATTGAAATAGGGAAGTTAGTTTTGTTATAGCTGAGAATATTGCTTGAAATAGATTTCTTTACAGTCATGGGGAATTTGTAAAAAAAGAATATTAGTGTTTGATTGAAATTATTGCACCAGAGAACTCCAAACTTAAACAGCAATAGAACAAATCCCCGGCTCTCGCCACACTACAGAAAAATGTATTATCTAAATTAGTTTCTGCTGGTACCTGTTTACTAGAGAATGATCTGAAAAGCTGCTTGGCTTTTAGATTAGCAGTGCATGAATCTACTGACATGCAAGATATCCCTTAAGTTTCTATAATTGTTTGGTATTTTAAAATATAAGAGAATAATTCCTCTATCTGATAAAATTAAACGAAACCACAAAAGGTATTGCCAATTTGAGTCAGCGGCACATCATTCGATTTTCTAAAAAGAACCTGCCCGTTTACTCTTGAATAGAACAAAGCTGTGTCAGATGCCCACTTACCACTGCATAAACGTTTCAACATTGCAACAAATGTAGCACCACCCATTGTAAGTCACAAGACTAGACTAGTTGGGCAATTAACATAAGATGCCAACTATCTTGAATGTCTCTTTGTTCACTGTATCATCCATCTTGAGCATTCAGGAAGTAAACACTTTAAGTTCGACAATGTTCTAAAGTGTGTTTTAGAAATTGTGGATATAATCTGGACAATTCCCAGAACACAATATGAATTCAGGCGTTTTCTTGGGAAGCTGGAGCTTGAAGAAAAACCAACTGACCTTTCATTCTACTGTATTATAAGATGGATGTTAACTATCAATCTTTTTAATAAGTTTGTTGCCCATTTTGAGCCAATTATTGACAGCATGAAAGAAAAGATAAAGCATTACCTGCAACTAGTCGATAAGGAATGGATACAAAACCTGATGTTCTTTTCAAATGCAATGCAACTCCTCCAACATTTAAATCTTGCCCTTTAAGGGAGGAGCAAAATTATTAAAAAACTAGCCGAAACAGTTTTAGTTTTTCAAAATAAAATAAATCTTTTACAGAGTTTTAGCTACTAAAAAAACTTACTTTCTCTACGTTAAATCAAGACTAGCAGCTTTACCTAACATTAAATTCAAGAGAGTAAATTTCCACACTTTGAAGGAAACCTAGACAATCCTTATCATGATTTTAATAACAGGTTTGAGACATTAAAAGGCTGAAACCATGGTTTAAATTACCTTTGAATCCGTTTGTAATCGATGTAATTATTGATGGCTGTCCTGTTACTCCAGCTTTTTTCTTAAATGCTACTTCAATAGAAACATATCTTATTGATCTGCGAGAACAAATAGCTTTGAAACTAGCACAAAATAGTTCTTCTCTAACAGAATCAAAGTATCATAATTTTCAGAAATTTGGCTTCCGGCTTCTTTCGGTTTTCGACCCAACTTACATCTGTGAATCTCTCTTCTCTGTTATGAAATTTGTCCAGTCAAAACATCATGTTATCTTCATTAACATCGTCCTTACTGAACTTCTCAAAACTTGTTATTCTAAAAATGAAATCTTAACCAAAGCCATCAAAAGGCAAAGATTAAATGTTTAACATCAGTGAGTAGCACTTCCATAAATTTTAATTTTGCATCATTCAAATATGAGAATTACAAATTTAAAACAGCAATTTTGTTTTTGGACATTCAGAGATGTATAAACAAGAAAGATTAGACAATATTTAGGAATGGTGAGTACGTTTTTAGTAGGTGCTGTTATTTTTAATCCTTTTAAATGCGATTTTAAATAAATAATTTCTGCGGCTCTTGAACTTTCAAATATGTAGGAAAGGTATCCTATGTGGCTCTTTTTATCAAAGATATTGTACACCCCTGGTGGATAACAAAAACAAATTACCTGCTAATTTGATGCATTTAAAATATTATGACATCAAAGGAGAAATAAAAAAAGGAAATTATATTAAAATTGAGGAAGGAGTCTAAAAGGAAAAATTAGAAAATAAAATTATTAGTTAAATGACCAATTTTAGGAAAGTATTCATTTAATTAAGAAAATAGCAGGTCAAATTGAAAATCTATATTACAAAGAAGTTATACAAATATAAAAGTTTTAATTTCAATCATAAAAATGAGCAGTCAAAAGCCAATATAGATGAAAGAAAGACTAAAATTAAACCCCAAACTTTAAATGACAAAGTGTAACAAAAGGCAAAAAATTAAAAAGTATTTATTTTGTTTAAACAAAGATGAAGCGAGACAAAACCCGAAAAGTTCTTAAATTATATTTAATTTACTACTGTTTCAATGTGAAATCAGAAGATTAAGTGATTATAACAGGAGATCCTTAAAAAGGAAAAAGATTTTATTTGGTTTATTATTGGTGAATAAGAACAACTTAGATGATTCTTGGTAGAGCTCGTTATAATTATGAAATAAGAAAGGGAGCAGCGGTCGATCAAGGGAAAACGTAGTTGATAGGGTGTTTCTAATAGGAAAACTAAATTTCTCACACAATATTTTTCAATACTGCGGCCGATTACTTTTAAATTTAGATAGAACAATCTATTTTAACTTGTATTACATGATTTTAAAAACACAATTCCTCTTTCAGGATTTAGTTCTTCCTGTGCAATTGAAGATTTACATAGGAGAACCAAACATCCTTTTCAATGAGTGAAAGTTACTCCCAATATCGGACAATTAGGAAATGTAAAAGCATAAGCAATATGAATATATATATATATATATATATATATATATATATATATATATATATAGGTTAAAATAAACAGAAAAGAAAGTTATTAATATGAAATTAGCACTCACTTTCAAAAAACCATGTTATAAAGATTATATACCCTTACACCAGAAGTCCTCGCAGAGACCGATCAAAGTAAAAAAATATACTCTTAATTTAATTCTCATTTTCTTACCACGAAGTTGATGTGAGTAATAATGGGATATAAATATAGAGTCTCCACCCAAACCTCCCTTACTGTGGAGGACGAGTCTCCTTGACCTATCCACCTCACCATTATGGTGAATACCGAGTGTCCCCTCTCTCCATCAAATACTTTGGTCAGTGACCTATTTTTCGAAGGAATTAGAGTCCAGAAACACACATACACACTTGAACTTTCTAAGGAATTAGAGACTAGTGACACACACACAAGTTTATCGGGTTAAATAAGGAGTAAAATGACACTCCTCCACCCACCCCCATCCCTAGCAGTGGTCACTACCAAACTTGGCCACATGCAGCTGTTTTATAGTTTCACTTTGAAAATAATTACCTCATTAATGAGGCGGGGGTGTTGAACAAATGCAGGACAAAACAAGCGAAATTTAGTATACACAGACACACACAATGCAGCAAATCGGTAGAGGGGAGATAAAGACTGCATCGAGCTGATTTATTATGTATTATTCTGTCCGTCAACAGTGGAGTTGCCACTTAACTTTTTTTTCAATTTCTTAATTGGTCCGTCTATTTGCCATCTTTAAAATTATTTGTTGTTAAACATCTCTGCACGTCACACATTCTGAGGTGATCCTCCATCCACACTGTATCACACCCAGACTTGGTAAATATTTTGCAACCGTAGAAGCATGTAGATTGGATTATAAATTTAGCACAGACTATTCATCTACGGTTGATTTCATAATAATGATCGTCGATTTATTCATGAACACACAATTGATCGGATTGAATTTCTGTATATTGGGTCAGTCGAACCACCTTTGCACTACAATAACGGAAAAAAAGTTCTTAAACATCTCCATTTTATTGATTTTGAAGATTTATTCATCGGTGGAACGTTTAAAAACGAGCTTATGGGTCAGTTTTCTTGGTCGGAGGACTATCCAATCGTCACAATACATACGTGCATAAGTTTTTCTGAACAATGCGTTCTAACATGGTTAATGATGGTGAAAAAGTAGTGAACATCGCTATATTTGACACAAACCCCGGTGATTTCGATTTATCTCATGATATTCCCATCAGCTCTCTGATATAATGAAAACTAAGATTAAAGAGGCAAGGATGAATGAATTCTCCTTTTCACAAGATCAAAAAATGTTATGAGTTATTTTGTAGACAAATTAAAACATAGGGAATTAAACGCGTTTCTTTTATTTCATCTTTATTTTATTCATATTAGTCAGAAAATATTGTTAATGATTAAAAATATATATACATAAATAACTAATAATAGGTGATAGGGATTCATTAGATATTAATTTTTTAAATATAATATCATGTAAGATCCCTTTAAAACCAAAAGGTATCGTTCAATAATTCCCTGGGAGCTTAATGATTAATCTTTTAGTACTGAAGATATACTTCACCCAACTAAACGTTTGGATACGTACCGAATGAGATTTGGGACCCGTTGTTCAGAATGAATCTCCATATGCCCCGGCACAGTACACATCTTTGCACTCGTCGGTATGATCATCTAGGAATTCTCCAAGTCGAGGTTGTGAGTGGTCTTTCCTAGCTATGAAGATAGCACTGTCTGTGTCACATTACAATAAACGTTCAGTTAACAAGTAGAGGAGGCCACAGAGCTTGCTCCGAGCATAGGAGGTTGTGAATGCTGCAATTGGAACAATCGTTCCGTGTCACTCAACTTTTACATGTTCAGCATTCTCGACTTTCGCGATGTATGCATTGCCAACCATATCCAAAGAGTTAACAATGAAATTGTCGTTTCTAATCAGCTCGATTACATCATGATCAGAAGCACAGATGTCTGTTTTTATACCACGATTCCTCTAAGCGAATTTTCCCCATCGACTATAAATGGATGAAAATATGATCGGAATTAATGGGTTAGGTTGTTTTCATTATTATTATTATTTTAGACTTCAAGTTTTTATGACTATTATCATTATTATTATTATCTTTATCGACTTCAACTTTTTATTATTATCACAATCGCCTTTATATTCGTTGTGAAATGTGGTATTGCCAAAAAATATGATAGATTTAGGGAAATTAGAAGATATTAATTTTACTTATACTTCTTTCAAGTAGGTAGGTGGTGATCTTTGCCACGTTCTGACTAAATCATTATTAAGTTTGATAATATTACATTGCGGGAGTCTTTTACTATCAATGGTAATCACCCCATCATTACCGCCAACAGAATCCCTGTGTATCTTTTAGTGTCTGATAAATTAATCCACCTCTTTCACGAACACTATGCTCCAGTGTTTCCTAGGACTTCATCTACATAATCGTTTATTTGATTCTTGCTACTCTTATCGACTCTAAACAGAAAAGAAAGTTATTAATATAAAATTAGCACTTACTTACAATAAACCATGTTATAAAGATTATATACGCTTATTCCAGAGCTCCTCGCAGAGACCGATCAAAGAAAAATATACTCCTAATTTAATTCTCATTTTCTTACCACGAAGTTGATGTGAGTAATAATGGGATATAAATATAGAGTCTCCACCCAAACCCCCCTTACTGTGGAGGACGAGTCTCCTCGACCTATCCACCTCGCCATTATAGTAAATACCGAGTGTTCCCTCTCTCCATCACATACTTTGGTCAGTGACCTTTTTTCGAAGGAATTAGAGTCCAGATACACACTTGAACATTCTAAGGAATTAGAGACTAGTGACACACACACAAGTTTATCGGGTTAAATACGGAGTAAAATGAAACTCCTCCACCCATTCCCAGCCCTAGCAGTGTTCACTACCAAACTTGGCCAAATGCAGCTGTTTTATAGTTTCACTTTGAAAATATTTACCTCATTAATGAGGCAGGGGTGTTGAACAAATGCATGAAAAAACAAGCGAAATTTAGTATACACAGACACACACACTGGAGCAAATCGGTAGAGGGGAGATAAAGACTGCATCGAGCTGATTAATTATGTATTATTCTGTCCGTCAACAGTGGAGTTGCCACTTAACTTTTTTTTCAATTTCTTAATTGGTCCGTCTATTTGCCATCTGTAAAATCATTTGTTGTTAAACATCTCTGCACGTCACACATTATAAGATGATCCTCCATCCACACTGTATCACACCCAGACTTGGTAAATATTTTTCAACCGTAGATGTATGTAGATCGGATTAAAATTTAGCACAGACTATTCATCTACGGTTGATTTCTTCGATAATGATCGTCGATTTATTCATGAACACACAATTGATCGGATTGAATTTTTGTATAGTGGGTCAGTCCAACCACCTTTGCACTACAATAACGGAAAAAAGTTCTTTAACATCTCCATTTTATTGAATTTGTAGATTTATTCATCGGTAAAACGTTTAAAAACGATCTTATGGGTCAGTTTTTCTTTGTCTGAGGACTATCCGATCGTCACAATAAATGGGTGCATAAGTTTTTCTGAACAATGCGTTCTAACATGGTTAGTGATGGTGAGAAAGTAGTGAACATCGCTATATTTGACACAAACCCCGGTGATTTTGATTTATCTCACGATATTCCCATCAGCTCTCTGATATGATGAAACCTAAGATTAAAGAGGCAAGGATGAATGAATTCTCCTTTTCACAGGATCAAAAAAATGTTTTGAGTTATTTTGTAGACAAATTAAAACATAGGTAATTAAACGCGTTTCTTTCATTTCATCTTTATTTTAATCATATTAGTCAGAAAATATTGTTAATGATTAAAAATATATATACATAAATAACTTATAATAGCTGATAGGGATTCATTGGATATTAATTTTTTAAATATAATATCATGTAAGATCCCTTTAAATCCAAATGGTATGGTTCGAAAATTCCCTGGAAGCTTAATGCGTTTACGAAAGGTTTTTCTCAAGATCTTTTACCCTCTCACCTTGTTCACTCTACCTTATTCCTCCGCTTGAAATCCATAAATGGTACAACGATGTGAATATCATCATCCGCTCCAATTAGACGTTTCATAGCATCGTACGTTATTATATCCTTCGTCTGAGTTTTAATGATTAATCTTTTACTACTAAATATATACTTTACCCAACTCAACGTTTGGATACGTACCGAATAGGATTTGGGACCCGTTGTTCAGAATGAATGTTCATATGCCCCGGCACAGTACACATCTTTGATCTCGTCGTATGATCATCTCGAAATTCTTTAAGTCGAGTTTGTGAGTGATCTTTCCTAGGTATGAAGGTAGCACTGTCTGTGTCACATTACAATAAACGTTTACCCAACGAGTAGAGGAAGCCATAGAGCTTGATTCGAGCATAGGCGGTTGTAAATGCTGCAATTGGAACAATCGTTCCGTGTCACTCAACTTTTACATGTTCAGCATCCTCCACTTCCGCGATGTATGCATTGCTAACCATACCCATAGAGTTCACAATGAAATCGTCGTTTATAATCAGCTCAATTACATCATAATCAGAAGCACGGATGTCTGTTTTTATACCACGATTCCTCTGAGCGAATTTTCCCCATTAACTATAAATGGATGAAAATATGATCGGAATTAATGGGTTAGGTTGTTTTCATTATTATTATTATTATTTTAAATTTCAAGTTTTTATTACTATTATCATTATTTTTATTATCCCTATCGACGTTAACTTTTTTATTATTATTATTATCACTATCGCCTTCATATTCGTTGTGCAATGTGGTATTGCCAAAAGATATGATAGATTTAGGGAAATTAGAAGATATTAATTTTACTTATACTTCTTTCAAGTAGGTAGGTGGTGATATTTGCCACGTTCTGACTAAATCATTAAGTAAGTCGATAATATCACATTGCGGGAGTCTTTTACTATCGATGGTAATCACCCCATCATTACCCCTAACTGAATCCCTGTGTATCTTTTAGTGTCTGATAAATTAATCAACCTCTTTCACGAACACTATGCTCAAGTGTTTCCAGGACTTCATCTGTATAACCGTTTATTTGATCCTTGCTACTCTCATCGACTTTAACGGTAGATTTGTTCTCTACCTTATAATTCTGTTTCAAATAGTGTTCTAGCCTGTTCTGGTAAAGGATAACACCTCTATATGGTGGGATGTGTGAATTATTTAGTATCGTAGTCAACTCTCTCTCCAAAGCTTAATGTTTTTCTTGTGGTGGGATTAGGTTTGAGGATATTCCAATTTCTTTTCTGGATAAACAATAACTTTTTTCATCGCATATGGTTGGAAAGGATAGATGAGAGAAGAGAGAATAAGATCAGTAGACACAATCCTCCACGCTGATTTATTCATTTTCTTTAGACGTATATGAGCTAGCTTTCGAGAAAACATACGTATAAACCGTATGAATCGTGATATCTTTTGTTTCTACGATAGTTTCATAGGAACTTTACCTTTTATTAGATTAAAACACATTTCACATATACATTTGACAAAATCACTATCCATGATTCCTCTGATTGATTTTTTCATCTTTTAGAGAGTGTGGGGAACGTATGGAATAGATACGCGTATCTTTTTATTCTATGGTTCATTCTAAAAGATATACGTTCTCGATTTTGTTTGGAAATATTTTTGACCATAATGTAAATGTAAGAGTGTTTCTCGTACTGAAGTTGCAAAGCAGATAACCTTCAGGAATTTGAGTCGTCCTCTTTATATATTTTCAGGAAGCTGTTCCGTTCCCCAGCCATTATTTGTCCAGCAAATATATTTATCTAGGAGATGTCTCTTCTTTGATTAAATAAGACTAGATTGTGTCAATTTAAGGCATTATCACTAATGTAAGAATTTTTATAAAATAGATTTTAAGACACTAGGAATATGGATATATTCTTATGGTGTGAGGTCACTGTAAATATCTCGGATATATTTGCATGTCTCTTCTGCATTAACTCATCTAAAATAAGGAGTGTATAACTGCCTCAATCCAAAGATGACACATTATACACCCCTTCGTGAAAAGTTACTTCATTTTTATATTCTTCATAATCTTTCGGCCATACAGTGTAACACCAAATGATTCCATCAACATCTTATCTCTATTCCTGAGTATACGAAATATGATGTGGGCTTTGGCTAGATATTGGCCCAATGATGAGTGAAGAACATGGGGATATAAATTTACATTTATACACAATTTCTTCATTCATACTTTCTTTTTGTATAATAAATGATGCAACTTCTTTCAATAACTATATACAAAATCCTCCCTCTTCACTTAGTTTTTTTAAATACTACCTTCATTCATGCTTTCCCTTGTACAATGAATAAGCCAGCTTCTTTCAGATAACTATTTACAAAATCTTTTTATACTTCCTTCACTCATGCTTTCTTTTTATATAATAAATGAACCAACTTCTTTCAAATAACTATATACAAAATCTTTTTTTTCTCTTTTTAAGTTCATCAGAAAAGATATTACCCAACGAATTATCGAAAGAAGGTTTGAGTGGGGAAATTTTACTCATATCTATTCTGCTCCAACAAGTGTGACTAATGAGGAAGACGACGACGATGATGGGGATGATAAAGTTTTTCATTGGTAATTTTTTCATACTTCCTTTACTCATGCTTTCCATTTGTATAATGAATAAATAATTCAACTTCTTTGAGCTAACTATACCAAAGTCCTTTTTTTTCCTTTTTAGTTCATAAGAAATGATGTTTATTCCTTCTGCAAAACGAATGCGGATCTACCGAAAGAAGCTAAACACTTACTCTTTACCCAATCCTTCATCAAGTGAGGGTATCAGAGGTGAAAATTTTCCCATATTCTATTCTGTTCCAACTAGTATGTCTGATGAAGAAGAAGACGAAGATGATGAGGATGATGAAGTTTTTCATCGGAACAATAGCTACAGTGTCATTACATTGAGCTCCGACGATGAAGATGTATTACTTGCAATGGAAGGTGAACGTTCAGACATACAAGATAAATCATGTAAAGAGAATCCAAAGGAGATTTTTGGATATGTAAACAGCCGTAAACCAATCCGTCGAACGAATGGCCCTTTGAGAAATGAGGATGGGGCATTAAAGCATTCAGATGCAAAAAATGCTGACCTCCTCAACAACTGCTTCTCTTCAGTGTTTACTGAAGAGTGTGGTCCCATCCCCCAGCCAATGGATTCTTACTCGGTGGAAAAGCTGGAGGATATGGACTTCACCGATGGGGAAATAAAAAAGAAGATCAGTGACCTAATGACGAATAAGTCACCTGACCCGAAAGGCTTTCTACCTATACTGTTGAAAGAAGTGCGCGATCAAGTGTCACGACACCTGAGCGCAATCTTCCACATGTCAATCCGGACCGAATGCGTTCCTAGAGACTGGCGTGAAGCGGAGGTGACTCCTATCTTCAAGAAAGGAGACCGTAGCCAACTGTCAAACTAACGACCTATCAGTCTGACTTTAATAGTCGGTAAGCTTATGGAAAGCATGATGGTGGACAAAATGACATCGTATTTAGAGTGAAACCTGCTACTGAGGAGTTCCCAGCACGGCTTCCGAAGGCAACGGTCATGCCTGACAAACCTTGTTGAATTCTTCCACTTCGTGTTCAGTGAACACGATCGGGACAATTCGGTGGATGTGGTCTATTTAGACTTTCAGAAAGCCTTTGATAAGTTACCACACCGCCGTCTTCTTCGGAAAGTGCAAGCGCTGGGCATAGACGGAAAAGTAGCCGGCTGGATCAAGAACTGGCTAAGTCACAGACGGCAATGAGTGGTGGTGAATGGACAGGCTTCTGAGTGGGTGCCGGTGACTAGCGGGGTGCCTCAAGGTTCTGTCCTGGGACCACTACTATTCATCCTCTACGTCAATGACATGGACAGTGACATGGTTGTCAAGATTTCCAAATTTGCCGACGATACCATGCTTGGTATGAACGTTGCAAAGGATGGAAATACTGCCCGCCTTCAGGAAGATCTTCGGAAAATTGGGAAGTGGTCGGACACGTTGCAAATGCCTTTTAACGTGAAAAAATGCAAAGTGATCCATATCGGCTACAGATACCCCCAATCTCAGTTTATTCTTAAGGGCACTGCTCTTGAATCGAGTAACACTGAGAAGGACTTGGGTGTAACTATTACTAGCGACCTCAAGTTCTCGAAACAGTGCAAGGAGGCAGAGAAGAAAGCCCAAAGGATGTTAAGCTACATAAAGCGCCCGTTTGGATACCGTAACAAGGAGATACTACTTTGTCTGTACAACTCCCTCGTTCGGCCGCACCTGTAGTATGCCGTACAAATTTGGAGTCTTCGTTTTGAAAGGATATCGCAAGGTTGGAACGCGTCAAGCTAAGGAAACTGAGCTGATCTTCTCTACCCGACATAAAAGTTATGAGGATAGACTAAGGGAATTGGATCTGTTCTCGCTCAAACCTGTAGACTGCGTGGTCAGCTCATCGAAGTTTTCAAAATACTTCGAGAGTTCGACAATGTTGACTACCGGGATATTTTCACACTCAGTGAGAACAGAACGCGCAATCACGGCTTCAAACTTGAACTAAAGCGTTACAACCGCAATCTGTGTGGTAATTTTTTTACTTACAGTATCTGCGGTAAGTGGAACGCACTTCCAGTGGAATTTGTGAACAGTGACTCTGTTGACCAGTTCAAGTCAAGACTAGACAAGGTCTTGAAAAGTGGCCGTTTAGGGACCCCAAACAATTGAGTAGCCATGTGCCTGCTCAAAGGCTAGTCCAAAGGTACCCTCTTTAAATGGACTGTAAGGTCTCCTAGGGTACTTCCTTTCCTTGTTACTTCTTGTTACCATTCTTTTTTCGGAGGGGGCAGTAAATATAGTGTGTTGAACTTCTTACCCACATACACAAGAAAATCCTTTTATAGCAAAGAGAAACTCATTCTCATGTAAAAATTATGCCCTTAAGAGAAAACAGACATGAAACCATTCTCATGTGAAAATTATCCCCTTAAGAAAAAACAGACCTGGAAACCTTCTCATTATTTTCTACCGTATAATTGTAGAAAAACCAGAAAAGGCTGATCTTGGTCGAGTAAAGCGTGAGATTTTACGGTATATATTAAATCTCCAATAGTTACAGGAAGGTGATTATCGCGTAAATATATGTTTGGAAATTGTGGATGCAACCGCTGATACGATCAATTTACACATTCGATTCGTTAATATGCGTTAATCGACATTTTTCGATTATATGATGGTACGATTCTAGACTGCATTTCTATCTGCAAAGACAATCGAGTTTGAAGATTTCAAATTTGCAGTTCTTATTATAGGATTCCTGCAGGCCATGCTATAATTCCATTGAAAGTCCTCGCGAAAAATTATGAAGGAGAATGTTCTTTCATATATCTTCGGCTTCCAACAATAACAAAAGAAGATCGTAGTTGGCAAGAAAATGAAATCTCGTGTACAAAGAGGCTGTCACTGTAGATCAGTTCTCCTTAATAGAATGCGAGCTTAGATGCAGGGGCCTCGTATTTACGGCTACAGGGCACGAAGGCAAGTTCACATTACTTCATCGACCAACATATCATGAGGTATCAGCCCCACTCATATTAATTGGTCTTGAGGATGAGACCTAAGATCCAATTCGAAGAATTAGTTATACATATATTAAAAACATGATATTATCTTTTATCAGGGTATGTGTTTTTCTTGCTACACGTTCCATTAAAACGTAACGGCCTATCTAAATGAATGTTAAGGTGTATGCAGTCAGTGTCTTATGCATTTGTGATGGAGAAAGAATTCTAGATATTTTATGTAATGAATGTAATCAGAGATTCTACTTGTGTTAAAATTTAGGGTTGCAGTATATGTAATCGTAAAATCATACATAATGCAAACTGGACGAGACGACACCAGTGTGATTAGTTGTTCTGTTCAAAATGTTATACATACTATAAACCAGATGGAGCAGAGCATACGTGTTTGTATGAAGAGGTCGAAGTCGGTGGCTAAGAAATAGAATGCAGTGTATTATGACATAGAAAACTATAAAAAAGTGGGATCATTCATACTTTATTCATATATATTGGCTATATAGATAATCTGTGAACTATGTTTTAATAATGAGAATAAAGCTTATGATAAATTTAAGAACTGCTGTCTACGAACAAAGATTTTTTAAAGAAAGGATGAAAACTCCTTTTGTAAACCCCTATATAGAAGAGTTGATACGAATAAGAAGATCGAGAGAAAATGTGTAAACATATGTGATGGTACATAACAATGCAAACTTCGATGCTAAATTCATCTATGACAAGCTGCTCTAATATTTTAATACTAATATCTTTACTTCAATTCAAATGAAGCGGGGACGAAAAAATTTTAAGTTAGAGCTCGTTCAGGACATAATTTTAAAGAATACAATCCTATTTATGCCATCATCGTTGCAAATCTGCCAAAAACAATCGGTATTCTCGAAGTGGAATATGATTATTTTGCTTACGATTTTCTTTCAGAGGAAACCCTGAATTATATTTGTCCGGTTCCAGAAAAAAGGTATTTTAAGTATGAAAAAATGAGCAATGAGGAAGAATTAAATTTTGCAACTAATTTTTACCCAAATTTCCAGGATGTAAAATACAATATTCGTCCAGAGTGTATTAAGTATTACATTCAAGAATTTTCTATCCTCCGCCTTTGTTTTGAGAAGTTTAGGTGCTCATTCATCAGAAGATTTAACATTGATCATATGCAGTCTTGCATCACAATAGCCTCTTTATGCTACAAGGCATATACAGATGTCTTATTACCAGAAAATTTAATTGCAATTATTGATAGGGAGAAATCAAAAGCTTTTTCTTATAAGGCTATACGTGGCCTTATGTTTGCAAAATATGTTAGAGGAATCCCAATTTTCTTTTCAAGAAACGGTGATGAGCAAAGTCTTTCTGTTGGTTGAAGATTATTTTTCCCTGACGGGTTTTCACCATCAGGAGGAGGAAACTTGTTTCTCTTTCATGGATGTCATTGGCATGAGTGTCAGAAAGAGAATTGTAATCTCAAACAAGGTGTTTCCATTGTTGGACGTAGGTCGTTGGACCATTACTACCACAAAATAGAGAGTGATCGAATTCTCGGTAGTAAATATCAAGTAATCATTCTCTGGGAGTGTGAATCTGAAACCATGATGCAAACCATTCCAGGAGGACATGAAGAGGTTATTTGAATTTCTGCTGATGTTGTAAATGGTGTAGTGAATGTGAGAGGTGCACCTTTTGACAGCAGATGTAACTCATTTATACTATACTACCCAACGACCGAAGGTGTCAAAACACATTATGTCAATTTTTGCTTCATATATCCGTAGTGCATGAAAAACAATCCATACCCCGTAGGATCAGCTCAGTGTTGCGTATCTGTGCGAGAAATTCCGTCTATTCAAGAATTCCTCGAGGGTATGAAGAAAACATATTTGCGTATCGTGAAAGTTGATGTTTTCGCTCCTAATGATCGGTATATTCTAGTTCTTCCTCAATCCATAGATGGTAAAATTACTTTCATATTATGTACCACATGCGCTCAGCAAAACTCACGCGAGTGCCATCACTTTGAAAAGCAACCTATGATTTGCAGAGTGCTCACCCCTCCTGAACTAAAACTTGCCATGGGAAAGAAGTATAAGATGAAGAAACTTTACGAGTTTTGAGAGTTTGAAACGAGGGATGGGCTTTTCGCAAAGTATATAAAAACATTCTTAGAAGAAAAAAGAGAAGCTTCTGGATTCCCGCAAAGAGTAGGTGGGGAGAAGGGGAAAATGGAATATATGAAGAGGGTGAATCAGTCTGAAGAGATAAACATATAAATAGACTACATCGAACTGAATCCTGAAAAGCGATTTAAAAGCAAAGCTCTATCTAGTTTTCATCTTATCAATGAGCTGATGGGAATACCATGAGAGAAATCGAAATCACCGGGATTTGTGTAAAATATAGCGATGTTCACTACTTTCTCACCATCATCAAACATGTTAGAATGCATTGTTCAGAAAAACTTCTCCACCCATGTATTAGACGTTCGGATAGTCCTCCAACAAAGAAAACTGATTCATAAGCTCGTTTTTAAACTTTTCACCGATGATTAAATCTATGGGAGGGTTCTTAAAGGTCGTTCCTGATGATGGGAAAAGTAAACGTGAGACAACCTAAGAGCCTTGGAAAGGGGACGCTGGTTGCCAGTAATGGTAATAGATTACCAAGTTATCGTGTAATCTTTGGCAAGAACTCCGGTTGATACAGATTATCCGGTTGGTTTGCGTTGCCCTTCCTTATTTAACACGAGAGTGATTTGTTGATTGCTAAGGGGTGCCCTGAGCCGAGCGGCGGTCTTATTATAGCAATGGGGTCAAATAGCCCGAAGGATGGGGATAGACCACATTAGAATAAAACACTGCTATTTCGAAAGTTATGTAATCGCCAGGAATTGCGATTAAGAAAAAGAATGCGCAATCGCTGTTTTCACGATTAATAAGGCCTTGAAGCAGGAAGATTGAGGAACCTTAAGATATGGAAGTCACCAGAGCAAAAACAGAATTATTATTGAACTAGATTTTATTGCAATTTACAAATGTTCTTTAATTAAGTTTTAAGTTCTAAGTTATGACATAAATTAAGTTCGAGGTCAAGTAGGGGCAAGGTCTAAAGGAGGGAAGAATGAAGCCTTTAAGAATTACACCTTAATGTCTGCGTTATCTACGCGACTATATACAAAGATGAATTACGCGAATCCGAGACATCGGACGGAACGATATATAACGCGATATATTGCCATATAAAACAGTAATCAAATAATTCTATTTGTTCTGGCATCACACACTTATATATTCAATTTATGCCACGCCCTACAAGTTCCTCATCCAACCAAGTGACACCTCCCTCTTATGTACCAGCCTATTGATTTGTCGGTATAACCATAACTCGACTTTTGATTGGCTACCTCCGAACATATTGATAAGGAAGGCACTCCGACTCTTATGTAAAATTCTCTGTGGGCGGTAGCATGTTGCCATGGAGACAGCTTCCTTATCTAGTTTCTATTTGGTTAATAGTGATAGATATCCATTTTATTCTGGGTTCTGCCTTGATTATAATGTTTGCCTAAGATTGCCTCGACCAACTCTAACAGAGATAACTATGCTCCATTTACTACCGTGTGACATTCTCGTAAGCGGCGCTAAATTTACATTTCTCTCTCTATATATACTTTATGTCTGTAGCGACTCTCGCGTGTGTCCTATTTTGGACGTACACGCCGGTCGATACAGGCGTCCGCCTTTAAGTCGATGGAGTCGTTTACCTGCTGCTATGTACCTTTACCGTTACAAAATTTGTTTTTCTACATTTAATTATATTTTCTTAGGTTAACAATTGTTATGGATTCTTAAATCTTACCTTAATTGCTATACGTAGAATTCAACCTGGATTATTACTCGTTACAGCTAATTAACATTTACAATCAGTTTATTAATATTTATACAATAATTTATTTATTTTATTCATTACCTTAGATAAGAGCCTTCTATTTTATTTACACATTGATAGTTCTTCCCATTCTGGTACCTCGTGACGACTTTGCTTCTAAATATCACAAACTTCGCGATATTAATCTTATATAATTTTACCTTATGTACATTTTTTATTAATATTGGCAACTGTCTTATAATTTAGACTAAGTATTATTCATTTGACACTTTGTTATTCGCCTCTCAATAATAAATATATATGTTGTCTTTAGCAAACTCAATCCTTCTTCCGGCTTGCAATGAGGTACGTTCCTCTTGCGGCTACTCTAGCCCTAGGCGAATGGGCAAGATCAGGAGTTTCGGTTCCCCTTCCATTTGCGGGTTCCATTTTCCCAGCAAGGCCGGGTCTCGGCCTCTTCTGGGCAACCCGAGACACCGGGATAGACCGATCGCCATCCCGAGAGTCCTCAATTGCCTGGGATAATCGTGCCAGCTTCAACCGGTCAATTGAGACGGTGTCCATTTTTCCGTCCAGGTATTGTAGTGTGAACACTTTACTGCCGCGTTCGATAACCATGAAGGGACCCGCATAAGGCACCTCAGGATGTCTTCGAACACGGTATATTCGCACCCACTAGTTTGATGCTTTGGCCGCAAAGTTTGGCATCATCCTTCTGTAATATCCCAACATCGCCAAGTAACGACGCAGTCCTTTAGAGTCTCTTGGCTTTGGCAACTCCTCAATTTTCCTTATTTGGGGGGCAGGAGGACATATGACGTTTTGCGAGATTTGATGGCCTAGAAACGTGATTTCTTCTTTCGCCAACTCGCATTTCCTTAGTGATATTCCAAGGCCTCTCTGTGAGAATTTTTAAATGAAGATAATCTGCTAAAATTTAGATGCGTGGTACTGGATATCGGTCGTGATTTGTAATGGCCTTTAGAGCGCCTTAGTTCCCGACCATGCTGTACTCACCGGGAGTCTTCTTGCGTACCACATATATGGGTGACGCCAACGGTGACATCGATGGCTGGATTACTCCTTCTTTTAGAGGTCGTCGAACGTTTCCTTTGCTACTTTCAGCTATTCCGCCGTTAATTGGTTAGGCCGCGCAAATGTAGGTGGGGCACTGTGGGTATCAATATTATGCTCCACTGATTGGTCCATTGCTAGTGCCGTTTGAGTGGGAGCTGGTCCATACAGTGCAATATATTTTTCCAATATTTTTCGACATGATTCGGGTACATTTTCGACGTCTCTTATTATCACGCTATGGATGGTTCCTCGGAGGTTTGAACCACTGAAGCGAGCTTGGTGTTTCGATCCAGCAGCTCATTCCTGGCGCAATTGACGATTAGATCGAAGTGCTTTAAGAAATCCATTCCCAGGATGAGTGAGGTGATGTTTGCTATGACAAAAGCCCATCAAAATGACCTTCTTAAACTTGAAATGGCCAAATCAGCTCTCATTTTCCCGTGGATTTTAATCTTCTCGCCTTTTGCGTTTGAAAGATTTATGAACTTTCTTTGATGTTGCTGTTATTAGCAATGCTGGCTGGGATGATTGAAACACTCACTCTCGTGTCGATCAGGAATTCATACCTCTTCTTGTCGATTTTTGTGGCTAATTTGAAAAGGGTCAGCATGCCTGCTGCCGCAGTGGCTAAGATACGTCTTCTTAGTTTTCCGGCGACGATGGTCTAGATGAAGGCTAAATTTGTAGATCCTTTTTTTTATTTAGCCACTTGCACCACGGCTTAGAGCACTTTTCAGTGCCACGGTAATAGAGATGTGCACGACACATTATTGGCCTCTGTTCCTTCCTAAAAGAAGGCACGTTTACTTGAGTGAGGTTTAATTTACCACAATGACATTGATTACCAGTTCGTGCCGCACTTGCAAATTGTTTCTCGTGCATTACCGCCGGACCGCACTCATTTTCCGCACTATTCACATTAACGATTTGTTCTTTGTTAAAAATTATTAATTCGTCTGCGACTTTCCTGGTTTGGGTTAACGAGAGGTCTTTTTGACTGGCAATTATCGGTGCAATGGTGGGAGGCAATGATTGAATATTACGCCTTCAGCATTTAATCTCTCGTAGTTTTAATCTTCGAAAATGTCTGCAGGCAGGAGGTTCACTGTTTCAGGGGGTAATCAGGCCAATATTTGTTAAATTTTGTTACCTCCTTGGTGATATTTGAATTGTAAAATTGAGCCTCTATAATCCTAAACCAATCTGTCACTGCAGCGTCGTTGAATACTGGAACTTTCATTGTCACGACACTTACTGTCTCTGCCTCACCTCGCCTCGTATGGCGGAGTTTTATTCTCTTTCCTCTTCGTTGTGTTTTCTCAAATTGGGCAATATGCATTAGCTTCTTGTTTCGTTGGGTGGAAAAACGGCACTGCTTCCTTAAAAATGGATGGTTGTTAATTTAAGATCACCAGTTATGGGGGGGGGGCTCTTGAAGGTCGTCCCTTATTATGGGGAAAGCTTAAAGGTAATCGTGAAGAAAACCCAGGAGCCTTGAATGGGGACGCTGGTTGACAGTAATGGTTATGGATTGCTGAGTTATCGGGTAATCCTTTTGCAAGGACTCCGGTTGAAACAGATACCCTGCTTGATTTGTGTTGCCCTTCCGTATTTCCTACGAGAGTGATTAGTTGATTGCTATGGGGTGCCGTAAGCCGAGGGGCGGTCTTATTCTAGTGACCGGTCAAATAGCCCCGCAGATGGGGATAGACCACATCAGGGTAAAACACAGGTTTTTCAGGAGTTATGTAATCGCGAGGAATGTCGATTAAGAAGAGAATGCGCAACGGCTATTTTCCCGATTAATAAGGCCTTAAAGCAGAAAGATTGAGGAACCTGAGGATATTAAAGTCAGCAGAGCAAAAATATAATTATTATTGAACTAGATCTTATTGAACTTCACAAATGTACTTCAATTAAGTTTTAAGTTCTAAGTTATGACATAAATAAAGTTGGAGGTCAAGTGCAGCAATGTCTAAAGGAGGACTAATGAAGCCTTTAAGAATTACCCCTTAATGTCTGCGTTATGTACACGACGATATACAAAGATGAATTACGCGAATCCGAGAGATAAGACTGAACGATATATAACGCGATATATTGCTATATAAAATATTTATATATTTAATTTAAGCCACGCCCTACAAGTTCCTCGTTCAACCAAGCCACACCTCCTTCTTATGTAACGGCCTATTGATTTATCGTTATTACCATAGCTTGACTTTTGATTGGCTACTGCCGAACATATTGATAAGGAAGGCACTCCGACTCTTGGGAAAAATTCTCTGTGGGCGGTGGCATGTTGCCATGCAGACAGCTTTCTAATCTAGTTCCTATTTGTTTAATAGTGATAGATATCCGGTTTCTTCTGAATTCTGCCTTGGTTATAATGTTTGCCTAAGATTGCCTCGTTAACCTCTAACATAAATAACTATGCTCCGTTTACTAGCGTGTAAAATTCTCCTAAACGGCGCTAACTTTACTTTTTCTCTATTTGTTCTTAATGTGTGTAGCTAGTCTCGCGTGTGTCCTATTTTGGACGTACACGCCGGTCGCTACAAATCTTCTAAATCCATAAACTGGAGATGTTCAAGAACTTCTTTTCCTTTATTGTAGTTGAAAGGTGGTTGGACTGACCCCCTATACAGAAATTCAATCCGATCAATTGGGTGTTACTGAATATTTCAACGAACATGATCGAAGAAATCAAGCGTAGATGAATAGTGTGGTCTAAATTTATAATCCGTTTCACACACATCTTCTGTTGCAAAATATTTACCAAGTCTGGGTGTGATACGGTGTGGATGGACGATCATCTTAGAATGTGTGACATACAGAGATGTTTAACAGCAAATGAATTAAAGATAGCAAATAGACGGACCAATTAAGAAATTTTAAAAAGTTAAGTGGCAACCCCACTGTTGACGGGCAAAATAATACATGATAAGTTAGTTCGATGCAGTTTTATTTCGCTTTACCGATTTGTTCCAGTTTGTGTGTCTGTGTGTGTGTGTAAACTGAATAACCTGTTTTTTTTCGTTTCATTCGACTAAGGCACCCACATCATTAAACATATTAATTATTTCCACGATGAAACCAGAAACCACCTACATGTGACTAAGGCTGGTGAGGGGTGGGGAGGCGTCATTTTACTTATAACCAACCCAATGTTTGTGTGTGTATGTAGACTCTAATTCCCTAGAAAGCTTCAGTGTATATGTCTAGACACAAATTCCTTTGAAAAAAGTTAACTGAACAAAGTATTTGGGGGGCGATTGAGGATATACTCGGTATTCACTATCACGGGGGTGGGGAGTCGTGGAGACTTGGCCTCCACAGTAATGGAGGTTTGGGTGGCGGTTGACGCTCGGTATTTAGCCCACATTACTACTGCTGTAAGTGTTCAACTTAGAAATTATCGAGCGATTGCCATTAAAAAAAGCAGACAAAACAGGCATTCTTGCCATAACACTTACATATAGTACTATGCGAAAATAAACATTATCCTCAATGAATTTACTAAATTTAAAATAATTACAAACAACCTAACCAACGACATCAAGATGAAATTCGATCGACTCAAATAACTGATTAATAAGCAACCAGGAAATGTGAAAATAAATAAAATAGCTGTATTCAGCTTTGGATACACTTAAACTACCCAGAAGAAACGCAAATTTTGAAACTATTTCAAAAGCATTACTAGTAAAATTTATACCATTCCGTGCCTAACCAATAGATCTTTGAACCATTCACAGACTTTATCGATAGAATTCGATCTACAACCTCAAAAATAATAATAACTTTCATTAATGTTGAAGCACTGTTCCTGAATTTACCAGTCTCTTGAAATGAGAGAAATAATATAAGAAGCCTTCAACCAGCAAAAGGATCACGCCCTTATGGTAATACCAAGGAAAGCCAGGAAAATATTCCTAGAAGACCGCAATTCTAAAGCACTTTTATATGAACCGAAAGAAGCACGTAACTTCTACACGGAAGCAGTGGAACAAAGGTTGCAGTTAGATAGATGATATAAAAAACGTACAATGCGAAGAAGTAATCTCTTTAAAGAATGTACTGCCCTTAAGTATACGATTAAAAAACGTCAAAACAACCAACTACCATTTTCTAACACCCTAACGGTCTTTCCATAAATTCAGACATTGGAAGCCCAAAAAGCTACAAGAATAGATTAATTACCTCGTATATCAATCAAGCTTCAAACTACTAAACCACTTGGAAAGAAATGCCTAATAAGTTTCAGAGAGCCACCAAGGTACTACTTAACAACAGATTCAAAAACGAGGATGGGCATCCATGATGAATAAAATGGTCTGATGGTTCTGCACAGATCCTCAGACCTTTCAAAATAGAGACAAATAAATTATTAAAACACTCTTGCCTAATCAAAGTAAGAACACAGCATACCGACCAGACGATTGAATAATAAAGGAAATTATTAACAGAGGAACAAAGTCAACAGAGGTCAGATAAACCTTAATCTAACAATATACCATTTAACAAAGCTACCCTCAAGCCATAACATGAAGAACTACACAAAACCTACTGTAGCAGAATGAGGTAAAATGGCGGCCACGTGCCCTCTTTTACCCATGTGGATCCAAAAATCACCTCATAGATCTAGTGAAAGCATGGGAACCTAGGCGAGGAGGCGGCTGACGCTGTTATCGCTCGCCCCAGCTGTATTTGCCTAGGGACCAATGTCATCTTCTCCCCCCACCCCTCACGCCGCTATCTCTTCGCGAGCATGCGGGTTTTTCTGCTCAAAGATTGGAATCAGTTGGACATTCCAACGAGCGTTATCAAGATTCCACCTTCCTCCGAAGGAGTCGCTGACTTTTCACCAAGATCGCGCGTGCATCCCCTCCAGGAGCGCGCGATCACGCCTTGACTGATTTTAAAGGGCAGCACTGTCAAACTTCCGCCTGAGTCAACGAACGAGCAAAAGGACGCCTTCCTCCCCCCCCCTCCAGTAGCGGTTTCGATTCAAGTGAAGACTAAATCGATCCGTGAACTCTGCCTTAAACAAGCGGTAAGCTTCGACATCAGTAAACTCTGCCCTAGTCAAATGGCAAGGACTGGCAACTCCGAAGACGACTAGTGCTCACTGGTAATGAAGCCAGTGGTAAACCAACTTCTTCCGTTGTCTTAACCATACCCCACTGACCACTTTTTTGGCAATGCGCTCATAAGGTAATCGTAACCGTTGCCGCTTGCAGATTGATCCTAAATTTAGCTTATCCCAATTGCTCCATTATTTGTGTGCACGCCGCAATTAAAATCCTCCTTTAAATCACTAACTGGATCTGACCTCTTTACTCCCTTAATCAACTACTTGATCGCGTGTGGATCTTCAACCCTGTCTGGGCGACCATTTCATTTAAAATCAATTTCTCTGTAAAATATATATTTTGTTTTGTTGTTAGTAAAGTATATTTTTCTCATTGTATTTCTTTTACAACCCCAACGCGTACCAGCTTGCACTCTGAAATATTTGTTTAAAAGGACCCAGCAAAGTAATAATACACCCTCCCCCAACTGGGCTCATAACGATTTCCCCTTTCACTCTCGGTCTTCAATCCACTTTGGGCCAATCCCCAAAAAGCACCTACGTATATATAAATATATCATCTGGCTATTCCACGACACCTACACGAGAACCCAAACAACGGACTCGTTTGTTATATAAATACCGATTCAAATTAGAAGACTTTAAATTCATAGCCTACGGATAATTTAGATAGAAATGATCGAAACCATAAAAGGATTGTCAAAAATGCCTAGAAGAGCAAAGCACTGAGTTTGTCTCTGTGATAGAACGAGTTGAAGCTGCGTTAATTTCAACTCCTATCCCATATTATTTAAAACCACGATGCTGCTCACGTGAATCTTCGATTTGAAGCTTGGAGCCTTATCGCAGCTACCGGATGTCAATGTTTAAACAAGGAGGTTATCATCCCCCCGTTCGCCCCCATACGCCGACATCGCCAGATTGAGTTAGGCTTATGGGCAGATAAGGCATTGTTCTCCGGCTCGGCTGTGCGTTCCCTCGAAGCTTCCACCCCATTCTCCCCCACGCCAAGGAGATGTCCTGGCTATTTATATGGAAACTTTACCACTAAGATTAGATTGGAGATCCATATTTTCGTCGCGAAACATCACCACGACCCTCCCTTTGTGCGCCAAGGGACCTCGACCTCGAGATTCACCATCACTTGTCCAGAAGGAAGACAATATTCCTTGAGTGCAAAAGGTTCGAGCCTTCCGTGACGCCAAGTCCCCAAGGCTTCCCCCTTGTTGTTCAGAGGAGAACAGCACTAGAACAGCCATTGTTCTTTTGAGGCCTTTGCCAAGAAACGGTTCTCACCCTTCCCCCTTGTTGTTCAGAGGAGAACAGCATTAGAACAACCATTGTTCTTTGAGCCCCGTTGACAAGAAACGGTTCTCACCCTTCCGCCCCCTGTTGTTCAGAGGAGAACAGCATTAGAATAGCCATTGTTCTTGAGCCCGTAGACAAGAGACGGTTCTCACCTTCCCTTTGTTCAGAAGAGAACAACGTAGAACAGCCATTGTTCTTCAAGCTGTTCGTCGAGAAACGGTTCTCCTTCCCAAGACGCCACGTCAGGATCATCCTATTCCCCCCCTTCGGCTGGAACTCGCCAGCGGGCCTAATATTCCTTCAAGTCGCCTCCCACTGCACCACTAGTGTAAAAGTTACGTAAGCCAAACGTCACCTTTGAGTATTGATCCCTTTTGTCAATTCTATCCTGTTCTTAAAATGGTTTATCGAAACATCCCATCTCTTTAACTCTATATTTGTTTAAGCTTTTTAAATCCTTTAAATCCTCGGATTAGCCCGAGTCTCCATGACCCTTTCCATTCTGTTTATGTCAATATTTTCCGTCTTGTGTTTGATGATAGTCATTATTAATAAAACTCTATTTTATTAATGATAGCAATATTATTATCCTTGAGCTCAGTTCCACTTCTTAAGCATATCGAAGATACATAATATCGGCCGCCAGACAGTAACGCACTCTAAAGATAATTAAGGAAGTTCCCTCAACGAATAGTGATATATGGTATCGTCGGGAGTCATTCTACGACAGTCTCATCTGCCTCAAATCGGCGCCAATCAGTCTTTTGCGAAGTTATATAATACAAGAAAACGAACCAAAGTTATACACACAATTTAATTAGATGAAATACTTTTGAAAGCATCAAGAGGGTACCGAATAACGAATGTATGTTTATTTAATTCTCTCCAAACAACAGATCATCTTGGAAAAAGAAGCTAAACATTTCATCAATCTAGTTTAATGTGATATCTTCTTAAACCTTTGCCCGATATAAATATATATATATATATATATATATATATATATATATATATATATATATATATATACATATATGTGTATGTTTCTGATTCTAGAAAGCCGGATCTTCAGCAGGAAAAGCAGAGCAAGTACTGAATATAACATATATTGCCAACTAAAACTAAATCACAGCTTTCCTGGAATTATATTTTTCAAATTTCATTCATTCAGCTCACAACTTTCTCAGAATCAATTTTATTGAGGTTTTCATTTTCTTCCAATTGTAACCTTATTAATTTCCTTTGAATTTATTTTTATCCTTTATATTGCATTTTGATATTTTTGTTTTTGTTTAGCATCCTAGTATATTTTTAGCCTAAAGCCATCAGTTATCATTGTTTTCATAATTGTTAAGCAATTGTTCATATATAAATCTTTAATATTCTAGCCTAGAAGTTGGTTACAAAGCCCGAAACATTCGCAATATATGTTATATTCAGTACTTGCTCTACTTTTCCGGCTGATATATATATATATATATATATATATATATATATATATATATATATATATATATATATATATATATATATATATATATATATATATATATATATATATATATATATTTATAAATAGCCTTGGCCGAAATTATGGGAGAGGTATGAAAAAGTAAAAAATATGATTGAAACTCATTTATTTCATACTGACATAATACTAATAAACGTTTTTGCATATTGTGCAAAAGTAGTTGGGGCAACCTTTTCTCATTCAATGTGTGATACTAACGTTTATTCTTATTTTTTCAGTTATTATCTTATTTTTAACTAATGATTACTATTGTTTTGTTAAAAAGGTCTCCGAAGAAACAGAGTCCTGAAAATTAAACGGCTCAAATCATTGCATTGTCCAGAGAGAGATTATCCCAAGTCAAAATTGCAAGAAAATTGAAATGCTCAGAACGGTCTTCAACCAACCATTTAAAAGGTACAATGATTCCAATTCTTTAAAAAAACGTAATGGTAATCTTCGCTAAAGGAATACAACTTCGAGGGAAGAGAGGTTACTGAAAAGGACATCTCTGGCTGATAGGAAAATAACTCTTCTGATGTAGCTGTTGATTTTCGGGCAACAACAATCAAAGAAATATTAAGACACACAATGAGAAGAAGGTTACTAGAAGCTGGACTCAAAGGAAGTCAGGCTAGAAAGAGACCGTGGCTGTCTCAGGTGAGCTGGAAGAAGCAATTGCCTGGGGCAAAAGAAAATGATGATTGTACTGATAATGATTGGACTCAAGTTGTTAGGTCTTGTGAAAGCAACTTTGAGGTAGGTTTTCCATATTAGTTTCCACCAATTTATTAGGCTTATACACATTATTTGTGGGATAGCTAAAATGCTCAGTAAAATTTGTACTTCTTTTCAGATATTTGGAAGCCCCTGGAGCCGTTTATGTACGTCGAAGTGTTATGGAAGCTTATGATCGAGATATATTGTCCCAACAGTCAAATTTGGAGTATAAAAGTTTGGGGCTGCATGTCGTCTTCAGGACCAGGATAGTTCTTTACTTATGAGGGCAGAATGAATTACAACACTTACACCAGCATGTTTGATAAAATTTTCGATGATGACATACCTGATGGTGTAATCTTCTAGCAGCACAATTCTCCATGCTACATTAGAAAAATGAGAGAAAGAGGGAATTCCCCCACCCCCTAACCTTCCCCGTTCACCGTTGACCGCTCTAATTTGTCTGCTATATATACTGCGAAATTAGAACAATGGAAACACCAGTAAGTGGGTCTCGCGACTTTGAGCTATATAAACTTATCGCGACGCAAGAAAATTAAGGAAGTCTATTGGCGATGGATCTCTCTCCCCGTCTAGATAATTTCAGGGTATATATTCGACACCTCAAAGTTCACATGGAGATTGTTTTCTGAAGCCACCGTCCATTACGTTAGTCTTAACGTCTTCGTTAGTCGTGAGGAAATCGACTAAATTCTCGTGCAGAGAAGAATTGAGTGATTGTCGTCACTCAGTGTTGTTCGTGGAAATAGTTAGGCGCGCTCAACCCGTCTTGCTCACTTTATTGAGAGTAATCTTGAGCCATTCTTCATGCAATAGCTGCTCCAGCTCTTTCAAACACCTCGGTGGAGGGTAACGAATTCTAACTTTTCGCTGTAAGGTGCACCAAAAATGCTCAATAATATTTAGATCTGGTGATTGTGGGGGCCACTTACTCCATGTATTGTAGCTAACTCCTATAGTTTTCATACCAATTCTTAACCACATGAGCAGGGTTTGTTGGTCATTGTAATCTTGGAAAAAGCACTTACCATCAGAAAATAATGCCTGGACCATGGAATGGATTTGATCTTTCAGAATATTTAGGTATTCGTTGCTATTCATCCTACCATGCAGGGCAACGATTGGACCAAAAGAATTCCAAGATATGACTGCTCAAACCATCACTGACCCTCCTCCGTGTTTCATAGTACGAAGAAGGCAATCAGGATTAAAAGCTTTCCAGGGCTGCCTCAACATATAAACTCGCCCTCAAATGGGGAAAAGAGAAAAACAGGGTTCGTCGGAGAATAGTACTTGCTTCTATTGGTTTGTCGACCAGCCCTTGTGATTTGTACCCCAGTTCACCCTTTTCTGAATGTTTCAATGAGGAAGAAGAGGTTTCTTGATGGCGGCTTTTCCATGTTAGGCGGCTGTATGAGCCTACGTTGAACAGTTATGGTCGAAACTAGGTAAGAAAGATGTTGATTCAACTTTGCAGTTACTTCAGGGAAAGTTGTCCGGATATTTTTCATCACAATGCCTTTTCACTACTCGTCGCTCTCTTATAGCAAGCTTCAAAGTCCTACTGGAATTACTCCTGCTGCTAGATGTTTTTCCCTGCTTCTTGAATTCTACCATGGACTTGATGTGGTAGTTCATGATAAACCAAGGAGTTTAGCTGTTTTAGTGACGGAAACTCCAGGAATTCGAGCTCCAACAATTTGATCTATTTGGAAATACGTGAGTTCATGTATTTTAGCATCTATATCACAATATGAAAAAGAAATAAAAATAATCATTAAAGGTGACAAATAAAACTATGGTATCCACATTAAAATTTGGATGAATACTTGTGATATAATAGATCATGAAATATTGGTGTTAAATTTCTACTGGTCCAATTATTATTATTATTATATATATATATATATATATATATATATATTTAATAAAAATAATAATAAGAAACTCTTATTTGCATATCAATGCAGTTAGGTAAGGGCAATGGCAAGAATTACTTAACCTGCTAGAAAAGTCCCTTAGATTTCCTCTATCCTCTTCAAGAGCACCACTCATCCGAAAAGGATACCATCCAAATCTATAAAAAGCTAAAATTCAAAAAGCTTTTGGTAATAGTTGGCATTTTTGAAAACTTTAAAAGAAAACGAGAAATTGTAAGATCTTCTCTCGTTTCTTCACCCATTGATCTTTTTTAATGAACTATAAAGATCATGTAAATGCGGTTTGAAAATGCTCTTAGAGTGGATCCCTTCGTAGTCTCGATGCAGTTAATTAGGAGTATTTATAAGTCCGAGATGATCGTCTGTGCAACTTGCTGAGGTGTCCGGATTTTATTTGGTTCATTATTAAACGGAGTAGCTTTCTCATGGTTCTTCACGGGGATCCATTTTCCTGTTCTATACCTCAAGTCTGCTTGGCATGGTAGGAAGCTCCTAGATTTTAACATCCGTAAGGTAAGGGATTAACCTGCTACACTAGTGACAGAGTCCTTTTATATAAGCTTATACTATATCGCCTTGCTTCCCTGGTTTGCCCTAACTTTGGACACATTAACCTGGTAGAATTAGTACTATAACACTATGCAGTTGGATTCTGGTTCATGATTGAGAATCGGCTCACCTTTAGTGGTCTTCTAAGAGATGCTCCTTTAAGGGTACACAATACTCCAGTTTCAACCTTATCTCAGACTTTGTCGGTAACCAAGTAATGTAGTATTTATTTTCGGTGTGAGAATGTTTCGTTGAAATAATCATCTACTTTCTCTCGATCTATATTCCTATCTCGTTATGTATCCCTCTAATATTCCTGAGATTTTTAATTCGAGTAAAATTATGATTCTTTCTCCCTTACATAGTTTTCCAAGTTTATTTATTTATAGGGTTGTTGATTACTTTTCTATTTTAAGGAAGAGCAATATTTGAGTGAAATTTTCCTTTATTTTGACGAAAATTTATATACCTAATGTATATAAACAAAGCAAATAAAGTGAATAAATTAACGATGTAAGATGATCTAACTCCTGCTATGTAATCGTTCCTGTAAATCGTCGGTCGGCAAATCAGTTTGCCCCTTGCAATGAAGAAATAGTTTAAAACCGACCCTGTAGAGGTATGGTTTAGTAGGTGCCAATGGGATATTTTAATGGAAAACAAATTTCCTGTACTGTTTAATGGCTCTTAATGGTGAACTATCTTGCTTTTTTTCTTCTCATTAGACGATGATAGATCATGAGATTGCAGAAAGAGGATAATAGGAAGTAAAATGATAATTATTGGATTTTTCTGGTATGCATTAACAACAGATATCACGATATTTGTCCAAACTACTCCTATATAAGAAGAAGAGAAATATTTTGTACTCATCTATGTATTTATTCAGGGATTATATAAGTAAAAGTTGAACAAAAAGAATATTAAACTAAGTGACATCTTTTGATATGAAAAAATCTTATGGCTAAAATGAATTAAATTGGAAACAATTAGGTCACCCCGAAATAACTACCCATAAAGAGCGAATTAAAAACTTTCATAGAGGTTGTAAATATGCATAAAGTTATCATGACACTAAGAATTACTATACTAATTCTATCTCTCATGTCCATGGGCAAATGATAGAGGAAAGGTAATGTGTATATGTATGTTTTGCCCTATATGCAAATTTAATGCTACAAATTTAGTTTATGAAATTACTATTATTCATCTCCTCCCGAACTCACTTCGAGGATTGACTCAGCTCAAATTAAGGATGACGCCAATTTAATCTAGAAGTTGAATTAAAAACCTTGCCCATTTATGTCATTGTAAGATCTATTATTGTATATGGGATACCACCTGTAGGGAGATAAGAAAAAGTGAGATTGACAAAAGACAGTTGAAATAGGAAAAGAACAAACTTACTTTAACATTTTGATCATAGGACTTGAGTATGATGTTCGGAACTTAGTGGGAAGGAGTAGAAAAGAAGAGATATAGAAGCAGTTCAGTACTAATTATCCCAAACAGGCTAAATTATATTGACATAGCCACCATGGGCATAAATTATATAAGTTATTATTACATTCTATTACATTCAAAAAGTCACACACTTTATTGTCGCTCAATTTACTTATTGAAGTTAATTTAATTTAAACACAATTTACTGCTTAATAGAAGTTTATCTTAAGACGTAATGAACTGATATAATTGCTGTAAGGATTGATCTGCTTTTCATTTTCTAATACTAAACTTTTGTTTGTTCTATTTTAAGTTTTTCTTGAGAATTGTGCGCTTTGTTTTCCCTTCACCAATATAAACATTTCCATTGCATTCATTCTAACTGTAACTGGATTCTCACTCAGCTTTGAATAACCACTCAAACCTATCAAAACGTGTATTTCACGAAAAAGGCCAAACTTCTTAAACAAATATTATAATACAGAATTCCTTTACCTAAACTTAAGAAGTGGTAATCAACAAGAACATCTTTGCGCGAGATTGTTGATGAGATAATCTCAAAGGGGCGAAGTTGAAAAACTGAATAAGTATGAAAGTTCGAGTGTCAGATTTGTCTAAAGTGGAGACTACTCGTCACTCAGAACAACATTGATATATAGTTCAACGGGACTTAGCTGCTATATGGTTATCCATCATCCCTTTTTTCGATAGTTTAACATAATTGGGAGAGTTAGACGACCACCCGTTCCAGAGTACCGCAAGTAGGCTCCTCTTGAGATATCTTCCACATATTTCATTTCTCGTGCCTTTACTACAACAGAGACTGCTCTCCAGCGTCCTAACAAACTCACATTCTCGTTGGTTTTCACTTCGCAGTTTGAAAAATATGAAAGGATAATTTACCATACCGCTATTTGGTCTTCTCTTACCTCTTCCACTTTTCACGGCCCAGACATTCCCTGACAAATGCATACGAAAGTGTTTATGGCATATTAAAAAAAAATAAAATTCAGCCTCGTAAAATGCGTCTAAAAACCCTCAACATATAACATATCTTTCTACAAAATGCTAATAAACGATGATTGATGAAAATTATCCAAAAATAAGGACAGAACAATTTTCTTTTTACATCTTTGCAAAAAAGACAATTACATGTATTTCTTAAGAAAAAGTCTTATCGCAAGAGAGGAGACAAAAGAACATCTTGACTTAGTTTTGTTATACAATGCATGATAGTTGGCAAAATGGGGTTGTTAACTAGAAACTCCTTATATATTTTTATCTTTGCCTTACAACTTTTAATTTTCAGTAACTAAGTTCTTCCCTTTCCACTTCGGTTCCCTTGTTCCCGATATCTTGGAATTAAATCACATTTTTATTGCATTTTATGTAATAAAATTATGCTGAAATCTAATTGTTGTATCTATATCCAGTGATTCCAGCTGTGCAAACTCTATTTTGAATTTCATAACATTATATGTTTTTTCCTTCTCTATTTCAGAGCAGCTTGGAAATTGGAATCTTTGCCGACGGGCTTTAACTTGTCGGTAGCTTTAGCTTCGAAGGAACGTGGGAAAAAGGCCTTATTTGAGTTTCATAAGTTTAATATTTCCGTTCAATTGAAAAATTAATGTTAACGATCTTTGGAATGATATATGATAAATAATGTGATGTTTAATTTTTCTTAGTTCATGACAGAAAGCAGAATTCTAGTCTAGAACAAATTTAATAACTGTTTTAAAAGTAAAACAGAAATATCAGTGGCTCTTTTTCTCTTGGACATATATCTAATTGCCGTATGCCCTAACAAATCTTCCCAATCTTTATCATGTTCAGTGTAGAGCTGTCGATACTTTCGGGAATTGAATTCATGTGAATTCATATAATTATGGTTTGTGATAATGGTAATTAATAAATTATGAAAATAATGACTTAGGTTTTTACGTTTAGATGTTGCAATTAGACATAGAGTAGCAGCCACAAAAATCGCTAAATTCAGTTCTTTCAAAGATGATTACCTCTAGATAGATTTTCAATAAAAAGAAACATACAACTATTTTGAAACAACTTTTGATTCAAATATGAAAGCAAATTCTAAACTGGCTTCAACCGCACCACTCTCATTAACAATGCTTTATAAATATTTAATACTTATAACTTGCGCAAAGGTAAGAAATAGGACTCGTAAATACGAGACATCCTATTTCCATACCAAAATATCATTATTTTCTTACTATATTTCGTAATCTCAACCACTCTCAGCCACCAACAGTTTTATCACGAAATAACAATGACGAAATAATCAATTCTACATCAATTAGCCCTTTTTTCCTCATCTCATACATTCTTTTCTCATACGTTCCTCTCCATTACTCTATCTAAAAACATATATAACTGACATTGTGGCGTCAAATAATAACCTTGCTTTAACCTGTAAATGTGTTAAGCCAGTTACTCTGGCTATCTCTAAATCTTAACATACGCATTGCTCACGACATATTTACGCTTTATATCATCCAATAGATACCCGTCTCTCTATCTATTCTTAGCACTTAGCATAATCCTTATCCATTAGCAAAGTTTGAAAGCTTTCGCAAGATGCATGAGCCCAGCATACACATTGAATCTTTTATCGCTAGTTTGTTTAGTTAGCTGTTTCACTTCTAAAAGATTATCTTTACACTACATACCTGCTCTAAATCCACCCTTTTTAAATATGTACTAATCCCGTTGGCATCCTTTTTATATGCACTTTTAAGTGTTTACCATACACTATCTCTATAACACCAACTAACGTATGCAACATAGTATCTTCATTCAGCTTTCTCCTCTTAATTATATGCCACGCTAGTATTATGCACGCGTTCTGTTTCCTATGATATGAAAAATCACCGGACTCATTCCATAACATAATGGCAACTATATAATATCATTGACAGTATCTTTTACTCCTGCTGCCTTTCCACATTTTAAAACCTATCAGAGCACTAACAACCTCGTACATAATTATATTTTAAATACTATAGCTGGTAAGGCGCAAGATTTAAGCCAATGGAGACAATCAACTTTATATTTTTATCAACTTCTATACCCATATTATACGATTCATCAATGTATTCTCGCAATCTCTTTTGACATTCTCATCGCTGACAAGTACCGTCCAATAATCAATGTTTACACAGCTATTTCTTTGCTGGTTTCTCAGTTATCCTTCTCACTTTATTCCTTAATAGGTCCCTGTTCCCGTCTGGCTCATTATTCATCGTGTATTCAAACGCTTCATTTGCTCCATTCGTCTTCTGTTTAATCACTTATTTTACTTTCCTTGTTAACTTTTATGCAGTAAAAATCATTGCTTCTCTATTTCAATTTCTACTTTTAAATATTAATAGGTATGCCTCACTTTTTTATTTACATTACGCACTTTGCACTATCATTCAACCATTTAGCATTTTGCCTCATTATTAAGTGATGTCGCACACACAGCCTTAACAAAATCTAAGATCACTGATTTAAATTTGTCACACATTTGATATATGTCCGTGCTCTCAATTATTTTCCCTTTTATACTTAGCGCATTCTCGCACACTCTCACATTAATCTCTATTTCAATAAACCTTAAACTTCGATACTCGTTTATTCACAAATTCTACAATTATTATTATCAACACCTAAATCTATTTAACCTTATAGAGCAAAATAATATTATCATATTGCCCTATAATCTTTGTTCTTACAGTTTTCACATCAATTTCATCTTGCAAGATATTCACTTTTACTATGCACTTATCAATCATACTCTAAATTTAACCAATCCATGTGAATTTATTCATATCCTTTAGCGCAGGACATTATCACCCTCTGTCTATTTTCATTCTGTCCAGGTATAAGAAATCTCCAGTTATCTCTTGTCTCCTTCTGCTACCCATTCCTATATTCATAATCATCAACCGATACCATTTATCACTTTCATCTGCCACTCATTTTAATTCATTCTAGAAGCTCTCTTCTCAGATTAAATTCTATCATGATATGGTCAACTTAACCCATATAATTCTCGAGCTTATTGATGCATACTTATCCATGCTTCATGTCACTGATTACTAAAAAATCATTGGCACATCATCTTTACTTATATTACCCTAATCTATATGAGATTTTACTTCATTCAGTGCATGCCAAACAAACGTATGTTTCGCTTTAATATTTGTCTCACTTAGAGCAATTATCTGCAATCCCCATATTTTGACCATTATCATAGTAGGAATTGATTTTATATCAAGATTTATATTACTTTATATATTATTATTGTTGATCTAAAAGGCAAATTATATATAAAAACCTTATTTTCTCACTTCGTCATTAATTAATAAAAGATCTTTAAAACATATTTTTTTCCAAATAAGAGTAAAAAAGAAATAGAAAATTTGGGAGCAAAATCAATTATGATCACGTTGGGCAAATAAAAGTGTACAATAATGCTTAATTTAGAAAATGATCCTGTTCCAATGGATGCATATACACAAAGAAAATATATTTATCATAGTATCATTCTATTTGCGATAAATTATTTCCAAAAATTGCGTTGCCCTTTGTGAGGGCAGATTATCATTTAAGTCTTTACAGATATTTTAGCAGTTTATAATCTTTCGAGCAAAATCTTAATTAATTTGCTGTGGTATATTTTGCAGGGTATTATTACCCCTGCTGCAATAATAGATACATTGACAAGGTTGAGTAAAATTGTGATTAAGGCTTTAACCATAAAAGACTCAAATTATAATTATTAAAATTGTAAAAGAAAGCACGAGTGGTCCAAAAAGAATGCGCTTTGGCTGTTGAGGGATATTAAATAAAATAGTAGATGATATAATGGGAACCAAGAAAGGCAAACGCGAAAATAAAACGGAAAAATAGTGTTTACGTAGAAAAATGCATAAGCCCTATTTGATTAATGAAGAATTGGACATTTAAACCTTATTCCATGTACGCTTAAAATAATTATAATTTTCCAAACGAAAATAATATCCTGAACAATCATTTAATCAACCTGCTCCGAAGCCGATTATTACGGGTTTTGTCGTCTCTAGTTTTCATTGGAGCATAAACAAAACTACGATCACCGGTGGCGGGAAGTAACTCTCACTAACTCTTTGGGTATTAACGACGTTACAAGCCAGCATATATCTACATTTTATCTACATATTTCCATCAGTAAGAGTCATCGAGCAACTTCTACAAACTAACTTTTCTTGGCCGATACACACAAATGATACACTTTCTTACAACATTGTAAAACTAGCAGAAGACGCGGTTCAGTCGGTATCAAACTGCTGAATTTGTGCCCTTCAATAACACCAAATAAATGCTCCCGCGACACATTCGGAGTTATTCTTGCCTTTCTTTGCCTATGCCCAACGCTCAAATTAATAAATACTTACAGATTACTTGTTCACCCATTAGCTCTTATTTTTGACGAACTGGGTGGTCTTCTTATATATATTGTTAGTACTCTGAGACTACCATATCTTATAAAACGACCTCTTCATATCAAATACTTGAAGCCATCAAACAGTTGCTCACTCACAATTTTTCACTTCCCCTAACCACACTCACCTCTTAAATCTTGATCTCGTTTTCTCTTAATAACCAGTTCACCAACTGTCTCTCACAGACCATTTAAATTGATTATCTGATGACATAATTATTCAAATTTTAACTCTACCTCCTTAAGCTAACTTAGCCAATGGTCCTCTCCTAGTGTCAAAACATCATAGACTCTCCTCCTTTGACATTATGCTGATGTCTCAGGACCTCGGCTCACTGCTCCTCGATAGCCCTACTGTCTGCCCTTTCTCAGACGTCATCCTATCCCTCCGCACCTTATCGCAGTCACTCTGCCCATGCTTTATCACTCATGCTACCTTTCGTCCTGTTTCTGCTTGTAGATCCATAGCCCCTTGCTTAACGAACACGCTCGAAGAGCCCAATAACTATAGAGAACATGTGAGAGGCGCCATCGTTTAGCTTGCCTAAGAGGTATCAGAACGATACAACCTTCTTTTGATTATTTTCTTGCAACTTCTGCAGAGATACCCCTCCTGCGATCCGTCTGTGAGGTTTATAAGCGTTTAATCCATGACAAAACAAACCAAATCATAGTGCACTTTTCAAACTCCTCGATCGTCTTTCCTCTCCCAGGACACCTCAAACTCCTATCCCGATTTCTCCATACGACTTCTCTTCTTTTTTCTCTGAAGAGCTTGTTAATATTCAAATTTTAACCCCTTTACCCTATCTAGCAATCTCACAGCCATCACTCCTGTCTGACCTGACGAGCTTGCTTCGGCACTTCCCTCATTTAGAAAATATGCGCTTCGTTTAACAATTATCCACCATTTTCTCTCTTCCTACAATATCTACCTCAAACATTGCATTTCGTCCTCCTCAACTTGTCCAGAACTATCCGGCTTGAGTTAAATTAAATTCTTTCTTATCATATTTAAAATCCTTAACACCGCAACTTCCCTTAAGTGTCCTCTCCACTGGTTGTGTTGAGAAAACAATTGCCTTTGCCTGGGGAAGTGCTCTCATGATTTAGATTCCTCGCACTTGTCTCTGCTGCATGGGTTATCATACTTCATCTGCAGTCGAACCTTACCTTGCGAATGTTCTACCTAATGCAAAACGTTCTTCCTTCTCGCATGGCGCTTTCAATTGGGCTGTGAAGACCCACCTCACTTGTATGACCTTATCCTGAACGAAGAAAGAGCGCTCTCTGAAAGCTCAAGATCTTTTAGGGTGCTATAAATAATATTATTATCATTATTCCCTCGAGGACGCAAACCACAGAAAAGCTCCTCCTTTAATGAGGTGTAGAGCCGGTACGACTTTTAATAAAAAAATTCGTTCTTACTATTTTTGCGAATAGTTTCCGCTGGTATCATTCTTCGTATTACACCTTTATTTTTTACAAGTTTTTCTCAGGGAGAGATTCTCTCAACATTAAAAATTCTCCTATAATTTATACTCGTAATTATAATCTCTTAGGCAGAAAACAGCAATCGTATCTCATTCAAATTTCCTCACATGAGTGAGTATCCGAGCTTATTAAAGGCAATTGCTACGAAAAATGCATATATTACTATAGTTATTAGTCGTCACTTTAATGTCCTTTTAAGTTACGAGAGTTGAATTACTGCGATTTTTCTCAGGTTTCATGAGATTCGTAACTAAGTGGACGAGTGTTCGTATTTATATTTGATATGTTTGTTTCATCTGCATTTTTTTCCCGAGGTGATTAAAATATCCTATACACAAGCTCTACTCTTTTGTTATTTTGTAGTTCCTGATTTAGATTGATTCTGGTTTTATCATGATTCTCCAGCTATATTTTTAATTATGACAAATATGCCTTTGGTACTCGTATTTTTAATCAATTAAACTTGTAATAGAAAAATAATAAGAGTCGACGAGCTGAATTTCTCTCTCAACTGCATGTGGGATGGAATCCGTCCTACACGTTTGCTTGCCCTTCGGTTCTCGCGTGGAGGGGGGGCTCACAGCTTAAGGCTGCCCCATTGAGCTTTCATACAAGCAAAACACATATTTCTATGTTAAAACAATACAAAGGTGTTTAACAGCCTCAGAACTATCATTGTCTCCTTTGTTGAGAGTGTCGTATTGAGTGTATATCGAATTTTGAAATACATAGTATAAATAATTAGTATGGTTTTATTTTTAGATGGCGATGTTCTCGTTAGCGAAAATTCTTTCTGTCTAGCTTTTTCATCCAATTTAATCAAGATAGAGAAGAAAGTAGGTGTATATCCTGCAAAATTCGAAAATAAAACTGTCACTAATATTGGCAGGAGGAAAGAAAACCCCCCAAATGGTTGTTTTTTAAGGCGTGATAAATGATGGTTTGATGTTTATCTGCAAAGGGAGTTAAATTGGAGGTGAAGAACGGCGAAAAGTCTTTTCGTTTTAAACGTATCCCGTTGCTTTACAGAGCGAAGAAAGCGTGAGACTACCTTTCAAGCTGTGAAAGAGGAAAGAGTGAGAGAATAAAAGTGATAATGAATGGCATAGGAAAAGGCAGTACAATTAGAATATATAAATACCTAATTTGCATCGCAGTTCGACGGGAAGGAAGTGGTTGAAATCCTTCCGAGAAAGTTTTATGAAATACCAGGAAAATAGTAGTGTATTTTGTATCAAGTAACTAAAGAAGAATTGAATTCTGAATACATTTAATGAAGAAACGGACGCACCTTAAAGTGTCCTAACAGCCCCTCCTAAAAAAAAATTTATACAAAGTTCCAATAGCGAAAATGAAGAAATTGCTCTCTGTAAACATTTTTGCATCTCGTTTTAATTTTACATCACGCCTGTACTTCTTTCATCAAATTTGATGATATAATATTACCGCTTAATATCAAGCTTTTGTCATTATACAAATTGAATAAAAATAATTAGTATATTGATATACGATTGCATAAATTGTGGTCTAGTAATATGTTTACAATATTTTTGAGATTATTCTTAGCGGATGTTTGCAAACCATTTTCTCCAGAACGCCGCTATTACAAAAATTGGTAATATGATAACGGTGAAAGTATAAGCGAGAATAATATTTTTGGTCAAAATGGAAGTAGCAGGAATTTTTTGTAGTATTAATTAGTAATATAAAATTTTTACAAAAGATGACATGACGATTATAATAATAGTACTAATAATAATAGTAAATACCATTATTTGACAAGAGGAACAATTCTAATTAATCTAACATAAGCAATTTTATTCAAACAAATATCTTGTTTCTCTAAGTAGTTTGGTCAAATATATATAGGGTTTTAAAGATACTTAAATACTTTAAAGATATCAAGTTGCTTGAGAGATTAGAAGAGAACATTTTAAATTAAGAACTAGTCGGTTTATAAAAGAATTTTGAGATTCAGCTTTAATAAATTTACGAAGGGTCAATTCTAGAGCATAAAAAAAAGCGCATTGCATTAGTATAGGTGGGTAGGATAGCAATAAATCGCTGTTAAAGAAAGGAGTACGTATGTATGTTAAAACAATTAAAAAATTTCTTCTAGAAATAATAGTTTAGGACTGAGTTAAATGCGAGTAATTTTCTGGGAATTGAAATTACATTTATTAAGATTTGCTCCATTGGGAGAATTGTGTCAAATAAGGGTGTAAGATTGAGAACAAGAACAGTGGAATTTATGAAAAAAATAGCAAGATCGTATGATATTTTCTCATAATTAAATTGGGTTTTGCTTTTTAACCCACAAATGAAATCTGAAAACAGAATATTAGATAAAATCTAATAAAAGCATTATTAGTGTCGTGAAATAATAACAATTTTCAGGTAACCGTGGTTAATCAATGGTCCTTCATTAATTCCTATAGGGTGTTTTGAAAGTTTTTCTCATTAAAACCGTTGATGCTGCTTACAGTTAAGTGATCATCAGACATGTGTGAAACAGGTTAATGCATTGTGAGCATACACATGTAGTAAAATGTACAAATACAAATAAAAAGGCGGTACATCGTAAGAACAATGAACCTCGAATGATGAACTATACGTCAGTCAGTATGAATATCGGATGGTGTTCTTCTCATAGTCCTAGTAATATGAGTGGTTTCATTGGCATTTCCGGGGAAGCTAGAGTTAGTTATATAGTGCTTAATGCACGACATAACAATTAATAGTAAAGTATTTATATTTAAATACAAAATTATGTCTTCTCAAAAATTATTGTGGCAGAATGTTTAGGAATCGCTAAATTGCCATATTAAAAATTAATTTTTAAAATTAAATTTTGGCACCTGAACATTAGTAAAAACTCTAGGTTAAACAAATAAATATATTTTATAATATACAAGATATAATAAATTTACGAAGAAGTATATACTAATGGCAAACTTTTGTATATATCAGTCTTAAAAAAAGGCTCATCTACAAAGCTCATAAACTTCTACATTTATAATTAATTACTTGTGCAATCTCTACATAATATATAAACTTTCAACTTTCAGAGTTTATGACTCCTTTATCATCTTGTGGTTAACCTCGCCTCTGTTAGGGAACACGAGCAAAAGAAAAATAATTTAGGAAAGAGTTAATATTGGCAAACGCAATTAAATCGTAAACTTTTGTTGGTCTTATTAGTTGTTTCTTTTTTTGATGGGAGTGAAAACTTAGAACATATATAGTATTTCAACATTTACTTTAATGAACAGGGAAATCTTTCTTTATTAACGTTGAACAGTTAGGTATAATACTATGTAAGATAACAGTTTGTCCACCCATATATCTCAATATAATTTACATGTAAGAGGCTATTTTGGTGATGACTCGTTAAAGAGGGTTTCATTGAAAATAATTTCGGAAATAAAATTAAATTTGCGTTGATTTTACTTAAGATATTTCTTTTTAGAATAACATTTTTAAAAAACCCAAATGAGGTATCAAGTACAAAAAGAGCAAAGGGAAACTACTATTTAAATTGACAAATCAAATAAATATTAAACGCATAAAAATGTGTTTTATTTTATATTGAGGATTGAAACGATGTTTAATGCTTAAATAAGTTGCAGTTACTATCTCTGTGAAAATAGTCTACTTAAATTCTGAAGCGAGGTTCATATACATAGTATAAAGAACAAGAATATAGATTAGTGCTTCATTCTTCTCTAGCATTTGCTTTACATAATGTCAAATACTAGAATTATAAATGTACTAACCAAGTATGTTACTTATTTTCCTCATTTCATCAGAGGATAAAATAAAATAACTCATAAGCATATACAATTCACTTGCATTATCAACTTTTAAATATATTTTTCGCGAGGAAAACTAGTCTCTAAGTTATCAACGCTGTGAGAAATAGCTACAAGTCTTTCATTGTTTAAGCATTGTTTTTACTTCTCACAGATGGGATACTTAAAAGACTAGATATCGACAAGGAAAAGATATTTCATAAATTTGAAGAGGAATGTAATAAGGAGATTAAAATCAAAACTGATATGTTTCACTCAATTCTTCTCATGGTTAGTTTACATTTTTACACAGTGACATCTTTCAATATTTTCTTTGTGTTTTGTATTAACTTCACTTTTCATAGAGTAAGCTCAAGAACTCATTTAATTAATAAAATAACATATGTTTACTAACATCGCAGAAAATTTAAATATAGTGTCAATTATTTTCCTATCAATTTTAATATTTACTGTCGAAAAGTGGCATGTAATTAAAATGAGCTACATCTTATGGCTAAGTGATGAAGAAACGAAATCAGATATGAGAGCTATCTCTTCGCCTTTTTAAACTATAAGTCCCATAGGTATAGCCGATGTTAAATTACCCAACAATATTTCTAAAGGAGAATTTTTATCTTTTTTGCCATAGAACCATTGCATTTTATTTCTCTGTTTTACTTAGTTTCTTTCATATGTACTAATACTGCATTTTCGACTAAGATAGGCACAAGTTATATTCTTACACATATCGATTTGGGAGAATTGCTAAGCTTTATACATGAGAAAATGTGCTACAGAACGGCGTTCCGTCCTTTTACTTTTCTGTATTTATTTTTAAGTCAACTATCAAAAGATATCAGTCATTATAATGATTCTTCACCTCTCTTGATACTCTGAGAGAAACGCACTTTAACCTTTCATTCAGAGTGGTCAACAGGGATATCTTGGTCACCAATTGTCATTCCAATGTACAATCTATAACTTTTCGAAAACCTTGCAGCCCAAACGATTTTTTGTTACATATATCCGGTTTCTTCCAATATAAAGTAAAAGATATCTGGCTGATTTTTGCATTCTCAGTGAAATAATTTCTAAATGTAATTTTACAATTCAAGAGAGCAATCTGAAACCAAAAATATTTTTTTAGGCATTTTTAATTTTGATCTAATTAAATGGGATAAAGAAGCAATCAACTAGAATGTAACTCCACATCCAAATAATAAACGTCTATTTTATAAATGTAACTACATTATGTAACGGATGATGATAGAGTATAAATATTAATATTTGTTATTTTCAGGACTGTTAAAATTTCCTGATAAACAAAAATATTTGCAATATTTTTTAAAAACTGTAATTATAAAAATGTTGAAATCAAATGGACTGAATGAAAGAGAACCTCTTAAGATATCTATTCACTGGTCCTTGATCCCTTTTGATAAAGTCCCTAGATACCACCTCAAATGATTTGGGATAATATTTATTAGGGATTAAATCAAACTCAGAGTCTCAATTTATGTCTTGAAATCTAGTCAGAAATTTATCCTTGTATCAGAATATTGAAATTGTAATTTTTAATAACTGAACTTTCGATCTGTGCGATCATCTTCAGATTGTCTCTAGCTGTTATTTTCCTCCTTTAGCAATGAAGTATGGTGGATCGGGATGAAATTAGATAGATAGATAAAGAAAAGGTGTAAAAGAGTGTAAAAGAATAGAACTTTCAAAACCCTCTCTCCTGCCTCCCCCTGCTCCTTTTGGGACAAGGAGGAGAGTAAGCGGAAGAAACCGAAATCCCCCACCTTCCCCATTCGCCTCTGACCATTTGTTCCTGGGCACAGAGGGGAGGTTTAGGGAAAGAGGAGAAGGACAGGGAGAGAAAGAGCAAGAGAAGCAATAGTAGAGTGAGAAGCTAGTAGGAGATACGCAGGTAATCTACTGTATGTGGTCTTGGCCCTAAATCTAAATATGGTGCTAATACCATGGTGTGTAACACTGTCGAGGTATGCCTGTGAAGACTTACTCGGTGTAAGAGTGCATACACAAGTACGGGCAGATAGCCGACCCGAGGCTGCATGTGATATACTTTAGGGCGATTAATACAGAGTGCGATTTACGGTTGACAAAGATTTATCTAATGGCTTGCCAAGTTGCAGTTAAAAGGATATATAAAAAATAAGAACCCAAAATATAATTTTAATATATATAATCAATGGGGCAATATACATATATACAAAAAGGAGAACAAATACTCGATAAAGGTATTTAAATAGATTGTGACAATTTATGATATGTCAGAGTAAACTGGAAGGAGAAAAAAATACCTTTTGCTCGAAAAAGAGCTATTAATTATGATTGAGCGGAAATTCAAATTAAAAGTACATGCTTGTGAAGATTAACGAGGTAATCAGGGGATTACAACACAAGATCGCTTTACCTTGAAGCGCGTGTTAAATTGGAGCTGGGCAAAGGGGGAGATCAATGGCAGAGGTTTTTGAGAAGATACTTATGGGAGTCCTAACGAGGAGGACTGATTATTTCTTGTTAAAGAATGAGATTTTCTCTGCTCCAGAGAAGTGTAATCTAAACTCGGGACGATTTTGCGGATTGGCAGGGAGTCTCAGACTCTAAGAAATAGAAATCTTTAAGGGGGTCCGAGATGCGGGAGGTCACACAATTCTCCGGGAAGAGGGGGGGCTCGATAGCTTTTCGCTGATCAGTGACCAATGCTTCACGGAGAGAGATCTGCTGGTGAGATCTTATGACGAGGTACGACTCGAACAGGGGTTGCGGGATCCACGGGGAAACAGACAAACGGTCTGAACGGATGGACTGGTGACTCTCAATCTCCTCGAGGAATGGAGGTCTCTGGGTTAAATAGCCGGGTAGCTGGTCTGGTAGATAGCTCCAGTGCCTGGCTGTCCCTAGAGGATTTTAGACGTCAGTATATGTAAACTTACTTCGAGATGACGAGTTGGATCGGACAGCGAAGCTTGCCTCATGATATGGGGGTAAGGTTAATATGGCTGCCCTCGCGGGAGAATAGACATGCCTGGAAAGCATGAGGTATGCATAGTTCGGATGATCTCGGCGTTATCGCTGGCGAGGGGAGAGGAGGCGAGGATCATTAGAAAGCCAATATAGCTGTGTCGGGTGACTTAGCGCGGGACGGCCTCCTTCAAGAAAATTCTAAACTTAACACGCTAAGGAGCACGTGGTTTAGAGTGAAGGGGTTAAAAGGAATAGTCCGAAGGGGAAGTCCTTTTACTCTTGTCCTTCAGGGCATCCACTCAATATCACCTACCCTTGTTTTTAAGTAAAGCACATTGGAATTCACAGTAGTGATGGAATAGGGAGAAAACAAAGGAAGTTGAAGAGTTGCAGAGTGTTCCAAGTTTGCTTAGAGGTCAAGCTATTCCCTGGCCGTTGTTATAGATTATATTTAATAATTTAGTAAGAGTATAAGTGCCTGAATTACAGGTTACTGTTATTAAGTCTTTCTGTTCTGTTACTTGTGATAGTAATGTTGGCGTTCAAACCGTTTATTGTTCTTGTTTTCTTGTGTATGTATTCTTTATAAGCCTACTCTGTGACTGTATGTACAGTGTGTGATAGAAGGAGTTGAAGCTGCGTTTAATTTCAACTCCTATCCCGTATTATTTAAAACCACGATGCTGCCCACGTGCATCTTCGATTCGAGGCTTGGAGTCTTATCACAGCTACCGGATGTCAATGTTTAAACAAGGAGGTTATCGTCCCCCCGTTCGCCCCCATACGCCGACCTCGCCAGATCGAGTTAGGCTTATGAGCAGATAAGGCATTGTTCTCCGGCCCGGCTGTGCGTTCCCTCCAAGCTTTCACTCCATTTTCCCCCACGCCAAGGAGATGTCCTGGCTATTTATATGGAAACTTTACCACTAAGATCAGATTGGAGATCCAGATTTTCGTCGCGAAACATCACCACGACCCTCTCTCCCTTTGTGCGCCAAGGGACCTCGACCTCGAGATTCACCATCACTTGTCCACAAGGAGGACAATATTCTTTGAGTGCCAAAGGTTCGAGCCTTTCCGACGCCAAGTCCCAAGGCTTCCCCCCCTGTTGTTCAAAGGAGAACAGCATTAGAACAGCCATTGTTCGTTTTGAGCCCTTCGCCAAGAAACGGTTCTCATCCCCCCCCTGTTGTTCAAGGAGAACAGCATTAGAACAGCCATTGTTCGTTTTGAGCCCTTCGCCAAGAAACGGTTCCCTTCTCCCCCCCCGTTGTTCAGAGGAGAACAACATTAGAACAGCCATTGTTCTTGAGCACGTAGACAAGAGACGGTTCTCATCCCCCCTTTGTTCAGAAGAGAACAACCTAGAAAAGCCATTGTTCTTCAAGCCGTTCGTCGAGAAACGGTTCTCCTTCCCAAGACGCCACGTCAGGATCCTTTTATTCCCCCCCCCTTCGGCTGGAACTCGCCAGCGGACCGAAACTCCTTCGCGCCACCTTCCCCTGTACCACTAGTGCAAAAGTTACGTAAGCCAAACGTCACCTTTGAGTATTGATCCCTTTTGTCAATTCTATCCTGTTCTTTAAATGGTTTATCGAACCATCCCACCTCTTTAACTCTATATTTGTTTTACCTTTTTTAATTCTTTAAATCCTTGGATTAGCCCAAGTCTCCATGACCCTTTTCATTCTCTGTTTATGTCAATATTTTCCGTCTTGTGTTTATTGATAGTTATTGTTAATGAAACTCTATTTTATTAATGATAGCAATATTATTATCCTTGAGCTCAGTTCCACTTCTTAAGCATATCGAAGATACATAATATCGGCCGCCAGACAGTAACGCACTCTAAAGATAATTAAGGAAGTTTCCTCAACGAAAGTGTTATATATGGTATCGTCGGGAGTCATTCTTCGAAACAGTGCATGCTATGGTTGCATTTCCTTTTTTTCTTTAATTCTTTCCTTCTATTCTTCTGATCCTTTATTTATTTTGTAGAAATTTCTTTGATTTTGGTATATATCGGTGAGTCTAAATTGGATTTCGTCTAAAGGTTCTCTTATTCGGTTATCTTAATCGAGATTTTATTCTTGTCATTCTATGTGTTAGTTTAGGTTCTCTAAATAAAAATATCCTCCATATCTTCTTTTCTGTCCATTGTGGTGATGCTGCTCGGAAATATTCTATGCTTTCCCTATTCATCACTTTGCAGTATTTGTTTGGATAGTTTTTCGCTAATTTCAACTCGTGCCTTTTCAATGACTGCCTTCGCTCTTTTTCTTATAATTTGGGAAGAGTTTTAATATTTACTTCTCTGTAAAGATCTTCCATTCTTCTCCTTTCTATTATCTCTTATTTGTTATAACATACAGTATTTGTTCTGGATCTTCCGAAATTTTAATAGGTCGCTTCTTAATAGAGTGCATATCGCAATCGTCGGATAGATTAGTGTAGGCTGGATTATTGATCTGTAGATTTTCTTCTAATTCTGTCGGCTGAGTAATCTTAGTTTGCATAAGAGTTTCAGTCCAATTTTTCTTTTCCCTATTCTATCATTTACATGTTTCTCTAACCTGATTTAGTAATAGATAGTCCTAGTACTTTGCATTCGTTGCTGTATTTGTATCGTATGTCGTCTACGTATATATCTGATATATTTCTCCTGTAGACTGGAAAAACTTGGACTTTATGTCTGTTAGTGCTTATTTTGCATTTTCTTTCATATTGGTTTATACTTCTTATTTTCTATCTCCTTCTTCTCGCTTGGAACTGTTCGTTCCTGTACGGTTACACGATAATTTGTGTTATGTCATACGCGAACAGTATGGTCATACATTTTTCTGTTACTGGATGTGGGATGTCTGCTGTAACTATAGCGTAAAATAGTTGACTTAGACACCCGCCCTGAGGAACACCTGATTAAAGATTAAAAGGTTACTCTTGGTGACAGCCTATGTCTATATACGCGTATCTATCCATGAAATAATCGCACACAAATTTCTCTATTTTATTGTTTAGTTCGAATTGTCGTATTTTAAAAACTGGATGCTCCTCTGCCAAACCTTGTCCAAAGATTTAGACACATCTCTGCACACGATGTCTATGCTTATCTTTTCTTTCTTCGCCTTCGCGAGATTTCCATTGTCAGGCATAGTGACATATCCGTGCTTCTGCTTGTCTGGAATCTGAATTGACATTCATTATAGAGGTTGTTTTTCTCGAGGTGTTTATTAATTTTGCGTTTTAAGATCTTTTCAAATACTTTCCAGATTAAATCTAGTAGTAAAACTGGTCGATAATTTTCTATTCGACTAGGTGATTTTCCAGCTTTTAGTATGAAAATCCTTTTCGCCACTTCCAGGTCATCGGGGAAGTAGCCTCTATTAAGGCACACATTGAAAACGTTCTTGAGTCCTTCCAAGATGATATTAGGTGCTTCCGCGTAGTTTTTTTATGAGTCATGAAATCCCTCGTGCCTTCAATTTAAAGCTGTTTATTGTTCTTATAAGCTCTTCGCTCGTTATGATGTCGCCATTATATTCGTTGAGGTACCTACTTAAGTCACAAGATGGTGACGGCGGGTTGTTTCTATTATTTCATTGAGTTGTTCTATAATCTCGTTTTCGAACTCGATATCGAAGTAATTAAACTTTTCTTCATCTAACCTAAAAAAACATTCCTGCAGTGCTCTGTAAATGCTTTTTCAACGTGGGTCTCATTTTCCAGTTGGTTCTCTCTTTCATTCTTGTCTAATCTTCTCCTTTTCTGGCTTATCTTTTATTTTATTCACCAATTTCCAGAACTTTTTTCAAGTTCCTTCTCTACCTATCTTATGAATTCATTCGTTCTACTGTTCCTCTTACTTTTCCTTTATTAATTGTTAGCTCTCTCGTTTTCCTTCTTAGTTCGATGTATTTTTCTCTGCTTGGTAATTCTATGCCTATCAATTCCGAAGTCTCTTATTTTTACGTTTTTATTTATCATATCAGGTGTCCATCTAAAGGTCTGTATGGTTTTATGTGTTGTTTTGGCAATTGCCTCATTGTCTGCGTTTGTCATTGTTCCTCTAATTTCCCCTAGTTCTTTATCAATTTCTTCTAGTCTTGCTCCGTCGAGTGCCTTTGGTTGATAATTTTCTAGCATTTCCTTATACTTAGCTTAGTTACCCTGATGGTAGGCCTTCAACTCCTTTGAGGGACTCTAAATGGGTAGCTGGTTTATTGTTAACACGGATGTTATGTGTTCATTAATATGTATGTCCGCGGGTTCTAAGTGGTATTTAAACGGGAGGTTAAAGTTTGACAGGCAGATGTCTGGTTTTGATGCTACATTGTCTTTGAAGTAGGTTGAAAATTTACATCTCAATCATTGGGATATTTCCCTAACTACCATCGCCTTCAGGTTCCCGCCCGCGCAGTTTGTGTCTAAATATCCGTTTTCTGTAAATTTGGAGTTTAAGTCTTTAATAAAGATGACTGTTTTCCTATTGTTGAATATCTTTATTAAATTTAAAATCGGGAGTCTGTCTCTCCTCAGAGGTTGATATCCTGTTGCTTTGTTAAGAATGTGAGTTCAAGATGTATTTCGACTGCTGCGTATGATTCTACTAGTTCTTTGTGTATCCTGTAATCCAGTTCCTTTTGGACCACAATAACGGCTCCGTCGAATCTTTCTCTTGAATGTTTATTTGTTACGAGATTTTAGTTCCATATCTTCATATTTTTTCTCTTTAAGTCATTTCTATGACTTGATATTAAAATTATATATGGAGAGAGTTTCCTAAAAATGCATACGTAGATGTATTCCTTGTCTTTCCACCCGTTCGTATTTTTCTGTACCCTAACTAGTTAACGTCTATCCATGGTGAAAGTTTGGTTAGGTACTTTTTCCTTGTGCTGGAGTTCTCGCACTGTTAAGATTTGGAGTTTTTGCTCCTTTCTTCATTATTGTTATATTGTGATCATATTTTCTTCCTTTCCTTTGCTGGAGGTTGAGGTAGCCGTGCTGTTAATTGTTCTCTTGAGGATTTAATTCTCTTTGGTTTAGATTTCTTAAATTTTCCTGCTTTCCTTCTTGTTACTCTGGTTTCTTGAGCAAGATTTTGGGTACTGGTTTCTGATTATAATTCGTCTGTATCCATATCATTATCTTTATCTTCGTTTTCTTTGGTTTATACAATCAAATCTTAATTGCTGTCTTCTGTTATATTGATATTGAGGATTGCAGAATAGTCTACTTCTTTGATGAACTTCATTGGTTCGAACTCATTTTCAGTTAGCATCTTGTTAGCATATCTTCCTGGATTCGCTAGCTCACTATGTGTCCTGGAAGAATTTAGGTAAGCGTTTTAAGTTGCGTTTACCATCGCTGTTTATTCATGTTTCTGTTTTGGGTTGTTCTGGACTGGTTTGGGCTGCTGCGGTATAGGAAATATTTCCAAGTCAATTCACTCCTTCCTAGCTGATCTGTTCTTTCTTTTTCAGGAAGTATCTTTTCTTGGGACATGTCATGGCCGTGGTCCTAGGCGGTCTTCGTTGTTTACACATGTCTTGGTCGCATTCTATCCGTCTCTAAAGGTGAGACCTTCCGAGTTACACTCCGAAAAATTCACTAATTCTTTGCTAGGTCAGTCTGTTCTTATATGGTCCTCCATTACATAGCATCGGAAGCATATTTTTATATTTAGGAAGGTGTTTTTTTTTATTTTCGCCTGTGGAATACTCATGCAGAATGCAAAGAGACCTTTTTCTAGGATTTTGGAGGACATTTAGGTATGTTGGCACACGATTTTAAACATGTGATTATGTTATCTCGATTTCATGATATCTTTTATTTTAGCCACGGTTGTCTCGCTTCTAATTCCTCGTTTTATTCTTCGGATGGATTTATTCCGATCCATTCAAAGCGTACCTTTATATAGGCGCTTACCCAGATAAGCTTAAACTAGCGAATATGGTATTCCTGCTAACTGAAGAGAAATCCCCCCAACAAGTTTCCAACAAAAAAATACTAAACACAAGATTGCTCAATTTCCTCGAAGGAAACGATAAATACAACATACATCAGTTGGCTTCCGAAAGGAAAGAGATTCAACAATGGTTATAGCCATAATAACTGAAAAAATTGCGCAGGCAAAAGCAGAAAATAGGCACGTGGACGTGGTCCTCCAAGATGTCGAGAAAGCCTTCGACATGTTCTGGGTTGAAGGACTCAAATATAATCTCCTTCAAATGAGTCTCGGCATCAAAATGGAAAGAATTTTGGTGAATTAGATCTCTAGTAGGAAAGACTACATCTCCATCGAGGACCCCGAAGGACCGACCTTCAAACCACAGACGGGAGCCCCTCAAAGTATGTGCATGAACCCCATCTCTTACGCAAGATAGATGGCTAACCTTCTGCCCTCAATAAAAAGGGGGTGTATGAATATACAATACGCAGATGATATCAGTCAAATTATTACATCACTCTCCACATACCCAAGATGGCAGAACAGTATCACCGAAAGAGAGATACGTAACACAAATATATACGAAAATAAATGGAAAATTAAAACAAATATCCAGAAATTTAAGATCATCCCGATATTAAGACACAAAAAGGGCCGCATTACCATGAACACTGTTAATTATGACTAGGCGATGGAAGGAAGTGCACTGGGACCTAAGATGGAATCATAAAACTATCACGCACGTACAAATGGTAGGGTAGCCTAAGCTATATTGAAGCAAGACGAAAAACAACGATCTACAAAGCATTCGTCGAATCGTTCTCAACATACCTACAGATCCCAATGCACACGATCTCAAAATCCAACAAAAATAAAGTTCAAAGCGTACAAAACAAAGCAATATACATCATAACGGACATCAAAAGAAGAGAAATAAAAATGATACAGGACATTATTAAAACAGCTGAAATAGAACCAATAATATAACCCTAGCAAACCTGACTAAGAAGATCTGGGAACAAATAGAAGAGAATCACTAAAGGACAAGTAGGATGCTAAGAATCATAAACCGAATCTACTCAGGAAAGCGGTTCCCATGCAGTAGGCTCCACCTAAGGCAAAGGAAACCTACGATATTTAGATGAATGTACATAAACACTGAGAAGAATAAGAAGAAACCCAAGCAATCACAATATATTAAACAAAAGCATGAATGCCTTAAGTAGATGTAATAAGATATAGGGAAACTCAAATGAAAGGAAAATAATAAAAAATAAAGAAACGTATATATAAATACCGATATGAACATATATTCCTATAACTTATCAGACGAATTAGAACTAACTGACCTGAATAAAGTAAAACAAAATATTAAATAACCTCATATACTTAGGAGAATACATTATTAAAAGAAGTAGCACTGACTTACCCGAAAAAAGGTAAACAAAATTAGAAATAATCAAAGCGAAGAAAACTTAAAAACAATTACTTGAAATACATCAGCCACTATCTTGCCACATATATAGTCTAACACATATTCATACTTTTAATTCCCCTTCCCACCCCCCAAAAAAGAAAATCTTTCATGCTATCTCTCCCTATCATCTCCCTCACTTCTCTCACTTCAGACTCATTGTTCTATTTTTTAGCACATGACGCATCTGTTGGACGTAATCTGTGATGGCGTCTTCGCTTCCATATCGAGAAGCTTTGTAAGTGTGATACTTCCTGCTTATGATAACTGTTGATCAACGTCTTTGTTCTTGTGGCATATGACGATAAATCCAGTCGACACTTCGATACACTTAATAAAGGGTATCTGAAGGTCGGTGAAGATCCCTTGTACGACATCCTGAGGTTATCCTTTCCTTCCCTTTGGGATGAGCCTCAGGGGGAGGCGCTTGATGACGTCCGATTCCATAGTCCTCTTGTGGGTATAGGGCGGTAGTTTTATCTGAGAAGGACAGAATCTAAATATCTAATCCATATTATATGTGTACCTATTGATTACTTAAATACCTTTCTACCGACGCACTCCGCAACCCTCCTTCGTAAATAGGCTTACACTATTAGACGCCTATCCGAGGGCTCCTGATCGTGTCCGTAAAGGGCACCTTTCTTAGCGCCCACTAACGGGGCTTCCTTTCGGGATTCACTATACCGTACTACCAATGAGGTCTGAGCGCATTGAAGGTTGCGTTATGTTGCGAAAATAAGAAAAAAGTAGGAGCTAGATAGGGCGTGTCGTAGAATTTCTCATATTCTGGTCCAATAATTATTCTAGTCCTTTAATTCCTACTTAACGTGCGAAAGCTGGTTAGAGGCGTGTTATGCCGCAGCCAGAATTCTCACTATAAAAGGGCCACTTGAAACTGGGGGGAGGTTTTTGATTGTTGAATTCTAAGAGTGCATAATACAGGTTGGATAAATTAGCCGAAGGGATGCTTAATTAAAGTCTTGCCAAAGGTACGTCAAAAGGAAGGAGCCACAAATAAACACACGTACTCAAATTAAACTCTAATTTACACAAATATAATAATTAGCAATAGTTAACAGGCAAAATTAAGGATTAAATATTAAACACTGACGTTAAGCGTCTAGATTTATAATGACCAATAGGATTATCAATCACGGTTAATTAATTAGGTAATTTAAGACTAGAGGGACACTGGGTTTACAGATTACCATTAATTTTATGTATTGGAGAGACGACTACTCAGATCCAGAAGGGGTGGTTTGGGTGGCGTTAACACGAGTTCTCGGGGAGAGGGGGGATAATACGACGGGTTTGGGGCTGCTGGCTGCAGTTTCGATTAGTTCACTCCTAACTAGATGTGACACTAACAAATAGTAATTCCAGTAACTATTTGGATGTTCCTTTTCTTACTTAAGTTACGTTAAGCAACAGAGCGTACTTATTTTGTCACAGACTCTGCGGGGCGCGATTTACTCCCAGGAACACTTTGAGACAGTGATTAGGTTGACTCGACGCCGCGTTGGTAGTCGATACGGTACGGCAACGACTCTCGTTCAACGGAAGGATTACGCGAGTTGATTCGGGACACTGCTGCTAGGGGGGGAAACGACGATGTTATTTATACCGCGGATTGTGGAAAATTGAGAGAGAGAGAGATCTCATTCACGACAATTCGCTTATCGCAGCGCCTTCTAGACAATCTCCATGCTGTCAAAAAGAAAGCAAATAAGATTTGTGCTTCTTTGTGAGATAGACTTTCTTTAAACTGACTTCTTGTCGCTGTTGGGGAAAGGGTGGGGGGAGAGAGAGAGAGGAGACGAAGTTCAACTCAAACGACAAATTTCCTTCGTTCCCACGATTGTTTGGCGGCATGTGAGTATGTACGTCCCATACGCTCACTAGCCTACATATTTCAAGGAACATTATTCTGCCATGGAATAAGGAATAATGTGTAAATTAACTTCACCGGGGAAATTTGTCATTATCTTCCTCGACTCGAACAATTGAGTCAGTAATTTTATCAAAACCGTTAGGAATTTACCTTAGTATCTAATGGCTACAAAATACTACTGCTACGTCAGTTTCTCTAATTTACATATACAAAACAAAACAAAACAAATACGGAGTACAGGCAAAAAATAATTATTAATACAAAGAGATACACACAAGAAAATAAATAATTGACTATTAATCGCTATCTGAAATTGGGTTTCTCGAAAGGCTGTCTGCGAGTATATTGTCAGACAGCCTAGATACCTGATTTCATAACGGTACTCCGCTAGCAATAATGACCAGCGCATTAGCCTGCCCTTTCGGTTTTTACAAGTTTTTAAATAGGCTAACGGTCTATGATCAGTCTCTAAGGGGAATGGACGACCTACCAGATACATTCTAAATTTTCTAATCGCAAAAACAATCGCTAGAGCTTCTAATTCTACCGTAGCGTATGCCCTTTCGCGAGCCGTCAGTCGGCGACTTGCATAGCTTATAGGAGCGGGTTTTTGGTCCTCGTCGTATTAGAGTAATACGCAGCCAATACTCAGTTGGGAGGCATCTGTCCTTACGCCAAATTTCTTGTGTGGTTTCAGCAATTTTAAGATTGGGGCGGAGACTGGCTTCTCTTTGAGTTCTTCAAAGTGCGCTTCGGCTTCGGGGTTCCACTGGAGGGGATCCGGGAGTTTCTTTTTTAGCAGATCGTTTAGGGGAGCTGCTACAGAAGCGAATTGGAGTACGAAGCGGCGGTAAAATGACGCAGCACCGAGGAATGACCGTAATTGCTTCTTGGTGCGCGGTAGGGGCAAATTTACAATAGCCTTTACCTTCCCTTTCTGTGGGGCCAGATGACTTTCGCTTATTTTAAATCCTAGGTATTCTATGGATTTCTAAGAAAAATGGCATTTTAAGGGTTTAATAGTTAAGCCATGATGCTTTAAGCGTTCTAAAAGCGGGCGTTGGGACAAGATATGGTCGTTCCATGAACGTGTAGCCACATACACGTTATCAAAATAATAAGAAACGTTTTTTAAACCTTCTATTACACGGCGCATTATGCGGTTGTAGCTACTGCAGGCAGTGACTAGGCCAAAAGGAAGACGAGTGAATTCCATTAAACCTTTGTATGTAGGAAAGGCTGTTAGTTTCCCCGCTGATGCCTTTAGGGGGATCTGATAATAGGCCTTACATAGGTCTATCTCAGTGATGTAGGTGAATCCTTCGAAGATATGTAAATTTTGGTAACTTGGGGGAAGAGGCTCGGCGTCAAACACGGTAACGGTGTTTAACTTTCGAAAAACGACACACCTCTAAAGGACTGGTCTGGCTTGCGGACCATGACTATTGGGGAACAGTAGTCGGACGTAGATGGCTCGATAATCCTTAATTGCAAAAGATTGTCGACTTCCTCATTGAAAGCGTCTCTTAGGTGCACCGGTACGGGATAGGGCTTACATCGCACAGGTTCGAGCGTAGTGAGGGCGATATCATGTTCGAACTGAGTCGAGCATCCTGGGGACTCGGAAATGACGTCACGAAATTCTTTCAAAAGCGCCATCATTTGGTTCCTTTGGGCAGGGTTGAGGTCGGAGTTTACATCTAACTCGGGAAAAGGTTCTTTTATGGGGGGCAGCTTGGACGGTTGGACAGGGAGGGGACAATCTTCGCTTGACTCTACGCAAATCGAATTAACAATATTTAGGGGTTTGTTTGGGTGGACGGCGTCAATTACCCTTTCTTTGTCGAAGGCGACGATATTGTTTATACAAGCCCATCTATGATACTTTTTTAGCATGTTTATGTAATATAACTTATCACCTGCGGGTGTCTGTATAACGTAATCGACCGATCCGTGGGTTTTCTGAACAAGCTAGGGGCCTTTCCATTGGGAGAGAAGTTTATGGGAATCCGAGGGGAGTAAGAGTAGAACTTCATCTCCAGGATTCAGTTTTCTGTGTTTGGCCCTTAGATCAAAGTATGTCCGATACTTTTCCATATTAATTTCGGAATTTCTAACTGCTATGTCCGAACACCTTTTTAATCTTTCCCTTAGTTCGAGGACAAAGGAATAAGTGTTCCTTAATTCTGGACACAAACGGGAATTTGTCCATAACTCCTTCAAAATACTGAGGTGCCCCCGCACGTTTCTCCCGTACGGGAGCTCAAATGGGCAAAATCCGATGGCCCTATGGGGAATTTTGCGGCATGCAAATAACGCAACTGGCAAATATCGGTGCCATTCTTGGGGTTGTTCCACGCATAGCTTCTTGAGGCTGCTTTTCGAGGTCGCATTGAACTTTTCGCACATGCAGTTCGCGCTCGGATGGAAGGGAGTGGTAAAGATAGGTTTGATTTGGAGCAGGGTGTTCACGTGTTTCATGAGCTCAGAGGTAAACTGGCGTCCTCTATCTGACAAGATTTTTGGGGGCAATCCTACTCTAGAAAAAATAGAAATAAGGGCTTCAGAGCAAGAGATACTATCGATCCTTTTTAGAGCGACAGCATCTGGGAAACGGGTAGCACAGTCTATCAGGGTTAGTACATGCGTATGACCTTCGGCGGAAGGGGGGGTGAATTGGTCCGATGAGGTCGATGGCTACTCTCGAGAAGGGCTCCGAAATGACTGGGGTTCTTTGCAGGAGAGCTGGGGTTATTCGACCTTTTGCAGTCGTTTTCTGGTACAAGTCGCACGTTTTGCAGAATTCTGCAATATCTTTGGCTGCACCGGGCCAAAAAAAGTATTTAAATACTTGCTGAGAAGTCTTGTTATGACCGAAATGACCGGCCATGAGACTTTCATGTTCTACTCGCAGGATTTACTCCACATGTGTTCACGGAATACACATGACCTTGGAAGGTGGGTCTGACTCATCTCGTGTGGTGCTAAATAGAAGGGAGTCGTTAATGATGTATCTTATGGGTCGGTCCCTCGAACGATCACCTCTGCGTTCTTTCGGGCCTTTTCCCAAAGAGATTAAAGTAAAGGGCAGCTCTGCTAAGCTATGAGGAATTGTGAATTACTCGTTTGGACCTCTAAAGGAGCCTCTGGGGTGAAAAGGCGTGTTAGGGAAGAGGCCTCGTGGCTAGCTTGCGCTCAAGTGACGAAAGTTTGAGTCACTTCACTCGGGCAGAGTAGTGCTCTCTGGCCAATAAGTACCTAGCAAAATTTAATGGGGGCTTCCACTACGTCGGCCCAACCAGTGAAATATTTACACTGTAAATGGCAGCGGATTACCGGGAATCTATTTTCTTGACCCAAGAAGTCGTGTACAATTGCGTACCTCTTATGTTGGGGGTCGACAGGGGGAGCAATTTGTCCGACAGCACAATGCATGTGCGCCCGGTGTCTCTGACGAGCTTAGACACTTTGCAGCCATTAACCAAGCCGGTTTCGAAATTTAGTCCTCCGGGGGTACTCTTGTTGAACACGAAGTTCACTTTAAATTCCTGTGGAGATGGAGACGAGGGGGATGACGTAAGCGCGACCGGCTGTTCCGAAGGTAAGGGTAGCAGTTACTTGGTGGCCTTGTTGGCTCTGGGTGGGACGTAGGCCGGAATTGGGTACACATTGGGACTTATAATAGCCGGAGAAACCGCAGTAGTAGCATATAACCTGCTTATTCTGGTGCTGGTTATTGTAGGGGGTATTGAAGACCGGGGGTTTTCTGTCTTCGTTGGCTACAAAAGGCTTATTCTTTGGCCTGAACGGGGCTGTGGTCTTTATCAATGGAGGAAGTTTCCTTTGTTGGGACTTCCATGGGCTAAATTTATTCTTCGGGGACGGGGGACTATTCTTCCGGGTATCCTGTGGGTATAGACGATGATTTGTCACATGGAAATCGGCTTCCTCGAGGCATTCTTAAAAGGTAGACGCTCGGCGGTCTTAAACGAATGCTCGGATCTCCTGGGGGAGGGTGAAAAATAGCTGGTCTTTTAACATAAAGTCAATCAGAGCCTCATACTCTGATTAGACTTTGGAGGATTCAAACCAGAACTGGAGGTTTGGCTTCAGGATATATCCAAAATGTCGGTAAGTTTGACCGGACTGGATTTTAGCCAATCTAAACTTAGCGTGGTAGAACTAAGGGTTCAAGTTGAAGGCGGAGAGCAATTCGGCCTTCAAGGTGCTATAGTCTATTATAGCTTCGTGTGGTAACGAGATGAAAATTTCACTTAAACGCGGACTGAGCAATGGGAGCAATCTATTCACTCCTTTGGATTCTAGGGCCCATCCATTTCCCTCGAAGATCTTTTCAAAATGTGTCAAGTATGAGCACAAATCTTCTTCGTCTTTATATTGGGGAAGTTTCATAGCAGGGGTCTGGGGTTGATGATCACGGCATCTAACAGAACTGACTTCAACTTGGTCTTTGCTTAATTTCCTTCCCTGTTATCGAATCCTTTCTCTTTCTTCAAATTCTAACTCTTCCTTTCTTCTCCTTTCTTCCATTTCTAACACTTCTTTTCTTACTTCCATTTATCGTGTTCTTTCCTCTCGCCGTTCGCTTTCGGACGAATTCTTTTAGTTCCTGTCCTGTGAGACCGAGAGCTTGTCTCTGCTTCACGAAAACTTCGAACGATTGTGAAGCCATTGCTGCTCTTGCTGACGCAACTGGTGACTCACGAAAGAACTTACGCACCTGGTAAGAGAATTAGAAGCTGCAATTGTTCCTAACCGATACAATCTAATAATTAATCCAAAAAATAATGAATATTTTACTAGCTTTGTTTTTGCTATCTGAAAAGGGTTATTAATGGTTATTATTTATATTGCTTCGGGAAATAGACTCTAATTATTAAAATTTACGTTTGTTTATTTGTGCTTCCTTGGACGTTGGCAAGTTTAGGCTATATGAGTTCGCTTACTCCAAAATTTAAACCCTTAAAGCTGACACCCCTTTAAATATGTTGTAGAATTGCTCATAGTCTGGTCCAATAATTATTCTAGTCCTTAATCTGGACACACCGCTTTTGTTTAAGTCGGTGGTATTGACCCTATGACTCAATCCTACCATCATATATATATATAAAAATATATATATATATATATATAGGTAGGCTTTAATTTCTACCGAACCTGCGAAAGCTGGTTAGAGGAGTGTTGTGCCGCAGCCAAGATTCTCACTATAAAAGTCCCACTTGTTACTGAGGGAAGGTTTGTGATTGTTGAATTCTAAGAATGCATAATACAGGTTTGATAAATTAGCCGGAGAGATGCTTAATTAAATCTTGCCAAGGGTACGTCAAAAGGGAAGAGCCACAAATAAACACACGTACTCAAAATAAACTTTACTTTACACAAATATAAATAATTAGCAATAGTTAACAGGCAAAATTAAGGATTAAATATTAAACACTGACGTTAAGCGTCTAGATTTATAATGACCTAATGGGAGTATCAATCACGGTTAATTAATTAGGTAATTTAAGTATAGAGGGACACTGGGTGTACAGATTACCATTAATTGATGGATTGGAGAGACGACTACTCAGGTCCAGACGGGGTAGTTCGGGTGGCGTTAACACAAGTTATCGGGGAGAGGGGGAATAATACGACGGGTTCGGGGCTGCTGGCTGCAGTTCCGGTTAGTTCACCCCTAACTGGATGTGACACTAACAAATAGTAACTTCCAGTAACTATTTGGATGTTCCTTTTCTTAGTCAAGCTACGTTTAGCAACAGAGCGTACTTATTTTGTCACAGACTCTGCGGGGCGCGATTTACTTCCAGGAACACTTTGAGACAGTGATTAGGTTGACTCGACGCCGCGTTGGTAGTCGATACGGTACGGCAACGACTTTCGTTCAACGTAAGGATTACGCGAGTTGATTTGGGACACTGCTGCTAGAGGGGTAAACAACGATGTTATTTATACCGCAGATTGTGGGAAATCGCGAGAGAGATCCCATTCACGATAATTCGCTTATCGCAGCGCCTTCTGGACAATCTCCATGCTGTCATAAAGAAAGCAAATAAGATTTAAGCTTCTTTGTGAGATAGGCGTTCTTTCTTCCGACTTCCTGTCGCCAGTTGGGGAAAGGGTGGGGGGAGAGAGAGAGGAGACGAAGTTCAACTTAAACGACAAATTTCCTTCGTTCCCACGATTGTCTTGCGGCATGTGAGTATGTACGTCCCATACCCTCACAGCGCGAATTGTGGATAGTCTCCCTTTGATGGTTCTCCCTGTAATTAGCAACACGAGGTCTCTCCAATTAGACTAAGTACTCACTTTGGTGCAGTTTCGAAGGAAATTGACAATCCGTGAAAACAATTAATTTCTTTTCGAACCTGTTCTTTGCCTCCTTTATCAGTGAGTAACTTTAACAGAGCGTAAGCGCAAAAAGGTTATCAGAAAGACCAGACCTATTCAGTTAGGATAAAATTAATTGGACATTGGACATAACAAGTTAGGAAATATAGATTATTAGAGCCAAAGTAAGAGAGTATAGTGGTGAAAGAGTTTTTATAAGGATAGTAAAGGTAAGTATAGTATAAGTTTGAAGTATGTATATTTCCCTGGTAGAAGGGTATCTCCAGCAAAATTGGGTAGTATAGTAAAATAAAGCACGCAGGAGCAGCGATGTATAGATCCATGACAAGGGGTAGCTCTGGCAATGTTAATCTTGTGTTGATTTTTAAGGGGGGGGGGCGAAATTAAAACGGTTTTATGTTCTATTTATTCCTTCTAGCTTGAACGTAATGTTAATGGAAACTGGCCAATCAGGTGCGTGGAATTTTAAAAATAATATTAATGTTCTATTCTGTTTTGTTTATGATGGCTTCTAAGATCTTCAGTCTAGATTGATTTCCCTCTTTTCTTTTTAATGTGGTGTTTTCTATTAATATATCCCATGTTAGACTAGTGTTACTTATGTTCACTACTGTTTGCGAGCGAATAAGAAAGGTTGAGTTGCTTTAATTTACGTTGGGTGAAATTTTGGCATTTGCGGGGCTAATTTATTGACGCTTCTCTTCAAAATACCTAACTTATTTACCTATATAAATTCAGATGACTAGTAGAAATAACAGCTTGAAAATAGAGCAAAAGATTTAAGACAATATCAAAGATTCCATTTCTTCTAAAGTAACAGACTTGGAATGGTTTGTCAAGAAATGTATTTGAAATATCAACGGCCATTACTTTTAGAAAATGGTATAAATAGATATTATTTTAAAATATGATATTGCTAAAAACTAAACGTAAGAAATTCTTTTTCATCCATATCTTCTTACTTTTGCCTGTCCTTTGCCTCTCACTTCCACAAATCTTAAATAACCGCCTCCTACGTTTTATCTTTGTAGTCATGAGCATTAAAACGGAACAATCTCCCAAAAATTGAATGGTCATTCCAGTTTAACATTTTACTTAAAAGACGAAAATTTATCAACAGAATCATACAAATTTTCCTGATTTATATAGTAACATATTAATGAAATGTATACAACTACTTTGCTAGAAATATATTAGGACGAATTTCTTGCTAGCAAGTTAAAATTTCTAATTTATACTGTACGTATAATTGTCAGAAAGTTAGAAAATCAGCATTTTTTAATTTAAGTTTATGTTTCTCTTTTAGAAACGCAAATTTAAACCAATTTTTTTTTAATAAATAAAATGAAAGATTTTATAACGTTGGATCGCATATACTTAACGAAACAAAATAAATTAAGCTAAATAATGAAACAATAAACTTAAAAAAAATTTACTCTAAAGCATTTTGAAGAAGTTTCTCTAGGGTTTACAGTTTGATACTACACATATAGCGTCGTATAATATAACGTCTCATTATTAGGGCCGAGCGGAAATAAAAAAGTGTTCCTTTAGTCTTCGGTTTTTTTTTTATAGTCGCGCAGAATTTTGTTCAAGTTACTTGAAAATCGACAGGTTTCTAAATTGAGTCATTTAAATTCTAAATATCCTGGCCCTTGACAAAAATTCAAAGCGCTTGGTTAATAGGCGTGAAGTTTTAATTACAGTGAAAAATAATTAAGTATAGCATAACACTTCAAGCCTATGAATGCATATATTTTTTTCAGGATCTAGTATAATAAAATATATTGGATTTCTTAATTGATAATTAAAAATTGATGAAAGATTTACATTTTAGGAATAATCAAAGTCAATTAGCTAAAATGGGATATCATTCTCGAAGGGGAAAGATGATATACGTGTTGTTCAATGGTTTATTTAAAATATACACAAAAACTATAGTGAGTGAACACACAATTTAATCAAGGGAGCTATAAGAAAAATTATAGAATAGAGAGTAACACAAATAAGTTTGCTCCACACAAATCTAAATTTAGAAGAAAGAAAGAAATATGCTATGAGTTACCTCAATACTCGTTAATATAAGTTATCTGTCGAGGAGAACGCATGCTCGAAAAATTGCTGATGTAAGACTGCTTTGGAAAAGTCGTGGGTAAGAGATCGTCAGCTTGAGTTGTAAGTTATGATACAAGCTAAATACATGTAAACGAAGATTAGGATGTGGGAATTGCCTCTAGAAGAGGGATCGATGTCAGTTTGTGAGAGTCTGCAAAAAACCGTTCAAATATTTTCCTAGGAAAAGTCCTTAGTAAACACAAAATGAATGAAATATAACCTCAATAGAACTTGCCTTGTATTACTATTATTCATAGGTAGCAGCGTAACGTGTAGTGCCATAACATTTATATTTTTCAAAGAGGAACTATTTATGTGTAAATTCTGAGATTTATCATAATATCTTGGACAATATTGAATTGTTAATAAAATCAACCACGATGAGATAAATCACATAAGGAAATGCACTATAAGAGGAAGAGACGGAAGAGTAGAAGAGGTTCCAATATTGAGACTCTTCTTTCTTCTATTGAATATTATACATATACTTAGCGAAAACTAGATATTCGTTAAATTGAGGAGAATAGACTTCTAATAGTGGTAAACAAAGCATAAGGTCATAAATGAATAATCGAAAACTCCCTTACTGCATTAAAATAATAATACAATTAAAGATTGTCTCCTTTGTTAGTGACCTTGTAATTTGCAAGACAAGTTCGGTATAACCATCTTACGTGATTTAATGTTACTTCAAAAGATAATTTATATTTTGTTGAATCCATTATTTTGACATAGCTGATTAAGCTAAATTTAATTTATTTTTTCTACCTGTGATGAAAATGTGTTCTTTTAATATTCATAAGGAAATGGGCAAAAAGTAAAGTCCAAAATATAGCGATTAAATCCATGTTCGTAGATAATTTCATTTTGATATTTTGGGGCAATTTTTAATGTAAAATGCTTCTGTTACGTGAAGGATATCTTCTTATCAATATTGCCATAAATTTTTAAAGGCAACTGTCTACAACAATCCTCTCTTCTATCTTTCATATTTTCCTTTTATTCGATATGGAAGTCATTTTAAATTGCGTTGCATTTAGCCATTTTACTCCATTGATAAGGGTGATCCTATCAATATTCAGATTTTTAAAAATTGTTGATTTCAATTAATTACTACCCGTTTTATATTTTTCTGAACAATTTAGAAAGCTTTATTCAGATTATAATCGATGTTTAAAAAAGTCATGGGTGTGACTAAAGAACAGAATGACCGACTAGAAACTCCAATTGAATTTTGTTTTTGAGACAAATATGCAGTTCTTTCAATAGCTAGTAGGGCATCAATAATATACTCGATAAGTCATTGCTTTAAATTTTAGAGTCTATAAAAAAGTATATTTAAAATATTTCTAATAGAATTTATTTGTATCATACACCAATATTTTTACAGTATTTGGCAGTTATATATTACATTTTGAAGAAAGCAGACAAAAATATAAGGAAACAAATATTTGAATGCAAGTTAAAGTTTAATGTTTCGAGCGGGACTAAATTTTTTTTATTACTGTTGCCTGTCGTTTTTTAGGAGACTTCATCATTTCATCGCAACATTCCTTTCGAATATTTGCTTACACTTCCTTATATATTGTTTCGAATTAGCACCGTTTCCGCTTGTAAACATTTTCTTTCAATATTCGCAACAAATTTTTATCGAATTAAAGATAAGGATTAAAAAAGCCACGTTGGAACATTATGATTGCTCAGCAGAAATCACTCACGTGTTGCTTTAGCATATTCATACGGATAATTGGCTTCCTGCAAAATCCAACAGACTACATCCCCGACTTCACTAATGAAGTTATGTTATAGACCAATATTTGCTAGTACTTTCTTTCATTAATTATTCTATCAATTAGATAAAGAACCCTAGTTGGAGTAAAAGAAAAACAGCTATATACATTAAGTCTAGCAACTGCATGCTTGACTATGTGCCAAATATGGACAGCTACATTACGGTCAAAGAGTTCAAATTTGTTGTCTTAACATTTTAATTTTAAAGTCTCAATTCCAAAGATTTCACACGTTGTAAATAAGTTGTGTAAGGGATTGAATCATAGATTTAGTATGGAAATAAATATTTTGTCATATTGAGGTAAACTATAGAGGTTCAGTTGTTATTATTATTTTACAGCTACCTACATTGGCCGTTTTTAACCACATATGGGTGATAACTCTTCGAGATTACCTGCACGTACCATGTCACCCACTTATGTGTTACAAATGTTGCCAATATTATCCTATATTTTACTAGCATGAATACTCATCTATAAATGAGTATACAGACACCTTTAAAACTTGTGAGTTAGTGAAATAAGTGACCTATCAAAATGATGTTTCAGAAGAAGATTCGAATGATTCACTTTGAGATTAAATTGAATTAGCTGAGGAAGGTCATCTGTGTAATGCTGACAACTTACTAGAAATAATGGATTCAATGCGTATCAGAGAAGATGAGAAAGAAATCAATTACAAAGAAACTGTAACTGAATCGTGCAATTTCAGTTAATGGAATAAGCAATTTTCTTTTGCAGGAACAGATGGGATACGCACTAATATGCCATCATCTATACAACCTATTGAAGCCTTTATTGTGTATATAGATTAGAGAGTTAAGGAACTAATTTATATTGAGTACTAGTAGCTTGGCAGAGAAAATAACAGCTTAAGAAGATAGCACATATTTTCATTAGTCACTTTTTAAATTCTTTCGTTCAAAAGTCACATTGTGTGCTTTTGTATAGCATTCTTTGCAAATTTGATGCACTTTTTTATGGTATAATTATTTTCTTAGCAACATGAATAGAACATATATACAAGTACATAGCAAGACTACAATTAATTTATACGCATATTCACAAGAACTCTCATAAACGGAATTTTTCCAACACAAATATTCCGACTAAATTTAAAGTTTTCCTTTTTCGCTTCTGTCAAATTTCTATTCCCAAATCACAACATTCTCCGAAACCCGAGCTGGCATTTAACCATTTCCTTCTTTTTGTTTATTAAACCAAAACCTTAAGACACGTAATCATCTAAGTGCATTTTCCCGAACTTACTCTAGATTTATTATCAATTCGTTTCAACAGCAGTTATCTTTTCTCCTATAAAATTCTTAGATAATAATTCAGATAATTTCTGCTCTGTCTGCTCCAAGGCAAATCAAATAAAATAAACACTAGGGTGATGACTTTTTGGCTTTTTTATCAAAAATTATTTCCTGCAGCATGAATGCATGAACCTTTGCCTATTAAGGACAAAAATTACTTTTATTCCATTGAAATAATAAAAAAGGTCAAAAACAAACCACTCTGAAATATAATATAGGCCATTTTTGCATTTAATATTTGTTAAAAATATTTATATTAAATATATAAGTCATAAAACAGAGTTGAACAATAATTTATGTACCATAGAATTGTATAGAATTTTCCAGAAAATCATCACGTCATTGCTTGGGCGATTTCTGCAGAGTTCCTGAATTTGATTCAACCATTTCGCGTGCGGTATATAAGCGCGTTGTTTAAAGTGGGTAGTTACTAGTTTAGTTTTAACGGCGTTGATATTATTATTGCCTTATTATAATTGTTGTGTATTCTCCAGCGTTTATTGTAAAGAGATCCTGGTATTATTTGCTAAGCTACATTTAACTCTCTCACTAATTATATAATATAATATCATATAATATTTTATTAGTGTCTGCCTTCTCTCTTATTTTTTTTATAATTGTAATTTGCTTGTTTTTTAATAAAATATATAAAAGCTCAATAACAGTTTCTTTAATTTGTTCTATTGAATATTTAGGTTTATTTTCTATTTCAGTTGCTGAGTACAAAACATGTTCAAGAAGAACTTTTTTAACACGGTGAAGAACAAGAAAACCTGGACAAATAATTTAGTCCGGTTTCAAGCACCATCGAGAAGAGGCAACGTAGCAGTTTATGAAGCAACCTTAAGCGAACGGAGTCGCATGCTCCTGAAAATCCACGTCGTTGGACGCTTCAAATTTCTTGATTTTACCGCCAAAGAATGGAGGGAGAGGATCGGCCTAAATGTTGTGGAGCTAAAAGCCCTATGGAGCAAAACATTGAACTTCCTTCATGTATGTGATCAAGCCATTTGTGCAAAACTAGAAATCCTTCTGAAAGAGTATGAGTACTGCAGACAGAAACAAAACTTTAATTCTTTGAATGAACTGTTAGACGTGACTAAGGTGAAAGGCAACTGGTTGTCCAAAGAAGATGAGAACCTCTATAAACAGCTAATTTTGACCAAAGGCCAGGTTGGCTATTCCACTGGTAAATCTGCTAGTGCCATGACCATCCACCCATTAAAGCAAAAGAAAGCAATGGAAGCGACTGTTTCCCCACTTTCCAGCCCAGCACCACCTGATTGTTCCGAAACTAGCAAAGACTCATCCAATAACTGCGAAGACAGTTTTTGGGAGGATGAGAATGCAGCATCAACGAGGAAAAGGAAGCATAACCCAACAGGCTTAGCAAGATTCCTTGCTACAAGCTCAAAGCTGTCATCCAACAGAACAGAAAAGGTACGTCGCCAGCTTTCTAGTGAGGGCATTGAAATTTCAACTCCATTTCAGTCAGCATTCCACAAGGCTATCTACACGAGAGTTGCTCAGGGGAAGAAGCACTTGGTGAGCACGCTTCATCTGGAAGCGTGTAGCTTAGACTTTGAGGGCAAACGGATAGAGGACTTTGAATATCAGGTCGTGGTCCTCTAGAATGAAACAAAAGAAATATAGTCGGCTGTGCTCAAATTGAACGATGGGAAAGCTATAACAATTGCAAAAGGGCTTCAGGTTGTGTTAGAAGAGTTCAACGTGTGGTGATCAATTGTTATGCTTGTTGTCGATACAACAAACGTCAATACTCGGCAAAGAGACAGGCGTTGTTGTTCGACTGCAACAAATGTTCGAAGATTAAGGTCACCCCAAACCCAAGTTCATCAGTTGCCAGCACCATTTCCTGGATCGGAGCTCCATGGGTCGACTAAATCACCAAACATAGAGTACAGCTTTGTGTAGGATTTGATGAGCAATTATGATAAATTAAAAACAGCCTTCAGCAACGGTAATACTGAGATTAAGGAAACGGGCAGCTGGAGAGAGGACATGAAGTTTCTTTATCACCTCACGCGTGTCTTGGATCACTTTACTGAGATGAATGAGGTCCCCTTTGTAAAGTTTCAAAAGATCTCAAACATCAGCAATGCACGTTGGAACTCTCGTGCATTCTGATGCCTGACACCCGGAGCAGGCTGTGTAAAATCTGTTGATTTATTTCTTACTCATAGGCTGACCATTAGTTCAGCACCCACTTGTTCCGCGCTAAAGATTCCAATGATCTATTTGCATCTCGGAATAAATACTCAACAAGTCTCAAATGCTTGAAAACCCACTGAAAACAGATGGATCTCCAATCAATATTGCCCGAAGCAACCAGTGCTGTGAGCGTGCAGTCAAAGTTATGCAAGACTTGCACGGGTTCTACCGCAACAAGGACAACCTATCACTGAGATTCATCCTGTCCAATGACATTATTGTAACTAATTTACTTGCTTTTGTGTTTGATGACCCTATATTATGTTATATATATATATGACTCATAAGCTTGCGTTCAATCTTGTATATGCTGCCGGTGACTTCAAAAACTGGAAAAAAAAGCTGACAAATAAAATTTTTAAAATCATTTTGTACGTGAGGTTTTTTATCAAATCCCCTTGAAAGTATGATTTTATATAATCTTTAATTAAAGTTCATAAAATTATGACACATGGATACGAGGTTGTAAAAACATCATCACCTTAATAAACACTTATCTGTCTTCGGACCAAGCTTCTCTCCAGATATCCCATTGATAAAATCAGGCCACGCTTATTTACGGTCAAAGCATAAATACTCAGACATTACTTCATAGTAAATTGAGTCACATCGCATCAGGAAAGGCGTCTTCTTTCCATCTGCCTTTGCATTCACTCTTTCCACGGATAAAGGACTAAAATTCACCAGGCCAACTCATTCATCATACCAAACAATAAGTGCAAAATAAGGTTAGTTTATTAGATGTTTGTAAGTTAAAATACGATTTTATTTAGTGAACACCCTCAGAAACGAACTTGAATCCCGAATTTAAATTCTTATGGAAGAGAAATCATATTTGTTCCTACTGAACAATAAAACTCCTTTTGTTCTTATGCGGAACTTCAGCCCACTCCAATCCAAGAGAAAAAAACACCTTCTCGCATTACAAGTACCTTGTCTCCCAATATATATATATAGATATATATATGGAAGAATGTTTGGAGAGAGAAATAGATATAGATTCAATTTTAAGAAAGGTCGAATATTAACATAGAGGTCATGATGGAAATTCATAGTTCTCTCTACGATTCAAAGACTTACCATTCCAGTTGAACTGCAGTCTCTTCTGTGATTTGTTATTTTCAAGCATTTTATGTTATCTTTTTAATCCCCATGCAAGTAAAATATATGATTACTTGCGAATAGCCACAGTATAGTAGCAAAGCAATAGACAAACACATAGTGGCATGAATGCTATGGAACACACAAGAAAGAAGAAAAGAATAAATGAATGCACAGGTTGTTCTGTTTATCTGACAACTTTCAGCAAAAACATCACCTTTAATCCTAGAAAGAAACTTCATTTGAAAGTTCGTTTTCAACAAATTCCAATTAAACTCAATGTGAAGGCTGATGTTGAAGGCTATCATCCAGCATCTTAAATCTTCCCTTTTGTTTCCTAAAAGCACAGAGCCTTAGGTTATGGCCCACCAAAACTTGGCTGTATGGCCCCCCAGTGGGACATGAACTTCAATGCACGTGAAAAAAAGTAAATCATCCCTAATTTACACTCGCAGCCATACTCATAATCTTTTAATAATAATTATAATAATCGATTTACGTATTTTTCCGAAATTGACTCTCACGGCCACAGTCAGGATCTAATAAAAATAATAATTTATCTGTAATGCTCGCTTCAGCCAAGTTGAGAAATTTTTCATCTTAGTATTGATGCATTTATCCCAAATTATTGCTTACATTCGTAAACAGGGGCTCTTCCAACAAAGCCTTAGGCTGCAAGATTTTTATTAGAAAGGCTCTCACATCCTCCTATGTTTATAGTAACGGACGAAGAAGCAATTCTTGGTTACTTAACTCCGGGATTATTTTTACACCGTCAGTCTCGTAAATTATGAAATCTGCTGACTGAATTCCTTGTTTACGTGCGAATTCGAAGGTTTTTGAGGCATCGGGGAAGAAAGAGGGAGGTCTTGGCCCATGTGGAGCGTAACGGTTGACGCTGTATAGGAAACTAACGTCTGCTGGTCGTCGTTATATTCATTCATTCACAGCCCCATTCATACGATTTTTTTATATTTTTGTCCTCTTGTTTATTTAATGTAGATTTGTATATTTTGTCTGTCGTTCCTCCTATTTAGGTTTATAAAAGAGTCGTGTGTGAATCCATCTGGATATATCTATTCACACCACAACTGTAGTCAATGAATCTTTTGTTGAATAAATGTTTTCTTTTCTAATTCTTTGAATGTTGTGCCTAACTAGAATGACCCGTTTTTTCTCTGTGGGAAATAAATTATCCTATTTCTTAGCAACTTTATTATTTCCTAGATTATATTCCATATTATTAATTTTGCCACCGTAAAAAAATTTCTTCTTTGCTGTGAGATCACTTTCTTCCTGCCTATGGCTATATATATATATATATATATATATATATATATATATATATATATATATGTGTGTGTGTGTGTGAGTGTGTGACTCGCGTAACCCTCACGTTGAACGAGATTCGTTGCCGTAAGTTATCGTAACGCGCCGCTGAGTTAACTTGGTCGCTGTCTCAAAGTGTTCCTGAGGCAAATCCCAAACCGCAGAGTCTGTGACTAGAAGAATACGCTATGTTGCTCAACGTAACATGAGAAAGAAAAAGGAACATCCAAATAGTTACTGGAAGTAACTAATTGTTAGTGTCACATCCAGTTAGGAGTGAACTAACCGGAACTGCAGTCAGCAGACCAAACCCGTCGTTTTATCCCATCTCTCCCCGAGACCTCGTGTTAACGCCACCCGAACCACAACTTCCGGACCTGAGTAGTCGTCACTCCAATCCATCAAAATTAATAGGAATCTGTAAACCCAGTGTCCCTCTATTGATTGTGGCTCCTTTTTTTGACGTATCCTTGGCAAGACGTTAATTAAGAATCCCTTCGGCTAATTTATTCAACCTGTAATATGCACTCTTAGAATTTAACAATCACAAACCTCCCCGCAGTAACAAGTGGGACCTTTATAGTGAGAATCCTGGCCGTGGCACGACCGCCTTTAACTAGCCTTCCCACGTTCAGTAGGAATTAAAGCCTATATATATATATATATCATGATCAAAGATTGAGTCATAGGGTCTCAATACTATCGACTTGAACAAAAGCAGTGTGTTCAGATCAAGGACTAGAATAATTATTGGACCAGACTATGAGCAATTCTACGACAATGTGTGTGGGGGAGAGAGATATTGGTGAACCACAAAATTTAAATCAAGATTTTATTTATACCTATCGGACTAATTTTGAACTAATCTTGAAGAAACTAGGCAAGGGATACTGTCGTAGAATGGACTTTCGACGATATACCATATATAACTATTCATTGAGGGAACTTTTTTAATTATCTTTAGAGTGCGTTGTGGCTGGCGGGCTCATATTATGTATCTTTGATATGCTTAAGAAGTGGAACTGAGCTCAAGGATAATAATATTGCTATCATTAATAAAATAGAGTTGTATTAATAATAACTAACAAAAATACACAAAACGGAGAATATTGACATAAACAGAGAATGGAAAGGGTCGTGGGGGCTCGGGCTAATCCGAGGATTAAAGGATTTAAAAAGGTAAAACAAATATAGAGTTAAAGGGGTGGAATGGTTCACTAAACCATTTAAAGCACAGGATAGAATTGACAAAAGGGTTCAATACTCAAAGGTGACGTTTGGCTTACGTAACTTTATACTAGTGGTGCAGTGGAAGGCGACATGAAGGAATTTTTGGTCTGCTGGCGGGTTCCAGCCAAAGGGGGGGAATAAAATGATCCTGACGTGGTGTCTGGGGAATGAGAACCGTTTCTCGACGAACGGCTTGAAGAACAATGGCTGTTCTACGTTGTTCTCTTCTGAACAACCGGGGGGGGGGTGAGAACCGTCTCTTGTTTACGGGCTCAAAAATAATGGCTGTTCTAATGTTGTTCTCCTCTGAACAACAAGGGGGAAGGGTGAGAACCGTTTCTTGGCGAACGGACTCAAAAGAACAATGGCTGTTCTACGTTGTTCTGTTCTGAACAAAAGGGGAAGGGGTAAGAACCGTCTCTGGTCAACGGACTCAAGAACAATGGCTGTTATAATGTTGTTCTCTTCTGAACAACAAGGGGGAAGGGTGAGAACCGTTTCTTGGCAAACGGACTCAAAAGAACAATCGCTGTTCTACGTTGTTCTCTTCTGAACAAGGGGGAAGGCTGAGAACCGTTTCTTCTCAACGGGGCTCAAACGAACAATGGATGTTCTAACGTTGTTCTCTTAGTGAACAATGAGGGGGAAGCCTTGAGGACTTGGCGTCACAAAAGGCCCGAACCTTTGCCACTCAAGGGATATTGTTCTCCTTCTGGACAAGTGATGGTGAATCTCGAGGTCAAGGTCCCTTGGCGCACAAAGGGGGAGAGGGTCGTGGTGATGTTTAGCGACGAAAATCTAGATCTCCAATCTCTCTTAGTGGTAAAGTTTCCATCTAAATAGTCAACACACTCCCTTGGCGTGGGAAACAATGGAGTTGGGGCTTCGAGAGAATGCACAGCCGAGCCTGGGAACAATGCCTTATCTGCCCATAAGCCTAACTCAATCTGGCGAGGTTGGCGTATGGGGGCGAACGGGGAGACGATAACCTCCTTGTTTAAACATTGACATCCGGGGGAAGTTGTTACTTCGAAAAAAGAGAGAAGGGACAACGATAGAGCCATGTTGTGGGGAACTCGTCTTCTTGTATCAACCGTACCTTCCTGCACCTAACTCATATTACCTCAATAAATATGATTATTTTGATTTTTTGATTATAAGGGAAAATAACCTTTAATACAAACTTAATAAAAAAAAAGGCATGGAACAATGAAATGATATAAATATAGTACATATGGGACAAAATAATTTTTTCCTAAATTAATGGGTACAAATATATATACATACAAAAAAAATACACATTGAGCGTTACAAAATTCAGACATATACATTAACTAATTATATTACAAGAGAATCTTAATTTAAGTCGTACAAGACGGCATATACCTACATGGAGATACTAATTCTATGAATACAATTACTCTACGCTATTCGGTAACGCATTCCTACTGAGTACGTCAGCGACCTGGTTATCGGAATCTTTTATATAATTTATTTTAAATTGATACTCTTGCAAGAGTAAACTCTAGCGCATGATTCGGCCGTTGGAGTGTCGCACATTCCTAATATAGGCTAACGGACGGTGGTCGGTTCCTATCTGAAATTCTTTACCTATCAAGTACATCTTGTATTTGTCTATGACCCAGATAATTGATAGAACTTCCTTTTCTATATTGGCATATCTCTTTTCGCGTGGTAATAATTGACGACTAGCATATGCAACTGGATGACTCGTGCGGTCATCCTCGTATTGAAGGAGTACACCTCCAATGCCCTCGTTGGACGCGTCTGTCTTAATCCCAAAGGATTTTCCGGGTTAGGCAACTTTAAAATGGGGGCAGAAATGAGCTTACTCTTGAGCTGATTAAAATGGAAAATAGCGACATCATTCCACCGTAGACGGTCGAGGGAATTCTTTTTTAAAAGGGAGCTGAGGGGCGCCGAAATCGCAGTGAAATTCGGAACGAATCGCTGATAGTACGAAGCTGATCCTAGGAACGATCTTAATTGCTTCTTTGTAATCGGGAGGGGCATGTCGGCGATTGCCTTAATCTTATCCTCTTGGGGCCTTAACTGGCTTTGTCTTATTTTGAAACCAAAATATTCGATGGTTTCGTGGGCAAAATGGCATTTGCTGGGGCCAATGGTGAGGCCATTTTCGCACAGTCGCTCGAAAAGAGCTAATAGCGTGGTTAAATGGCGACTCCATTCAAATAGTTCTTGTAACTGACTCTTTTGATGTGCTTTCAGCTGCGCATCACTATCCAGGTCAGAGGGTTCCAAAGACTCGCCTGGTAGGAAAGGAGGAGGGTAATCGGCATCAGGTTGGGTGCACACTCTCTGTATTACATTAGGGGACTCCGTGGGGTAATCTTCTTCAAGCGCCGATGTTTCGTCCAGTTGCGCGCGTTGGGGGTTCTTTTTTTCTTGGGGTGCACGGACAGTCTCCGTGTCCTTGTCTTGGGCCTTATCGCCTAAGGGTGTTAGTAATTCACACTCCTTTTGTGTCGTCCTAAAGTCCTGGTTAGGGGTCTCCGAGAAATCGGACGGTATTGGTGTTCTGATGGGGACGGGCTTTGGACTTCTTTCTTAGCTCGGCCTCGAGGAAGGGCGGCCTGAGACACAGGGTCGGAACTTACTTGGGGGCTCTGTCCTATAAGTACGGAACAGAATTGTATGGGTGCTGAAATGACTTCAGCCCAGCCATCATAATATTGACACTGCAGGTAACATCTAACGACGGGGAATCTGTTCGCCCGCTCAAGGTAGTCATGTACCACCGCAAATTTTTCGTGGTTAGGGTCCACTGGGGTGAGGAGTTAGTCGAACACGATGAAACACGTACATCCTGTGTCCCTAACGAGAGTCGATACTCGACAGCCGTTCACGCTGCCCTCCTCAAATTTCAAAGTTCCCGATGAACTTTTATCAAAAATAAAATTTACCTGGTGGCCTGACGGGGGGGGGGGAGAAGTTTCTGCTTGGGTCTGCACCACCGGGGGAGCCGGGGTTGCATTAATCTGGTGAACTTGGTGGGCTGGTCTACTTTTAACCTAGAATTTTGAGGGCAATTCCAGCTCATGTGGTTTTCTACACCACAGGTGAAGCGTATGATTGGTCGCTTCGGGAAGAGAGATGGAGGAGAAATCTTAACGGGAGGTTTGGAGTCCCGTTGTTGGTTTTGGGGAAAGAAGTTTTGGGGTTCTACGGGGCTCGGAAACTTGGTCGATTTTTCTGTGAAGGGGCGCGAATCCTTCCTTCTTTCCTTGTAGGGGGATTGGTGAGAAGTTCGATTCTCCTTTGGGTAAGAATTATGGCTTGCGGCATAGACATCCGCTTCTTCGGTAATTCTTCAAAGGCCCGGCACCGACGATCCTTGACGAACGCGCGGATCTCCGTCAGGAGAGACGCCAAAAATTGTTTTGGCAACACGAATTCTGTTAAGGACTCGTAGTTCGGATCAACCTTCGAGGATTCTAACCAAAATTTCAAATTCCTCTGAAGAATGTATCTGAATTTACGGAACGTCTGTCCGGGTTTAATTCGACCTCCTCAAAATTCTTGGCGGTAGAAATCGGGAGTCATATTATGAGCGGCCAATAACTCAGCCTTTAAGGTGCTGTAGTTAATTGTACACTCAGATGGTAAAGATATAAAAATTTCGCGCAATTTACAATTTAACAGGGGAAGTAATCTGGCTACACCTTCAGCCTCCAGATCCATGTTATTGATTTCGAGGATCTTTTCGAAGTGGGCTAAAAATGCTCCAAAATCCTCTCCATCCTTGAAATTGGGGAGCTTTAGTGAGAGATTAGGGGGGGCTTCGGAACGGGAACTGGCGAACTGTATCTCTGATTCAACACGAGCTTATTCAATCTGATGGTGAAGCTCAGCTTGTCTTATCCGTTCCTCTCTTTCTCTTTCTTCATGTTGGATTTCTCTTTCTTCTCGTTGGATTTCTTTTCCTCGTTCTTCTCGTTGGATTTCTCTTTCTCGTTCTTCTCTTTGGATTTCTCTTTCTCGTTCTTCTCGTTGGATTTCTCTTTCTCGTTCTTCTTCTTTTTCTTCACGCTCTTTTCTTTGCTCCTCTTGAACTTACTCAATTAGTTCTTTTAGGGAGAGTCCCAAGGATTCTCCTTGCGGTTCAAAGATTTCGAACTGAGTCATCTTTGCACTTGGAGGCGCACTAGTCAACCAACTAAAATTCCTTGCAACAAAAATTACGCCTCTATAGAATTGAGCCTACCTAAATATAGGCACTGACCTATTCATACTTGGTTTCTCAATCTAAATAACCACTGACTAAAATCACAAAAAAAAACACAAACAAATTATTATAACAGTTCCTTGAGCTACTCAAGCTTCTTAAGTTTCAAAAAAGGGATAGCAATCGTTAAAACAAAAGGGAGCTACTATACTCTATTATTATAACGAATAACACTATGCTTTACTCGACTGAGACCAGTGTTTGCAAAGATAGAGCGTTAAACCTTACACACCTGATACCAAATTTAAATAGTATATATATATATATATATATATATATATATATATATATATATATATATATGTCGTAGAATGGACTCTCGACGATATACCATATATAACTATTCGTTGAGGGAACTTCTTTAATTATCTTTAGAGTGCGTTAATGTCTGGCGGGCCGATATTATGTATCTTCGATATGCTTAAGAAGTCGACTGAGCTCAAGGATAATAATATTGCTATCATCAATAAAATAGAGTTTTATTAATATAACTAACAACAATACATAAAACGGAAAATATTGACATAAACAGAGAATGAAAAGGGTCGTAGGGGCTCGTGCTAATCCGAGGATTAAAGTATTTAAAAAGGTAAAACAAATATAGAGTTAAATATATGGGATGGTTCGCTAAACCATTTAAAGCACAGGATAGAATTGACAAAAGGGTTCAATACTCAAAGGTGACGTTTGGCTTACGTAACTTTATACTAGTGGTGCAGTGGAAGGCGACGTGAAGGAATTTTTGGTCCGCTGGCAAGTTCCAGCCGAAGGGGGGGAATAAAATGATCCTGACGTGGCGTCTGGGGAATGAGAACCGTTTCTCGACGAACGGCTTGAAGAACAATGGCTGTTCTACTTTGTTTTCTTCTGAACAACCGGGGATGGGAGAACCGTCTCTTGTTTACGGGCTCAAGAACAATGGCTGTTCTAATGTTGTTCTCCTCTGAACAACAAGGGGGAAGGGTGAGAACCGTTTCTTGGCGAAGGGCTAAAAAGAACAATGGCTGTTCTACGTTGTTCTCTTCTGAACAGCAGGGGAAGGGGTGAGAATCGTCTCTGGTCAACGGGCTCAAGAACAATGGCTGTTCTAATGTTGTTCTCTTCTGAACAACAAGGGAGAAGGGTGAGAACCGTTTCTTGGCGAACGGACTCAAAAGAACATGGCTGTTCTACTTTGTTCTCTTCTGAACAACAGGGGAAGGGTGAGAACCGTTTCTTGTCAACGGGGCTCGAACGAACAATTGAATTTCTAACGTTGTTCTCTTTCTGAACAACGATAGGGAAGCCTTTAGGACTTGGCGTCACGAAAGGCTCGAACCTTTGGCACTCAAGGGATATTGTCCTCCTTCTGGAGAAGTGATGGTAATCTCGAGGTCGAGGTCCCTTGCGCACAAAGGGAGAGAGGGTCGTGGTGATGTTTTGCGACGAAAATCTGGATATCCAATCTCTCTTAGTCGTAAAGTTTCCATCTAAATAGTCGAGACACTCCCTTGGCGTGGGAAACAATGGAGTTGGGGCTTCGAGAGAATGCACAGCTGAGCCTGGGAACAATGCCTTATCTGCCCATAAGCCTAACTCAATCTGGCGAGGTTGGCGTATGGGGGCGAACGGGGGGGACGATAACCTCATTGTTTAAACATTGACATCCGGTGGCTGCGATAAGGCACCGAGCTTCGAAGCGAAGATGCACTTGGGAGCATCCTGGTTTTAAATAATATGTGATAAGAGTTTAAACTAACGCTGCCTCAACCCGTTCTCTCACAGATACAGTATATATAAAGTAAGACTCATTTTAATCAAAATGAAACAGCAGGAACCATCTTTTAAACAAACCTGACACGAATGACCATCTTAACAAAATTAAATGGTACCAGAAACAATCTGGAATGTTGCTAATCTCCGAGAACTATTGCATCCGGGTTTTTTTAAATACGATTGGCGAATTCATTCTATTGATATTTGTTAAATTTGTATTGCCATTCAGATAAATTAAAATTATTAACATTGTTAATTATGATGGATTCCGCAATTTTTCTCTCAATATAATTCTTTGATTTATACATAATTTAGCATGGTTAAAATCAATTCTATGGTTGTGCTTGTGCAACTGCATTAAGAGACTTAAAGAGTTTGTACACCTTCTGATATCAGCTAAATTTTCTTTCATCCTCTTATTTAAGTTGGCGGACCCGCCGATGTATGTTAATTTGCAACTATAACATGGTATGCTGTAAACTCCACCATCGAGATTTATTTGACGCAGTCTAGTCTAGGATTTTCGAATGGATTAGCATGTTTAAATGTAATATTTATTTTATTTCCGTTCGCATATGTTTTAGGGGGACAAGGCTGAAGCATATGGAAAACTAATACTTTTTTTAAAATCGTCCCCTGGTGGTGTGGAGATGGCATAGAAGATTTTACGTGCTTTTGAATGGCATCTATTTATGAGGTTAATTGGGAATTTTAGTTCAATGAAATTGCAGAAAAGGTGGTAATTTCATCCTGAAGGAAGATTGGGTCGCACGTTCTATAGGTCCGGAGAAAGGGGAAAGAAATAACGGATATTTGAACGGATTTGTCAGGTAATGAGAAAAAAGGGTATGTGAGCATATGAATTTGTAGGCTTTCGATAGACTGAGCACGGGATATGATTATTTAAACAGTGAATATTTACATCTAGAAATGGTAGGGAAATGGTTTGTTCCCATTCAACTTTGAGTATTTTGATTTTATAAATAAGGCTTTCGATAAAATGAGCACTGGATATGATTACTTAAATGGTGGATATTTACGTCTAGAAACGGGAGAGAATTGTTCTGTTCCCATTCTACGTTTATATATTGTTAGGTATAAATAAAATCTTTATTCAAATATTGTGGTTTACCATTCTTTCACTCATATACAACATCATGCGAATGGGATATCTTCCATTATATATATATAAGGAAATGACCCTAATTGATTGCACATACAGCGTTTCAGGTTTCAACTGGGACCATCATCAGCAACTAAAGAGAGAGGAAGGACAATAGTAAAGCTAACGTATCAAAATATTAAAAAAATAGTGGTTTAATAATTTGATAAATAGCAAACTTCAGTAATTCGGCGAATACAGCTTGTCCTATTTGAGAAAATGTTGGAAGTATAACATTTATCAATTCCGAATGTGTTTATTTATAATTTACCAAGCTAGTTCTGTTTAGTTCAAGTGAGATCACTGTCTCGCACAAGGAGTTTGTTTGCTACCCCTTTAGTCCTCTCAATTTTTGTCTCATTTACAGTAAGAGAGAGTTGCCATTTTCCATGAAGCAATGTTTCTTGATACTGAGGAAGCACATGCAGAGCAAAAAGTCAGTAGTAAAGAACCTCGAACCTCTCTCAGTTTCTCTTATTCTCCCCCTACTTATATGTATATATATATATATATATATATATATATATATATATATAGTTGTAGCACGTAGAAAAAAGAAAGCTTGGGTGTAGCTAGCACTTTCCTTATCTTATTAACATTTTCAAACTCACAATGGTTTATGAAATAGAGAGACACTGCATTTATACAATCAATGTTTTCCCTATATGTAAGGGCAGATTTTTTTAGGACCTCCGATAAGTTTGATTTGAGGAAGAAAGAAAGGACTGGATCTAAAGAAAACTAACCGGTGGTAATAGTTACATTTCTCTCCTTTTAATGGAGATTAGGAGCGATTCAAAGATATTTCCTCTAATAAAATCATTTATATGAATAATGGCATCTGCTTTTTTTGCTAGTAAATCTGGTGACCTATCTTGAGCCTGTAGACCGCCTAAGCCTTATTTGTATATCAATTAGATATATATACATATATATATATATATATATATATATATATATATATATATATATATATATATATATATATATATATATATATATATATATATATAATGAATCGAGGTTCTAAACTTGCGCGATTTATCTGCTGCAGAATTAATTCAACCGAAAATCTGAAATTCACTTGCAATTTTTCTTTCTTGTCATGTTTAGTAGTTCCATTATTCAACGCTGAATAGATATTAAAAAATTGGATTAAAACAATTTCTCAGAAAACTGGCTCTCTATTTACTTCTGTATTTTTATATACATAATCTAACTTTAGAATGCTCCATTTTATGGATTGCTATTTTTGTTATCTTGCTAATGCGAAAATTGAACACAAAGTGGAAGTCTTCATAGCCAACTTGTAATAGCGTTTGTCTTATCTGGCCAAGCTTTTAGGTTTACTTCAAAATGGAAAGCTGGTAAAGACGTAAGCGAATATAGAAGTCTGGCCACCGATTGGCGGACGCAATGTGGTTATCCTCGCTTGGGGAAGTACGAAGGGCGGTCATTAAGTTTTGCAATTCGGATCTAAGGAAATGAGATATGGGGAAAAGTGTTTGATTATTTTTCAATATAACTACCCTCGCCCTAAATGCACTTGCGCCACTTGTGCCTGAGGCTTCAAATTCTCGACAACCAGAAATCTCCCGACTGATGTTCAATCCACTCCGAGACGGAGAGCTGGGCATCTTCATTGTCCCCACACCGGCGTCCATGCAGTGCAGCCTTGAGCTGGCGTAATAAAAAGTATTTGCTAGGGGCTAGATCTGGACTGTAGGGTGGATGGTTGAGCTACTAAAATCTGCACTTATGCAGGGTAGCTTTTGCAACTCTGGCCTTGTGGACTAAGACGACGCAGAACTAAGGGGCGTAATGTTTCTAGGGACCCATCGGACAGAGACCTTGGTCATGGCCGAATTGTCGCGGAAAATTTTGTTAATCCTTCCATGTGATATTCCAAGTTCTCCCTCTGATTCTTCGACCTTCACCCGTCGATTTTAGAGGATCATCCTCTCCACACGGGCCACATTGGTCTTCTTGGTCACGTCTGACGGGCGTCCTGGTCCGGGGTCATCTTCAAGGGACTCACGACCATGGCGGAACTCCCTATTTCAGCGAGCAATGGTGCTTAGGAAGAGGCAGTGTCGGTGTAAACTGCAACCATGCGTTCATGGATCTCTTTTGCATTCTTGCCTTCTAGGTCAAAAGTTTGATCACTGCGCGGTGCTCAACCTTCTCTATTGTTGAAAAATTGTTACTGACGATCTGCGATCAGCTACTGCTTCTTAAATACACGAGGCAGGAGCGTGCGGCTGCAGGTATTGGTTTGTCATAACTTGTCCTATCACCCCCACAAAGAGTCATCCCCCTTCCTCTGTTTTGCTCTTCCGATTCGCAAAACTTATTCACCACCCCTCGTATATCGTACACAAGTGATCATGCAATTGTTAATGACATATCAATGTCCTTATATTTCGATCTCCACAATAATATATCCCCTACATTTATGTCTTTTCTTACAACGAATCCTGCCGTTGGGTAGTTGAAAGCATATGGCCCTTAAATGGAACACTGTTGTTATTGGAGGTATTTTTCTACGCGTGCTTGTATATCAGCTAGAAATTATTAGATGTTCAAGATATCAGCTACTCTATACTATATTCAATAGTTAATTTAGAATGTCAAATTCTGAGAAACGTTGAATATTCTTGATGAAACCAAATATTTCTAAATGTTTATTCTCATGTAACCCTTCAATTTCAACGTTTTTGTTAAATTAACGCGGGAAATTATTTTGATTTTTATGTATTTTTTCATAATTGCTCAGTTTGCTCCGGAAGTTTCGTTTCCTCGATTTCACCAGCGATTTCAAGGCTATTTTTATTGGCTACATTATAGTGTAACAAGGATCGTTCTTGACAAGAGATGTATGGCGTTTCTGACCTGCCCATTAAACAGTCCCTAATTACGATTATATATTGTACTCTAAAGGGCTCCATGATTAAAATGATCGACTTTAAATTTTATGTCATAATTAAAAACGAAAAATTACAAGGAGTTGAGTACTTGGGGTGTTATGAATATGACTAACATTTGGGGCTGGAAATAAAGGACTGAATAAACTTTATTAGTCATAATTGCACAGCAAAGGTTGGCAGTGTTTATGCGTTGATATTCAATTAATCACTGATTATATGTGAGCCGAAGCAGTGAGTAGGTTTTGTGTAAGCCATTATTGTAATGTTTTTATGTATAGTTGTAGTGTTGCGGTTGCTGTTTTGATTTGGGTATTTAGGTATTTATTTAGATATTTGCAGATTGTTATTGTGGAATTTACTGAGTGTATATGTTAAAAAATAAAGAGAAAAGAGGGTGCCTTTGGCTACAGCATAAAGATTTAGTAGTGTGCGTGATTAATGCACTTTCTGTTGAACTTTTATTTGTCAGCTGAAGCTAGTTGTGAAAGAATATGTTTAGGTTCTGTGACAAAGAATTTGCTTCGGTAGAATTGTCTAGTAGTGATTTTTACTATTATTTGTGTTTAAAAAGTACAGTAGTAAGATGACAATGATAAAAGTTTGGAGGTTTCTCTGATTTAGTATTGGCATGATATGTTGTTTATTGATTAAGAGAATGAAATTGTCGAGGCAGGCGTGGTTAAAAATTTCACCTAGCTGTCTCTAGGTGTTTTTGGTGAATGTTGGATATATTCTCAGGAGCAGTGACTTTGTTGTTTTTGAGGTATTTGATGGCTAAATGAACGTTAAATTGTGTGAATTTTGGATTGATTTTTGGTTATGAGTGTGTTTTTTATATTATTATAGATTTATGTTTTACTCTGTATTTTATAGAAAACTGGTCCTTTTATATAATTGTTTTGGTAGTGGAAGTATATTGTTGCTAGTAATCAGTGATGTTTGGTTCATAGGTGGGTGTTGAATGCGATTTATTTATTTTTAAAGATTCAACAAAGTTGCGATATATTTGTTTGGTGATACAAGTATTTAGCTCGAAATTGGTTCCTGTTTTTCATTTCTTTTTTTTCTTATAGTAAATTAATGATGCGAGTGCTTAGAATTTGAAATTATTCTGTAATTTTTCTGCTTCCTTTTTTTCCTCTATCTATTTTAAATTCTGAAAATTTCTTTTGTACAATTTTGGATTTATGTTTTCCTTTATTTTTAAACTAAAGATTGATTAACGGTTCCTGTGAAATATTTTTCCCTATAATAAGTATCTGTGTGTGTTCAAAGAAGGTATTTTATATATTGTTATTATTTAGAGAAATAATTCACAACGGGGTCTCAAGTATAGCAGGAGAAACCTTTAAGCATAAGAAATCAGTTAAATCTAGTGATTGTTGGTTATATATAATTGAGACATCTTTGCTTCCTTTATATTCTACACTTTTGTTTAGAGATTCTCAAGACAAACTTTCTGCAGGAGATGCGTTTAATGACAACTATAGATACATTTTCTTGAACACCTAATGAACCTTCGTGGATCATCTGGTGTTCCTTTCATATATGTCCTTCAGCACTATCTGTTCTTCTATTCTGCACTCACTGAAATCCGATTGAGCCCTTTCCTTAAAAAAACTATTTAACCCAGTCTGAATACCCATTGAAACATCCCATTAACACCTATTAGTCCTGTATGAGCCGTTGTTAATTCCTTCCTTAACACTCATTGACCCATTTGCAATATCATTTGTCCCCTAAATGAACACCTATTCGGTCCTCTTCCTGACGTTACAGTACTCACCATTAATGTTGAGAATAGCTCGGAAGGTTGTTTGCCTTTTTTATTCCTAGTGAGTCAGTGAAACAGTAGGTTCTTTTGTAGGGTGTATGCAAGCCAACCAATGTGCTTTTTGTCTACCTGAAGAAGTGCGCCTCAGACAACTACAAACATTCCACTGTCAACTTAAGTAGTGTGAGTACTCACATACTGAAGTGATTATAATTTGGTGCGCTAATAGCTAGAATAATCCAGACAGGTTCAAACAACCTTAGATATACTAACAATGAAGTATCAAAAGCAATCGACCAACACTTAGACAGATGGTATAAAGTGAATGATTCATCCAGAACCTTTACGGAGCAGCAGACTCATCTAATATCTCATTCCTTTTTGAGCACTTAGTATAAACAGGAACAACAGACACTACGTAAAATCATTACTTGCTCTGTAAAAGAGACCAAATAATCCTCACAATGCCTTCAAAAACAAGAAAACCTATAATCTTTGTATGAGAAACAGGCTCAAGAATTATACCTCAGCTCTCCCCAAAATTACTTGTAGCATGAATGTAATTGCACTAAAGCAGGGGTTCTATACCACTAATGCTTCTTTTCTCTTGCTGGTTGGTTTATTTTAGTGAGATGGTTGTCTTTGTTTTTCTTGAATAAGAAGCTGAAACTTTGGAGTTATCTTTGATAAGGTGACACGCCTGTCATAGACCCCTTTAAGAAGGTGATGAAAGCTATGGACCCCTTTAAGGAAACTTTTACATAAATGTCATAAAAACAACTTTTCTGGCAATTAATATATGTACTTTATTTTATTGACATTATATAATTATGATTGCCTCATACATGTAGGCCTATAACATACAAAGGAATAGATAAAGTAAACAATCTTAATAAATAACTAACTCCTTTTCAATTTAAAAGTAAATTCTACTCATTCACATAAAAGAAACACAGTCATTTTGTGCAAATTAAACAAAATTATTTTGATCCTGCTCAAATAAACCAGAAATGCTACTTTCTCTCTTGTCAGCTAGTTTATTTTAGTGAGATGGTTGTCCTTGTTTGTCTTGAATAAAAAGCTGAAACTGTGGAGTTATCTTTGATAAGGTGACACGCATGTCATCTCTGACGCCCAATTTGTTTTGACTTTACGTTTTGATAGAAACAAGTGCTGAAAACCCTGATTCACAAAGGTACGTACTAGAAAAGGGTATCAAAGCGCTCATACCTCGCTCTACCACAAGAGGGTATGTTTTTGTCAAAGTACACCAGAATTCTCCAAGACTCTTCAAGTTGACTTACCTTAGTAAGGTTTTCTTTTGTCCTCGCGTCAATGAGGTCATCTTTGGCAAGGTATTCATCACTGATTCATCACTGATGATATTGTTGGCTAGATAAGGATTACAAACCCATGTTACAACTTGAAACCCATCCATTTATTTTTTTAATCTGACCCCCACGAACCCCTTGACACCCATCCATGGACCCAAAGTTAAGAATCCCTACACTATAGGGAACCTTGCAAAACTGGTCTCTACATATATCGGGATGACTACAACAAATCTATCTAGACACATGTCATTTCACTTATAAAATACAGCACAATGAAGTACGCGGAAGAAAAACAAGTTATTTGGTTTACAGGAAAGTCCATTGCCTGAAGTACATACGCTTTGAAAATTGAAAACAAATCGTTGAGATTAGAAATCTTTGAAGTTCGCTACATTAAGGAGAAAATCCTTTTCTTAACTAATGAAATCGATTATGTACTAAATTTCGATTCTAGAATCAATTGTTTAAAGGAAGCCTCACGTGGCTAATTTTAACTTTTAGTTAAGGCTGAATTAAACTGAGAACTGATTGGCCAATGGGATATACTCACTAGCGATCACTATGCTGCTAGCCTTCTCTTCTACAGTTTTTTTGCCCAGATATAATTTAATTTAATATCATTGGTGTAATTGCCTGAAGATTCTTTATTTATATCCAAAATTTGAATAAGTAAATACAACAATTTTTCCAAAAGGTAATTTTCTTTCAGTCTTTTCGACAACTAGTACGTCATTTAACTACTGCCCTTTGTCATAATATTTGAACAAATCCGTCGTAAATACAGATGCTCGTATGATTATTTTCAACTAAGATTACAAATTAAGAACAAGATTTTTGGATAGGTTTAATAATTTAAAATACATTTATATGTACAAATTAACAACGAAAAATAAGGTGAAGTTCAGAAAAAATTAATATGATTGTCGAAATTTGGTAAAATAGATTTTTCCATTTTAATATTTATCAGAGGAAAGTACCTAAGTTCTTCCAAAAGCTAATAGAGCAAACTATTAAATGAAATATTTTAGTAAAAGATAAGCTATATGGATTTATATTTCTCTGTTTGAAAAGAATTGTTTTTTCCTTGCCTTTAAGCCTATAAAATAAGGATTGCTCTGAAAAAAATGACCTCGAGTATAGTATTAGAAGAAAAACATAGTCCTTCCTATATTAAATGCTTTATCCAATTTTATTCTAACGGCCGCATGTTAAAAGAAATGTGAAATGCACATTTGAGCAAAAAACCTATTTTTTTATCTATTTTACTTTTGCATATAATAAATTTATAAATAATTGTGAAGCTACACTAAATCTGATAAAAGTGCATTTCACATTTCTCTTAGCATACGGCGGTATGAGTTTATTTATAAATTATAAAATTAGATGACAGAGCTTGGTTTTTTTTTTCAAGCTTATATCTAATTAATTTCTAAGAGATGACATTTTTTCTCACCTCATACTTTTTACTCATTGATTCCATGGATTAAAAAAAATTAGAAATCGTGAAGTTGATAAAATTAGTTAAATTTAATGCATAGCGGGGTTTTAGTGGTAAGTTTTGCTATAAAAAATTTAGATGAAAAAAAAGTTTAGAATTGTTTTTAAGGTATATGAAAAGACTGAAGATCTGTTTTTGAAGCACAAGCTTTTTCTACAAGGATAAGTTTCGAAACCGGTTCTCCTGTATAAGTATATGGATAGATAGTAGATGTCTCGGCAAATGTTTTCAGACATATAATTGCATATATAAATTTTTATTCATTCGTTTTTAAAATTTACCTGGGATAAATAATTAAGCTTATATTTAAATTATCGTGCATTTAATGGTAAACATGTAGACAAGCGGCCCGTCCGAAAAAAATTATTTTGGTGTAAATATTATCATTCACCCGTGTTTGAATATTCATGCGCGTTTGAGTTTTCTTCGAATGATAGCTGCCGCCATTTTTTGTATTAAAAAAATGCCCGAAGGTAAACAAACCGAAAACGCTGTTTACGTAGGCCATTTAAAAAAAAAATTGCCCGAAAAAAACAAACGAAACACGTTGTTTCCGTACTTAATTGCAGTGGTTATACTTCCGAAATAACGAAGAGGAAAGCCGATTTAGTTGCGCGTCTGCGTCCTATTCGAAATCTAGCTGACTTGAATCACGTTTTATTTGGGGGGAGCATCTAAGTCAAACTGAGGAGTCACATCTAATGCCCAGCAAAAATGTCGCATTCGCTAGTAATTTTAACTAAATTATGAACATCAAAAAAGGTGAACAATTTATCTTTATCGGAAACTAGAGTTAATAATTCCGAAATGGAAGACGGACAAAACGCACAATTCGATACCATTTTCACACTGCTAAAAAAGACGTCTGATTGATCATTTTCAAACTGCGTAAAAGAGGAATGTTTGACACCCAAACTGCTAAAAAACAAGTAGTTCCTTGAAATGATTGAGCTAATTACATTTAAATGTATAAAAAAGGTAATAAAAATAGTAAAATGGAGAAAAATATATTTACAAATAAAAATGACTTCGAATGAGTATAATAAAAAGCTATTAAGTGGAAAAAATTTGAAATCAAGCATTTCTGACGTCATACCCCACCCCCAACTCATATTATAATGCGCAAAACGCTTAAAGGCGCTAACATGATGTAGTTAAAGCATTCAACTCTGTAAACGTTAGAACATTATAACAATTAGGATTATATACTAGTGGCTGTGGTTCCCAGACCCCCCCCTAATTTAATGAAACTCAGGATCATTGTATTGCAGTCCACGCATCTTGTTTAACCCCCCACGAGCCGTCCCATTAAATGTACTCCAAAAACGTAAAACATTTTGGAACCCGTCGAAAATAGTACGTCTTATCGGCTGGGCCGTTTGTCTACATATTTACCCATTTAATGAACTTTTAACTGTCATTTTTTAGGTGGGGAAAAAATGAAAAAAAAAACCAGTTAATTATTTTGCCGAATCCAAAAGCGCGCTCTGGTCCTCATTCTCTAGGTGATAGGTTTCAGTGCCTGGAGCTTTGCTATTTGATCAAAATGGTAAACTGATGAGAAATATGGGTAAAATAGTTGATATTTTATTGTTATAACTCTTCCGTATCATTTTTCGTAAGAATAAATGATTGGATCATTTTTAATTCGAGAAACCGTTCTTTTCAAAGAATGTGGTGTAACCATTGTGTTTCCGCACCAAAGTGGTTTGAAAGCAAGGAGATAGTTGACAAGGTTACTGCATCAAAAGTAACCATCCTTGGGATTAGAAATGACTTAAGAAAGACTGCTTATACCCCTGTAAAGAGGCCTTGCGGACGCCCCAGATCTTATAATCACCGCTAAGATCTCCGCCTTGTATGATATTAGCATAAGAACTTTGTTTCCTCCAGCACTAAGCTTTTTCAATATTGGAAAAAGGCAGGTGTGAAGGCTTCAGTGGGCACAGTGAAGAGGAAATTTTGACAAAAGTCTCAATATGAGAAGGGCTGCAATGAAACATTATCTCACCAACAAAAACCTTATGGATAGGCTACAATTTGGTAGGAAATATAAGGAATAGACTGATGAAGAGTATGGCCAGAAAATATTCTCTGAGGAAGTTCTTTTCGCCTTTTTTTAGAGGCTTCTGGACTAAAACTCGTTAGAAAAAGAAAAATGATGCGGATTCTCATGATCTGTCGCATGCTCACGGAAAACTGTTTTTTTCGGGGCTGCTTCTCATCTTAGAGAACTGTAGCACTAAAAGATTTGCCCCAAAATACTGCCAAGAACTGAAAATGGTACCTAAAGTTGCTTCATCAGCACTTTTTGCTAACAGTTTAAGACCATCTTGGGGATGATGACTGCATATTTTCTATGAACGTGCACCTTGCCACAAAACCAACGAAATTAAATATTTCTTGCCAGAAAATAGCATTAAACTTTTGGGACCTTGCCCGGAGAGTTGCTGAGATTTTAACCTAATTGGGAATTTATCGATGAGAATCATACTGGCGATTGATAAACAGAAGCTATACATTTGTGAGCACTTATTAAACCACAAAAATGGAGCATTATCAGTCAAGATATCCATAGAAATTTGGTCCCCAGCATACTGAAAATAAATTGAAGAAATCATGAAAAACAAGAGATGTCAATGTAAATATATATTATGCCCACTAATTAATTGTATGTAAATATTAATAAAATGTGACTGTTTTTAATTTTTTTTAAATTTCATCCTTGAATTATGTAACAAACATACTAAAACAAAATGTAACGTTTGAATAGTTCTATTAATTTTGGCCATGAATATATATACAAAGAAAGAGTATATACACGATTTGCGAGTAGGAACAAACACCTCAGTGTTTTCACCAAGATATTAAAACAAATCAATTTCCGTAGGCGTTATTTTTGGCGACTTTCCATGAAGGGGACTTTAGTTATTTTCTGTTCTTTGCAGATTCTGGCTATAATTTTTAAATATTCTTCTGTCTCTCGCCAATCTGCTCTTGCTTATACTCTGTTTTTCCTTTTTAGTCGGTTTTACCTCTATGGGTGAAAGATTCTTCTTTGATTGTGATTTTGAATTTATTTTTTTACTTTTGTCTTGGTCACTCTCGATTCCTATGTGATTATTTCTGAATCAGACTTTTGGGACACCGTCTCTTAGTTTTATTTCTATTCTGATAATTTTTTCATTTATTTAATCATTAGTATTTTTTCCTTTAGAATAATTGTAAATTAGCCGATAAGTCTACATCTTTAAAGAACTTCATTCATTTTAATCCATTTACTTTGAGCATCTCAATCTGTATACCATAGCTTTCGAACTGTGCATTATTAATAATATGTGCATATAAACTACGCGTTAATATTTTTACGTTAAGTTTAGTATCTTGGTTAATATGGGTTGCCATTCTGTCTATTGTGATCGATTTCGCAGCTGCCATAAATGTCATGTTCTTTAGTCAAGCGGTTCTTTTTGGTATTTATCTTTCTTTTTTCTCTATTATGTCCTTCCTTTTAAGCCATGACAGGGACATATACCGGCGAATTCTTCCGGCCTATCATTTAAGGCCATCAAACAAAATCTGATTCTCTATCAATTTACTTTGCAATTTCAGGAGTAGATCAATTACTTGCTAAATATTATGATTATTCTAAACGCCATACTAATCCATTAGCACTAAAGAGGAGCCTAATATTCTCACGCATACACTGTCCTTTGCTGACGTCCGCCGTGATTCTTCACAATGCTTTTGGAGCTTGTAAATAATAGTAGCCAAAGTAGATCCGCATATAATTTCTTCAATTATATTTTACCAATCAACATTGTAAAAAGGTCAGATAAATAATGATTACCCTGTCACTTGTGAATAGTGTTTTAAATGCTGCGATAATTAAGGATATATATTTTTTTCCTTATCTCACCAATTTTACCTCAACTTTACAAAATTGTTCGGTGTTCACCAAATTAGATTGGAAGGATGCATTTCCCCAAAACTAGGAGAACCATCATCCTTAAGAAACGGTTTTGATTTTTTCAGTTTATCTTTGAGTTTCTAGTTGTGATAAAGGTATGTCCAACTAAATACGAATATCAAAATACGAAACATAGTAAAACTATTTGCAAGATTGATATTCCATAATTTGTAAATCAATATTTTAAAAGGGTCATTTTCAGTAGACTCACATGATTTCTTAGGATATAAAGTTAGCTCTGAAGGCAAATCCTCAAAAGCAGAAACATAAGTGCTTTCAGTCTTTACACTAGACTAAAGATGTTTTAAGTGCTACAGACATTTTGGAGATATTCAATTTTTTTCGTAGATTTATTAACAATGTTGCCACCACTCATTAATTTCACCCTATTGTAAAAGAACGAAAATAAGCATCGCACAAATTCATCATTGTTTGCAATTATATGACAATGCACTATTCGCTTTAAGAGACATAAGAATGATGTATTAAAAGGCCACACTTTTACTGATTTTCAATTGACAACGTAAACAGAAAAACACTACCTCGCTTCAGTTTGATAAGCTTGCATTATTCTCTACCTCATATCTATTATTTTTCATATGTCAATTTTCATTAAATATAAAAATTGGGTTCATTTAGGAACACGCAACACACTCAATTCGATCTTAGACTACGTTGACTGTTCAGAAATGAGAAAGATATAGGTGAATGGGTTAGAAATTTTCTAGACATAGACATAAGAAATCACGCTTCACACAATTTGATGCTCCTCCATCAAGGTTTTACATAATCCACGAGGACCTGTTATGTTATTTCCTAAAAAACTAGAAGAAGGTTCCACATACCGACTAACAATAATCTGCCGCTAATTTAAGTGGGAAGAGGCATATAAATATAAAGATGTCCTACCATAATGTCTACTTGTGAGATTCTTTGACAACTATATATTATGTTTTGATGGAACTACCAAGATAGTCTATGACACGATTGCAATTTCATTATTGGCTAGTTCAGAAGTTATTTTAAATCGCCACCACAGAACACATTTTTCCCGCTCCGTCACAGGCAATTCGCAATACTTTAATCGAGAGGAAGCATTGAACAATATGTGGAGCTCCTGAAAAAAGGACCTCATGAAGAATGGTTACACAACTACCCCTCTGTTATACTTGCCATACGAAACGCAGTAATCCCAGAAGCAGTATTCTTCACTATCTTAATTTTCTAGTAATTGATAATATATTATGCAATATTAATAGATAATTTTCTTCAATTATAATTGATTTGTAAGATTCATATCTGCACTTGTGTATAAGTTAAACTGATACACAACTTCCTACTTGACACGGAAGTTTTCATGTAGACTTCATGGGGGCAGCAGTTTTAGAACACACACATTGTTAAATTTATAATTGAATTTCTTAACCTTTTGTCCTTGATTCAATTTAGATTCTGTTGATAAACTGCATAAGGAATTCATTTGAACGCTCTATAATCTATATTGAGAGGAGAGAAAACAGGCTAAATTGGACTCAAGTTAATAATTTAACTGTAATCCACCATCGCCTATTGACTTTATATCTCCTTTAATGAAACATGATTAGGCGGAGACGACTCGTTCACAAAACATTCAAGACCAGTTGAGTATTTCGAGCTCCGGACGTTGTTAATTGAAATTAATTCGAAACAATTCACTTAAAGATTTTGCTAAAATTGTTAGCAATTATCTTTATATTAAATATTTATTGTAACGATCTATTTTCATTTTTTATCTGAAAAAAATAATTATATTATAATATCAAGACTATTTTATTTTTAGATAGCTACAAGAGTCTTTTCGCATTAATTTACGATCTAGCACTTGGTACACTTGATTTTCAGCGCCAAAGAACAGGTTCGCTGAAAGCGAGTGCGAATACAAGGCTTTCAGTGGCGTTAGGAGGTGGCAGCATTTGACAGATGAACTGAACTTAACCACGTTCTGAAGAGAGATGATGCTAATTTTATTTTACAGCAATCTAGTGTGAGAATAAATGCTCTGAAGAAAAATGAATGTTTGTAATTTGTTCTCCCTTTGAATATCAAAGATGAAGTTTGTTGCGATTTTAGGAACGTCAGTTTTGAAATCCAAACTATTGGTTTAGTTTATTTCCCTATATTACTCCTCTTTTAGAAATCACAGATGCACAGTTTACATCTCCCAGGCAATTTTTATATTTACCTTAAAAATTTGTAGAATTTTACTTTCCTCTATACATTGCATCTAGTTTTAGAAAATTTGGCTAAAATTCTTCAAGAGCGATTGGTATTTTTATTCTGCTATCTTTGTATTTTGCGCAAGGTGCATCTAAGAATCATTCTCTCTAATTGATGAATTTGTGCCCTACACCTTTGGCGGTCACTCTAACGAGAAACATTTTTCTTGTTTTCTCTCGCCTGGGAAGCAAACCCGCTTGTTAAGGGTTTAAAATCAATGCCTTATTCATTAAGCTAGCATTTAGTCGCTTTTGGTAAGTTAGAAGTATATTTTCTTTCACGCCGTTATTACGAGAAGCCAAAAGCACTTAATGGTTATTCGGTCTGAGGTTAAGAAGTCCAGTATATACAGGAAATGTGTATTTCATGGACAATAGTCTCTCCTGCGCTGCTTCCTCAGGAAGCATAAATGTTTTATATTTCAGGAATGTCTAAGAAATTAACAAATTACAAACATTTCAAATTCCCTACGAACTTTACTGAAATCAGTAAATTTTGAATGGCAAATTTGAAAACTGGCTTGAAATTCTCTCATTTGCAGAAAAATCTTTGAATCAGATAACACCGACTAACAAACTTAGTCAGTGTTTCAGTTTTGTATTCAAACCAGTTTTAGTTTACTTTGAGAGTATGGCCATTTTATTTAAAAATAACGTTTTCTTGAATTTTTTTTTACTTTTTACATGGTGGTGATAAAACTTTTCCGTTTGCGAGTTCTACTGTCGAATTTAATCTTTTGCTAAGGAACTGGCAATAACCCGAAGCAAAAGTGCTTGCAGTGAGCTTGTCAACAAGTTTTGGCTTGTGAAAGTGTGATCAATTTGTTGATGTGATTACCGTATTAATATAAAAAGGGTGTGATTTCTGTAATTATTCTATTTATTTTGACGTACATTTGAAGCCACAATTGCTAAAGCACAATTTTAAATTGCGTGAGGAATTTTCTCAACAATGGATATTTCTTATATATGGTAAAACTCTTTGCGAAACATTTTTTGCAGTATAAATTTGGTAATTATTCTAAAACCTAATGATACAATATATTTGACTCCATCATCGTCTAATACCAAGGGAAGAGTTGTCTAATAAAATGCTGATAGTGCCACAAGGAAATCTTTTGCATTTAAAAAACATCTAAGAGCTTCATTCACGATTTCATTGATTGTCAACAATCTAAATATCTCACACATTTAAAATATGGGTACAGATAAGGATAAACACAAGGCAATCAAAATGTTCCCTATAATTGTGAAAAATGAAAAAGAAATTGCATATAAAGCTTTTGAATATAAAATCTCTCCCCAGTAACTAACTTTACAGGTTATCATAAAGAGGGATCCCTGCATATTGATAAACTGCGAGCAAAAGGAACGAAATATTTTTGGTTCCTTCGATTTAGGACTTAGAAGATTGAATGGATTGCCCTTCTCTGCCATTTCTTTGTTATTATTTAAGCTGTTGTATTTTTATTTTGTGTTCATTCTTTGAAGAAGTCTTTATTACTAAAACAAAAAACGTATTCTATTTTGCCGTTTGACAGTATTGTTACTCATGTGCTACTTTGTAAATCCTTAATCTTCGTCTCATTTCAATTCAACTGCATTTTATTACTTGCCATATTTATTTAGCTCTTTTCCTTTTCTAGCACATAATACACTATCATCGATGCTTTCAGATGTAGTAAAGGGACATTCGTTTACTATATATGAGAAACCATTTAGGGCAAATGTTTACCCCTTGAAATGCCAGAAATATTTGACCTTGAATCATGCGTTAGCGACAGATAATTCTCTTTCCATTAGAGTAAAAATGATTTTGAGAACTAGCCACTTTATATTTGTTATTGAGTTAGTCAGCCCTTGTCCCCTAATATAGCTACCTCAAGGTAGATGTCTAGTTTAGCTTTAACAACTTTGTTGCGACTGAGATGGTCTCTATATCTCTAAACCTCTCCTTCGCCGCCCCCAACGGAAGCAGTTTCCCATCCTGACCTCAAAGCTTACACTAGAATGTGCAGCTATATTCATTGCACATACTTTCACTTCTCTATCTTCACAACCTTCTTTCCAGATCTCGCGTTACATCCTTTCTACGCAAACACCCGCGTTGTTATTCTGCTTTAGATTTGCTGAAAAATGTATGCACGTTTAGTTTTGCATTTAAAAGTTCATATTCAGCTTATTAAAATCAGAAGAAAAGTACCCATTTTTTTATCTATTATTTGCTCGATGACAGCAAATGACTAAAAAAAACACCTAAGAGTGAAAGGCATTGAACATTTAATTTATGATTGCAATATACGCAAAAAAACAGATATCAGTTTTTGATTAAATCAAGAGAAACTGTCACTAGAAAATAAGTATGTACAAGTTTATGCGCACAGTGGATATTATAGAATATTTCAATCTAGTAGAGACGACGGAGTAAAATTCTATCATATAAAAGCAGGGAAGAGAATCTTGCCCACTTAATTATTTCCATGATTTAAGAATCAAAATATGAATAAGGAGTAGTCTTACGCTTCAGATTCTTTCTTTTTCAATAGAATAAATTCAAAGAATAGATGTAAACAGCCCCAACAACAAGTAGGAAACCTTATGTACTTAATACTGTCATCTGGCTTTTCGAATATTATGGAGACGAAGTGATTTATAATAAGTGACTAATTTAATGGTAGTTTTAGATTAATGGGAACCTTTATATTTTGCCTACCCTGCTTCTTTCATAAGAGTTCAATAAAACAGGTTCTTCAAAGTCCTAATTTAATATTATACGCTACTATCAGACAGACAATCTTTTCATGCAACTTACGCAAGATTGGGAGGAGAGTATAAATATTAAAGTGAAATGGTAGGGAAGAAAATCAATAGGCTGAAAATTGATTGAAAGAGGGATTGAGAACTTTATTTAATCATTGGACTCGGGATAAATCGGAATAATTTTAATTTTACATAGTCAACTGAACATTCCTCTGCTACGCCAAAGTATTTTATTTCTGTGTACAAAGAATTAAGTGCAATAACTGCAATAATAAGTTTACTTAAGAAATCATGAAAACATAATCTAATTACAAAAAAGACTATTAGAAGAAGATCGAAATTTCGCATTTGTTGTGAAAATCTGAACTAAATCTTAAGAATGAAAACTCTTTCTTAGAAAGTAAATTATTTTGCCTTTATATTTGCCATTTTTAAATTATGGGGGTCAAATTCGTGAACTCAATATAGAAAACTTAAAGAATCTAAGTAGAATTCATAGGAACATAGGAGAACAAAGTGTAATTTTCTAAGATAGTTTTAAAAACAAATACTCCAATAATAATTAAAATAAGGACGATGAGTATAGGAAAAACAATAAAAGTTCTGTAATTCAAATATGAAAACAGACATAGTAGAAATTATGTCAGTTGGACCAATGTAATCCTTTCTCTGATAATTATCTACACAGTTATAAAATTAACATGTAGTGTTGCGTCCAAAATGTTCCAAACTCATGTATTTCGAACTGATCTTTCAAAACGTTTGCTAGAGAAACTCCAGGTTTTCCAAAATTGTGTACGATACCATATAGGTATAAACTACGTGTCTTTAAATGTTAGGAAAATTTGAATTAATGAAGAAATTATCAGAAAATAAGCAATTTATTATATAATTTAGCATCCAAACTAATCCAAATGTTTCCTAGATTGATGGTAGAGTGAACTAGCATTGTTTGCATAGCAACTAACTTAAGATCAATATCCAGTATATTGTTTCTTTTTTTGTCAGCTGTTCTATAGTTGACAGGATTCAAAATATGTAACGCCTTTCTTTTTCCGCGAGCTGATTCTAAAACTGCGCCATCGATATGGTATTCCAATTGGAACCATTGCAGAGACTGTCAATAGGTTATTGCATAAAGATCTTTCAAATCAGATGAAAGAAAAATTACATAACCTTAGAAAAAGAACATTTTCAATACTCCCGGTGTAGTTCTTGAGAGATTAGTGACATTTTGGATATTATTCTATCCTACTGAGTTAGTGACGTGAGCGCGATGAAGAGATTATTCATGCTCGTATACCCGCGGTCATCTAATGATCATTTAAATTTTCTACGGGAAACCTTGCCTTGCAGTGAGAAATATAAATGACAACAGTACCGAAGTTATTCTATGTATACTAGGCACAAGCACTTGCTCCAATTAATCATGTCACACTTTACGCTTAATTTTTTTAAAGGGTACCCATTTAATATATTCTAATTTACTCAGACATTTAGCTATAAATCTAATAGATCGGACATTTACCAATACAATATATTAAAATTAGAGACCTTTCTTTATTTCGCGTGGTATTTTAAATCGAACCATGTTAACATTTCGACTTTGTTTGTTACAAAGCATGGTTGACAAATGTCCAAAATATAACCTTGTCCCAGCTTATTTAGATATTTTATTTATATTTAATCATGGATATCACAAAAATTTTGGCATTAAAATATGACCATTTTTTAATGTTTTGTCTACAGAGAAAAAATATTATTAGTTGGAAATGCAGCCAGGTAACTCGTAGCAGCAGATGCGCACGGATATTCTAGAACTTAAAAAACATAAATAACTATAACCTAGTTAACGTACTTTTGTTCGATACTATGAAATGTCTGACATGACTATTTGGGGCACGTGTATCTTACATACATTTTTCCTTCCCTTAACTTCCCACTTTTCTCTATAAACCTCGTATTCAAAATATTATAGTTAAGATGCTGAAGTTCATTTCAGATTTATAATCTTTAAATTAAAGCGCGCTGAACAACTTTTAATTAGTCTTTTCATCTCTGTTCATTCATATATATTATTCGATAAATCCGAATAATATATGTATACTAAATTCAATTATTTAACTATATTTATTTATTTTTTAGAGAAAGCGAAGGGAATTACTATATTATTCCATCCGTGGCACTATTAACAGTATTTTTCTCAAAGGTCGAACGAGCTGCTTAATCATTATATTACACTCTCAAGAAAATTTACAGACAGAAGCTGTAAAATTATTCTGTCGTGTATCCTCCAACGAATATATATGAACATTTACTTCTCTGGCAGAGCAACTTATTTTAATAACTGTCTAAAAGTTCTCTGCCCGGAAGAGTCGTACAATTCGTCAACATAGGGGATTATTTTAATAAATGGCACTTGATTTTTATCCCAGCTAAATGCATCTACACTGGTTAGGATCTGAAATGTTAGCCAAACATTTAATCGCATATAAAACTTTGCGCAATTTATGTCAGACAATGTCTGCCCAAGTGGAATATATAATTCATCATATACCTGAAGTGACTATTTTAAGGTTTTAGCGTTCTATTTAAAAGTATAATATTATACCCCAATACTCGCAAAATAAAAAATTGAGGACGAATTAAAATTAATATTCCTATAGGGAATTTCGATATAATTGTAAGTTACGAGGGATGGATATTTGTAGAATACATAGAAGCTATCAGCGAATTTAAGGTATTTCGTTTTCAGCTATTTTTAATCTCGTGCAACTCTATATCTCATAATATCGGTCGGTCCCCGTTTTACTCTTTCTGGGGAGGGGGGTAATAACATTGTAAGTATTCGGCCAATTCCTAGGAAATTTTACACCCTTATGTTGCTTTACATTCTCATCCGAATAATATAATTGTTAAGTTCCTCCCAAGTTAGTCCGAGAATTATTGAAAGTTGAATGTGGTAAGGATATAAATCAGAAAAAGCGAGAACACGCGACTTTGATCAGCAGGTGAGGGAGACATAATTTTATGCAAAGTTTATCTAAATCGTGTTGAATTACGTACTTAAATAAGAAACTAGAATTGTAGATATAGTATATGCTAAAATATATTCAAGTAGCATAATGTTTATCTTTATTTAACCCTATTTTTCCTTCTACAAATAGTGCGAATGACGTTCTGTTTAATTTAACTGAATTTAACTCTTCTCATATTAATTTTGATCAAACAAATGCGATCTCCCCGGGGGCAAATTTATTAGCTTTTATCAATGATATTAACTAAGTAAAGAGACAATCGTGCTAAACTTAAAATAAACATGATGAATCTTTCTTTAACCAATAATAAATCTTTGGTAAAAGGAGTTCAAATTGTTAGAGATATTACATATATTTTGAATTCTAATATGGTTTTCAATTTTATTGAGCCAAATATACACAATTTACTTTCATAAAGAGGTAAATAAAACCTATTTTCAAGGCGGAATATATAGCAGCAGTTGGACAATCCCATACAAGCAGATGGAGTCGTTGTACCAAGGTGAGAAAAAAGTATGCATAATCCACAGCCAAAATGTTTTAAACAAAGAGCGCATATGTATAATAAACGGAAAATAAATAGCATAAAATAGCCAAAATATGCACACTTTTATGGCTAATGATTTAAAAATGATAGATCTTTTTTCCCAGTATTAAAACCAGAAAATCCAAAAAGAAGCCTGATGTCCTTTCAGAATTTATATTTGCGACCTAAGTTGCAATCCAAAAGTTATAAGCAAATTATATATCAACAAATATAAACAAATTTTCGCTCCATAGATATCGCTTACCAGAAATTTACACTAAATAGCAAATTATTGAATGGAAAAAAAATAGTTATCAATAGACAAAGATACTTTGCTAGATATGAATATCCTTGAAAACATAAAAATTAAAAGTATTTATTGTCAGCCTACTTAGGAAAATATTTAATAGATATATATATAAGAAAAGGTCATCCATCGCATAACTCTTCATATTCACGTATGGATGTCTATGGCTCGCTGGTAACTTGCGTGACATAAGACATCCAGTTACGTAAACGACTTGCACAAGTTACTATGAAGAATAAAAAGCATGCTCCTCGACGTCGATGGAGCGTCAGGGAATAAAGCAAACCTGCTCTCGTGTTCAACAGAAAAGATTTTTCCCTACTCCCTACGACCCTTTTGTTTTTGTTGAAGCCACTTTTCTTCACAATGTTTTCCTCCAAAAACATGGGAAACAAGACAGCCTCACAAGAGGCTCTTCAATTCATGTCAGAGCTGTTCCTTCCATAGCTGATATGATAAGAGAAAAAGCAAGAAAATCTTTCTCATGACCAAATTCGCATATTTATTTAAGAACAGGAGTGGCCTATAGCATACTTTATTGCCTAACTTGTATAGCATAATTCTCCTCTTTCGTTAATAGAAAAAAGAGTATTTTCATTATGAAATAATTTGCCTACCACTCTTATTTAGCAAAAAATCTTTCTTCGTTTTGTTCAAACCAATAAAATGGTAAAAAGATGTAGAACAAACTTCAATTAGATAATTGATTAAACTTACCTTAAAATATTTTTATTATGTTTCCCAATTCGAAGCAATTTTAGGCAATAAACTATTAGAAGGAGTCTAACATATCGACAAGTATGAACTGATTCAGATAAACAATGTAGTTTTGAAACCAAATTGTGCTTTACTATATTTCATTAGAATTTTCCTTTAAAATAGGTAAAAAATGGGACAGAAATCGAACTGCAGACGTGATTTCCCTTTATTTTCAACCAAACTTTGAAGATTTTTTACATCGGCTCCTAATTAATGCATTTTATCTAATGTACTCGAGGTAAACTTACTCACAAGTGCTAAAGACAGCATTGCGTGAATTTTAAAAATCTCAATTAACGGAACTTATTCTCCGTAAAAAGACACGCTATTTTCCCAATTTGGATAGTATGAAACCACCCCTTTGAGATGCTATATAGTTGACACTAGAGCAGTTTATTCCATTCTTCATGCAGAAAAAAGCAAGAAGAAAACGCCTGCCGATAAGATGCTTTCAAGTCTTTTAGAACTATAAGAAAGGGTTGTAGCCTTTACAGCTCAACTCTCCTCTCATCAACGAACGATTCTTTAAGGCAACTTGTCTAAGCAGGGCTTATTCTCTAATTTATAGCTAAGTTCATACTCCTTTTAATTATAGGTTTCTCAAACTCAAATATCACATATTACACTCGTTGCGTTATCACTGAAGTAAACATTGAGTGAAGCTATATATTCACAACAATAAGAGTAAATTCATTTTTACTAGTAATTAATGTTGAAGTGAAGAATTCTATCTTTTATTTGTTACCAACTTCCTTCTCATACTCAATGAATATAGAATAATTAATTATTTACTCTTTAACTTAAGATAGCAAAAACCCAATAACTTTATTGTAATCTTAAATAGTTAAGAATACACATTCAACTTTCTCAAAATTTATTCAAGCATTCAGGTCTTCCCAGAGATAAAGAGTCCACTTATGGTATTAAAGGGAAACGAAGACTCTTCACTTTCCATTGTAGTTCTACAGATGGAAAAAGCAATTAAAAATACAGAAATATTAGGTAAGTTGAGTCTAAACGATGTTAGGGCTCTTCATTGCGAAGCTGCCAAACCTCTACTTGTTCGCCAGTTTAAAAAAATCTTGATAAACTGACTAAAATTTTGCAAAAATGCTATCTTAAAGAAATATGTTTCATCAGTATCTGCGTTTCTCAAGGTTATCGGTGACAATCTAAGAGTCACCTAACTCAGGGAGGACCCATCTGCTCAATGCAGCTGGCCTTAGTCAAGAGCCCTTGTAGGTCCTCTTAGAACACTTATTGTGCATGTGAAACCTAACACCACTATGAAATTAGTAATAGAAACAGGCTATGTTACAGTACTTGTAGAATACATTTTATAAGATATAACTTACCTGCTTGCGGACTATGAAGACGTCAAAGTCGCACGTGTAATGAGTAAAGAGGGAGAGACATCGAGACTCAGCAATATAATCTTATTATGCGTGACTGAAAGACTCCCTGAGTCAGTGTAAGGTCATTGCTATCTTTTGTGCTCCAAATTATTCCTGGTATTTTCACGGTGTTACCATTGTCACCGATTTTGCATACGAAATGGAAATAGGCAAATATTTACTATGTTGGAATAACATGAAATCTGCGTTTAATGCTCCAAGGCGTTAGAGGTTGAAGGTGCATTGTGTAAGGCAAAGTGTGCGAATTGTGGTGAGCTACAGCCTGCTTCATCAGGGCAATGTTAAGCCAACATTTATCAAAGGATGTCATGGGCTGGAGACTATGTTTTGTTTTGCCGTTTGCGACCTGTTATACCAAGCTTCTTAGATGAACAGAGTGCCCTCTCCATTAGGATATCTATGCCTAGGAGTATGGTCGCTTCCTTGCCCAATAAGAACTAACCTATTGCCTCACAAGATAACGGCAAGCAAAGTTTGTAAGATCATGCACTACGCTGAATAAACTATTCCCTCCCGCTTTCCGCACTCCTTTAGGGAAAAGTAAATGGGCAAGTCCCAAAAGATCCAAATTTATGATTGAATCATTTGGGTTTAGGCAGAGTTTATCCTCTACTCAGGAATCTTCTACAGCACCAGAAGCATTACTTTTGGAGGAAAGGAAGACGACATGTCACGCTCGTACATTGTACAGAGATGTTTTCGAATCCTCATAGGGGCTCGTCTTTTAGAACTTATTACAATTGTTTCAATTCAGGAGGAACTCTTCCAGGTGCTCCCTAATTCATCACAGCCGAGACGGTTTACTACGTGCGAGTACTCCTTGAGCTTGGTCCGAATAAATGATTGTTAATAGAGTGACCCTCAGAGCGTATTGAGTATCCTTTAAGCGTTAGAATCTCTGTACTCTCTTGTTTGCGGTATCTGTGAACCATGGTTTCAGCAATCTGGAAGAATATCTATGCTTTCTTTTGTTGAGTATCTGAACATTTAGGGCAATGAAAATTTACCTCGGCAATGAGGGCGCAAAAAAGTGTAAAACCTGAACTAACGCAACAGCATTTTGCTGTTCCCTACTCTGACTACATGGCAGGAATGAAGTCAGCACATTCAGCGGCAATTCTTCCTAAATGTGAAACATTCGAAAAAAATCTATATTTGAGTTTTATTGCGCGACGACTATTTCCATTGGCATACAGCCTCAATGCTTAGAAGGATTGAGAGCTATTTTGACCACCAATTTAGGCACACATTTGGGACGCAACAACTTCTGATGGATCGCTCTTTTGGATCTTAATGTGACGATTGCTTTGTCTCTCAGACTCTCACGTATATTCTTATAGGATGTCCCAGACTAAGGGAACCGAGCTTGGATTAAGTGTTTAGATACATGGACAAGTGGGGTCGCAAATGTTTGTGTTATGCACTAGAGATTCGATCGCGCAATAGAGATTTGAAGAAAAGAACCATGCTTTACTACAATACTTGTTTTTTTTTTAAATAATTAAAAAATATGAAGCAAAACGAAATGTAGACCCGATCTACTTAGAAGTTCCACATCACATACTTAATCAGCTAATGGTTTTCGTGTAAACTTACTCACATTTGTTAAAAACAGGATTACGAGAATAAAATAAATCAGTAATTGACGGAATTTAATTTTTGTTATAAATAAAAATGATGTGTTTTGCGTAATATCCAAATGCTTTAATCATATAAAACTGAGTAAAACTTTTTCTACTTTTTCTTTCGAGAGATAATTTGATCAATAAACAACAAAATCGAGGAGTGATCAATTTAATGTGATAATGTGTTTAATACAAGAAAGAATAAGGTCTTAAATATCGGACCAGGGAAAGAACAATTGAAATTTACATATTTCAAATATCCTTATTGAATATAGTTACATAAAATCCTCTAGTAGTATCTATCAGCAACTAATAAAGATATTAAAAACAATGAATACACGAAAATATACAAGTTAATAGATTCCTAGGAGTTAGCCCTATATGTTTTTAGTACAATTCATAAAAGTTCGTTTTTCCAGTTTAAAAATCTTTCACTCAGCCACACTTGAAGTAAACCAAGCTTATTCAAAATATAAGGAAGTTCATAGTAAGATAAATGTATTGACACCAATCTAAAATGGTTCATACTAGCAAAAGAGATCAAATCTGGATAGGTAAAATGTACTCAATTTTCAATTAATATAGACGCAAATTGCAGGACGGAGTGATATAGGTTTTATTATATTAAACGCCTTTGAAAACATTAAATTTATGTCATATTTTAAAGTCAACATATTTAAAGGCATAGACAGCAATGGATTCAAGCTAAAGTATAGCATTGTGAATTTTACATAGTTACTATACATTCACTTTCAAGTTTCTTAGTTGTTGGAATCGATTGCATGAACATATAATGTGCCGTTATTATTACACATGCATAAATGTTAAGATTTTTAATTCCAAGAGAAGAAGCACACGGCCTTTTTTGTACTTTAGAAAATTATGTTCCTCTTGAATACTTTGTAAAATATCGCTTAATCACATGTTCCCACTCTGAACCTTCTTGCAGACTCTCGGATGAATACAATTAGCTGAGTTGAAACATGCTTCTGTGTTAAATCACATTATGTCCAATAGCCTGGGTTTAGTTACCAAATAGTTTCAAATAAGTTTGAATTCACGATGAGTTTCATATACTTTAGCCATCTATGAATCAGATTCAAAGTTAAATGGTTAATTCCCTCAAAAAAAAGTTCACTCCAAGCTCATTTTACAAACAGCTTCCTTTCCACAATATGGCGGTAACTATTTTTTCGTTATTATGACTATATTTTTGTGTCCCTAAAATATAAAAAACTATTATCCACATTAGATTCTTTAGGTAATTCAGAAGTATTTTCTTCAGATGTCTACAACTTATACACTATGTTCTATAACTTACAAAATAAAGTGAATTTTCTTTACATATATTGCACACCTATTACGCTGCCTCTCATAAATATGCAAATTTCATCTATTTCCTAAAGTTTCAGTCTTGATTTCAGAAATCTTATTTAATATGACAAAACTTGTTAATTGTTTGTTATGTCTACATTAATAAACATATAATATCTATATTTTTAATAATCTGTGATTGTTGTTGTCTCCTTCACTATGCGAAATATGTTTTGCAATCTTTTGACAGAAGTTTACAAGTAAAAAATCGTTAAAGCATGAAACCATGAGGGTATTTCCCCTCCAGATAGGGAAAATTATCTGTGGTGACATAAACCTATCAAAAATTGTATCAAATCATGCGCCCTTTATTTAAGGTTCGACAAGCGGGTACTATTTTTCTCATGTAGACAGAAATGCGTAAAAATATAGTGCAAACCAATAAACAACTTTTTAACTCTTCTTAAAAAGTTTTATAAGAACAATAAATTGAATTACCTGAAAAATAAATGAAGTAAAAATTAGAATGTCTTATTTTCACGGATACTGCAAGGCGACACAGGAGAGTCCTAATACTGATAGTGTGATTAGTGGCTAATCGTCCTGACCATTTAGAAATAAACAAGAAAATGGAAACTTGATGTTTTAGAGTTAGATCGTTGAAGATAAGATATTGGTCCGTTCATAATTAATGAGGGTGTAAAAATAACTGAACCTAATTATATTTATACTACAAAACACATGTTTGGCTTTACAAAAAAGTTAATTTCCATGAAAGATGACTGCACCCTCAGATATGCAAAGGATACTCAATATTATTATTATCTATATCAGAAAGAACATGCTAGAACCTTACACCATTACGCAATGTATTTGGATTTAATTTTCTGTTGTTATAATTTTTTTGAATAGCATTCCTGGGCTTTTTCACCGATGCATGTTTAACCTAAACATTTTCATAAATTTGTGAAATATTATAGAAATAGGTTTTATGGCATAAATTCTATTACTATAATTTAGGATGATGCAATTTTAAGATATTTTCAATCTAATAGATTTTCTAGATTTCAAATAGGTTGTTAAATTGGCAATAAATTTAATTTGACTGAAAGCTTCGCTCCCGTTATAAATATATTTTCTTATTTATTCGATTTCTGTCTATTCCATGCATTTTTTAAATTTATGTATCCCGTCCCTCAAGCACTTGTAAAGATAATTTAAAGGAGTAAATTATTCCTTAAATGTAATAGCTTTACCTGTTTTAAGTGGTATAATGGGGGGATTTTCGCTCTGCCATATAAATATTGATATTTAAAGTAGTTAATTTAGTAAACATTTCACTTTGATTCCAAATAGAGGTTCATTAAAATTAATATATTTTGATGTTCCTCTACATATGATGCCTCGAAATGGAAAGCAGGCCAGGTGTCACTCAACTGGCAGAAAAGGCGAAACTCTAATACTGCCTATTTACCCGGACAACGCACATATTTTAATTTAATTTTAGAATTTTCCGATAAAGGGTAGATGAAAATGAATAAAATTATCGTATAAAACATACTCTAATATAAGTTACTAACTAATAACTGATTTGAATATTCGCAATTTGACTTAAATAACTTTGATGGGTTCTTCAGGAGTCTACGTATATGAGCAGAGTCGTCTTTTAAAGCTATTTTATTTATAAAAAAACAATGGAAGGAGTATAAATAAGAACAACAGCAAGACAAAATGCTCTACAGGTACTATAAGCTGCAGGAAGGAGCCTCACTCTCTAGGCTGTAGAAGAATAAAAAGTGCAACAAATAAACTATATATTGTATAAGCTCTCTGCCTCCGCCAATAAATGCCTCGTTCAGGTGCGCACGAACAGGTGTGGTACTCGCTTTGATACCGTTATCAAAGCATTTGCGAGAACTTTCATCTTGGAACATTAGTACACACAGAGTTCTTCCAGATTTGTACAATCAGCAAGTTTATTTTCTGCGATTAAATTCATGTTTAACAGAGCTACTAAAAAGTATTGCCTTGAGGAACTGGCAACCTAGTGTTCCTATTAATCATCGATAAAAAACTAAGCGCAAATAATCGGAGAGAAAATTAGGCATCAACAGCCTACATAATTTAAAGAATTCTTCAAAGCTTGACAGAAAAGTGAAATAAAGCAAAACACGACTGCGCCAAATTGGTAAATCGTGTGGCAGAAAATTTCCCCGAGTATTCCCGAACAAAAGCTTGCATACTTCTTAATAATATTTTCTTCGCTTTTTTAAGAGATAATTAAGTAGTTTTCTGAATATAGCTACATTTCTATTTATCATTTTCTAATTTCGGACGCCTTTTCTCTTTAAATACACATTTCTTTCCTAATAAGTTTTTATATTCGCTATTCTAGAAATGAAATTTGTGAACTATCACGAGGAACTTTCAAGGACTGTTATGTGCCCCCTTTCAATGGGAAGTAAAATAATGATTTCACGGAACTGTAGACCTTCGATAGACCAAAGACTCGGCTCCCCCCAACAACTCCTCTGCTGCCTTGCAGGGCTACCTCTTTAGGTCAAGGCTAGAGGAAGGATAACCTTGATAATAAAACCAGGACTACGGGCGACCATAGGCGAGCAAAGGAGACCGATGTCTCGGCAGCCCCCTGCAGCCGAAGATGAAGCTTGGTCGTCTTGAGTCCTCTTCTGCCACCAAAAATCTTCTCCCTTTGGGTAAGATACGGGTTTGAAGTGAGCACGCCTTCTTACTCGTATAAATATAGTGCAGATTTGATATTTTCAGCAAACCGACCATAAGAAGGTCGGAGACCGCTCCAAGGTCATCCGTCATCATCGACCTTGATGAACTTGCCTAAGATAAGGTTTTCCTATTTTTTTTTCTAGTTTTGGAGTGCTTTCTAAAGAAGGATTGTTATAGTGACATTAAAACAAAGAAAATGTATAGTATAATTTAAAAACAAAATAATAATTTATACATAAGCATTTGAAATTTCTTGAATTTGAGGTTGGATTCATGAGCAAAAGTAAGAATTTGGGATTAGTAAATACTAAAAATGAACTTTCGAGCAAAAGAACTAGAATTATCATAAACCTGGCTTCTTTGTTTGTGTTACATGTCCATATTGAAAATGAAGTACATATATAATGAGGCTTCATTAGAGAGCACGTGGAGTATTATTTGCTTTCACGTGTTAGAATGAGGCCTATAAACAACTGTCCAGGAAATATTTAACAGAATGTATGCATAAAAAGAGATGGTATAGAGAAAAGAATATAAAACATCAAATTCAAGATTAAAACTAGACAGTACCTATGTCACTTTCATTATTCTTTATTAAAATTACATTTTCTTTGTTCACAAACCAATGGAAGATATTTAAATTAGTGCATTCAAATAAATTTGCTACTCTCCTAAGCTGCTTATAATTGTGAGGTATTGATTACAAACTCATTAACCTGGAAAATTTGTTAAAATATTGTTCATCTATAGACTAAATGTATTACCTATTATTTCTTTAAACAATCAACATTTTTCATTCTTGCGCTCGTATCTACAGAGTTATGCAATGAGTGGCCTCTTCTTTGATATCCGCTAATCAGTATCATTTTAGTAAAATGAATGTCATCCTATCAATTTATCTAAATATTCCAACCAAATCGTTTATTTGCTCTTGTGTGGTAAGAGGTAAATTAGAGTGACGGAACTGATTAAAAAAAGCTAAATTTCCTAGATATATATTTAAAAAATTCACACACTTATGGAGTAGAATACTTCGGATAAAATAGCAGTAAAATAGATAGATATGTAGATATATCTAATAGCCATTAAAAAACATTAAAATTTAAAGTTGAATAACTGAAACAAGTCCTATATTTTGCACGTGAATATTTTTCAAAATAACCATAATTTTTGCTTTATAATTGGTGATAAACTATTGTTGGACTGTAAATAGAATTGGTCATATATTTTCTACTATGTTCTGCAGTCAAAAACGTTAATTAAATAAAAAAATCTAACCGTTCAATAGCACATTTTAGACAAAATAATTTTTTGTCAGTAAAATAAAGCAAGAATTAAGCAATTAAAAAAGAGAGACTGAGCGCGAACTAGGTATTTCCGTATCCTCTATTCCCCCAAAATTTAAGCGGTGCAATTGAAGTCTTACTATTAGCACAAATGAACGTAAACTATTAGAGCTACATAAACCATGCCATTAGACAGCTTGCTATAATTTCCGCCGTTTCTACCAATGGTCTCCATCGTTCGACGCAATCTACAATACAATGTTTGTAAAAATCGTACGTCCTTGATTTACCGAAATATATATTTATGGGAGTTTCGAACTCTTTTTCTTGTATTTTCACCCTCCTTGTGATACGCTAAACTCATAAATTGATTGTAATATGATGGGGCTAACACGGTTGAGTACGAAACAGGACTAATTAATTCTCGATCAAAATTATTAAGCTTTTTTATCGTATATGTTGCGATATGTTCTCATTTTTTGTTGGTGAAAGAACACTCTGTTTTATTAATATTGGCTTTGTGTGCACAAAACTTTTAACCTTATATTAATGTAAATCTATTATGTAAATTTCATGAAGGTTAATAGGTTGGAAATCTATAAATATTTTATTCTTTCCACTGTACATATATCCTCCTTCTATTTGTGGTTAAACTTTCATTAAAATATACTTACTCATTTACTACACATTAGGAGAATTTGTAACGATACACCTCAAACATTTTGCGTCTCTTCGTCCCTCTAAATTTACATAGTGAAAAATAACGTCCATGTTAATGTGGTTAGGTAAAGGCAATGGTCATAATTTAGGATGGCTAACTAGAACAATAATTACTATACCATCGGTTGGCTGAATTAAACAATTACTAAATGAATAGAAATAAACGCATATATGTATCTAGTGTTTTAAATATCGCAAAAGGTTGACTAACTTAATCAAATAGAAAAGTAGAAAATAAGAAATAGTAATAGTAATATGTCTATTGCTCTAAGTAACTCACATGCACGTTATATACCTTTCTATCATTCGAATTTGAACATTCTTCTAATTTATTTTATTCAGCAGAGCTAACAAAACTTCTCCAACGAAAGCAATGTGAGTGATACACTGGATTACTCCTATGATTTACATCTAAACAACGGAAGGCTGATGAAAGATAGGCATTTCCACCCATTAATAAAATAATAAATAAGGTCAAAGTATTGATTCTGAAGAGGACAACTCGCCGCGCACGATTTTATTGAGGAGTATCCATAGTAACTGAATAATTGGAAAAACTGTGCCGTAGAAACCAACTCTGTTGTCACACACTGTTTCCATGAACTTAAAGTATTAAAGGTAGCTGATACCTTTGATAGTTAGAGCATAATAATATTGTGAATAAAAATTCTTATCGAAAAAAATAATAGTTTATTTAACTATCAATTTACATAGCATAAATATTTTGTCAATTATTTTTGGCTGTACAAACCTTAATAGAAAATAGAGCCTTAATTAAACCCCCAAATCATTCCTTTGATAGTGAAATTCAAATTGTGTTTGGTTTACGAATATTATTTAACTTTTATCTTTGTATATTTATGTTTTATTTTGCTGCCAAAGGTAAAAAGAGTATTTTAACAATCACTGCAGAAATATATTCCAAATTACCCCAAAAATTAAGAACAGAACCAATAGACATATTTTCCATAGTGATGCAAATTGATGTGGAGCTCCATATGATTTATACAAAAAACTAAATTATATTAATTTATAGTCTTCACTTTTGAAAGAGAGCACAGTAATATTTCCATATTTATTTTTATTCTTTCTCTATGTCTAATTTGCAATACTAAGCAGTAAGGATAAATGACATTATGAGTTTAGTCAGTAAATGATGTATAATAATTCCACTTTACTCACCTGTCCTGTTCTTTACCGGTCCTGTTACTCTTAGCTACTCTGCTAGTTCCACTATCAGTTAGATTACATATTCGATTGCCATTAATACACAAGGTAAATATTATCCCTTTGCTTATAGTTAGTAGTTCCCCAATTACCTAACTTGTTTTCTTGTAGCCAGCTGGTAATACTCAGCACGTATTCAGGTGTTGCCCTATTTTCTCATTTACTGGCGCAGTTACCCCCGTTATATAACTAGTATTTAGAGTTGTCTTCACAATTCTCTATCTAGAAGAATTTACTGCGAATTACCCAAGAATAACATATAGTATATTAAAGAAGAAAAAGGTTGGTAAAGTTTGAAAAACCTTTCTGCAATTTTAGAAATAACTAAGGAATATGATATCTGATAACAATCTCTTTGTATGGGAGTGGGACCTTCTACTGTAATGAAGAAGGATAAAAGTCTGTAAGTATCCTGATTGCCAGCACTATTTATAAAGGAATAGAGCCGGAATCCTGGACAATGGTGAACTCTAGAATTACTAAAAGCATCGGATAATGGAAATTGCACTAAAAGTAATCAAACTGTTATTTAATCCCGTTAACTCCATATATCTGTGCAGATCTTCAAAGTCTTAGAAGTGGAATTTTAGCTCCCTATCACAAACAGCAAGCGAGAAAAAAAGCTAGCAAAACAACAGTATTAAAGTGGAAATATCTAATTTTTATTAAATTAGATTATTCCGTTTACATATATAATTCAAGCTTTGGTAAAGATAGACAAGTAAAGAATAATTCCAATAATCCTGCCGCAAATAAACATTATTTAAACATTAATCTCGAAAACCATACTGCACTAACTGGGATTTAATGCGCAAATAGGCTGTAGGTTTCTTATTGCTTTTCATTCTGAAGAGGTGGGGGGGGGGGCGCTTGGAAGTTGTTCATAGGAAAATAAATTTTGCGCTGAGTTTATAAGTTTCTTAGAAATTAAACGAATATTTTCTGCACTATATATTATAAATTTTTTTCTCTAAAATATTAAATAACAAGGATAATATCATGCTGACGATACAGGAGAAAAATAAAATAGAACCAGCCTGCGGCGGAGATTTATTCAAAAACGATTTAAGATACAGTGTTTCTTTATTGTTAAGTTCCATGAAACAAGCCAATCTACCTCGCATGCTTAGAACAGTTAGATTTCACCTGTCCATTACCTATGTAGAATTCACTATCCCCTGCTTTGCAAATGTGGTCATAGAAGTTCTGGACGAGGGTTTCATTCCAATAACCTTTGGCTAAGATCTCAAGTGCTTGCTTTACTTGTTTGATAAGTTTATCACGGTGCTTCAAAGAGATGAAGCTGAGAAACTATTTTGAGTACTTCAAAAACCTACATGCATTTTTCCAGTTCACACAAGAGTGGAAGAAGTGGATTGCGCTATGCTTTTTCTCGATGTGAGGGTCCAGCATGGTTTAGGTGAAATTTATTTTTATAATCAAAGTACTTAACCTGTCTTAATCTACCCTAGTTAACAAACAAACAATTTGTTGGCATCTAAAAGGAGCCATAAAAGCTTAACTTGGTGGCAGGCCCTTTAATATTTGTTTGCTATTTTAACCTTCTTTTTTTTTAAATATGTAGCAAGTTTGCTCCTCATCATTTTTGTGTCAGGACAGCTAATTATTGAGACGGATTACCTGATAAATGATGTGACTCTTCTTTTATTTCTAATTGTAATGCATTGAATAGAGAATTTTAATTTATCATTTATTTTAAATACTATATTGACCTGCTCTTTTGGTTCTATAACTTCAGTATCTTGGAGGTAGTATTTAACTTTAGGATTATCTATTTCGAAGTATAAAACGCTGTATTTAGAACCATTAAACTTCATACTAGATTCCTTCCAACATTTAATTAAAATATTTAGGCAATTTTCTAAACAGTTAGTCTTTTTACTCTATTTTCTGCTTTAGTTTAGTTTCGCCAGCAAATGAATTTACTCGGCAGTTCATTCCAGAACCTTAGTTGCTGGCGAAAATTATTTATAGTATGGTTCCCGAAACGGAATTTTGAGGACCTCCACTAGTTATCAGCAGTCAGTCGGATATGACTCGATTTAAAATTACCTTTTACTTACCATCTATCAACCAATTTTTAATCCAGGTTAGCGTTTTCTCATGTATATGCATAGCTTTTAGGTTGCAAGCAAGATATTAAACGAGTGTATATGAAACCTTTAGAAAAGTCTAAATAAAACACAAAGTAACTAAGACTTGAATCAACAGCATTCACAACATGTGTATAAAATGTGATCGGACTAGTGAGACAAGCAAGACTCCTGTTTCCTAAACTATGTTTGCTATTTAAGTAATAAAAAATTGATTTCTCTCTAAATGATTGCGTAATTTGTAATCAATAATTGACTCCTCTATTTTACATATATTTGAAGATAAAGATAATTCTCCTTTTCTCCACATCTAATATTTTTTAATATGAGACCAACCTTAGCCAGTTACTAATCCCAGGGAAGAAAATTTGCCTTCAGAAATTAATTAAACAAAAAAGCAAGTAAAGCGGATATTTTGCTCTTAACTTTCTTTATACTTAAAATCATACATATCCTCAACGCCGCTAGCCTTATCAAAACTTCATTAATTGTATTTTTATATGATCTGCCGTAACAATTTTTTCATTAATTTAAGGAATTTTACTATTTATGTTTTCTAGGTTTTTCTCATTAATATTCAAAACCACTAGCGAAATAATAATTCGACATAGTCAACTTTTCGAGATTATTTTAAACTAATCGGTTGTTTTTTACAAGCATTTGAGCTGACACTTTGGGAGTTATAGTTTTTATAAAATGCTTATGGATTATCATGTGACATTTCCGCTAATATATTTGGTACTTTCAATTAGCATGATTAATTTATCTCCTCATGTGCCTCTGGATCCTTTTAATTACTTATAAAGTGACATTTTCTGTTTTATCCGTGTTAAGAAATTGGGTAATCCATAGTTTGTCCCTTGTTTAATTTAAACCATTTTTTTCGGTATATATCCAGTCTGAAGATCCGAAATGGGATCAAAATTGACGCTGCAGCTAAGGCAGGTGTTTTATTACTGAGTTAACTATGCCAACCACAATCCTGTAATTAATCTCTAATTGCTTGAAAATTGGCTAATTTATATACAGTTACATTTTGTGTTTTCGGCTAATTAATTAATCTATATTGAATTTTAAATACTAATAAGTTGTGATCAAAATTTCCGAGTAGCTTCTGAACTTCATTTCGATCTATTTAAGTTTCCTTGTTACTTCCAACTAAACTAAGTGTCTTGTTTTCTCTTGTAGAGTGTTAGAGAAATTGATGCAGATTGTTAACATAAATGCGTTTTAGATATGGTTATCCAAATCTGAACTCCTCGTATAGCAATCAACTTCCGGAAGATTGAAATCCCCTACAATGCATATATTTGTAATTTAGGGATAAATTAATTTCATTAATTAGTGTAAGATCCTTTTCATATGAACCTCTCGGCGTCCTGTATCATAGGCACATAATAAAAAATAGCCTTATTGCTATTTTTCATCCATAAAAGCTACGTTGTTTTGTTGAATTGGAACTTTGAATTTTATTTTGCTTTTTAAATAAAACATAACATCATTTATTTGAAACCTTAAGTATTTCAAAATTCAAACTTTCGAAATATTTCCAGAACTAGATGATTTTTACTCACAATAAGGTCTATAAATTAACTACTCTAAATTTAACATGATGTTTATCCTTATAATTAAATTTATTAAATGAGGATATTATCTGACGATGTGTGAACATCAGGTTTAAAAAAAGTTCCTGCACAACCTTTGTTTAAAATTTTATTTATTCTTAGGTTAATTTAAATTATATATATAAATATATAATATATAATATATATATATATATATATATAAATATATATATATATATATATATATATATTTATATGGATTTATACTGGGTGTACGACTAGATAATGGGTAGTTGGCTAATTTGTCCTAGGCCTAAGTAAGCCTAGCACACTTCAGAGTAATTAGTCGGACACCCTAGATGATATCTAAAGATTCAAACATTAACAACCAAATGACTCTTGCTTATCAACAGCAACGACTCTTTTACTTTATGATTACAAGTCCGGCCTAAGAGCTTCCCAATCAGAGCGCCATATAGAGCAAGCCTTTGGAGAAGTCAGGATAAGGCGTCGCACAGCCTACGATGGTGACAAAGTTTATCCAAAACTTGCATCGCACGAACTGGCCGAAAGTTCTCGCGTCAGCTATTTTCCATTCCTTCGAAGAAATGGGAAAATTCTTCAAACTGACTGTATGGATTTTACAAAAACTGACAAACTTGAACAGTCAATACCACATAGACGCCTGTATGACACTACTCTCCAAGAAATGTCGTTTAGATTGGCTAAATTAAGTGGCACTGAAAATAAAAAATGGTGTCTCTCCCTAAGTATGACAGGCTAAAGAAGCTGAACCGCCAAATGTCACCTTCACAGCTTCAAGAAAGAACAACTGACATAAAAAGAAGCTTATGGTTTGTATTTGAAGGAAGTGATGTCCCAGGAAATGTTGAAAGGCAATCAATCTGTCGATGCTCAATTATAGTTAAAAACTGCAGAAAAGAGCAGATAAATTGCGCAGAAATGACCAGAATTGAATTATGTAATGTTTATTTATGATAACACCTCACCACACGTTGCATTGCAAATTATAGCTCTGAAACCCTCTGGAGCTTGGGTGGGAAGTTTTCCCTGAGTCACCTTACTTTCCATTTCTGGCATCAACAGATTACTATCCCTTCGCCACTACCAATTTCTTCAATGGCCAAACGTTCGCAAATGTGCAAATTAAAAACTCTAGTTGACAAATTCTTTGATAGCAAAGCAGTTGAATTTTACAACAAAGGCATCCATTATCTATTCTGTGGTTGGAAGCAGCTCCGCGAAAATTATGGTGATTACATTTTGCATTTAATATGTTTCTTTTACTGCATTGCTTGTTTTAAATCATTGTCAAAAAAAGTTGTGCAAGAACCTCGTGTCCAACCTACATATTATGAGGAAGGTTAAAATGAGAGAAGAAGAACAGACAATGGGAGAAAAAGGTTCATCAATGATCTCATCTATTTAGAAATAAATTATCGCTTCATACGCGAAAAATTATATAATAGTGGAAGTTAAATATAGTACAACAGAAATGAACAAACATAAAATATATTTTTCTTTTCCGTGCCTAAAAGAGAAGCGAATATATTTCCAGAGGGTTTATATAAATATATACAAAGATTTGATAAAGCATCAGGGATGAAACCTGTGCTAGCAACGACAAACACAAATTCGTATTAAAAACGACAGCAACTTAAATCTCAGCAGATGAGGTGTATGCAACGATACTATAATCATTTGTCTCATCCTTATTGACGACTTGCTCAACCATCTGAATTACAGATACAATAAGCATTTGTTTACTCATTATTATCATGAACAAGGAGAGGCAATGCTTATTCTAAAACATGACTGTTTAAATTGTTATATTTTTGTTTTTCTCTTCAAACTATTTACAGTATATATCACCCTACGCACCACCTTCTTTCATCCTAGTGCTATACAAATGTCACTCATAGCATTGACAAAATTTATCCACCTACCTACTGCGAAGTCGACCACTGAGTCATTTTAAATAAAACCTGTTCATCAAATAATTCCCTCTATCATACTTGTTTAATATTTTCCACCTTCCTGTACATCATAACTTTTATTTTATTTGCTAATTATCTCCCACCAGTATATGTGTTCCTAGTCATATATTTATTTTGTTCAGTGCGAATTAATCTCACACGTATTCTTCAAGAAATCAGTGAATTTTTCTCAGTTACTGATTGCTTTTTATGTACTGTATAAAAGTTTGACTTCTATATATTAATTCTCGTAAGAAGTTTTTAATTAATTATTTTCCTTTTAAAGTTAAAGTTCTGTCTCATCTAACGAAGCAGTTACTTTTCCCAACCCTCTTAATTCTTAATTTGTTGTTATTCTAAATTCTTTACCATGCGCTCTTTAGAAGTTCCAAGCAGTTTTAAGTATAATTATTCTTGTATATGCTCTAAACTTTACTTCTTATGCTAATTTCATTATGTTCAGCACAATCATTCATCATTACCCTAGTCTATAAAAAGTTTCTTTTCAGTCACCAGTAAGAATAGCTTGCGATAAATCTTTTATCATAAACTGAATTTCCTTTGAACTTGAAGCAAATAAAACTGTGCCATAAGCAAATCTTAGAAGCTATAAATTTTCCCTATAATTCTCTTTCCTCTGCACTCATAATCTAAAGTCGCTAAAATCTCCCCAGCACTGCTGTAAACAGTTTTGGTGAGAAGAAATTTCCCGTCTCTTCACTCGTTTATTTTACCTATAGTTTACTACTAAGCGAGAAACGCATAAATGAAAATGCTCCATGCGTAATACATAATGTAAACGACTATGTTAATGTAGGTTATGTTAATTTTTTGATATTTTAAATCCTTTAGGTGTAAAAATATTTAATATTTATGTATTCTCGGGAATAAGTGTTAAACAACTTAATATTTATATTTATATATATATATATATATATATATATATATATATATATATGCTTTTTTATATATTTGCGGTCCACTTGTAACATAAAAATATATAAAGCTTAATGCAAAAAGGAAGAGTTATATAACCCTGCAAAGTGAAATATTCGGAGCTCTCAACAGTATATTGCTTAATATCCTGTCACTGAGATTCTTTTGCCATTTTATGCGAATCTTTGTAGTCGCTGGAATTATAAACGTCAAAGATATCATCGAAAATTTAAAACGTATTTATTAGTGTTGATTCCGCAGCAAGTCATATCTTGTCTCTTTTATTTTAGTAGTAAAATTTTTATTCCATTTATGCTTTCTTTATTCGACTTTTATTACATTTTCGTTGTTTATTGAAAAATTAAATGAGTCAAATTCTTTTTTCAATCCTTTTCGAGTGAATTTTTGTCAGATGTTCTTTGTGTAACTAAAATATCTTTTTTCAAGTCCTTTCCTAATAATATATATATTGTTTAATGGGATTTAAGTCCGCAAATCTTCTAGGGTGTTTTCCTTGCTTGGTATAGCGAGGAGAGCAATGAATTAATGGCGATCAAGAGAGATACCTCCGCCAAACCTAGTTCAGTATAACATTGGCAGAAGTAAATTCTCACAGTTATGATCATATTCTCTTTTTATTAATTCTGGATAAAAAGAGAAGGGAAACACCTAATGAAGCGAGTGCTGAGGTTGAATTTCTGATCATGTGAAAGTTTTCTACAGTGCCAAAAGTCGTCTACGTCGTTTCATATAACACATAAAGTGAGTCAAGCACAATGAGAATAAAGCTTATTACAACTAATGCATCCGTTAACCTTGGAGTATATATTTGAGTAGTAATTACTATGAGTAAAGGAATCCAGAAGATAGCCTGAAGGTGGCAACCAAGTAGCAAGCTGAGCCAGAACATGAGACGAAGCCACCCATAGAGTAATTTAATTTTCTTTTCTCGTAAATAGTTGAAATCAATTGCTGTTGTACATTTGGGTTCACTTAATTGATATTCTAATACTCCGACTCCTCCGATAATTATTTTTGTTGCAAACTGAATTGAATCAAGCAAAATAACCTAAAGGTTAGCATCAAATGCCCGTTCACAGAAAAAATTCCCGAGGAAATATCCGAGCAAGATTAATATGAAACTTGCTGTTGAAAAGAATCCCATTATGGATATTCCGATTAAAAATAGAAGCATACAAAATATAAGCTCAGCTCTATACGATTGCAGATCTAATCCAATTGTTATAGAGCTTATGGAAAGATCAAGAAGTGGTGCACTAAGCATCAAGTAAATCCCTAAGCACTTTATCTTGGATCTCCATTCCTTTTGAGGCATTGTATTTGACCCTCCTAAACTTTAGCAATCTTCAAATTCGTTTTATGGAAGGATTATCCGCACCGTACCTTTGTAGTCAAATTCAAAAGATAATTTTTCTCTAACTGAATTTTAATGAAATAATTTTGTTACCAGGATTCTACTATTTTCATAGTTTTCCATTTATGGATTTAAAGATTTTTATATTAAGGTTATTATTGAGCATATAAACGGAAATTAGATTGGTCTATTTGGTGCAGATCATTAATTGCTGTGGATGAAGAGTCTCCCAGAGTTGTGCCCAATGCATTTTTGATGAGGTGACCATTTCTATTTTAACACCATATTTTCTGAATATTGCAGCTTCACTAGGTACAGATTTTAATTCAAGTATAATTCCTAAATTTTTAGCAAAAAAGACCCAGTTTTTATTGAAAATGTGGAGACAGAAATTATGGAAAATTTGATGCAACTTTGCTTTCCTTTAATCTCACGTGGGTACAAGTTCGAAATTTTAATTTCCCTTACATGTGCCGAAGTCTTGGGTTAAGTTTGTAGAATTTCCCCAATATGATTTATGCCTGGCTCGTTATTTTTCGAATTTTCTGTCAGCTTTTAATTTTCTTTCGTCATATTTTGTTCATATTTTACTTTACGTCATTTTTTGTTTTTCTAACAATTTCTTAAATTCATTATACGAGATTTAGTGTTCATATATCATTTAATTTTATCTGCAAGGTGAGGTTTTTTTGTATTTCCGGATGACGATTATTGATTATTTTGCTGCTTGATGTCACTGAGCGTATGTAGTATGTTCAACCATCATGTAGCTCGGATCACAATTTTGGCAGATGATCTATTTATGTATGTATCTTCCACACATTTTACACTTCCGCTTTCCGCAGCAATTTGCTTATAGATCTCTCCTCATTAACATTCAAGTAAAGATTGCCTTTTTAATTTCGCTTAAAATATTCTGATCAAAGAAGGAATTCGGATTCCAGGCAACAAAAATGGAGAATACAAACCACCAACTATCCCGCAATGAAGAATTCATGCCTCCACCTTCTTAATCTACAATCACATTAATTATTAAATTCTGATATATTTAAATTTAAAATAATTTAAAGATTCTTATAAAATTAAATTTGTTATGACAAGTTTAATTAAAATAATATTGTAAATAAATGCTATCACAAAATTATAAAAAGGTATTGTTAATGTGGTTTTCATACCACCTGAAATCGTCTAAGTATCAATCTAAGGCTAATAACCTACATACATTTGTTTATTTACTAAATGTTTGTGGCCTTTTGTCGATTCCAATAACTTACAAACTTTATTTCAAACGTTATTGTGTGTAGTAGAGAATGATATAAGTAAATCAAAAATCTTGTTAAATGCGCTTATAAGCCTTTCATTCATCAGTCTTTCATTTACAGGTTTTAAAACATTTAAAATAAATACTAGTAACCTATCTGACTTTCCTTATCCACAATGTCAATATATCCTCCAGAGGTTTTAGTGCTTGTGTCAACCAGAACAAAACCTATAATAGCGTGTTCGCTGTCTCAGTTGTGTGAAAAACATGACTCATCTATTTTTACAATAATTTACTGGTTACAAATTTGTATTGTATAATTTTCCATGTATAATGAACACACTGCTCTGAAAATATTATAAATATACTACTGAGGAAAATGATAGAACGATTTTTTTTTATTAAAATAATTTGTAAAAATATGATGAATAGCTAGAGGAAATTTACATGGTACGACAAGGTATGAATTTTATATATTTTATGAAGTTTTCATATGATCAACTCATATATTCCAAATATTATTTAATAAACTAGGAAAGATTTTTGTGGAGCATACTAAAAGTTTCTTAAAATCATCTGCCAACATTTTTATCAGTAGTTAAGAACCGTATAACTCCTAGTGTATTTCTACTCACAATGCAGAAGTGATAGTAAATGTCAAGGGGACTCCTGAGTTTCATCGAGGGAATGTTTGCTTAAAGTCTTTGGGGAGGACTATTTCTGTCAATTCAGGAGAGGTAAGAATGTTCAATAATGTAATTACGCGCGTCTTGAAGTTATCCAATAAAGTAAACCGATAAGCTTCTTGAAAAATTCGGTCGACCCGGCGTAACCCCTGTTTAAGTAGTCAGAGCTCATAAACGCTTCTCAATGAACGATCATTTTGAGATTGCAGCAGGTATTTAGACCAATAGTAGCAAAGAAGTATGCCCTGCTCAGTGTCCCGTCAGCTAAATTTATATGGTTTAAAACCTCGTTCCCCACCTCACAAACCAATCCTAAGGAAGAAGAACAATGGGTAGAAACTGGATTATGCCGAAGCTTATGTTTTTTATATGGATGAAGATTAGGAGAGAATACACTTAATCGAGCAAAGGAAAATTGAATTGAGTTAGATCTGATGGAAAACGCTTTGTTAGACGCACTGTAGGTGACAAACTTTACACGAAATACTTAAAAGTCTGCCAAGTATGGAAGATGCAGCTTCACGGTATATGTGATGTTTTCTTTAAACAAATTTGTCGTTTAAGGCAAATATTTTTGAACGGTAAATGCAAATGTGTGTCTAAACCTCGAACAAATATATGTTATATTAGGTTGAGGAATAAGTTCTTGAGTTTTTTTTTAATGTTGTGTTTATTTAAGTTTTTTGACGTGATTTGTGCACATATTAAGAAACAATAATAGATAGAGAGCAAAATCTCCAAATGTTAGGCTACGTCTCTTAACAGCGTAGACTATTAGGCTTTTGCTTACAATACCTCTTGAAGTTGAATAATAAGTCATTGCGGTTTATTTAAAAGATGAGTTAATTTCAATTTTGTTCTGTACCCTCAAAATGGAATGTCAAGTTGAAAGACAGGCGCATTTTAAACACTTGTTTTTATTCATTTTCAATCGAGACGGGAACAATGCAAACGCAGCCAAAGCTCGTCGTGATATTTGTGATGTGTATGAAGAAAATGCTTTATCAGAAGGACAGCTCAATGCTTGTTTTCTCGTTGCAAAAACGGTAATTTCAATCTTAATGACGAAGAACGTTCTGGTCACCCCATTAAGTTGGATAAAGATCGATTGAACGACCTTCTTCATGAAAATCGACTAGAGAATTAGCTGTACATTTGGCGTGTGATTAGAAAAATGTAGGGAATCACCATCATTTGATGGGGAAAGTTCAAAATCTCGGTGTATGGATTCCGCATGCTTTGAGCGAAAGCAACAAATTCAACGCTCCACAATGGTCGCAGGTTTGCTTGTTCGTCACAAGGCTACTCGTGGATAAAAGAACAGATTTCTTTACCGCCTCATCATTGGCGACAAAAAGTGGTGTTTTTATGTCAATATGTACATCGAAAACAATGGCTTAGCCCCAATAAATAGCCACTTCCGCGATTAAACAAGGACTTCATTCACAAAAGACGATGAAGTGTGTGTAGTGGGATTGTAAAGGCATCATTCTATATTAACTCCTGGCGAACAACGAGATTGTCAATGCAGAACTATATGTTCAACAAATATATCTACTCGCCGAAGCTATTCGTGAAAAGCGACCTCATCGACGCTATGGTTTCCTTCTGCAACATGACAATGCTTGTCCTCACATTGCCAATATGACAAAACACGCCATCCAAACGCTTAAACGGGAAATCCTGTCGTATCCTTCATATTCGCCAGACTTGGCTCCATCGGATTTCCATCTGTTCCGATCGCTCTCCAACAATTTGCGCGGCTTTTCGTTCAATACTAATGTGGAATTAAGAACCTGGTTAACCCAATTCTTCGAGTCAAAATCCAGAGATTTTTATTGTAGAGGAATCGAAAAACAAGTTGACCTTTGGGAAGAAATCGTAAATAACAACGGAGAATACATTATTGATTAAATTGCATATTGTTATTAATTAAAAACGAAGTTTTCTTAAAATTGTTAATGGTAATGGATAAACTTGATAAAACCGCCAGAACTTATTCCTCAACCCAATACTTTCCCTCCTGGCAAGAACCTCTGAACCAGCCATTAGTATTTATGAAGAAAAACTCGTCATGCAATATTGCAGAACAAGTAAAATACTATTTTAAACAAGAATATTTAAAATTAATGACGTGTGCTACTCAGAGAACCGAGCTGAAGCCATTAACCCTTTGATGAAGGGTAGCGTTTTATTAAGAAAATTATACGATAGGGTGTTTTTTATACTCTATCTACCCTTCTAAGAAGGAAAAAGAGTTAATTTGAAAATAATTTTGCGTAGTCATGACGTACCGGAAGTAGTTATTGGTGCTAACCACTGTACCTCTAGGGCAAAATAAAAGTCTGAATAAAATTCCTATTTATTGGTGATAAAAACATTGTATTATTTGATGAAACATTTTAAAAAATAGATTTGTATTGTTACCTAGTGATACTTTACAAACGGTCTATTTCCTTCTAATAAGATAGGGATAAATTTTAGTGCTGGCTAAATTACAGCGACGAATTCTTTTGCCTTAAAATGTCATATGTGATACTTAATCCAATCTTATTGCCATATTGACTCTTGCCTTATGCCTTTTGCAATGTTTAAGCGAGGGAGGTAATGTTGGGTCCCTAGAACCCATATTGTTTGCATTTTTTAAAGTAGTAACTCCCACCAACACATGGATTACTTTAATTTTGTAATCCTTTTGTATACCTTTGGATTTTCAAGATTAATTTGCCTAAAGATTATAAAAGAATTTTCCGCTGCGACATTAACAAAATGGAATATGAATGTCTGCTAGCATTTTTTGCTCTTACCATTTAAGGCATACAAACATTTAACATGTCAGCTTTGTCAACACAACCCATATGTTGATTATATTACTTTATTAAAATGCTTTCAACTATATGGCTAATGCTAAATATCTCCTAAATATCTCGTTGGCTTGACTCAGATCATACATATTTAAAATGAACATGACTGATAAATTCCACTAGGATCCATTAGCCAATCTACATCTCTTCTTTTCACCTTTAAATCATTGACTAGCTTGGAAATGTGTTTTCTGCTTTGATCTAATGTAATCAGCCACTCCAACTTTTTCAAAATTATATGAGAATTAAATATTTTCTGCTTGGATTTTTCATTTTCGCATAAAAAAGGTCTCTCTTCAAGTTCAGATAGATCCATTTGCATTTCAGAGAGGATTTCAGTTTGTAATAATCCAGCTGAAGGGACATAGATTTCTAAAAATAGAAATAAATTTATATTCCCTTAATTTTAGGGGTAGGTGTAGATAAAGATTTACAATTCAATATTTTTAGAATTAAAAGGTAGATAATTCTCACTTACAGTATTAGCATTTAGAGGATGAACAATGCAGTCTTCAACTTCTGGGAAGTTCATCATAATTTCATCCAAATATTTATTCAACCCATCTAAATTTAAAAGATCGAATCCTCGTATTGCCTTATGAATACCATAAAAAATACATTAATATTTAAACATTATAACAATTACGTATTTTTATTTCAAACATTCCATTTTTTTACCGACCTTTGATATACAATGTACCAACATAGGCTAATATAGAAAGTCATATCATGTTTTTGCTGTACAGTGGTCAGTTGGACTGACCACTTGTTTTCTTACCTTTACTTTCTATCAAAAAAATAACTACAAAGAGTATATCAATTATAGGCTTCCTAAATCATTACACAATAAATTAATATTACATTGAACAGATTTCATTAAATCTAAGAGCAAAAATAATTAAGTAGAAATTTTTCTCACCTTCTCTCACGGATATATTAAAAATATTAGCCACTATGTGCTCAAGTAACTCAGAACAAATATAGTTGCCAAATATCGCAATTATCTGTGCCTGAGTCTAAAATAATTTGAGTGGTTAGTTTTGAAGTACACTAAACTAAAACAAAGTAAATGCTATCGAAGTGGTGTTCAGTTGAGCTAACCATTATGATACAAATGGATATAGAACCACTGGAAGTTCATTGAAAACAAAGTTTCTGACCAGTCCCTTCAACTCATATAGATTTATGGACAAATATTAAACAAGATAGAACAAAATAAAACTATAATTTTCAAGAGCTGGAGGTTGTCTCTTCACGCTTAGGAAATTCTATTGATACAAGAACTGAAGACTGCTAACCATTTGGAGCGCCGTACATTCGTCAATTGGGTGCCCCTGCTAAGAGAAGCCAATAATGGTTTTCGCAAAAAACATCTATAGTAATTAATCCAATTTTCATCTTAGTGGTTTCGTTAATAAGCAGAATTGTCGGATTTGGGCTGATGAAAATCCCAGGAAGATTGTTGAAAATCCACTGGATCCACAAAAGATCACTGTTTGTGTGCATATTTTGGTAGCGGAATCATTGGGCCTTATTTAGTCGAAAATGGTGCAGGGAATTCTGTTACAGTGACAGGCGAGCGATACCGTACCATGATAAAAACTTTTTATGGCCTGAATTGAATTCTATGGATGTCGAAGATTTGTGGTTTCAACAGGACTGCGCCACATGCCACACAGCCAATGCAACAATGGCTTTATTAAATGAGAAGTTCCTAGGTCGAAACATCTCTCGAAACAGCGAGGTCAATTGGCCACCACGATCTTGTGACTTGAAGCCTTTAGATTTCTTCTTTTGGGGTCATCTCAAAAGTAAGGTCTATACCAACAAGCTAACAACAATTCAACAGCTGAAGGATGAGATAATAAGGCATATTGGTGAGATCGAGGAGCAACTATGCAGAGACGTCATCAAAAATTTTGAGCATCGAGTGGAGGTGTGCCACCGAAGCCTTGGCGGACATTTAGGCGACATTATTTTTCAAAAATACTCGTAATTGCCATAACTTAAATAACATAATCCAATATTGAAATCAATAAATTTTCACCAATGAAACACCCTTTATAACTCGAGATATGCTAAGAATAAAATATTTGTCCATGGCCGATTTACCCTTTACTTACAGCCATTGATTGGTCCCATGCTATGTTTATGATGACATACGTGTCGAAACTCGCAATCTATATGCTAGGAATCGAGTCTTGTCTCAGCCGCAACTCTCATTTAGGAATCGAACCCAGTACTTAGAATTTGAAATCAAAACAGTTTTTCAGTGAGTAGTGAGAGCTCTGTTCTCTGTTAATTAATTCCATAATTATTCTCTGTAAAATGGTAGCCCTGACAAGTTTGAACCTGGAAATATGAAATAAATGACGATATATATATATATATATATATATATATATATATATATATATATATATATATATATATATATAAATATATATATGTATATATATAGATACATATATATATATATATATATATATATATATATATATATATATATATATATATATATATATATATATATATATATATATATATATATATATATATATATATATATATATATATATATATATATATATATATATATATATATATATATATATATATATATATATATATATATATATATATATATCCAAAGCTAACCTAACTTATGTGGCAGGATCGATTCGATTTGAGTAGATTTAAATTTTTCTGCCATCATATTTCTCTTCTTTTTACGGCTTGCATTTTACTTTTTGGTTAATTTAATATTTTGTTTTTTATAAAAGTTATTTCACTAATTATTTTTTAATTATTGCTATAAGTTTGAACAGTCATCAACTATGATCGATATTTTTAGCAAGCATCTTCTAGGATTGAAATTTCGTCGAAGTGATTAATTAGGATTGGTGTTCTTGTGGATCGTCGTCCTGGTTTTATACTTAATCTCTCCATTCACACAAACTTCACTATCACTGACTTGAAACAACAAGAAACTTTTAAATTGTAGATGGCCAGTGTTCCGGCAATTTAAGTAGTAAAGCAATTATAAGGCTGGCCCAACTACTTCAAATCTGCGAGAAAGCAATTAATGCATAAAATGTCTAGTAGATCATCAAACTTCGCTGTTTATATCCCATCTTCCAGCTTACATAGAAATATCGGGCTGATTTTTCGAGTTGCCAGTAAAGTAGCAGGGTTTGTATAAACTCAAGGCTATTGCTCTTATACACCATGAACCCGGTGATCATCATTAATGGCTGAACCTAATCAGCAAAATTTACCTAGTAAGTCTAAAACCCACAACTTTCCCTCTGCAATCCTAAGACACTCCCGGTGCTCACTTGCCGGGGGCATGCTTGAGACAATGCTTCCTCAGTTGTTCGAATATTCTTGTGAGAAATCACATCATGGAGGTGGTTCGAGAAAAACAACCCTCGATAGCTTGGCAAAAGTTTCCAATCACATTTAAGCTTGAGATGTTTTCGCTGGCTAGAAACACTTGTTGCTGCCACTGCCGTTACCACCAACGTCGCCAATGCAGCCACTGATCGAAATTCTTTCCCCTCGAATGTTTGCGCAGCTCTTCCAGCGCCAAAGCGCGTCATTGCTATAAGAAAACATCAACAAATACATTAAGGCGATCAGGAATGTGGCCCAGGAGCTGCGGAGTAAACAAAGTTCAAAGTCAGAATCATGGCCTCAGCTCACGTACTCAGTACTCGACCTGGTCGCGCTTACCCACTACCAGAGATCCAAGGACTAAGTCATCAAGCTGGTGCTGGTATCGTCAGAAATTCGAACGGTCGAATATACCTTACTAACCACAGAGTGACTTAATTGCCGAAGCCATCAAACACTTCATAAAAGGGAAAAACAAACTTCCATTGTTCTCCTTCTCTCTGCCGAACATTGACTGCAAAATTCTTGAGGACTCCTCGCTGAACAGGCCCAGTGTCGTTTCCTTCAACTATTTAGACAAAACATCCTTTATCTCTTTCATTACTTGGCTATCTTCGGTGTTAAAGGTACAATTCATTAAGTTTACAAACAATTTGGGGTGCCTCAAATATATTGTTGGTATTTAAGTTTCCTGTCAGCAAATGAGGACGAAAAAATAAACTAATGCTCGCTTCAATCAATTTTGTCTGCCGAACTCGAAACTAAATAAAGTCCATGCAAACATTATAAGAATCTACACCCACACCGATGGGTTTAACTAGATATTATCTATCGTGGATAGATATACCAAGTGAGTCGAAGTTTTATGTACTTTTACGCCAAATCGATTTAAGTAAGCACTTACTCCGAAAATGGGACTAATTTTCTTTTGCCACTATTTACTGACTTTATAAGATTCTTAGCATTCACCATGTTTGTGCTTGTCAATGAAAGTTCAGTGTTAATAGTACCGTGTTATTGTTTCATGCTAAACTCAAACGCCATCAGCTTGCTTTTTCGCCATATGATCTATAAATTAGCATGGGTGTTTGATGCAAAGCGATCTAAATTTAAGGACCCTAGTATATCACAAGAAAAGCATTATATGGGTGTCCATTCGTCCACCATTTATATTTTTCATTCCCTTCTATTCATCCATTTCTATTAGTGAATTCGTGGAAGTACTAAAACTTACATAGGAAGGATTGGCGTCGACTAACTAACTAACTCACAGAGGAGAATTGCGTCCAGCGTCGTCGCGAAAGTTTCTTCAAAATCAGAAGATTCACATTTTTAACAATTTCCAAAACCTTATCCTCTGTTCGAGAGAAATCAGAGACTTAAATTCGAAAACAAATTGACTGCTGTATTCCCCGTTAAATTAAGTGAGACTTTTAGTTAAGTTTCGAGGAGGCTCTAACGTTTTAGAAAAATAACTATCTGCAATATTAAGCTAAAACAGATCCCACCAAACCCTTGAAAGGTCAGAAAGTCGATTTTGAAGCATGGTTTGGCAAAAGCGAACTTTGCTTTGCTACCAAAGGTAGTGTAAGATTTCTTTTAAATGATATTCAACCATAGAATTCTGTCCGATAAGGTAACCTTACACAAAAATTTACTTTCCTTCTATGAGCAGGTTTGCACCGTTTATGTTTTCGGGAAATGATTCAATTCTGGGAAGTTGCTTATACTTCACGTTCATCGAATCGTGCTCTGATATATATACGAGTATATATATATATATATATATATATATATATATATATATATATATATATATATATATATATATATATATATATATATATATATATCAGCTGTTGCAAAGTCATATTATTATCGTTACGAATAACACAAAAAGGAAACAATGATATATTGTGTGCATTTAAATACGGTTTTATTGTTTTAACATATTAAAATAGGTTAAAATTTTAATATCGTTTAGTGTAGCCACCTTCAGCGGCGAGCACTCTCCAGGCTAGACCAAACTTTTACTCCGATTTTGAGGAGAGGGTCTTTCTTAATGCTGGACCCCATGCTATTGACGTAGGATATAAATCGTCGACGTTGTTGTCACCGACCTTGCAAGCCTTTCCTAGGACAGGCCCTCAGACGCTGTATTCGAGGGGATTAATGTCCAGGGAATGCGGCGAATCGACCAGAACATCGATCCTAACAACTATTGAACGAGCTTGGCCGAGAGGGTTGGGGCACCGTAATGTGGAAAGAGATACTAGGCATTTTTCTTGATCTTTCTCACCAAGGGCAGTACTTTCTCAGCAAATATATCCCAGTTTTCGGGCCAAACAACACCGGCGGCTTCTTTTCGCCATTTGAAGCTACGATGCTTAGCATCATAAGCAGGTAGGTTGCTAGGTCCTGGATAAGTAGCTGACCTAAAATATGTCCTGGATGAAACTTACTACGAGGTCGTTCTGATTCTTCATGACCTGATCAACCGTGAAGTTTTTTTCATCCAAAAAATTTAGAAGTCGATATTAATGAAACTTAAATTCGTAAAGGATGCGACTACAGCACTCCCAAATTTGATTATGCATAGATAGGTTAAGCAAAGGCCTTGCTAAATACTTAAATTTCTTGCCGCTTTCTTTTATGACAGCCTTGAATACTGTGTCACAGGGATGTTGTTCTTCTTCGAGAGTGCAATCTTTTCTTGTTTTGGAGCAAATTCGAATGTTTTTCTCACAGCCAAAGGTTGACAAATTGAGCATCGTCTGACCAAGATAAATCTTTATGGTCTTCTCCATATTTGATCCTCTTCTCAATTCCTTGGATACTTGCAAAATAAGAGACACATCATTTATATAATTGATCAACAAGCAAATACACTACAAATAAAGCAAAATATCTCTTCGGCGAAAGGAAGTGCAAAAGTTTCACCAGTTTCTTACAAAATCCTGTCGTTAATTTGGTCCATTCTTGCTCAATTTTCTCTTTGGCTGAAAGCTGCTGGTCAAAAATATTTTCCGTGATCTTCCAGAGGCATACAATTGGGTTTGAGTCCAGGCTTTGAGTAGGCCACATCATTAATTCGACATTTTTTTGTTCTAAATAGTAAGTTTCTTGTTTTACATCATGGCATGGCACGTTGTCTTGCATAAATTAATACAGTTCCTTAAAGGCTTGAACCTCATTTAGAATCAACCTTATTGTCAGTTTTTCAAGTGGATTTATAGCAATTTTTAAGTTAAATAATAAAAAACATTGATTTCGTTCCTTCACAACTTTCTGATTTAAATATATTTGAGTTTTTTACGTTTTTACATGTAGGGCTATTTTCTATATATATTATGCAAAGATCTTTTTTATTCCTTAAAAAAACGAATTAGGAATAAATTACAACCATCAAACTTTTACTAGTAGTTATCTATTTTAGGCTAAATGGAATGATTGCGGCCAGAAGATTTTGCAATAAATAATAAGCCCGATGTATTCTGCTACATTTATAGCGTATATAACATTGTTACTAATACAAATACACTAAAAAATTTCATAAAACCTAGTTACCAAGCCTAATTTGGTAGGAAACCTAGTGACCAGGATAAAGCTTGAGAACCACTCAGTATCAAGGTCATGAAAGGTTTGGAGAGTGCCCACAAATTATGCCACTGTCTGCTACTTCTGCGCTACTCATTTGACTGGAATCAACAGATGGAACTAAAGCAACTTCAAGTATCCTGATCTTACATTAGCACGTCGTTCTGTAGGTGGTCAGTTGGATGAAATTCCATTACCTGTCTTTCGAGAACTTATTATTAGTAACAAAGACTCGTCCAGTGCTGAAGAAAAAGAAGAATATGTGTTTGTTTTGAAGATGATGTTCCACAACCTTTTCTTAAAAGTAACTAGATGATCTAGTTCCTGATATAAACTTGTCAAATTCCTCTGCCAAACTTTTGGCATCCAGATTGAAGGAAAAATTTCTTTCTGTCAGTGGATGTATAACCTTTTACCACATTAGGTAGTTGTGGTATAGGAAGGACCGAGTGGAAAGTGTTCGTACGTATGGGTTGGTTATTTACTTTCAAACTCTTTGATTAGGTTTTTATCTTAAGAGTGCTATATTTTATTATTATTATGATTATTAATATTACGTCAATCTTTGAGGATTCCTAGTGCCTTGCTCAGCGTTTGGAGAATTGAATAAATAATGTTTCTAAGAAAACTAGACCTTTAATTAAAAACAGGAACCAAAATTGAACTTTAACGCACAAATTACACATAAATGAATTAAACAAATGAGACTTACTAGATTACACAATAGAATTTACAGTAATGGTTGACCCACAGCTCACTTGAATAATAAACCAAATTGACCTACAACGAAACAGATCCCAGGGGTTTAAATTCCTTTCGAGTTTCCACGAGAATCAGGTTTGAGTCAGACCTTCAACTCAATTGTTATGTCACCTCAAGAATGTTGTTTCCGGGCCGACGCGTAGATCGGCGGTTACAGATGTGTTCAGGAGGTGGAAATGCTTTAAAGCCGGAGAGGACTTCGGAGCATGTGACAGATGGAGAGACGTAAGCTTTTTGGAGGAAATGATCTTACCACGGAACGGGGATAAAATGTTTCTTCTACCCTTCGAGTTACTCTTGGAAAAATTGGAACTGGCGAGCGATGAGCCAATGCGTGAATCCTTTGACTTAGAAGAGTGATTGAGGGAGTTCACTTAGGTGTATTCCTCAAGAGCGAGGACTATCTCTGGGTTTTGGAATAAACAAGGATATGGGATTTGTCTGATGAGAGTTAGTTAAACTTGCTTCTTAAATCAAGTTAACTTAAAGTTCGGTGTGATCACCAGGAACTGGATCGAGATGAGCTTCTTCTAATTCACTCTCGTTGGTTTGTCGGTATTCTCTGTCAAGATCTTTCTAACGCTATACCTATAACAGGATTCTAACTTCGGTGTGACCACCAGAATCTGGCTCCGGATGAGCTTCTTCTAAGTTCCTTCTCTTTGTGGCCTGGCCTCTTGCCGGTCTTCATCGTCGTGATGGCTAACGTAATCTACCCCGTTTTTCCAAAGATATTTGATTTTATACTTCGGCACCCCACAGGGAGTAGGGAAAGGATAGGGGGAGATGCGTGGACAGGCTGCATTAAGTCTCCTCCTCCAACGGTTTTTCTTAGTGCGTCATTCAGCTAGCCCTAAGGGACCTTCTGGCTTTAGAACGACGCTCCTCTAATTTCGCATATGCGGTGAAATTGAATATCAACCTTTAGGAAAAATCTTGCTGTTTTAACCCATGTTAGGCTCACTAGGGTGCGCCATGCGATGATTAGAGCATAAAGTGGTTTTTAGGCGGCCTTTCAGGTTCTCCTCGAGACGAAGGGAAAGAGGGGGGAGGTTAAGGGGTCGGGCTACGCCGCCCCAATGCCAGTATATTGTGGTTAGAGTCAAGAGGCTCAATAGTAAGGGTGGGGTATCGATTCCTTTACATAGATATTAATCGTATCTTAGGGTTTACTCTGAAGAGAATAGATGGATATACCGTAAAGGTATTGCGCAGCTTCTGTATAAGCTTTGAGCGCCAGAGTAGCACCTCAGAGATTGGAAACTGTTCATTTACACCAGCAGACTATCGATGACATGTGTTCTATTGCAAAACGTCACTCAGTTTGCCTCTCTACCTCTTGTTTACTTGATTACACTGAAGGAAACATATCAAGCACTGAAGTAGGTACTTTTAAAATTTCTTATGTACTGCATGATTGGTTGAATTGTGTTAACCTGAAGATAGTCAAGTTTTGTTGGAATAACTGTCAAGTTTCAGAAAATACCCGTGCTTCGCTGCATGTGTCATATTAAAGAACGTGCTCAGCATTACATTAAAATGAAGTGGCGTGTACGAGAGTAAATGGGGACTTGCTGATCCCAGACTCAAAAAAACAAGCCTCTGGTGGAAAATAAAAACATGATAATCTTCCTACCGCTCTACATCAAGCTCAATATGATCTAAACAGTTCACTAAGACTTTGGGAAAAAATAGTAGCTGCTAAACTTACTTGTTTCAGGTTTTACAAGATTCACTATGGAGAAGTTAAAAGCTGCCATCTTTGACTATCCTTAACTAAGCGATCTTCTTAGAGATAAAGACTTTTAAATCGCAATGAACGAAGTGGAACTGGAAACGTGGCAGGCCTTTTTTCTTGTCTTAAAGAAATTGCTTGCCAATAAAAAGGACAGGAGCTACACAGAACATTACTTCAATTTGCTGACTGCTTTCACAAACCTTGGATGAAACATGATCATCAAAATGTATTACTTATTCCCACATATTCATCAGATTCCTGAAAATCTGGGATCAATCATAAAGGACCGGGGGAGAAATCCTTTAAGCACGAGCTAGAACACGAGACTGTGTCTCAGCTACGCTGTAATGCAGTCATGATAGCTTATTAATGTTGGACTCTGATGAGAGGCATCCTTAACGCTGAACATTCTAGGAGTTTGAAAAAACGGAAGTTCATCCAATTTACATGTACTTAACTCTATCAATGCCGACTATTTAATTTACACTTACCGATTTTTATAACATTTAATTAATAAATTGTGTTAGAAAAAGATGTGTTTTTTTCATAAAAATCTATTTCAAAAAAGAAATATAAACAAAATTTAATCGAAAAGGTCACAAAAATGTTATTGATCTAGTTATACCTAAGATCTGATTTCATAAAAATAAAAATACCCAAAAATCTGTCTTAAATCAGGTTAAAAAGACAGATGAATTACAATTTTAGGAGGTAAATCAGTGTTATGTAATATTTATGTATCAGCAATATCATTATATGTGCATGCACAAGAAATTTCGGGTGGATATAGTTCTCTTTCTCATAAATTCGAAGAAACTAATATATTCATCATTAATTTAGGTAGATAATGGGCTGAATTTAATTCTTTTGATGTCTTTTTCTATCTTGGTATTCTTTACTATAATACATATTGGAGTAACTGAGAGTCAGCAATGGAAGAGGCAAGTAATTTTATATAATTACTTCCTTTATTATTCTTTGCTCTTTCAAGGAGCGATTAACATTCCCTTACCTTGGTTGACAGAAGGTTGTTTGCACTTGGTTAAATTCTCTGTTATTTCTAGGAGCCAACCTTTGGAATCTATGATTTTTCTCCTTTTTCACGTTTGGCAGGGACTGGTGGCACCAATAAAATCTTTGGTTTTTTTCGCTTTTTTTTTCTTTTATTCGCTATTTTTTATTTTTCCTCTCATCTCGTTTTCCATATTCCTTACTGCATATAAAAATAAATATATATTTTCCTCAAAGATTATAAAACTCCCGGAAGTATGTACCTACGCATAAATGTGAAATATAATAGGAAAAATAAAACGAAAACATTAATGCAGGGCGATGCCTTCCTAGAGCCTGGAGCGCAAAAGTTTCTCTAAAATCTATTTTAAATTCATCTCTGATAGCCTGCTTCTATTGTGAGCACCTAAGCTCACAATAGCCCTTTGAGAAAGAAACCTATATTTGACCTTTCCTGAAAAATGTAAGTTTAAGTCAACCCTTGAAAGAAATTTTCTTGGAACTAAAGAAAACTGATTTCAAATGATAACTAAATCATTTTCTCGTCAATTGAGTTCGATTACTTCATTTTTAGTAAATCTATAGCAATTTAAATCATATCAGATTTAAAGGGGAGGAGTGTCTGAAAGTCCCCCCTGTATCTCAAAAATGGCTGCAAAAGTTATTAGGATTAGGGTAGAAAAAAAAGGGCACCTATTGATCTTTAATGTCCTATATATTAATCTTACGTATTATAAAGTTGAAAAAATAAATGTGGTATCCCCTTAATTGCTCTTAAATTTAGGCACTGAAAGTTTTGTCGTACTTCACCAAAAGAGAAAATGGGTAAATTTTTGAAAATATATTTTTATTTTTAGGATTGTTAAAATTACCGACTATTTCTCTAAGTATTATTTCAAAAGAAGATAAAATATCGTCGGGGACCTATATTTTTATCTATCCTCGCACACTTTTGCACTAAGGCCAGTGAAAGCATTAATCTTCTTCCAATTCCAGAGAGTATTGCAAATGTTATGCTACACTTGTTACGAATTTTTCAACAAAGAACACACAAATAGCTTTGATGCAGTTAGACCGGTTATATATTTTCAACATATAAATATATTTTTAAAGAGTAATATTAAACAATGTGGCTGCGTTCGGTGGCAAGCACGCGCTCCAAGTAAGACCTGAGACTCTTCCCAACGTTGCGGACAAAGTTATTTTACCTGCTGGCCAACACTTGTAGGACGAAGCAATGCAGCTTGTCAGTGTAATTGTAGCGGACCTTGCAGTTATATAACTTGACATGCACCCATACGCTGTAGTCGAGTAGATTGAGATTTTGAGACTGCAATGGACAAGAGTCCTTCGATCATAAGTTCATGCTTAACCCCAACCAACCTTGCACAGTCTTGCCAGTGTGAGCCGGAGCACCATGCTGCTAAAAGAGGTATTCCTTCCTCTTAGTGATCTTTCTCAACCATAAAATGACTTTCGAGGCCAATATGTCCCTCAACTCGGCCGCCGTGAGCCTGTAACTATACGCGAACAACTATACTCTCAAAACGCCAGCACACAATGGAAAAGATGTTTTGGTGATTACGTGCTGAAAAAGTAGAACTTTAAGTTCGTGAGACGGTACATTTTCTCTCACAGACGAAAACCTCTCTAAAGCCAAAAGGCAAAAGTGTAAAAAAACTTTGGCGAAATCGGGTATGTTATAAATTTACTGTTGTATTGTAACAAAAAACCCTTTGTAGATAATATATCTAAACATTTTAGTAAAAATATTTGCCCTCATATTTTTTATTTTATATTCATATATAGGTTGTGGGCAAGTGTTTTTCAATAACTGAACAATAGTTTATTGCAGGAGAGAGATATTTGATTAAGAATATACAAACACTGAGGTTTTCTCTCCCTGTGACTTGGAAAAGTCCTTTTAATAAATTGGTGATGTTGGTCGAGGAGAAAATGTATGAGAGTTAAAAACACCTTTTACCTTATCTTTTTCCGTTTTTATGCGAATTCTAAAAGCATTTTTGATGGACATGACCTGGTTTGTTCAAGACCAATAGGGAATTCTCAACGAAAAGCTGAATGCTAAATGATTTTTCGACAGGAGCTTTTCTTATTTTTCGACTACAAATATCTATAGATAAATATATATATATATATATATATATGCGAATTTTGTTAAATACCATAGTATATTTCGCCTTTATTAATTTTCTTTTGAAACTTTCCATTTTTCATATTATCTTTTTGAGTTTATCTGGTAGTTGGTAAACAACCTCTCCTACGTTCACCTCTTTTTTAATGAAATGTGTTTATTCAAAACCAAACTTGTATTTAATTACTGAGCTTTCTATATATGCGTTCGTAATATCCATCACAAAAGAGAGAAATGTAAGTATTAGCCCGGGTTATTTTTCTTCTTACCTGTAGTAGAGGTTTCGTAGGTTATCAACATTAACATCCCTGACGTCCAATTGTTCGAGGTCAAAGAGGACTCCCCGCTTCCTTGGAACTTAGAAGTTATTTCGAGGAAGTGGCCCAACAACTGGGCGGACTATACATCCAAAATATACGGTCCCCACGGAATATCCTCAATTCAGTCACAATAGTTCCCCTTCTTGGATTGGCCGTTCCAACAGTCTTAGAGCTACCGGCTCCTTCCTCGCCAGCCTCCTTATCGGACCGTTCTAGCATCAGGGACTCAGCTGGTAATCGTGGCAAAAACCAGGAAACGGACAACGAAGATGACAACGACAATGACGGTGACAACCAGGGCAACCTCAACCGCAGGCAACAATAACGACAACAACAACAACGAGAACGATCACTCAATTGAGGATAAAATCAGTCCAGTAATCAAACCTCTGCAACATAAAATGACCAAATTCTAGTGGAAATTAAAAATTTCCAGAACTGGCGACTTGGCCAGGGTGCTTCCGGCCAACAACATCATAAAATTGGCACAAGCCGATGGAATCAAGGTTTTTCTACCCCGGACATATCATCACTTCCAAACTAGCAATCCCAAAATGACCGAAGCCGTGGAGCAACTAACGGAGACCGACATTCTCGATGAATCCCCAGACGTCATTGAGGCCTACAAGGTATTCTGCGTCTCTAACTGGATGGGTCAATGAGAATAATCTATGATATGTCAGCCATCACGCCTATTTTCCAACTCCCAACCTTTTGACTTCCGAATATCAGAAAAGTCCTTAGGAAGACTCACGACGGCAATATGGCCATCAAGCTTGACCTCAGAAATTGGTTCTACCACCAAGCTTTGCACTCTAAGGCCCGGCATTAGTTCAGCATTTCAATAGGCCACAAAACCTCGAGTTTTAAGAGGCCCCACATGGGTTTCTGCTAGGTTCCGTACCTCATGCAGTATTGCATGGAAGCGATCGCTAATAACAGGGCCCGCTAGATCAACGCTCCGGCTTTTACTTACCTGGATAACGCCTCGATCATGGGTAACCTGGATAGCGTTCTTGAAACCCTGGGAGAGTTTTTTGACTCCAGTCTCTAAATAAATTTAGATAAGTTCATACTAATTCCCAGTGAATTCATCGAATCCCTGGGTTCACGGATCGATTTTCGCTTGGCCAGGGTACTTTACTCACCCTAACGTGGACCACAAGTATTGGCCGAGGTTGGGCGGATTGTTAAACATATTAGTGCCCATATTGGAACTTTCCTTCATGTGGGTCCAGCTCTGCAACCTAAAACACCAAAACTACGCCAAGGACGGACCTCTCTATGCCCTCCGACAACTTATAGACCAGATATGGCGCCAGTGGATTCGAAGACGTTCCTCGGCCTTACTGCTTAGCTGCAACAGGTCCATTTTGGGCTTAGCGATTGCCCATGTCAACCAGACCTGGGCTCTCCCGACTCCCTTCTTACCCCTTTCACTAGGTGTCCTTGGCTCTCCTAATCACCATCGTGCTGTCCCCAAACGCTAGGGTCGTCTCGGACGACGTTAAAGCCTTAAATAACCTGGCAGACATGCCGTTCCAAACCTTCTGCGAAGGAAGACTGCCTCTTCAGCCCGCCCCCCACGGCCTGACTCATGCCTAAAATGCACTGAGGCCACAGGCCGGCATTAATTCGCTCGCCGGTCCTCGTGAACCTCAAACATAGTTTGCGATATTTTTGCTTTTCCCGGCTTCCCCACCGGGGATTAACTATTATACATCTCTCCTTGTACTTACTTTTATGCTTATATATGTACCTGTATCTTCTACATTTTAAACCTTTTTAAATTATTAGTTTTGTATACTTCGCTCCTTATAAGGTTCATTCCCTTCATTCTTTGTAGATTTATATTTATTAAATAAGGTCCACTGCTCCCATTAAAGAGGAATAATCAAACCAAAGGTCACAAAATTCTAACCTTATAGGGAGAACATTGCTTTGTATAAATAGGGTGCCTCTCTATTTTATAAGCCAATGTGAGTTTTATAATGTTAAGACACGAAACTACTAACTCCAAACAATCTTTCTTTTTCTTTACGTGGTATACACACATATATATATATATATATATATATATATATATATATATATATATATATATATATATATATATATATATATATATATACTTTGTAAGAGGGCCATGTTTTTATAAAGGAATGGTTATATTCAACAACAGAAGAGGTATTGTGTTGATTCTTGAGAACATTTAATTTCCATAAGTGACTATATCTTGAGGAGAAAATGATCGTAAAAGATCATTTTAACTCAATATTTATCATTTACGCGAGGAAACTTTAGACTAAACTGCTCATCTTCTGGGGCTGCTCTGATAAGTATGAAGAAATTCAGAAATATGAATACAAAATATATTTAGACAATATAAAAGCTTTCAGAAGAGCAACACTGAATATTTTTTTAAATATTTAAATTTTAAAAATTAATTTGAAATTAAAAAAAAAATTTGGAGTTTAAAATGAACATATTTTGACGCTATATATTATATAAAACCAACAGGAAAAGACTGCAAAATTAACACCACTCTGCTATAAATAGTACCCGATGTCACGCCTATCTAGATACCTAAAGTTGCGCTGCGTACTGTCACCGAGGAGAAATGAAAGTTAGTAAAAGAGTCACAGACCTCTTCTGGTTTTTGCTTCATGGAAAAGGTGCGTCTTAGACGTAAGTTCCTCTGTGAATATCTTTTATGTTGTAATTTTTTATTTAAATATAAGTTAATTTCTTGGACGCTTAACCGTTAACTGTCTGCCTGGCAGGAATCAGTGTACTTAGTGATGAGGCCAGGTTTTTATAAAGGAGTACTCATATTAAACCGCAGAAGAGGTATTGTTTAGCTTCTTGAGAACGTTTTAATTTGTATAAGTGACTATTTCTTGTGGAGGAAAAGATCGTAAAAGATCATTTTAACTCATTATTTATTATTTACCCGAGGCACTTTTCGACAAAACTGGTCATCTTCCGGGGCTACTCTGATAAATATGAAGAAATTCAGCTATATAAATACAAAATAAAGGTAGACACTATACAAGCTTTCAGAGGAGCAAAGCCTAATATATTTCTACTATTAAAATATACTAACTAAATTATGCCTTATTTTGAATAAAGTTACTTTGGAACTTCATCATTTGTAATTATTTTTTGTTTTAAAATATCAAAAAAATTCAATAATTAATCCTTTTTACTTTTCTGAACTTTACTATTTATACTAATTTTGTTTTCAAACATTTTTAACTTAAAATGTACTCTTATTGATAAACTTATGTCAAAAACTTTTGGCTTACTTATTTTCATATGAACTACAAACCTTAAAATTTCAAACTGTCAAGAAAATTGTCTTCTTAAATTCTAGTGTAATTGGGTTAATTAAATTTATCAAACGGTTCGTTGTGTTTTAGGATTGTAACATAATTTAAAAGTGAACTTTGGATACAAAATTTTGGGGGACGAATTTATATACATGCCTTATTTTTTTAAATGATGGAAAAATAGTTTAAGGAAGAGGTTTTATCTGTGGTAAGCAAATCAAAAATTAAAAATAAAGTTGTTGATAAAACTGTAGTGGATGGAGTAAAATAAGACATAATGATCTTTGGGTCGCAGAATTCCTGTTCATGGGTTATGTGCTGAACGAAGAATGAATTTTTCGGATGATTGTTTCTTCACAAATTTTAATTTAATTTTGAATCGCATATAAACAAAAGTTTCGAATTATCGAAGTCCATGGGATGATTTATAATTATACATTGGCTTGTAACGCTCGAGATTTACTTTTCCCGAGGAAGGCCTTCATGTGGTTCAGAGATACATTAGGACATTGAGATGCCTGTTACTCTGATATAAAACACTGTGCAATCACCACATGGTGTAATATATACTCTTGGCCTCGTTTAGGGAAGGAGAGTGGGGATTATGTAGAATAAATCTTTCAAGAGTAAAACGAGAAAAGAATACAATCGGCGAGAGTTTTGCAAAATTGTTTTATCCCTTGGAATTTTGAAGAATTGGTGCCTTACTTAATTGGAAAGAAATACGTATATTGACCAGGATTTTAAGTGGCAGGATCTACTTAAGCAGAAGAGCTAGTCGAGCAGTGTGAATATATCTCCTAAGGGATTCAACGCATCTTGATGAAGACTAAGATCACAAATCATGTATGGTCGTAGAAATAATGATTGAATAAACTTTTGTATAGTTAATGAGTCATAAAAACAGAAGAAATGAGGGTATGATTTCAGGTATGTTGGCTTACGATAGATGAATTTCAAGAATATCTTACCACAGTGGGATTAAAAAATTAGAGCATATTATCTGATTACCATTCAACCGTTAAATAAATACTTCAATATAAAGAGAGGAGTCGGCAGGAGAATGCATCGAAGTTATTTCTATCATTGCCCACGCTGATGAGAAGAAATCGTCAACATAGTGGAGCCATAGAGCTTTTAGATTAGGCAAAATGACGGACGGTTTTCTGTTCTAAATTTATCTAGATAAAGGTTTCTCTTTTTACAATGATGATGGAAACCATTCTTTTCTGAAACATGTCTCATAAGTTAATGTTATATATGTTTTATAGAATTACTACGAATAAATATTCTCCCGACTAAAATTAAAAAAAAAAAATATTGAGTACTAATGGGAAGTTACTTGCCTTATAATTCTTCTATTTTTCTTTTACTTTGATATGTTCTAATATTTAAAATCTTTAATCGAGAATATGAAGCTACTTGTTTTATATTATCTAGGGTTTTCAATTATTCATATATATGAAATATTAAAAAAAGATTATCGCATGTTGTTCTTTTTATATTTATGGTCGCAAGACAAAATGTGTTCACACCTCTCGGTGTAGCAATGTAATGGAGATCGCTAAAATTAATCTCAATCAGTCCATAAATGTGGCTGCCAATTTATAATTTGATAAACAAATAAAGAGATAAAAAACCATTGCATTTTATAAAGATTAATGAACGCTATGGGTCGATTTCTCTTGAAGTGTTTGAGTAATATGCACATTGGAGCGAAAAATAAAAATAAAAACATTAATTCTTAATAGATAAACACTTCGTAAATTTGAATACATCGGCAGTATTTGCTTTAAATATAATAAATAAAGATGTAAAATTACACTTAAAATACTAAGAAAAAATAATAGGAAGCAAACTAATATATTGATTAAAAAATACACAAAATCAGGGAATTTTCAATAAGCAAAAAACATAAATAGACACAAATTTTCTTATCATACGATGGGCGGTCAATAAGTATTGCAACATGGATATAATGAAATGAGATATGAGGAAAATTCTTTTATTATTTTTCAATATAACTAGCCACGACTTCAATGCACTTGCGCGACTTGTCCCTGAAGCTTCGAATTCACGGCAACCATAAATCTCTCGACTGCTGTTCAATTCACTCTTGGACAACGAGCTAGCAATCTTCATCGTCCACAAATCGTCGTCCATGCAGTGCAGCCTTAAGCTGGCGGAATAAAAAGTAGTCGCTAGTGGCCAGATCTGGACTGTAGGGGGGATGGTTGAACTCCTCGAATCCGCACTCGCGCAGGGCAGCTTGTGCAACTCTGGCCTTGTGGACTTTGACGACGTTGAATTCGATCATGGGGCGTGAGGTTTCTAGGGAACCAACGGGCAGAGACCTTGGTCATGGCCAAATTATCGCGGATGATTTTGATAAACCTTCCATGTGAAATTTCATGTTCTCGCTCTATTTTTTCGACCTTCACCCGTCGATTTTCAAGGATCATCCTCTCCTCACGGGCCACATTGTCCTGGTTGGTCACGTCTGACGGGCGTCCTGGACGGGGGTCATCTTAAACGGACTCACGACCATGGCAGAACTCCTTATTTCAGCGAGCAATAATTGTATAGGAAGGGGCGGTGTCGGGGTACACTGCAACCATGCGTTCATGGATCTCTTTTTCATTCTTGCCTTCCTTGGTCAAATATTTGATCACTGCGCGATGCTCAGCCTTGTCCATTGTTGAAAAATTTTGGCTGAAGATCTGCGATCAGCTACTGCTTCTTAAATAAACGAGGCAGTAGCGTTCGACTGCAGGACTTGACTTGTCATAACTTGTCTTAACACCCCCACAAACAGCTATCCCCCTTCCTCTGTTTTTCCCTACCTACTTGCAAAACCTATTGACCGCTGCTCGTACTCGTTTGTCTCTTTATTGATGTTAAAATCTCATTATCCTCTTTAGGGGAAGTTTGAACTTCAATCAATTTGCTAGAATAGGACAGTGGCTGATTCAGGATAAAAATTTGAGGGGGCTAACCTGAATTCATTCACCTAAGTAGTATGAGAAAAGGGCAATGATGATTAATAATGGTTGTCTTACACAGAAGTGATAATAAATAACACTCATACGGGAGTTAACAGTAAATCTCTCAGATCAGATTTTTTCCACACAGAATCAATTTAGAAATTGTAGTTTATTTTAGTTTTTGGACGTCAGCTAAGGTATAATAATGAATTTAATAATTTGTTTTGAGATTTACCTCCATTTTAGACATGTATCATATAAGATTCACTCGATAACAACGGTTTAAAAAATGCTTTATATATATTTTATATTATTACATAACTTTTTGAATAGCAGAATAAAATTATGGCTTAAAAAGAAATATAAATATAAACATGTCGAAAATTTGTGAGGGCTTTAGTCCCCAGCCCTCCTGCATCTGTGCTTGTGTTAGAAGTATTTTATTGCCCTCAGCTGTTTCTTTGTTCTATTTTTCGTATTTTACAAGAGTAAAGATTGATGTATCTTCACATTTTATAACCTGACTTATTTGACTTAAGGGCTCAGGTCGGAACGACCCCGTGCTCTGCCTCTGCCTACTGTCATTGGTTATTTCTGTCAGCAATGAAACAGAATTTTAGTAAGATATACTTGGTCACTTGGCAAAGATTTAACAAGCGCAGTGCTCTGCTAACTTGAGCGTGTTACCCTTTTTATAAAGAGCGGTGGAGTAGAAGAGACAACCGAGGTATAAGCCTGTTTATACTCACCCTTCCCCTCTCATCTACCTGCTGCCATAGATAAGTTCCCATCACATGGTTTGGCCCACTTGCTAAAGTGCTTACCGTTGTGTGGCGCATGGAACCAACATATGAGAGTTGGGAAGCGAATGAGAAGCATCCGACCTAACTTTGTAAAGTAAACAATATACTCCAAGGTTAGGATAAATTTTCCGTCGTTTATCCGCCACATAAAGGTAACATATAATCTGTTGCCTCAAAAATAAACAATAATGAATTTATATAAAATAATTTTCATCTCTTTCATTTTTGCATAAAACTTTATAATTAGAAAAATCACTTATTCATTTTCTATTTAGCCATGTTTTAAAGTTGTGGTTTCATAGAAAGTTGTTTTTTGTTTGATACAAGGTGTGATTTTCGGGATAAAAGTAGTTTCAACAATTATTTCCTATGAAATTTTGACTCTTTGGATAATTACGACTTCCTTTATTGTAATATGTACTCTTTGATTTAAAAACTTCAAATAATATTACGATTTTAAGGGGAAAAATTTGGTAAAGAATATTAAAACTACTGGCGCAGCCAGCGACCGACGGAAACCATTGATGACAACACCTAGCAACATCAGGACATCCTAGCCTGCATTCCCGGCACCCTAAAGTAAGGCAGATCAATTATCATTCACACACTCTCTTTTTCACTACACGACAAGTGCCTGCCTTCACAGCAATCTCCAAGAATCTATCCAGGCAAGATATAGGTCATTTGTCAGGACACCATTAAGAGGAATTAAATGAGTAATCCTTCTTAATGAATATAAATTGTGAGCGTGTTGGAATAACCAAGTGCTCCAGTGGTGAACCTCGAAACTGCCCATAAGGAGTGGCACAAGTACCAAATCTCAGGTCATCTTTATCACCTCTTTTACATCACTCACAATCATTTCCGCGTATGTGTAATCTTATCCAAAGGTGAAAGATGAATTTAAACTTTCTACAGAGAACCTGAATGATTACCTTGTTTTAGAATAGCCATTATTAATTGTTTTGGTGGGGGACACGAAAGGCATAAATTTATTTTTCCTTTCTATAAATTGCCTAGCGATTCTTAGAATAAACTTTAAAGTTCAGCAAAATGAAAAAAGAATAAATGGATTATATGCCATCCGAAATTGAAGATTATAAAATTGATATTCATTCAGCGTATGATACCCTCTCTTGCACTAATACTGATATTTCCAAAATGTGAACATTGCATGGTCTGCAGAAAGATAAATTACATCACTCCGCCTAAAATGTGCAAAGAAGTTCATTAATCTAAACTCAGTTTTACCGCATATGAAGCATTAGGAATGTTAGATATATTCACTGGATTAGAAGTATTAGCTTTTCTACGGAAATTAGCTTTTCTTAAAGACGAAATATAAGTTAATAGAAAACTGCATAGAGAAATATCGTGAGCTTAAATAAAGTGAAGGCATTTGGGGGATTATGGCTTCACCAAAGTGTTTACAAGATAACAGGGAGAGTCACTAGTTACAATCTCTCTAGAAACAGACATGAATTATCGGCAAAATCGGCGAAATATTTTAATTTTTCTTGTGCTGATTTACGTTACATTGGAGAAATCAGGTGGTTTTTTTTTTCTTGAGTTTGGGAAATCTTGAGGAAATCATGGGATTCTAATGATCCCCTTCTATAGAGATAGTACGAATAATTCTTGTAGATTATTTTCTGGGTTATGAGAACAAACACAAGGATTAAGTTTAAATAGTTTAGCCGTGATGATTTTTTTATTTAAAAGAACGTAAAAGTATGGTTCGGAATTCGTAGTCTTTTCCCCCATTGCTCAGAGATGAAGTCAATTATGATCAATTTTTTTACTTATCTAAAAGTTCTTTCAAAATTAGCTATTAATCTTAGTACCTACACTGTTATATCATTCAAAATAGGAGACATGAACACGTCTTTTCTATTTAAAAAAAACATTATGGTTAGGCCATATACTAATCGCACAGATTATGAAAAATTATGAATTATCAACTCTGCACTTTAATAACATTACAACATTTGCTATCCTTACAACATAGGATGTGGGTGCTTTGGTTTGAGATTTAGAGTCAAATGTTAACAAGAAGATTCTTTTAAATCACCTTATAGTATGAGTAATTGGAATAGCATCAATCATTGAACTGGAAAGGCACCACGATGCATGTATAGTCTTCTCCAAATCATTCAGTCAATATCTTTTTTGACGCATCAAGTTGAGGAGCAAATCTCATAGGCAAGCTGTCAAGGGGGAACCACTTCCCCCACATAATGTGTAATGCTCCAATTCAAATTACAAGCAGAAAAGGAGAGCGCGGGAAATATTAAGTTCAATGCAATCGTTGCTCTACAAAAGTATTTCATTTCTACTAAAAATGTCTTTAATAGAAATTATGATGCTTGCCAAGCCATACCATGCTTCCAACTCACAACTTTACTTGCTTCGCTAATTTTTCTCATATTTCAGTTTAAAAGGTTGGAATTTCGGAACTTGGGACGAAGAATGGATTCTACAAAGATTTGTGCAGAATCAACACCATTTTCTGACATACAAATACGGATCGGAGAAGGCACGAAAACATATGAACTTTTTGCAACTATTAAGCATATTGGTCCCCAATTAAACTCAGGCTACTGTGTAGCTTTTTCAAAGTCTAATGGTAACTGGGTTGAGTGCGGTGACTTAGGACCCACTAACTAACCTAGGGGAAAGTGAATCAAGATGAAAACGAAAAGTTTATATCATGCTGTTGAAAAGGTTGATCAACGACTTCATTACATTGTCAAAGAGACCTTTGAGGACGCACTTTGTGAAATTCCAGATATCTTGAGATCTCAAAGCAAAGCACAGATTCAAAGAAGTAAGGCTCACAAAGGCGAACTACCCTAAGTGTCGTAAACATTATGTTTATTCAAAATTTTCATTTATTCTTTGTATGTATTTGCATGTATGAAGACTGCCCCTTTTGAGTGTATGAAGAATTTGCCTTTTAGTTCCGTTTGTTAAAAAAATCATAAAGTATTTTAATTTAATTCCAACATGTTATAATGCTGCTGAAAGACCTTGCTTAAGCTTTAACAATCTTTCTTATTCTAAATTTTAATGCCTTTTCGATAAAACTAACACATGCTTTGTGAACTCATCTTTTAATCTGCGAACAAGGTTACATATTTCATTGTGCAAGTCATTCCTGTACATTCATTCATTTGATATCTAGATTCATGTGAAATGATAAGAAGTAAAGTAAGTAAATTAGGAAGTAAATAAAGCGAAGTCTGAATGAATATTTCAGGTCTCCAAGAATAAGGAGAAGAGAGAGACAGAACGAGAGACAGACAGACAGAGAGCCAGAGACAGAGAGAGCGGAAGAATGAAGAAAAAACAAAGCGTCAAAATTTAGGTCAATTATCTAAGGGAGAGAGCCACTTTATTGGTAACAGTTTCCTAAGTTAGCTTTGATGAGTAAGAAACTAGAATGACAAAGCGAAGCAAAGACAAACTCTCTATCACGGAATATTATTTGACTAGCTGAGTAGAGCGACTATCTAATATATATGGTAAATTAGACTGTGTAATGCGATTATTCTCTTTGGGTAGCAAATAAGATTTTCTATTTGCTTGGTCTAGAATAAATCAAAAAAACACTAATATTTATGTCAAACTTTGCTCTTGTATACAGGATGATGATATCGTGTAGGTTGATTTTATAACCCGAACCATTTCACTCTTCCTCAGCCCGAGGGAGAGAGGACTATGAACTCTTTAGTTTGATAGAAGCATGGGTAAAATTATAAATACAAATCAGAGTGCACTTAAAGTTGGCTAATGCTTAGCTGTTTTTGAAGGTTCTGAAGTAATAGAAACGGATTACAAAAATATACTTTACTACTATGCAGATAATATATTTACAAAATTAAAAGGGTTTTAATTAAGGTATCTAAACATAAGAAACGTACACAACTCTTCGGCTGGAAAAAAGGGACGGGCAAACTTTCGTTGTTATTCCCATACTGAAGGAGGACACATCCTATCCCATTATTACTGGCGTCATTTCGAATGCCAAACGGGTTTTCTAGGTTAGGGAGACGGAGTATAGGGAGGGGTGCCAGCTTTCCTTTGAATTGGTAAAACTGTGAGTTGAAAACAGCGTCCAATCTAGGCGTTTCGGGGCCTTCTTCTTTAAGAGATCCCAGCGGGGGGCAGATCTAGATGCAAAGTTTGATAGGATGCGACAATAGAAAGACGCTGAGCCCATGATGGATTGCAGCTGCTCTTTTTGTAAACGGGCTGGGGCAAATCCACAATGGCTCAGATTTTCTCTTGCTGGCGAGGTAACCAGTCATTTAGGATATAGAAAACAAGTAATCGATAGTGCCAAAGGCGAAGTTTTACATGCTGGGTCCACTCTTCAAATTGTGTTCTCACAGTCTCTAAAGAACGTCTTGGAGGGTGGACAAGTGTTGATCCCAATCTTAGGTGGTCACATATACATTCTCAAAATAGAAGGCGACGTTGAGTAGGCCTTCTAGATTCCTTCTCATCATCCGATTATAGATGTTGCATGCCGTTACCAGACCAAAGGGGAGTCGACGAAACTGCATTCGCCCCTTCTGAGTGAGGTAAGCAGGAAATTTCATCACTTCCTTCGTCAGGGAAATCTGATAATAGGCAAGTCCAATTCGAAAATAAATTTGGCCTTCTCAAAATGGTAGAGGATTTGGTCTATGTTGGTATTAGTTTTGCATCAAATAGGGCAACCGAATTTAGCTTCCTAAAATTGATGTACATGCGAAAAGAACCATCAGCCTTCTTACCTATGACAACCAAAGAATAATAGCTCGTCTCTGAAGGTTCGATGATCTATCACCTTAAAAGTTTATCTACCTCGTCATTGAATATTTCCAGGAGGTGTATGCGCATGGAGTATGGTTTTGAACGGATTGGTTCTTGCGTAGTTAATTAAATGTTTAGTTTAAAATGAGTGTCACAACCGAGGATCTCGGTAAAAAGTCACCAAAGCGACTCAGGAGCGCTTGAAATTGACTCTTTGAAGAGAGGATAGCTGGTCGCAAATCTTAATTTTCGCAGACGGGGAATTATTAAGGTCAAGAAAGTCATGCAACAGGTATTCCCTGTCTTACTTAATACAGGTGACTTAATTACGCGAAAAGGGTCCACGTGGTAGCCAGATTCCATTAGGGACTCTTAACAATGGCCACTATCTAGTTGATGCTTGCGCGTTGGCGCAGTTTCCCAGCCTCTTTCACAAATCAAGTAGGTATGAATAAGATGTCTGCAAGCCTTGAGCCAATTACTGATTGGAGTAGAGTTCCTTTAGGATACTCTATCCATATAAAAGTTAAAATAGAGAACATTTTAAAGTACGATAAGGAATTTCCCGGTAGGTAAAGAGAGCTACCGAAAGAAAGCTGTGCTATTCAGGGGGTTAATCGGTACACAACATTTTGAGAATGGTCTTGAGACTACCATTTAGCCTCTCACAAATTCTATTACCAGCCTGGTTGAAAGGTGTGGTTAACAAGGGCTTTATCATAGGTAATTTACTGACGTACTACATCAATTCGGAGGTATATTGGCGACCATAATTTTATAGAATTTCATTGGTTAGTCCCGCACGGAATAAGATGGAAATATGAGCTTGGGCGCAAGAGATACTGTCAATTTTCTTGAGAGGCACAGCTATAGCCTTCACTCGACGGTGGGTGCATTAGCTCTATTAAATCGATAGTTACTCGACAGGAGGGTTCAGAGATTACTGGTCCTTTCTGTAAAGGGAGAGATTTAACTCGAGCTTTTATTGCTGCCTTTTGGCCAAGGTCGTACAAACCAAAATTCGCAGAAATTCGTCGGTTGCGCTAGGCCAATAAAAATATTTTAAAATCCTTTTGGTAGTCTTCGTATGGCTGAATTAGCCAGTAAACAGAATAACGTGAAAAATTTGAAGAATTGGAAGGAGGTAGGACCGAGATAAAGATAGTGTGTTGGACTCGGTCTCGTTTTCCTTTTTGCACGCGCAATAGAGGAGGTCGTCCTTGATGAGGAAGAAAATTACGTTATTCCATCTTATGGTTTTGCGCGTTTTGTTCTGGGCATTTGTCCACCTGGGGCGAAGAGACTTGCATTACATCTGACTTTTAGCAAAGTCACTTCTCATTGAACTGTTGAATTCGGATGCACACAAGGATTACAAAGTTGTAGGGGTTGAAGTTTCTACTTCGCGCGGAAACGGGTAGTAACGAGTTGAGCCACGGAAGCGGGAGATACCCGGATAGACTGACCAATTAGAACCAGACAAAACTTAGTAAGGGCTGCAACAACTTCAGCCCAACCAATAAAATACGGGCATTTAAGATGACATTTAACAATGGAGAATTTATTGGCGCGCCACAGGTAATCATGCACTACGGCAAAGTTATTATGATCCGAAAACACAGGGGGTAATAGTTCATCTGAAATAACAATACATGTGCACCCTGTTTCCCGGATGGGTGAAGATCCGGAAACTATTCACTGGTCCACTTTCGAATTGGTGGGTCCCATATGCACTTTTATTGAACAATAAGTTTACCAGGTGGTCAGCGGTACTCGGCGGGTTCGAAGAATAGGGGGCTTCATTTCGCGACGGAGGGGGGTCAGAAGTGGCACTGATTTGGTGCTCCTGGTAGGAAGAATTGCTTCTAACTGCGCGTTCTGAGGGTAAGTGGTTCTTATGTGACCCTCACTTCCGTGAGTAAAATCAAATGATGGTTCTCTTGGAAAACGACGAATCAGTGAGTTTGAGAGCAAAGGCCTTGGCATCATAGTGGTCAGAAGAGAAGAGGGGTTTGCTTTCAGTGGGTTTAGTCACCTTGACGAACTTGTTTCCAATGTTAGGGACAAAGTTCTTTTTGCTTGCTAAGGACTTGAGAGATAAAGGTTCTGAATTCTTCTCTTCTTTTGGATAGCAGTTGTGGCTAGCCGCGTAGACGTCTGCCTCACCGATGCATTCCTTGAGAGAATGGCATTTCCAAATCTTAACAAAGAACCTGATTTCCGATAAGACCGACGCAAGAAATTGGTCCTTGATGACGAAATCGACCAGAGCGTCGTATTCATATGGCACTTTGGACCATTAATCCAAAGGTTAAAGTGACGCGGCAGGGAGTAGCCAAAGTGACGGAAAATCTGGTTTAGTTGATTGTGACAATTCCCCAAATTAGCTCAGTACAAGTCCAGGAGCAAATTATAGGTGGCGAGCAGCTTGGCTTTTAACGAAGCGTAATCAATCGTTGCCTCTGATGGAAGGGAGATGAAAATATCCCTGAGTTGGAAACTCAGCAGGGGCAATAATTGTGCTACACACTCTGTCTCGATGTCCCAATGCCTCACCTCGAAGATCTTTTCAAGGTTGGTGAGATAAGACCCGAACTCTTTTACTTCTTTGAACACTGAGAGTTTTCTGGTCTAGTCTGGAGCTTGTGGAATTTATAGAGAGCGTCTCATTTCTTGCCGTGGACATCTTCAATTCGTAGGAGCGAATCATATTGTTTCTTCACGTTTCTTTTCTCTTTCTTCGCGTTCTCTTTCTCTTTCTTCGCATTCCTTTTCTCTTCCTTTCCGTTCTCTTTCTCTACCTTCTCCTTTTTCTCTTTTCTCTTCCTCCTGGATGTGGGCTATCAGATTTTTTTCGTTGAATCCGAGATACTCACTTTGTGCCTTGAAAATTCCAAATGAAGACATATTACCGGTTTAACGCTAGGAAAGTGACAACAAGAAATACATTAACGCACGACAGTGAATGGTACGGAATATCTAGTAACGCACGAACGAACGAGCGACCAGGTTCTGCTTGACCCAACGAAATTAAGAAAAAAAAAATAGAAAAACACTCACGAAAATAACGCAATTAATTCGCACGGTGCGGATTCTATCCGTATGATCACTCTGGAAAAAACCTTTGGGGACGAGATTTTACCTAAATTCCTCACTGTGATTGATACGAGAGTTAGAGCATTTCTAGTGACATCTAAACATAGAACAATGCAATTTATAGAAGTACCTTCAACTTAGATGAAATGAGGCCTTGACGGACAACAACTCAACTCCGTGGAGGAAAAGATAAGGATAATGCACGGTCATACAAAATAATTCCACACAAAAAATAAACGGGAACGGGACAAATACAATTGTGTAAGTAGTAATTCGTCACCTTTTGACCTCGAGACTGGAATCAAGATTAGACAACAATACAAATATTTAACCAAGGTTAATCAATTAATCAAACAAGATTAACCCCAATAAACCCGACACAAGTTAAATATAATATAGACATTAATATATAGAAGGTTGACTTTATAACCCGACCCTTTTCAATCTTCCTCAGCTCGAGGGAGAGAGGCCTATGAGCGGATTAGCGCATTATGAGCGTGGATAAAATTATAAATACAAAACAACGACAGATGGGATGCTCAATTGACTTTAAGCGCAGGCGAAGCCAAATGACGGAGGCTTAAAAGTGTGAGGAGGAGGGGGGAGAAGCTCAAAGAAATGGTCCGATCGAGTAGTCGTGCTTTGTTAGAGATGGCGTAGAGGGCACAATAAAAGACTCTTGGAAAACGCCTATTACATGAGATGAACTCAGATCTTGCATAGTTCAGAATACCGAAGCGAGTATTTACGTGTCGTGTTCGGGCAACGGGTACCAACGAGTACGGGGTTGACTCTCGTGAGTTCTAGGCAAATACACGGAGCTAGACAAGTTCTGCAAGGGTTCGCGCAGAACTAACCTAGACGGGAAGATGGCAGATACCTGAGGATACTCGGGACACAAGAGGTTACTTACTGCTCTCCAAGTCCGGCATCTGGCATTTTTTAGGGATGAGACAGAATGGCACTCCCGCACGTGAAGGGGAAGGTCCCAGTGGAAGGACGTCTCGCAGGAGGAGGTTAACTTTGCCCGATTCCAACGTGACAGAATAGTCACCAAGGAGACACATCTCATGCTTCCGCGAAATAATGCCTCCAGTCCATCACGGCCTTCGCAATTTTGCGCCTCTCTCTGGCAAGTATTTATATGAAATTTCCCTATTCATTTGCACAAAATATAAACAAGACACCATGATTCAAAAATAGCATTTATTTATTCGAGAATTACATAAGTAAAACAATTTTAGTATTAGAAATCATTAGTTTTCCGTGATTTACGCTTATACTGTATATTACTTTCACGAATCAGCCCCAAATCTTGTCTCCTATCAGATTTCATTTTACAATCCTTTTTAGACGTTCTAAGTCCAGTGATCTTGATGAAAGCGTTCGCCATGAAACTCGGAGTACGCTCCCATGGTCTCCTAAAATTTATCAAGATGAGCGTCAAGAATAGAGACTTTCAGGGACATCTTGCAACCCATCTTGCTGTAGTTTCTCAGCAAGTTTTCAACAAGCTCTATATAGTTTTCGGCTGTGTGATTACCTTGAAAACCCAGATCACTCCGATAAATCTATCCTATCTGCTTTTACCGTCCTCGTGAGCTTCTCGAGGAACTCCTTGCACTCCATGATCTTTTTAATTTGTGAAGCAACGAGAACCCTGGCTTCCACCTTTGCCGCAGATAGCTTAGGTAACAAATCTTGGAGATATTTAAAGCGTCAGACTCCTTATCTAGAGCTTTGAAGAATTGTTTCATCTCGAACAATAAAGGCTCCCATTTAACGATGTTTCTCCCCAAACTAAACTCTGCCTGTTGTGACCATTTCGGCTGAAGGTAGTAGGCTACAGTGTTCCTCGTGTCCAAAGGAAAAATAACAAGGAAACTTGGTAAAGCCACCTTGGAGACCCATCTAAAAGCCCCCTATTTTGAACTCTCTGATGACTTCCCAACCGTACTTTCCAAATATAAATGCCTCTTCCAAGATCTTGACAATGCTGTAGGGGAAGAGATTGATATATTTCTTGCTATAAAGCAGCACTGCTTTGATGTTCCGGGACGAGCTGTCAATAAAGAGCCGCAACAGGTTGGGGTTACAGGCGATTCTGATTGCCTCAAAAAGAGCAGTCACATTTTAATAAATTTCAAACCTCATCCTGACGTGTATAAAAGCCTGAAGCCACTGGTGACGCTTTCTCTCCTTTTATAGTGGCACACTTTCATCTAACAGATCCAACTGCTTGATTCTCTAACTTAAAAACTGGACATTGGAATTAGTGAGACCAAGGTCTCTGACAAGGTCGTTGGCATATTTTGGGTTGGGGTAGTATGGGTTTCTTTCCTCAGTTGCACCTCTGTAATCTGGATCAATGACTTCATCCTCTTTGGAACTGCTTTTTCTTTCTAAAAACTGGAGGATTGGGTATTTGAGCTTAGAACTGTGTGGCGCTGGCGCAATAGATGACTGAAGGTCTGGATATATGATAACAGACGCCTTTTGCCTGTTTGACATCTGGATGGGTTCACAATGCAGAAGAGACAATTGTTTGAGTAGTCAGTTGGTTCCCTATAAATTCCTGGGATTGCGAAATTTATAGCTCTCTTTTCTCCTCTGCACTATCCAATTAAAATACAAAGTAAAAACATAAGTATAAATATACAAATACTTTCCCTTATTGTTATTAAAAATGTAAAAAAAAGAAAATCCAGTATCCAAATAAACAAAACACATTATATATATATATATATATACTCGTATATATATATATATATATATATATATATATATATATATATATATATATATATATATATATATATATATATATACTCGTATATATATTTCCTTTCAGAGTTACTTTGCAGAGCTCGCAGGTGAAATGAGGTGCTGAAGGTTTGTTTTGATCTCTGAGTGGGATGCCGAAATATGCTTTGTAGGCTTCACACATTTTATCATCTCCTCAGACTACTTTTTTGCTATTGTCTTAATAAATTTTTCGAATACATATGAAAATGCGCCTGTCTGTTGCTTACAACCTATTGATTCCATTTGTGAAGAATGCTTCTCTCAATGACTAGTGACGATGTCTGCGCTGTGACGGCTAGAGTTAAACTGATCTGTTGAGTAAACATTATTTGTATTTTTGCAGTCATCTACTTTGCCAGAATGTTCCACAAATTCTTTAAACCTAAAAAAAAAATTCTCGAAAGTTCTAGAAAGCTCTACAGTGTATTTTTTACCAAATTAGTGCTAAATCTATATGGAATGTACGAGAACTGCCATTGCTTTCCAGGTCTCGAAAAACAAAATATAAGGGAAATAATAGCTTTTACTACTGTATTACCGTTTCTATAATTTTTTAAATACAGTATATGACGCTTATACAATAACTGAACAAAACATAACTCTTGCATTAAAATAATGTTATTAACCATAAATAGGCTAATTTAAAAATTCAATGTCCTAGCTCAAAAACAAAGTTTGGAAATTAAAATTGGCTTTTTTAATTTAACCAGCCACAAACAATTTAGAAATAAAATTTTCAACCCAAAGATAAGACAAAAGTGAAATTTTGTTACAGTCTAATAACTTGGTATACTAACTGAACAAATTCCCTGAACAAGTCGCAAGACAGAACGTACATATATACCTTCTATAATGCAGAAGTATACATAGATCGTAAAAATGTGTAAGTTAAACGTAAACAAGGAAAAATATATTGTTGCAAATTTCTGAGGATCTCTCAAGAAAATTCAAACCTTCACTAACTTTTTCCTTAGTTATTATATTATCCAAGGCCCTGAAATCACGCAATCAAACACTTTGTGGAACTGTCAGGAAAAAGTGACACGTGTCTTTATACAGTTCTGTTAATCTAAAGAACAGACTTGATATTCGAGCCTTGAAGGGAACCATCAAGATAACATCATTAAATATTATTCTCCCAGAAAAGGGAAAACTTTCTCATTGTTCAGTTACTTGCATGATACTGTAAGTTGAATTGAAAGTGAAGAACCTAATATAATTGAATACTACAATCCAACTGAATCAATGTTAACAATCTTGATTAACTTATTGTTAATTAGACATGAAATTGTCATAGAAATGATAGTGAATTGTCTTAATTGGTAACACTGATAATATTTTAGTTTACAATGCTTTTTTACTAGGACGATACTACAATTTATCTGCTAGGCAAAAACCTACCTTCAATACAAGAACTTATCTTCCTATCTTTTGATTGGCTCAGGCTCATTCACTTTTAAATTCAATGGTAACTTTGCCAAAGACTGCATTGCATGCATGTAACACTGAGTAGCCACTTTTGTTTGATTAAGAACTGCATTTTTATGCAAGTTAGAAAATTATAAAGAACCCAAGATTTAAAATATATTAGCCTTAAGTTATTGTTATTTCAATAAAATTTTGGTTAGATATTATGTTATTAATAAGTGTATTGAAAATTGTTGGTTGTTAAGGTTTAGATTAACTTCAAGATGTAGAGAATTTCCCAAAATATCTAAATTGTGACTGTGATGACCTGAAAATGAAGTAGAAAATCATGAGCTGGTGCCTGCAGTAAATAATTTGAACCTTGTATTTTTATTTTGAGGTAGTTAAAGGGCTCAATACCTCTCGTTATGCTTCCTTAAATTGGTTATAACATAAGCTTTTATAATTTTATTCATTGTAACTTGTTTTTCAGAGATCACAGAGAGAGATAGAGGTAGATAGAGAAAGAGGAAGATATGCGCTGCCTCGCCTCTAAATAGAGAGAGAGCCAACAGACACCGGGGCGACCCTTTTTGTCTGCGCTAATAAAGGTGTGAAATTATCAGACGTCGTGAGATGCTGCGATGACATTAAATGCGACCATCACAGAGAGATGCGACAAGTGTGAGAGCCCAAAAGGTCCCATCTGAAGTCCAACAAAGCTTGCCTCGCCGATCCGTCTGACCCTAGAAGCCTCCATTTCGGACGGATGGGGGGGGGACCCTATTCGACTTATATAAATCATCCGGCGCTAAAATTGGAAGTGAGTATCCGCCGTCCTTCCTGCCCCGTTAGTATCCTCTGTCCGCCCCCGTCGGTACCCGCTCTTTGCGTCTTGTTAGACTTTTCTTAATTCTCGCTCAAGCTCCTAGTATTCTCGTTTATTTACGTGAGTCTACTTTGACCCGCTTCACCCACTCTTCGAACGCAACGTGATCAATCTCGATTCGTGTTGCTCGAAAGCAAGTTTAAAGTTTACCCCCGTCAAGATGATTATCCAGAGACTATTGTTTAAACATTGGGACAAGGCAAGGATTACTCCCTCGAACCAAATCATCGAGGTAACAGAAACGCGCAAGTCTCTTGGGCAAGTGCTCTCTCTGACCCCTCCCCATTGTTAAGCCTCATCATCGGCTTAGTTTATGCTCAAGGTCTTTCGAGCGTCCCTCGGTCAATATTGTCCATTTATTTGTACAGTGACCGCCCTCACCACGTCTCTCCTCCCTCCTTAGCTGCGGAGAACAGTGTAAATCTAGTATGTGTATAGCTGATTCTATATCTCCTTTTAACCTTATAAAATAATAGTGATTTAAATATTAGTAACTGTTTTGATGTTATCCCGCATCTACAAGATTGTCGAGTATTATCCAACCTACTTTCAGTTAATTTACACTCTGCATATATTTTAAACTTCCCACGGACTCAGAAAGCAGAAAGGGCGAACTTGGTCCTATTCTACGGCATTTATACTACACTGGTGTAAGGTGTGTAGGGTTAGCCTATGACATCTTATTAATCTGGTGTAAGGTGTGTAGGGTTAACCTATGACATCTTATTAAACTGGGGTAAGGTTTTGCGGGGTTACCCTACCACAAAGAATTGTATTGATTTAACATTTCAGAGATTTAGATATTAAATATTAATTTATATTTATATTTTCGCTAATTACTCTAGTCGAGACTAAAATACATTAAGCCTATTTTATGGTAGCCTTGATATTAACATTTGCACTGACTTAGAATAAACAATTCATTTCTTTATAACACATCTTGTTCATACTATGACAATTAATCTCTCCGTAAATCGAAGGTTATTACCTAACCAGGTTATTATCTAACAAGTCAGCTACTACATATGGGATCCCCATGAATATATTCAATTTGCTGATTTTTGAGAAAACTGAGTTTGGAATGTCAATACTGTGCAAGACTAATCGTAACTTAGAAATTTATATTTGTGGCTCAATAATCCTGCCTTTAAGCAGGCACTTTTCTAAAGGAAATAAAGAAGCTGAACCTATTTTACTTTGTCCCTCCTCTCGGGGATAAAATCAGGAAATTAGTACGGTATGTCATGTGGGCAACTTCTTCAAATAGATTACGAGGCTAGTTCAACAACAGAAAAAACAATGACTTTCTCATTCCCATATTATAGAAGGAGCAGACAGCTATGCTACATGTATTTATTTCATCATAGTCAATCTGACTGGAATTTAATATACGAGGGTGCACAAAATTATCTGGCCTTTATAGCAATCTTCATATCCACCAGTGTCGAATAACAATGAACTTCACATTCCGCAACAACCGTAAGATAGTATCATAAGTAAAAATAGTAAATGAAACTGGCGAGAAAAACCTTTCTGTTATGGATGAAAAGAGGACGGACGAAGATTTTCTCTCTTTTAAGGTTAATAAACAATATAAGTTTACTCAAACAGAATTGAATAATCTGTTACGGAATTAATCACTACATAAGTATAAAGGTGAACTTTTGGAATCTCGTATTAAAGAAAAATGTCTGACCAAGAGCAACTTTTGCATAACATAATTTCAGGAAAAAGAGTCAAATTCTTGATTCATATTTAATCGGGACAAACCATTAGTTTTTTTAATAACATCGATAGAATATTCAACGGCTTATCTCAAGAGAATAATCCTTCTCAATGGCCGTTATTCACCGTTTCATTGAAGAGAATGATAAAGTCGGTGCTGATACACAATTGCAAAAAAATCTTTTTAAGTATGTTTGAAATTAAGTGCAAATTTGTGCGATTCATAAGAAAATCAAGACACTTAGCTAGGTCACTAGAAAATAAATTGTAAATTATATGAAGACCTGAAGGTAAATTGTGTGTTGATTGTAATTCAATCAGGATTTACCAAACGCATTTCTTGCAGTTGAGTTGGCCTTCGCATTAATCATAAAACAAGAAATTCAAACATGGAAAATAAACCTCAGATTGCTTCATAAAATGCCCTGCCTTCTCCACTTCATATATAGCTAGGTATATTAAAATAATTCCAGAAAATACTTGTGAATGAATTTTAGCACGTCGTAATAAAATTTCTGAAGATCAGTGCGGTAAAGCTGCAAGAAATCGTTTTTTCGTGGTAGTTAGAAGAAAAAAAAACTAAACGATATAATATTCAGCACGCGTCAAAATAATCTAAAGCTGTGGTCTTGACGCAATATTGGTGGCTTTGAAAAAATTTCTGTGTAAAAGGATTACTCAGATTTCCTACCTGTTAAAAGATGTCTCTCAACGTTGATTTTATTTGTTCACATTTGTCGTTTTTAAAACAAACCTGGGAGAAGTGCTGATGAAGAAGGCATAACATTTCTATCGAGATATCAGTGCAGTGATGCATCGATAACAAGGTTTATGCAAAGAAGGAATGCTTGTAGATTACTGCCTATGTAATAAATAAACGAACATGAAATCAGGGATTTAGAGCCGGAGACGAAGCCGCTGAACTCAGCTGTTTTTGGAGTAGCCAGAGCCATAGCCCCTAAAATATCACTGGGTCTGGCACCGCCTAGATATTTGGAGATGAACAAACAATTCAGTTTTATAAGGAAATTACATAGACACCTCTATAAATCTATTTAAATTGCTTTTATATACTAATACAAAAATGCTGTCACTTAGCCCCCACCAGAACTTTGCTGACACTTTTATGACAATTACAATAATCACGAACAAGTATAGATAGCATTGAAAGAAATAAAGTACATTTTCAGAAACATAATTGTTAAATGCCAGGCAACAAAACATAAATTTATAAAAAAAAACTCTCTGAATGGTATTTTTAATGTGTTATCATGTCCGAAGTGAACTTTCAAATATTGGGTGAGGTATTTGTTATGTTTAGTCGCGAACAATTTGGGTAGCGATTTTTGGTACAATTTTGCTAATTTCGTAGCATTTTTTAGCTTGCCCAATGGCCAATCAGCGATGTTAATCATTCACTGATGTTGAGCGCTCATAAAGATTTAATTTTCCATGTTCTTTTTGTGCTTCCAAAGAGGGGTATAAACTAGTTTTATTAAATTTATGTTTTTGAGGAAGCCTATCTCGATGTCTTAAACACCTCGCTTATTACCTGTTTTCAAATGTTTGGATATGCGTGTGAAATATGCTTCTTTTTAGTGTTTTGTTTTGTAAGTTTGTTCGTTTGATTTATTTCTGTTTCTGTTATTTTTTTAATAGTTTTTGTTCTGTTTATTTCTGTCATTTGCTTCAATAGTATTTTATTAGAACTTTTTGTTTTACTTTTATTATACTTTATATACTCGTAAATGCATTTACTTACATTAGGCCGGTGGGTAAAGTTTTGCTGCAAAAAAGGAAGAATTCGTGGAACCATTCATTTATGATCGGGTATTTCAGAAAGTGACCACTTTCTCTTTCATGGACCACACCCGCTGCTTTTTACTATAATTTAGTAGTATTCCTAAATCGAAAGCCTACCATTAGATTCGAATTCTAAGGGTTTTGCCAGACGTCGTTTTATGCAAACCTACAAAATTTAAGGGAATGGGGGAAAGTAATTAGGAAGGAGGCCCACAAAATATAGCCAACAAAATTGTTAGACACTAATCTTAACAATTACAAACAAACAATTTATTGGCACCTACAGGGAGCCATAAGAGCTCATACATGGTAGGCCTTATTAGGAATAAGGCTAAATTAGTTGAAACACCCTCTATTAATTGTAAGCTATTTTAATTTTACTTTTTTTAAGTATTGATAAAATTTCGTCTTCATAAATTCTGTGTTTGCAGCGCTAACTACTTCTTGAACGATGCAATTGCTGAAAGCAAATTTTCCCATTGATGTTTTGAATTTCAACTTCTTTATCTTCTTGTGTCTTCGCGTCACTGATACGCCTGTCAAATAAAAAAGATTTCTCCTGTATCGGGCATATTTCACCCCTTTTCTTTCTATGTTCGAGGGAAAAGAGATTTGAGTTTTTTAAGCCTATCGTTGTAGCTAAGATGTTTATTTCCCCTTCATCATTTTCATATACGGACGTTGTACTTGTTATATTATATTTGCATCTCTAGTTAATCGTGGAGACCAGAAAACAGCAACATAATCTAATATAGGTCTGACTAATGATGTGTATGGTTTTAACATCGTCTCTGATTTACGCGTTGAGACAGATTGTCTGATAAATAATGCAATTCTTGTTGCTTCATTTCTAATTGCAATGCATTGACTGGAGAATTTTTAATTTATTATCTATTTTAACTCCTAGATCGACCTGCTCTTTTACATCTATTATCTCGATGTCATGGAGATAATATTTAAATTTAGGATTATTTCTCCGAAGTATAAAATACCGCATTTGGAATCATTAAGCCTCTTGCCAGAATTGTTGCACCATTTATTTAAAATATTCAGCCTCAGGCAGTTTTGTAAACAGCTTCAGTCTTCCTTATCCTTTATTATCTGCCCAAGTTTAGTATCGTTTGCAAATGAATTTACTTGGCAATTTATTCCAGAACCTAAGGTGGTTACGAAAATTATAAAGAGTAGGGGTCCCAAAACGGTACCTTGAGAAACTCCAATAGTTGACGGCAGCCAATCGGATGTCACCCCATTTAAAACTACCCTCTGCTTACGATCTGTTAACCAATTTTTAATCCAAGTTATCGTTTTCTCATGGATATGCATAGCTTTTAGCTTTGAAAGGAGGATATTGAACGGGAGTTTAGCAGAAAGATATAGTTTAAAAAAGAAAAAATCAAACAACAAAATCTAATCTTATTGATTAAGTTTAAGTATTCTATATACCTATATTAACAGGGTAGGCCCTATGGTTGCCAGTGCCTTGGGCAAGCAGATATTTATCTCTCATTTTATGTATAATTATAATAATTATTACAAAGAAAAAACTAAAATATAGAATAATAAAAATTAATTTAGTACCTGGGTTGTTTTTTAAATAAACAATGAACAATAATATTGTTTTTATCAACCTGAATTTTCGATAGTATGAACAATTATCCTACCTGAAACATAATTTCCTAGCCTTTAGATGGGCAAAACTTTTCATGGCACTTTCTATAATTATCTTATTTGAGATGTCAATTTATATATACAAATTGTCAACGAATTCATTCTGTCTTGAGACATGGATTACTGTAAGTATTTTGTATAAACATTTGTTTGGTAAAGCTTTTATTCCAGAGGCCACAAAAAAAGGTATTGTAGCATTATTTTTAATGCGACCCACATATTTGGCATAACATAGTGTAACCTCTTAGCGTTTATGAACCTAGCTGCACGAATTAGAAGCTTTACTTCATTAAAAAATAATTCTCTGGCTATATCAAGTTCAGTCAAGAGACCACATTCATTAATATCACTATTTTCTTTGTACCTCAACTCATTCTCCAAACCTTGACATGCTACTTTGAGTTAATTTTATATGGCAGTTTTCTATGTCATTAGAAACTTCTAATGTAATATTGAAATTTGTAACTGTTCCAATCTTTCTGATAAAGAATTAATAGCCTTGTCGTTACATAACACTTTCTTTTTCTCTCCCTCATATATATATATATATATATATATATATATATATTTACAGGCCGAAGTCACTGGAAATTGGTAACAGCGTTTTTTCGGGTTATGCTACCAATTTCCATTTCCTTGGGCCTTTAAATACATCTATATATATATATATATATATATATATATATATATATATATATATATATATATATATATATATATATATATATATATATATATATATATATATATATATATATATATATATATATATATATATATATATATATATATATATATATATATATATATATATATATATATATATATATATATATATATATATATATATATATATATATATATATATATAATATATCACCTTTCATGTGATTTTCATTTATTATTATTATTATTATTATACATATATTTATGGACCTGCTCTTTTCATCTTAAAAAATTCAGATTGCAAAAAAATATTTTATTTATTATTTTCCCTTTTTCTTTTTTGGAAGATCCTTGATAGTTCTCCTAAGCTTAAGGCGCAACCCAAGCAACTGGCAGAGTTGCCAGTATGTACCTTAAGCCGGCACTGTCTATTAAGAATAAAGGATTAGGAGAAAGGTCTAGTGCATTTGACTATATCTTACTTTTATTGCAGATGATAAATAATATGTTTGTAAATTAGTAGACCTTCAAGCAAAAAAGGAAATATTGAAAAAATATGATTTAATTTGAAACACAACATAAATCATAATCATTCTGAAGTTTCAAAGATTCTAGAGGAGAATTAAAGAACGAAATGTTGAAGTTATCATCCAGTACCTCTGATGTATCAGCAACTAAAATTTAACACTGACAAGCAGAGCTTACTCAATAATTTACCAGCCAAAAGGAAATGTAACCATACTACCAGATCAGTTAAAAAATACCAATATAATTAGTAATAAAAAATTCTTGACCTCTTTAATTCTTTTGTAAGCCATCTGTTAGGTTTAATAGGCGATTTCGCACAAAAATTCAAAATTAGTTTAAAGAGAAGTTGTATTAGATCTTTGGTAGTCAAAAATTTAAAGGAACAAAAATGTGCTCTTAAAACCAATTCAAAGGCTGTTTTTTTATTTTTTGAAATGGACGGTTGCTCACATCTACCAACACTATTTTGCAATAAATGTTAGATTTATGATGACATCAATAACCATAGATGGGCGCGATATCCGATAAATTGATAATCGATAAATCCAAAATTATAATACAATATTGATTATTGACTATATATAGGTTATTTTATAATACAATAGTAAATATATTTGAATACTGTTTCTTAGTTTTTTACCTGATGAGGCTTTCCTTGATCTCCTCATAGGTTTTGAGCATCCTCCTCACAGCTTGGACCTACATATTTCTGTCTCCAGCGCTAACGCGGCTCGCCCCTGTGTTAAACTGGAACCAAAAACTGAACTGAAATGATCAATTATCTCTAGTTTGGAACCAAAGGTATCAGCGATACCGATTAATCGATAACGCGGAAAAAATATCGGATAACTCGATATCGTGATCGCGATAACACCCACCTATGGCAATAACATAGTGTCGCGTACATTGAAAGCAAGAGATAGTCAAACCCAACATACATGTTAGTACTTTAATAATCATATAAAGGTTGTTTGTCATTCATGATTGCTTAGCACATAAACATACCTACACTCTTTTAACCAAGATACGGAAAGTTGCAGTATCTTCAAGAAAATAAAAAAATTGAAGCAATAATTAAAGGGGTAGTCGAAAGGTAGCAATTTTAGTTCAGGTTACAAGGTGGGGTAACGAATATAGAATGATAGAGTACTTAATAGAATTAAAACCTCTTCCTATAGACATGGTGAACGCAGAAATAAAAAATAGCAGAATTAATGTGGGATGCAGTTAAAAAAAAAGAAAATGTGCTTTATCAATCATATATTATTACCAAGAACCATTCTACAAAAATGATTTTTTTAGGAATGAATGTCTTTGATTTACTCTCTCTCATTTGCTCTTAGAAACTGGTACCAGGAGACTATTTTTAGGCTACAAACGTTCTACAAATGAGCGTTACAGGATAGAGATATGACGTAGCTATAATAGCCGGCGAGAAAGATCTGTAGTACAGACCAGAGAACCAACGGGACGAATCGTTCTTGTTGATAATGGTAAATTCTGAGGTGCTCTCTAGGGGAAACTGAGATGTTCGCGGGATAACAACCTCCCTGTCATACTCATTTCTCAACGAATTCAAGAAGGAGCACCCAATACGATTCGCCAGGAACCTAAGGGTATTAAGACTTTCATTGAAACAAGGAAAAATCTTTTACTGGAAAATGATGTTCTGTTGTCTGATGTTTATCTAAACCCAAAATATAAATGCTAATTAACTAATGAAGAACCAAGCGAAGCCAAAGATTGTGTATATAACATAGCATTCAGAATGATAAATTTTCAAGATTGTTCCGAATATAAAATTGCAAATACGCCGTCTTCAGCATCTAGTGCTAGTAGCAGCTCTTTAGATAATTAGTTTGCTTTCAAAAAAATAATTGATAAATAGCATGGTCTGCAAGCAAAACGACCTTGATTGCAAAGTAAACAGGATGTTCCAAATGTTTATCCTCTTAACCCTGCATTTAGTAATTTTAAGTTAAAAGTATGGGAGTCTTTTATTGAGTTTGAGAAATTTAACCCTTAGTCAAAGTTATTGGCACATGAAACAGTACTAGAGTACTTTAAATTTATAAGAGATGCTGCACAAGTGATTATTGTATTACCAACTAGTCATGTTAGTGTGGATGGTGTATTTTCAGGATTAAAAATTATAAAATCAGATACTAGATCTGTAATAAAAGAAGACTTAATTAAAGCTCTTATTTTTAAGAACAAATTGTTATTTATAATATTAAATTTCAATATTTTTAAATCTTTGCAACATGAAAAGGTCAAATATTTGAAATCAATAAATCTTAATTTGTCTTAAATTTTTTTTGGGGGGGCGAAACTTAAAGTTGTATAAATTTTAATTTCCTTTCATTTATATATTTAATATATATGATTAAAATGTGTATTTTCATCCTTTAGTGTAAATAGAAATTGACACTACTACCGTGCAAAAGAAGAACACCGAATATACAAATTTTCCAAATTTGAGTTATATATTGACTCTAATGTAGTTCGACCCGTAGATTCCAATTTTGGCATAGGTTTACGCCAATCTTTCACTTGTTTTGAGTTAGAAATTGGCCACACACCGAATATACGCGACACTACTATGGTTAACATAGAAGAAACACCGAATATGCAAAATGCAGAGGTTAAACACCGATTATACTGAATATTCGGTAAGTTTAATTTATATGTAGCACGATATCCGGGTAAAACACCGAATATGCAAGTTTCTATTAATTTATTACCATTCCTCTCATGCAGCAACCTGTTTTATCCTGAATAAATTGTGAGCTACGCGTCCGTACTGAAATGTACAAGAGAGATTTTCTGCCTATGTCAAGTTTTATCTTTTTAATTCAGTCAGGGATAATCTCATCGTTAAAGCAGAAGGGCTGGTAGCCATGGCTTGCAATTACAATATACCATCAAACGTTTTCCAATTTTTAAAAGAACAGTAAGTGAATTCTCGCTCTATAAACGGGTTTATTTAGGATTTTTTTTATTTGGATCGAGATTATGTTGTTTTTTATGCATTCTGTGTGTTTAACATGTTCACGGCACTGCGCGGCTCCCTGCATCTCTTGCTGAGTCACCGACATTTAACTTTCAATATGGTTTATCTTTAATATATCGTTGTTTATATATATTTATATTTAGGAGCAAGCCTTATATACTTGTATGCCTCTAGGTTATATGTGTGTCCATTTGTTAACACAAAATTACTGGCACCATTATGCTGTGTATACAAGGTAACAAACATAAATTAAGGTGGTGGTGAGGGAGGTAAGGAAAGATGATGATGGTGATGATTATCATTATGATAATGCAGTAATTCCTAAAATTATTGTATGTGCTTCTTAAATGCAATGCATATATATTTGGGGGGTTTTCTTCTTTCAGAAGTGTTTTTAGGACAGAAGAGCAAGATATTTCATGCATTCAAAAGAATAATATAGCAGCTGCTATCGAAGTTCAATCTCCTAAAGTTTTCGATGCTCATGAAGCAGTGTATGACAATGAAATGGCTACCCATCACACCTCTATTGCTTCTGAGGAGGAAACAGGAGTAAATCAATGACACAACAAGAAAAAGATAATTCACAATAAAGAAAAGCACCCAATATTCAATGGATGTGATATAGATAAATGCTCTTAAAAATGTCATGCCAAGTTTTCAGATGAAATGCAAAACCACATTCACTCGGAATTTTGGAAAAACTGCTACGATATCAGGCAAGCCTGGTTGTCAAGCAAAGTAACAAGGGAAGAGGTAGAAAGAAGGCATATTCAAGAAGATTTATCAAGAAATAAGTCATCGTATGTGTATACACTGAGTGATGCCCAAGGACAAGAAATCAAAATCTGTCACAAATCTTTTCTCAACACTTTAGGGTACAGTCAAGATCAGGTTATAAAATCATTATTTTATTCCATTGATTGCAGCTTCTTTATCCACACCTAATTTTTCAGGAAATATCGCAGTGATAATAGAAGAAAACGTGAACCTACTAATCGAGTTAATAGAAAAGTAATAATGAATCACATCGATTCTTTCAATCCAGTTATTTCTCATTTCAGAAGAGACCATGCTCCATATGTAAGATACCTTCCAACAGATCTCTCCATTGCTTCAATGTACAAACTATTTCAAGAAAAACATGCATCTGTCCATTGTTCATATGAATCCTATCGGAGTATACTAAAGGAAATGAACATAAGCTTTAAAGGAACCTTGTGTTAACAAATGTTCAACATGATTATTTTATGAATTGAATATGAATGAAGAAAATGCTGAAAAGGCTCAATTGCACAATGAAATTCAAAAAGAATCAAGAAAAGAATACAATAGAGATAGTGAGATATACTAAAAAATGGAAGGACTCCTAATATTTGCAGTCGATATGCAAAAGGTTTTGCTCCTGCCAAGGATGCTTGATGCTAAAGAAAGTTTTTTTCTGCTCGAGAATGGTTGTGTTTAATGAAACATCTGCTTCTTTAAAGAAAAATCAACATCACTATTGTGTAGTTTGGAATGAAAGTGTTCGAGGTAGGAGGAATGCTCTTGATGTTGCATCATCCTATATCAAAGTAATTAAGCAAAATAGGGATACAAATAAGTTTATATTTTAGACAGATAATTGCGTTGCTTAGAATAAAAACTGGACATTATATTCAGCATTCGCTTTCCTTGTCAATGAAGTTCTTGAACCCTCAAAAATTACGTCAAAATATCTTGTCACCGGTCACACATTCTTTGCTGCAGATGGCGTTCATGGAAAAATTGAACTGATAATCCGGAAAACAAGAGTCTGTATGATATGAGACAACTCTGCGATAAACTGGAACTTCCAACGAAGAGAATAACGGTCCTAGAAATGCATCTCGATTTCTTCGACCTTCACCCGTCGATTTTCGAGGATCATCCTCTCCACACGGGCCACATTGTCCTCTTTGGTCACGTCTGACGGACGTCATCTTCAAGGGACTCACGATCATTGCGTAACTCCCTATAACAGTGAGCAATGGTTGCATAGGAAGGGGCAGTGTCGGCGTACACTGCAACCATGCATTCATGGATCTCTTTTGCATTCTTGCCTTCCTTGGTCTAAATTTGATCACCGCGCGGTGCTCAACCTTCTCCATTGTTGAAATATTTCTGACTGACGATCTGCGATAAGCTACTGATTCTTAAATAGATGAGGCAGGAGTGTGCGGCTGCAGTTCCTGATTTGTCATAACTTTACCTAACACCCCCACAAACAGCCATCCCCCTTCCTCTGTATTGCCCCACCGATTCGCAAAACTTATTGACCGCCCCTCGTACATTGTTATTAATCACTTCGCTTTACCTCTCACTTTGTAATTTATTTTTGCATTTGACTATTCATTTGCTGAATTTTATCTTATAAATGAGAGTAATATGAATGTTTTTCTTGAAAACAAGATGTTTCTCAATCTCAATGTATTTCCAGCTGACACGAATTTCGTCAAGCTAAAAAGTTCCTAACAGGCATAGGAATAAAAAGGTTTTATTTTATACAACCAAAATTCAGTCTGACCCGAAAAGTGTCGCGTGATACAAATATACCAAAATATTAAAATATCAACGCTTCCTTTTTTGCAACTCAAGCTTTTAATAGATTGCTTATTATCATCAACTTTCTCTTTGATCTTTAGTTGCAACTTCGAGCGATTAAATTTTAATCCAAATGTTTGTTAATAACAATGGTATCGAAGTCTAAAATGATCATTTGATAAAATCTAAATATTACTTCTCTTACTCTCGCTTAGAGAATACCTTCATGAATGCTACAAATATATTCGTCTAAATACTTAAAATGGTCCATGGCCTGGAGGTCTTCCTGTATGCGGGCATAACCAAACGAATTTCGATGATACTCATCGATTCAATTTCATGCCAATTGATCGATTAAATTCGTTTGAAAGTTCCGAGTAAGGCAAAATTCGTCTAAATGGCCATGCATTGAGCTAATAAATCATTTTTAAAGGTTTTAGAAGGAAATTCCCCCTCCAATTGTAATTTAAATGAAAGGATATATAAGTGTTTGATTTCTTTACATTTATTGTAATCAATGCATTAATGAACACGTAACAATTGGAGAATTTAAAATACACTAATGGATATTCGTATAGGATTATGTAAATCCGAGGAAATAAGAATAGTATATTTCTTGGAATAGTATATTCCAAGGTTTCGAAATCTTCAATTTCGAAACCTTTCGAAAAATTTATACATGATTCGAAAATTAAATTTAGCACATTCAAATTATCATTTTATTAATATCTAATATACCTAAACTGTAAAAATTCATGGATCAATAATCCATAACTTAGTACTAATATTTTATATTGAATTTAACTTATTCATCTCAACCTATCTTACCTATTTATCGGTGGATACTTTTGGGGGTCCTCATTTGAAGAACTAATATCATTCCTTCCTTAAGAATGAGCGAGACTTTACATCTTTAAGTGCAGCCATAGTATGATTTAGTGTTCTCATATGTACGGTTAAAAAAGTGAAAGAATTAGAAAGGAGAGTTGACAATTGCAAGAAATAAGAGAATATTAGTTAATCTAGACCGGAGTTTTCCAACCTTTTTTAGCTCACGGCACATACAGCTAAGAAGTAATATAGTCGAGTCACACTATTCCTTATGTAAGAATATGTTTAATCATATAATAATAAATGCTAATAAATATTCATAAGACCTGGAATCAAGAAGATATGAATATTTATTTTAAAAAATGCCACTCAAACAAGGTAAACCCTAAGTCCATAAACATGGGAACAAAAAATATTTTAAAGAAATTAACAATAAGCAGGCACTACACGTAAGGAATAAAAAATAATAGTGAAAATTACCTAGCAGATCAAATACACTTAATTTAAAAAAGTAAAAATAAATATAAAATGCAGTGAAGAAAAATTTCATACTGAATTCCTTCAAAATATACAGTAAAGATTTTAAGACATAAACAGAAAATAAAAATTAAGAAAAGATAAACATTCAGTTTACAAGAAAAAATAATGCACTTAATTTCCTAATACAAATACCATTAAACAAACCTATCAACTTAATTGAAAAAGAGATTAAACTTCTTAAATTTTTCTTTTATTAAGCAATTAGATTTCGATTGTAAATATCAGCCTTAATAACATACCTTCCCTAAATCTCCCGTAGAACACTTGCCGTCGCCTTAAGAATTAATCTTCTTAAATTTCTCATACATAATAAGAAATTATAAATCAAATCTAAATATCAAACTTATAAAACATAATATGCCAAAAGACTTGCCTAAAAAAAACAAACTGAATTGACATATTCAAAGATAGAACACGAATTAATTGATAATTGTAAAAATCTGGTAACTATAACTGTGGTAGGACACTTTATTGTTTCGCAAGTACAAAATATTTATCATACATTTGTACGGTACCGAAATTTGTTCATTGTTCTGTTTTGTTTTAGGGAGAATCAACTTTACTCAAATCTCTCGCGTCACACCTGCAGATGCTTCGCGGCACACTATTTTGCAATCTCTGATCTAGACAAATCGTAACTTCCCTTATAATGAGTATTTTTTAAAGATATATTTTATTTAAGTTAGAGCTCTAATGCAATCATTTATCTTGTGTTAACGATAATCGTCAGAATGCTTAACATAATATATAACAAATTATTGATTAGAATAAAGCAAAGTTACAGTTTGTTTCTATTTCTGCAGGATGAAAAAACTTCTTTAATAAATCAACTTGCACTATCTGCACATTGATTATTTCTTGGTAAATGAGTAACAAGTGTTCCTCCTTCCAGTAATTTTCCAATGAATTGAATACTTTTAGGTAAAGCTGCAATATTTATAAGTCATATGAAATAAATTTGCCTACCTTCTCTAGTCGTTCTTGTTGTAAGGATAGGAATGATTTCAATCATACCTAAATTCGCTCTTGAATGCCAGGTGGCATTGCTGTAGTTTGAAATTTTTTGAAACTTATGAAAGAAGAATGCTCTTTTATTCAACGTGACTAACACTTGCGTTTGATGGTGCAAACAATTCTTATCATCTATCCATCTTGATTTTTACGACCTCTTTCTTCTTTTTCTTGAACCAAATGTCTGCCTTTAGTCGCTAAAAGAGGTATTCAATGTTGTCAGAAAAGGTGAGAAGACCGAGTTTGTCTTTACCAAATTGATCTAATTGTCTATATGGAGATAATACTAATTGATAAATTTAGGTATGTGGAAAGCCTTTTCTTAAACCGTTGATTCCATTTGCCAAAAAGTTCCACCTTTAGTGTCTTCAATAAGATGTATTCATCTATAACTTTTGCAATTTATATAAATATACTGCATCTCAATTCACTTTGGTTCTTTATTTAATAAGTACTCACTTTGCTTATTGCGGTTAGCATCGAAATATAAAAATCATTCTTCTATTCGTAAGTTTTTAATAATATTTTCATTCAATTTAACAGCCGCTTGCTGTGCTACTTGTAAATTTTTATTTGATTTAATGTTGCAATATCAATGCTATCAGGTAACAACTCTTTGAAGAAATTAGTGCCTATAATTGTTAATACTCTTGAAGATTTCACCAAAATGGTTTCAGTTCTAATTTTGTTGGGTTTTTTGGTTAGTAAGCTAATATTTTTAATATTTTAATCGCTCTCTTAAGACTCCGTCCCAAAGTCACCTAATTGTAAGCTGTTGATGCTCAAGTAGATTCGGCAGGCAGTTTTGTCTTTTTAAACGTTGAATCGAATCTTTAATTACAACTTGTCCAAAGGAATACTCCATTTCTTTCCAGTTCAAAGAAATACATTCGTTTGTTTACTTTAGTATTATAAAAATAGGTACTAAAACATCATATTTTGACCTGAAACATTCATCATGAGCTTCAAACACCTTTACAAGACATGTTCGTATTACTTGAACTGACAGATGCGAAAAATTCAATTTATTTTTTCAATGATTTTGTAACTGCTTTGGAAATTTCCACCATTCGCTCCATTCTTTATTGGGTCTCTGCTCCAAGAAAATTGAACCTTACAATGATTTTCATTCTTAATTCACACACCATCTTCAATGTGACGTCGAGAATCATACCAGATTATTTTGTCCAACGCGATCTTAGGAGAGGCTAACATTCAAAATCCCCTTGAAATCAGTAGCATTAGTAATATAGAAAGGATAAATATAATTTGAAGATACACAAGAAAGACATAAAAAAGAAAAACATCAAACTCTCAGAAGAATCCCTAATTCTACTGAATTATCAGAATTAACCAACCTAATTAAGTTAACAAAGACCCGAGAGAAACTATAATAAATCTATTGTTCAAGACGCGATCAAAGAAGAAAATGTGCATAAAATACATAAAAAGAGACTTTAAAAAGAAAATTGAGTACTAGTTATAAAAGAGGAATATGGTACAATTATCCTGAATCCAAAAAATAGTTAAAAGAAGTAAGGACTATTATATAAAGTTTCACTCAATCAATAACATCATCAAAAACCGCAAGCAACCAAGACCACACAATGATTACCAGGCCATTCTCAATTCAGAAATAGAAATTGCAATTAATCAAATGCATAGCCACAAAGCAGCAGTGTAAGACTACGTCACTTCAGACTTTCCGAAAGATTTTTTTAATCAACAAGCAGGGTAAACCTCCATAATAAGAAGATGGTTATTTCCCAATATTGTTTGTATATATCAGAAGAAAATATTTTATCGAAACATGAGAGAAATTTATAGTATAAATTTTATAAATGAATCATTCAGAGAGAATCACAATTTGCAGGTCTTCTGTGGCTGTTTATGTATCCAGTGCATATACATCCCTACTTAAGATTACAAATTGCAAAAATCTAAACTTTTAAGATAATAGTCAATCCATTTTAAAATATACCTTGGCCTAAATTTTTAAATCAAACGAGCATGTATTTGAAATATCCCTAAATTAAAAAAAGGGAAATTATAAAAAATATATACAAAATAAATAAATTTCTTATATTTACGAGGAAATAGAAAATATTTTAAACAACCAGGATTCATAGATTAACAAAACTCTTCAAATGTACAGAATATAAATAAACATCCCTCACTTTAAATGATTATTCTTCTGCCTACTGCACAATGCCCCTTCTGCTTGTACATATATTAAATATGAAACAAATATTAACAAGATTGAGAAGTAGTTTTGTCTTTAAATAAAGAATGACCAAACAAAGGTCAGTGAAGTATAATTAACCAATTAACTAATAATTTAATTGCTATCATTATCAATAAGTGCAGCACACCGGAAAAGGAAAGCATTAGCCAGGCAACCTGGGACAAATTTTTAACATCTTCACCTATTATCCTACACACACTAACACCAACACCACACACCATACCTTAATTTCTATCTATCCTATTTCACTCTCTCTACACATTCTAACTTCATTCATCTTATTCTTATTCTTATTCCTTCATTCTGTCAGATCCTCACTCAACTCATTACATCGCCTAAGGAGCCAAGAAAAAATCAAAACGTTTCGAAGATGATCGAATAAGATCGAAAGCTAAGGAATTAAGTTTGGTTTTTACCAAACACATATAGAATAAGTGATCCACCATCTACAAAATGGAATAAAAAAGATAGTTTGAAGAAGAGAAAGTTGCCAACGGATATTAATTAAGGCGAAATACACCTTGTTATTCAACACAATTTGCCTCTATATATATATATATATATTAATGAGTGTCTTTAAAATCAAATAGAGACGGAAGATAAGAGAAACCATAAGTGGTACAAGGTTCTTTATTACTGACGTTTCACTCCTCTGGAGCTTCCTCTTATCAACCCTCTCCATATATATATATATAAATATATATATATATATATATATATATATATATATATATATATATATATATATATATATATATATATATATATATATATATATATACATATATATACATATATAAATATATATATATATTTATATATATATATATATATATATATATATATATATATATATATATATATATATATATATATATATCTTCCTTTTACAAACCTAGCCCATTCCAATGCAATACTCTCAATATTGGTAGACTAAAACTCCAAATAGGTCTTGCCTTCCTAGAGAATATATTAATAACTATAAATCTCAACAAATCTCGCACTTTCAAAATAGCCAAACAGACTGGTATATTCGAAAAACAACAGAGTTGTCAGAGAAATACTTAAATATCAGCCATGTCGTATTTCAAACTTGAGATTACAAATTTATTTCTGAATTTAATTAAAAACAAGTTAGCACTAGAAGGCCCAGAGGGGTTATTTTGACCCTTTAACACATTCAAAACGACTTCACATGGTAAATTTTTGACCTTGCAACCTCCGTCACTCTTTGACTTTTATTTATTTTAAAAGCCCATTTAATTAGTTTTTTTAAATAATAATACAACTTTTTATATGCGAAGCCCATGAGGTCATTTTGACCCTTCTTGGAATATCTAAATATACAGTATTTATGTTTCGTTATATATCATAGATTCATTCGTTAAAATTTATCTTCTCTTTTATCTTGTACAGCCATGTTTCAACGTTAAAGAAGATGAACTACAAAGGGGGGATATAGACATATTTGTTGTCAGGCTCAGTTTTGTTTCGGAATCCATACAAAGTAGAGTTCGTGGATTTTGTGTCTGCTTAGTTGCAGTGTATTTAGTAAAAATATAACTATCGTTCATCATAATGTTAAGACGTTCTATACTTTGGGACAGTGAGCTTTTGTCTAAACTAAAAGGGGTTGATGATAATGGATCATATGGTGGAGAATTGTGTCATGATGACGCAAGTGATGAAGATTTCATTCTTGAATCTTCAAGCATATCCGATAGTTAACACCAATCTTCAATTGATTCATGTTACCCAAGCAACATTGGAGGTAAATACATGTTGATATGCATATATATTACGTATATATATATATATATATATATATATATATATATATATATATATATAATATATATATATATATATATATATATATATATATATGTATATATATATATATATATATATATATATATATATATATATATATATATATATATATATATATATAAAATAAATATATATATATATATATATATATATATATATATATATATATATATACATATAGTAAGCCTCCACTATTTTACCACTTCTGTTTGGATTCAAAGATACCACTCTTATGATATAAAATTTGTTGTAGGAAATAATATTAAAACATTTGCATCTCTATATTTTACATATACACTCGACATATACTTTCATAAAGCAGTGCGAATGTCGGAAAACAGAAAGTAAAAATTCAAGGTGATGCAATGGATTATTTTCTCACTTAGAATCAGAAAACAATCAACAAATACCTCGTGACGGACCGTGTGGATATTTGCTAGCTCTGATAATGTTACACAAGGTAAGCTTCCTAACCATAATGTACTGAAAGAAATAACAGGCTCAATACCACATGCCAAGAGAAACATCGATGGTGAATGTGTTTGTTGCATGAGCTCTTTATTGATGATTATATGCTCCTTCACATAAAGAAATGTACCAAAGCGGAAGCTGAACGAGTACTTCAGGACAAAACATGGTCCCTCTTACTTTCTGAACTCATGCCTTTATTGCAATTTTATATGCACGCGGAGTTAGCAGATCACGAAATATTAATCTTCATTCTCTATGGTCTGAGCCCTGGGGCCTCCCATTTTGCCGACAAACCATGTCTCGTAATTCATTTTGTGAAATTATGAGATTTCTTATATTTGATTATATGTCAACAAGATCGCAACGCTTGCAGATGGATAAATTGCTTTTTTCCTGAAACATGGAATAAATTCACATAAAATTGCTTCATGTGTTATAAGCCATCATCTAATATAACGACCGAAGAGCAACTTTTCCCAAGCAAAGCTAGCTGCCCATTTACACAATTCATGTCATCAAAGCCAGAGAAATATGGGCAAAATTTGGGCTTGCTGTTAACAGTGTAACATTTACACAGTTCATATCATCAAAGCCAGAGAAATATGGGCAGAATTTGGGCTTGCTGTTAACAGTGAATCGGAATACATGCTAAATGGCTTCCCTTATTTAGGCAAAGATGAATTTCGTTCAGAAAACATACGCGTTTCAGAGCACGTCGTATTAAACTTATTGAGCCATATCTAAATAGTAGAAGAAATGTAACAACTGATAATTTCTTTACATCCTTGAATTTAGCAAGGACGCTTCAGAAAAAAGGAACTAGCCTTATTGCAACAATGACAAGGCGAAAAGAGAAATTCCAAATTAAGTGAAGAACACCCGCCAGCTCCTAAATGACACATCAGTTCTTAAAAGAGGGGATATATCTCTTACAGTATATCAGAGAAAGAAAAACAAAAATGTTCTGCTAATGAGCAGTATTCATATGAGTGCGAGAATTGAGAGCAATGAGAAGAAAACACCTGAAATAGAGTCTTATTAAAATATGACTAAATTTTGCGTAGACATTCTAGATCAAATGGCGCGAAAATACTCAGTCAAAGAATGCATCGTCAAGGCGGTATCCAATCCACACTTTTTACAACGTTCTTGATATGGTATTTATCAATGCTGTAATCACATATCGAGCTGTTACTAGCCAAAGGATTTCACGGAGTAAGTATATGCAAAAGCTGACGGAAGAACTTAGGGAGGATTATTTAAAAAATAACCGATCTACAAAGCAGTTGTCAAATTATAACGACGATTCTGATTCAGAGGAAGTAGAAACAACCGGTTATTGTCACCGCAAGTATCAAGTTCGTCAACAATGTAAAGAGAATAAGACTAAATTAAGGTGCACAAAATGCAAAAAGATGGTGTGCGGGAGGTGTACAGCAAAGTTAAAGTATGTGTGTACTCTTTGCCAATAAATATAATGATAAAACATGGTTTGCATGTTTAGATACGAAAACTTATTTCATAGCAATTTTACGAAAAAAATGATCTAATTCATTTGTTATTTTGAAAAAAATATTTTCGGTGATGAAAATATATTTATTTTCTTTTGTTGCATCAAATAAACATATACTTAATTAAATAATTAATTATTATATGAAAAACCTGACAAAGGGTCATTTTGACCCCTTTGGGCGCTTAAGGCAAAACAATTCAGTGGGTGTTCTAGTGTTAACAGGTTAGTAAATAAGTTCATATGATATTAAAATAAACTTAACTAAAACGAATCCTCTTTCCACTGTAGAAATCATTAATTACATTATCATCAACTCATTTGATTCCCACCCTGAGCTATAAGGATTTTCGATTAATTTTTCCCTTTTTCTGCCTAGCATTAAAGCCTTTTTTTCTAACCAACATAGTTCGAGTCAATACTTAGTGTATCTTATATTTAAAGTGTGCCAATTTTTACGATTTTTTCGTCATTCTTTTAATGTGACTCCAGAAATTAGATCTGCCAATTTTCACTAAAAAGGTATCGTATATTTACTATATATGTCACCCGTGTCCATGGTTTTATTCTGATATATATTTAATGGCCTCTGCGGGGTAGGCATAATTTTAAAATATTAACCTATTAATGCCGACAATTTATTTTTAAGTTATTGATATTATATTTTGGAAGTTTAATTTTAGTATAATATATGAAGCCTTTAGTCGTTTAGAATTATTTTTTTTAGTTATCATGACAAATTCATGGCTATAAACTAGAGTTGCCACTCGGCATTAAAAGCATACACTTTGCCATGGGAAAATGAAAATAGTTAATTCTTAAATTTTATTATGAAAACACGCTGACACATATATTATGTTGAATGAGATGGCTCTATGCATAGAATATAGAGTGGAACAGAATATTTATGCACGCATACGTCGTTCTCCCTGAGGAATACCTACATCTTAAGTATTTAGAGGATAGAGGTCTTGGCCAGTGATCAAAATGATCCTTCCTTACTTTGACTCCTGCAACTTTCCGTATCCTGTTAGTTGATGGTCCAGGTCTTTTTAGGTTTGTTTCATGTTGCTTTAACGATTGAAGCACAATTTGTCTTAAAAATTCTTGAAGTGAAATGGTATTTGCAAATTTTCTATACAAAAGCCAAGCGTTGACAGAAAACAGCAAATACTCAAATAAATAATGGCCACCATCATTTGCGAGATCGAATTTGGATGCGGTAATTCACAAAGAATTGATCAGTTAGATCAACTCCACCCATATGCTTATTATAAACTTTAATGGAATTGAGCATAGGAACTACAATCTCATTTTTATCAACTCGTGACCATCAGGGTAACCTTGATTTTGGATCAACACCAAATTTATTTGTAGCAACTGTCACCACTTTATTGTCTTAAAAATTCAGTATAATTTTATCATTAGTATACATCGACACAATATAACCTTATTCCCTTTTCTCTAGCATTAGTCAAGCTAGTATTGGTGCATTTCCCAATTTTCCTTCTCTTATAGTACCAGTTCCAGAAATACTACTGTCTGAAAGTTCATTCATAAAAGGAAAGAAGGTAAACAAGTTATCAAATTATAAACACTGTCCAGCTCTTATCTTTGCGCTTTTAACTAAACCCAAAACAACATCTAGATCTTGACCTAACCCAGTTACAGGAAGTTTTGTTGAGCTACCACAATAAGGTTCTTTATGAAACATGTATCCATCCGAATCGTATTGTCTTTCCCCTGATCAACTGTTTCGTGCTTTGATGCCCATAATATGGCACAATTGCTTCATCAAAACAAACCTCTTTAGAGAGATCAGCAATTTTTGATTATTCTTTTTAAAAATTTCAAAAATATGCATTTTACTGGTGGTGGAAAGATCCTCTCTTGTATTTTCTTGAGTATCAAGCATCAATGGGATATTTACAGTAGGCCTCTTACGATGAGCGATGCAAAGTTCTGCCTTCTATCCAAGAAATCTTTGAGGTAGATTTTTTATGTTCCCTTCAGTTTCATCATCACTTTTATCGGAGTCAATATCTGAAGCTGCTAAAGCCTTTTGTTCAGGGGGCATAAAAGTTACCCTGACTTCACGTTGTTCTTCATTTCAAGGATCTCGAAAATTTCATTGAAATCCAGCCTACAGATATAAAGATACATAATGTCTATACATATAAATACTACATGAATAGGTATATATATATATGAAAGGGCATGAGTATACAGAAATTAATATAATAATATAGATAAGTATTCGTTCTTGAGGAATTAAAGAATAATATTAGGGAGACTCATTTGTCATGTTCACGCTCGCAGCGAATATTTGTATATCGTTTATGCCGACTGGCAATTTTGACTGCCAGAAAAAGCAAAATATTTTTCTAAATTATCTTAAATCATGTTAAGAAATTATTTTTATTATATATATATAAAATATGATTATTCCTGGATTTAATCTTGACATTTTAATGAACCTTAAACAAAAATCTAAATATAGTACTTACGTTTTGGAGAGAGGTATCGAAGCCATGTTTAGGCTCGCGTATAACGCCATTAAATAAATACAATATACATCGAATTTTTGTGAGTACAACACGGCTAAAAGTAATGTTTTACATAATTGTAGTCTTTTACTGAAATAAAATTTTATGGAAAGTAAATAAATTTGTCCGACATATAAAGAAAAAACAATAGTGGCAACTCTAGTTACCAAGCGGCATTAATGGGTTAAGATTAATAGATAAAATATTTTTTCTTTAAGCATATAGTTATGTGACTCCTAAAGAACTAGCTAAGTTTTTGAGCACGCCTTAGCCCCTTTTTGTGCTCCATCTGATTGTCTTTTACATTCTCGCATCATAATTCATATGCCCTCCTCAATATACGACTCCTTGTACTAATTCCTAAGTTTTCTTTTTCAGTTCTAATTTTTTTACCTACTATGAACTATTCATCTTTATTTTTAAGTTTTAAACAATATATTTAGTCAAACTGTGAGGCATGATTATGATAATTCTTTGAACATTGAAAATATTTTTGCATTCAGGTAAAATAATCAGATGTTCTCAGCAAAGCAAAAGTGCTCCAAATATTCCCATTAATACAGCTTAAGTGTTTTGTCCGCTCCAAAATCGTTAAAATATCTAGAAGCACTCTACTAAATACTTGGATTATAGAGAAGCTCACTGCACCCTAAATTTCGATGCTGCATGAATATATGAAAGTAAGTCGATACATTTTTTATTAATTCCTTTGGTATTTTTTTTCTATTAGAGATGAATCGCTGCATAATAAGTAAAAGAACATGTCGTGGTATAAGAATACGAAGTAGAGGGTAATTTCGTATTCATTAAATGCTTGCCAAAATATTTGAACAACAGGGAGATGATGATAATTCTTATTGTTACATTAGATCCTTCTTGTCCCGTAGCTCTCAGGAGTTGAAAGCTTCTTTTCCTTCATTGTGTATATAGGTGCTACGAGAGATTTGCCTGTTTGGTTGTCTAGTCTCCCTTGTGTAATAAATAGCTTAGTTTAAACTACTATTGTCACGCATAAGCATAATATTGAAGTACTTTACCTCCCGCTAACTATTGGTATCCACTAGGATAGCGTTTGGTTTTCAAACTTTAGTATTTGATTCGATTCCGAAAATGATGAGCTACCATTTTCGTTGACTGTTGAAAATTCGCGCCAAAAGGCAATGCAGAAGATGTCTATGCGCAGACATATTTCGGTACTTATCTCAGTACATTTATAGTTAATAATTTCTTCTATAAAAGCCCAGCCGTTTAGTAATTAATCACTTGCGATTGCGAATTGAATAATTTGGTTGTCCTACTGATGCTCACGTAACGTTAAAAGGAAGTCTCTCTATGCAAATCTTATTCCACAATGATTTCCTATTCCCCATTTCCATCATGAGTCACAAAATCTCATGCCTCTATGCAATCTTGTACCTGCTTTATGATTCTTATTTATGTCTGTTCTGGGCACCAAACAATCATTATTTTATATTTTGAAAATATTACTTCCCTCCAAATACGAGGCTGGCTGGTTATAATTCCTGCATATACTATAATACTTTACAATCTAAATGACAAGTTGATGGTGCTTATTAAAAAAAATGGAGCAATATCAGTTAAGATTCGATGATATATATTGTCTATATCATTCGAAAACGAACTAAAGCAGTTCTGAAGAACAATTTAGATTATTGTAAATATTGACTGCACGCATCAATTCACTGTAATTATCAATAATATTGGTGTGGGGTCTAAGTCTTTGCATAATTCACCTTTAAACAAACTAAAACAAATTAAGACCTTTGATTAGAAAAGAAGAAAGGAAACGATTTCATCTTTTCTTTCTTTTGATATAAGACCTAAGAGTGATAAATCCTAGATTAAGAACTAATGAGAAATATAGCAAGTGGAAGGAAATAATAGAAAGATTTTCCGTTAATAAATTTGAAAATAGGTGGATTCAACCTAAACCAAAGAACGTTCTTCGCTTTTTAGGCCACTGCTATAATCAATATGCAATGCTAAGACCATCAAGGATTATACATAGATTACGAATGCAAAAGATAGATATACCAAACACAATATTAGTAAGATAGTATATCATGCCTTCAGGAAAGTAAAATTATAAAAGTGTTTATATTATTTTATTCCGATTTTTATTTCTCTCTTCTGATGTCCTTATCTATTCATAATCCTTGCTGGATTTTCTAAAAAATAATCCAAAAGATATCTTCATATTTTTCAGAACTGCTGTAAAAAGGTGTAAATGAAGCACTTATGGAAATATTTTAAGTTCAAGGGGGGTGATCTTGGGCAAAATTGTTAGAACTCCAGTTCACTTAACTGAGAATCAACCGTTGACATATTGTTCAGATGCTTCACTGTGAGCAGGAAACGGGACACGTGAAAATGCTTCCATTTTCTCCTCCTAATAAGAAATTTTCACAAGGTCAAAAAAGCGGAAGGGAGTTTCTTAAAGAAATATTCCTATGTTTCATTATTTATATTTCCCAGAAAAGTAGAGCTTATATGGAAGGTTTTTCTTAAAAAGGGCAACCTTCATTCCAGCCTTCCTGGGCCTGAGAGCTAAATTTTAAAAAAGAATGAAGTAAAATATGAATGTCAAGACTAATATATATTTATATATATATATATATATATATATATATATATATATATATATATATATATATATATATATATATATATAAGTACAATTTAGAATTCTTAAATTGTAATTTCTTTTAATTTAATCTTTCTCGTTATTACACTCATCAACATCCAGAAAGGACAATAAACAGAACTAAGATATACTATGAAAAGTTGCACTCAAGTAACAACATCCTGAACAACAACCACCCCTAACACCTAATAAAGTCCCAACCATTTTCAAATTATAATTCGATATCGCATTCAAAAAGTCGGAAGAAAGTTTCTTAAAGGAATATTACTATTTTCCATTATTTATATTTCCTAGAAAGGTAGAGCTTATCTGGAAGGTTTTTCTTGATAAGGTAAGCCTTCATTCCAGCATTTCTGGGCTTGAGAGATCAAATTTTAAAAAGAATAAAGTAAATTATAAGTCTCAAGAATAATATATATATTTTAATAAGTACATACAATTTAGAATTGTTAAATTGCAATTTCTTTTAATTTAATCTTTCTCGTTATTACACTCATCAAACATCCAGAATGGACAGCAAACAGCACTAAGGTATACTATGAAATGTTGCTCTCAAGTAACAACATCTTGAACAACAACCACCACTAATACCTAATAAAGTCCCAGCCATTCTCTAATCATAATTCAATATTGCATTCAAACTAATGAACAGTCACAAAGATCCGGGGAATGGCAACATCACTTTGGACTTTATGAAAGATCCTATACATTTCATTGTAGGCAAACTAGCTCGCTTCTTCTATGAATAGAAAAACAAAAGAAAAATTGCGGAAAACTGCCTCAATGCTATGATAATCCGTCCATAAAAAAACGTTCATCAAGCAATCCTTCCAAACTACAGAGAAATCAGCTATGTTTGTATGTCTCTAAACTATTCACAAGACTCATTACTAACAAACTACAAAAGACAGCCAACTACAAAAGAACCTACATACATCCAAGAAAATAGACAGCTTCCGAAAACATTTACAAATATTGTCCAACTACAAATTCTGTATACAATATTCCTCTCTGCTTCTTATTTGTAAACTACCAGAAGGCAATGGATTCAATAGAAACTTCAGTGATTATAAAAGTCCTGAAAATTCAAGGTATAGATCCAGTCTTAATAATTAGCCTTGAGCACAAATACCAGATGTCAAAAACGTACATTAGATTACATAAGGATTGAGACAGACCACTTTTAATTACAGATAGGTGTAAGACTAGGAGATACTTTCCAATAATATTCAAATCATGTATACAATATAACTTGCATACCCTAAAATCATAAATCAAAGGCATTAATATCGATGCAGATTACCTCAAACATCTGAAATTAGCAGATGAAATTTTAATCATAGCTAATATCATAGATGAGATTTAAACAGTGCTTAAAGAAGTTGACCATTAAATCAAATGAATCGGGCTAAAATTTAATCTTGGGGAAACAAAAGGCATATCAAATAACCCGGAGGTTTATATAATACACTTTACAATTAACACCGAGAAAACTGAAATGCAAGATAAATATATTTATTTGAATCAACATATAACAAGTCACCAGGAAAAGATCAAGAAATTAGGCTCAAAATCACTATAAGCCGGACGGCATTTGTTAAGGTAAGCATCATCTTCCAGAGTAAATTCCTCAGGTCTGAGATAACAATAATATACGACTAACGCATAATCTCGACTATAACATATGAAGTACTAACCTGGAACCTCACCCAAAATTTGCATTAATACTTAAAAGAGTACAAAAGGTCAATGAGAGCATTATGATGGAGATAAATGGGCGGAACAGAAAATCATCCACTTGGATAGTTAGACAAACCAAAGTTCATGATATAGCGGAACCTATAACTAATCCAAAACAGGCAGGAAAGGCTATTTGGCAAGATTCCTAAAAATAGATAGACCGGAAAATAACATTTGCAGGCAACTTAATAAAAAATGATCGAAAAGAAGACGATAAGCAAGATGCAGAAAAGAGATTCAAATTTGATACAAATTGTAAACAAATTCTAAAACATTGATACCAATTCAGAAAGAGAGAAAGGGTTTATCTCAACATTTGGAGGTACCTCCTAAAATGATAATATATATAGAGCGTTTGAGGTAAATCGTTACAAATTGTACACGGCCAAAGAAATAAGTTCTGTACCAAACGTAGTGATATATTCTAAAGATTATATACACAAATAGAATGATCTATATACCCTCACACGAAAGTTCCACCCATTGAAAATTCACCAGAGAAAATTCTCACCAATATTCATGTGAATAAATAAACTTCACTTAAATTTATTAGCTATAATTATTATTACACACATAGGATAGATTTTAATATAATTTGAAAATTTGGTTATGTTATGGTAGGTTGGCTTAGGAAATACAAAAATACTTTAATTACAAGTATAAACAAACTCGTTGGTTATACCATCACCATCAGAACGCTTTTCAAAAGAACTAACAACCACAAAAGGAAAAATAAAGCCCAAGGCTAAAAACATTCTGTTTGGAGAGCAAATATTGAGGCATTATTGTATTGTTTTTCCTCCAATATCGTATATTTAACTACAAAATGATTCAAATGATGCAGAGAAGGCATTATGTATGCCTTTTTACTAGACCATTAAGAAGTTTAAAGGGGGCAATATTTGAACGTAACTTAAATGGGGCTTGAGAATATCTCTTATAAAATGCTTTTCTTTATTTGCTAAAAGAGCACTCACACGTGAGAGATTTGTATTTCGAGCACTGATACGCATTCACTGTAACTCACCTAAGCCAAGTTCCTTTGAAATATAAGAATTCGAACAAAATTATCTATTTTGCTGGTATATGTCGGTAATTTTGCCTTTGTTACGTCACTCACCTGGTTTGAAGTTGATGAAATTATGTGCTGAGAAGATGTGAACCCTTGTCACGCTCGAATATTTTGACTTTAAGAACGTACAGTTTAGTATGCTTTTAACATATTACTTGTGCGGGATGTATATGGTTTCTTAACCTAAAAATTATTTCTAGCACATTAAAGTGAAACATTGTATGAATGCGTGCTTGCTTGTCTGTTTAAAAGTGTTAACATCTGTAATACATCTTTGTATTTGTTAGATTATCCTGTTGTATTTCGTAGACATAAATGACTTCAACACAAGGTTTTCTTTTTCCCTTTTCACTAATAACGGATGGTTGTTAGTTATTCTATCTGGTTTACTTTTCTCTGCGTGAACTTATCTGTGGGAGGGAGGTTATTTTCCTTGATGGAATTTTCATGGGTGGAACGATATATCTGTATATTTGTAATACTACTCGAAATAACCAAAATCAGCCTTCATGAACTTCTCCAGGCAGGATGAAAACTGGTGGAATGCTTTATGAGGTAGCTTAGGTTAATTGCTGACATTATCTCCTAATGACGACCTTCATAGATTATAATATATTTATGTAGCATTAATGATATCTTTCTCATCAACACCAGGCACAAAATAATTAAGGAGCTTGCAGTAGAGTGACCTGGATGGCCACAAGTTTGGGAGCCATTGGTGTGAGACGTTGTTGAAAAACCATGCCGGTCTCTAATGAGTCATGTGCCTGAACAGAATCCTGTTGGAATTGGGAAGGACTTCTTTCCGTTACTTTGTCCATTAAAGTACCGATTTCAGTATCCAGGAGTGATCTTGTAGCGTATTGTCTAGATGTGAATAGGCATGAAGTGACCCTTGCAAAAGACCAGGCCCATAAAAATCAAATAGGTTAGAAGACGCTGTTCCTAACTATGCACATATTTCTCTTTTTCAGCCTCAGTAGACTGCCGTTTAGCTTTGTAAACGAGTTTTTTTCAGCTTAGGAAACATATTTATCATCATCAAAACTGAGCTCCTACTGAATGTATCCAAGAACAAGTAAGTTACATTGTTCCAGTACTTAGACATGTATATCGATTGACCTGAAACGCTCTATATAAATGTATATATATAAATATATATATATATATATATATATATATATATATATATATATATATATATATATATATTTATATATATATATATATATATATATATATATATATATATATATATATATATATATATATATATATATTGCTTATTCCTTCCCAATTTTCTACTGCTAATTTTACGTATATATTCTTCTTAGAATCAATTATCATTTTTGGTTTATTCTGTTTGCATAATAATTGACTATGGAAAACTTCAAAGTCCATAAATTTGTGGAAAAGGCCTGGTGTCATTGGAATCCGTGCTGAGAGTACAAACAATGAGATTTCAGACTACTTCAACGTCACCAGGAGGATAGTGGAAAAAGGCAAAAGGAAGAGAGAATATTCCTGATTCGACGGAAAGGCAACCTCAGAGAACACATCCCATAAGCGACGATCTTACGCAATCAGATAACCAGAATTTGAGGCCAAAATCCAGGAGATCATCATTTCAGAAAGTAGTTCCGTGCCATTGCAAATGATAAACTTGTGGATGAATAGATCAGTAGACTGGTGGTGCATGAGTACTTTGGCTACTTTTCATAAAAAAAGAGGAAAGAAAGCACTTCATGAAGCTAATGAACAAATTGCAACACACGTTAGAGGCAGACAAACTATAGTTCTTATCTAACAAGAAGAATGTCTGGTAAGATCAAAAGATCAACACTCAAAGCAATAGCTTGCTCGTTGTCGCAAACAAGTCCGTGTCTAGACTCATGCAAAAACAAAAATAAGAAGATGACGTCATGCCAGTCCCAATTTTTCCCTGAGAGCCTCAGGCTGAACAAAGATGGTTGCATCCCCATTACGATCGAGGTGTTGAAGGTCTGGATCAATGGGTTAGCTGCGAGGAATCAATAAGTGTAAGAATTTTTCCAACAATTATATACATAGGTGTCTAATAGAATCAGCTATTATAAGATAAATTCCTAATTTTTCATAGTTACGATGGGCAATAAAGACTAATCTTTTGCTAAGCAGAAGATTTTTCCTTCCTCTGCTCAAAAATATGCTGTTGCTTCCCCATACCGCCTCCTCTAAAGACATTCCGACTATTAAATTTGTGTGCCCTTATGCTAACCATCTCTCTGTATTCATTAGTTTACCACGCGATTGAAGTTGACGGGAGTCTGCGTTGAAACTTAGTAACCCTGATTTCGCAAATAAATTGATCCTAACGCTGTAGTTTCTTTCCTGCTTATATATATATATATATATATATATATATATATATATATATATATATATATATATATATATATATTTATTTATAAATGGTAGAAAGAACCTGCTTTCCATTGTTGTTTGGATTTTAAAGCTGGACTGTTAATCAAGGATCTCGCTTTCAGACGTCCCTTATATGCGATTGAATATTTTCTATCGCCAATTCAGCTCACTAGATATTACAGATTATTAATTCAAACTTAATATGGAAAAAACATTACTTTTTTATTCGTACAAAGAATTAGCACGCCATAATCCATTATTCTCAAACTACACCAGATGCTAATGGAACACCTGCTGGTTTATCGAGATAAAACCAAAAGTGTGAGATTTATAACCTTTTAACAATTAATTACTAAGAAATATTGCAATACCACTTCACCACTATATAGCCAGCCCCCTTTTATAAACTACCAAATTCATCTTCTGTTTCCCTGGTCCACTTTTCTCTGTTAAATTATGATTGGTTGCTTATATAAATTAATTGTTAACGTTCCATTTTATATATTTAAGCTGATATTATTAACAAATTACCCTTTTCGATAATATTAGTTCTTATTTACATATTTGTTACGTCCATTATTAATTCTGCATTACATAGTCACTCGTTAATCAGCATTTTCATTCCTCACACTTATTCCCGTTTTTCAGTAAATCATAAGCGTTAAATCTCAAACCCATTGATATTTTAGTATTGATTCATTCCTTATAATTAAAGAGTATCAAGGTTATACAAATACTAAAATCCACAAGTTTAACTTTAGATCTTTGACTCCGATCACCCTAAGCAAATTCAGTTGATGTCATGTTGTGTAACTACATCTCAATCTCATCCGACAAGGAAAAAATCTTTGTGACCTTGCCGATGTGACATCGTAACGGAACAAAATCCTGCCAAACTGCCACCCAGATGAGATACAATGCTGACATACTGACATGCTGAAGAAATGACATCCTGGCCGCGTGACATTTTGTAAGGTAACATTTCGAAAAGCTCCAAAACCAATCAACATTTCCCTCTCGCACAAACTCCTCTACTTGCCTCAACAATTGGCAAAATATATAACGATGATACAGGAACGAGCGAAGTCCTTTTACGTACGCACGTTTCAAACTAATTCCTCAGCATCGTGTTGCATTCAGGCTGAATTACATTTTTGTGTAGATGGGCTAAACAGTGACCGATAGAAATTAAAATAACTGGCTTGATCGATGCTTTACCAGTTTTATAGCATTTGCCTCATACTAAGCGACCTGGACAACACCTATTTCTATGTATCCACCAAAAACGCAATCAGTGAACTTTATGCTTCCACAACTTCTCAAAATATAGCAATGCTGTTCAGAACCATGTAACTCTTCCGCCTGCATTCCACACTTGGAACTCCTGAATGTACTGCCGGATACATTAGACATCATTATTAATCAAGATATATTTAGTTAGTCGGGAAACTCCTTCACAACTAGCATCAGAGGCAGCCTACGCCATCGATTTGTGAAATCACGGCCAAGTCGCTCTACTTGAGGGAAAAACATTTTGCAGATCCCGCCGCGAATTACAATGGCCTTTTCAACAACAAATGTCGACAGTCACAAAAGGATTGGCGATGCTTAAGTTTGCCGGGCCGCTCTAAGCGGAGTCTTCTCAGATACCATGCATGAGTAACAAGGGTCTCTATGTTGGAGTTGTTAGTACCAGGATAAATTTGAGGATTACTCCATTCACTGCTGTCCGGGTTGCAAAAGAGATAACGCACATCGGAGAAATAAAAGAACAGGGCCGTTATATTTTTCGTAAGAACGCATGCTTGAACATTTTTGACCATATCATAAGTAACAAAACCCTAGTGCACATGGGAATGGTTATTTCCATTATCTTCACCACGGCTCCAGACAGAGATTTAAAATAATCGTATGGCAAACTCCAACGTGTTTCCTGTATTCCTATAAAAACGCATGGGAAAGAATATCGACTATTTGTCTCGAATATAGTCAGAAATTTAATTTTAAGGTCGCAGTGTACAACGTAAGATCTGAAATTATTGGTACCAATTTCTTCTGCAATTTTAATCTTATAGTAAATTTTTGATGCGTTTAGTTAATATACGGAGAAAATGAAATAGCTAGGAATGCAGTGTTTCATAACAAAGCAGTGCCTTTAATATGATTATCAATTTGGTATGATTTGCCCTTAATTGATTTGATATCTTAATATTGTGATCTATATAAGCCAAGTAATATTGGTGGTGAGTTTCAGGGAGGGGAAATTCAGCTAATTCTCATTATTGGTCGAAGAAAAATTTAGACATTAAGAGTCAGCTTTTGCAGTTCCCCCTAACTTAATTTGGAAAAAGAATTACTCAAACAAATTTACAGGCTGTTATTTATCAGTAAATTCAATTGCAGTTAAAGATTTATCCCATTCATCATTGATTACCTTGCATTATTGCACGAAGTGATTTTATATCATTCATGAGACGGAGTTTGGGATGTAATAGCTAATTAGGTAAAGGTTCGTGAGCTCATTTTGAGGGATGAATCATAGGGCTCTTATTAAAATAGAGTCCATTTAGTGGCACCATTTAAGCGGGAGAGCTATTCAAATATAAAGCACAATTAATAAAAGGCAGAATCACCGAGAGTTAATAAGTAGAGATCTGTAAAGACAGTAGTTAAGGTAGAGAAAGTAAAATAGCTTGAACTCATATGTAGAGCCATAAGCCTCTTATCTTGCACTTGGAACGAACAGGCAAAAACTTCGGGAATTGGGTCCAGTTAGGCATTCCGTTTTTCCAGATTCATCAGTTTCCGGGCCATTATCCGTGCTATATACATACTATGTATTTAAGCTCAGGCAAGCTAAAGGGCGGGAGAAATTGATCAGGAAGTTTTTGGTACAGGATGTTTGAGGCGAAAGGTTTACGATAAGGAAGTTGAATTGGGCCAAATAAGTACATATAGTTGGGTTTGTTTAGGTTAAGTATTATAATCCAACATGTAATTAACAAGAATTATACACATAGAAGGCTGTAAACGATTCTTTTTAAAGTATATCATGCGGGAATTATGTGACATTGACAGATTTTATAATAATGCATTTGAAATTCTTTGCCAAAATTAGTGAACATTATACATATTTAGATTTTTTTACTAATACTAATACAAATAAAACTAATACTAGTATTAGGAGAAGGATATTAAAATTCAAATTAAATTAGAATAGAAATCCTGTTTCACAAAGATATAAAGAAAATACAAGTTTTTAAGAAATGCTTTAGTTAAGTTACAAATGAAAAGTTACTTGGTGGAAAAACAAAGTTTATACTGCGTTTTACAAATAATTTTCCATAAAAAACGACATTAGTTTATCTGTGAAGCAATATTTTAGCTGTATAGAAGCCGGGAGATCTTGGTAGTTAAAGTATAAAAAGGCTTAACAAGAAATGGAGTTGTCTTCCAAAATGAGGAGTACCCTAATCAAGAACACGATCAACAAGTAAGCGAAATCAAAAGAGGAATAGAAAACAATTTGCTTTCTAGGCCAATGTAAGCTATTTCACCATTCAAAAATTGCGGAAAGATGATCTGAAACTTCGTCCAATCAAGATAGCTAAAGAGTATCTGCTTTCCAAGAAGAGGGCAGAAAGAGCAAAGCTGCTCAACCAGCGATTATGTGATGACTCGCTGCATTCACTTATGTGAACGGATGGTAATTTTTTCGCTATCCAGGCCACCCACAGCAAACAAAATGATCACGTTTGAGCTCAAAATAACAACAAGGTTCTGGGTGAACTGCGGATATCTTTCAAGAGAGAGAAGCGAGTTTAGGTGGAAAAGAACAATCGAAATATGATTTGAACATCCACTCCCTGAGTATAATCCTTCAACAAGATGCAACAACCTCGCACAGTAAAAAAAATTCACGACTCGTGCCAAGAAAATTTTAATGCATTTTGTTCAAGGAACTTTGGACTCCAGGTCTGACAGAATTGGACCTCGTGGATTTTAAGTGTATTTGATGCTTGAGCAGAATGCATGGACTAAATCTCTTCAAAGTGTAATAACTCTGAGGTGAGAACTGAAAAAATACTGAAAGAAAAGAACAGCTGAATCCCAGCGTGCCTCTTGTGCTCAGGTCATACCAAGGCTTCTTTGTTAATAAGAATTATGTAATATTGCAACGTGTCGAATCCCATCGTGCCTCTTGTGCTCGGGTCATACTAAGACTTATTTGTTAATAAACATTATGTATTATTGCATTTTGTCCTAAAACTAATTAAATAAATATCCTTAACCTTTAGCTTCATGTTTCTCCCCTGTGCATATCTTAAGTACATTCTAACAATGAAATTACATAATTATTTAGACTGTTAGATCAATTTAAAAAATATACTATGTTAAATATAATAAACCTAGCATCCTAGCCTAATGATAATAATTTGCCAATATACGTAACCTAACTTAATCAAAGTGTCACTTTGTTTAATAGATTCAGCATATATCATTAACCTTTACAACCTAGATTTTTTAATATTACTTCCTTCATAACCACTATATTTAATTTAAAATCTATTATTTTCCTACTTCTTCTAGCTATCCATTTGATAATAATTTTACTTTTGCTTATCTACCATTATCAAGAATAAAGGAAACGAATTGGTTTATTGCCAAATTACTCGTTTTATGGCCACTTCATTGGGTCACAGGATTTCAGGCATTGGTCAAGTAGAACTACTTTGCCTCACCAAAATACTACTAGTGGATAGAAGAGAGCAATTACTCAGTCAGTAATAAAGGTTTGTTATTGCCCGATAAAATGCTAAGAAAAATCGTCATTCTATCAAAATTTTCATTAGGGAAAATTGAAAAATTTAGTTACCTATTAGTTACTAAACTAAAATGATAATCGTAATTAGAATCCCTTAAATTCATTCTTTCGTATTATTCTCCTTATTTTTTAAGTTATTTTTATTATATTTGGCAAACTTCACTTTAGTTTAATAAATAAAGCATATAGTCTTTGAGAATTATTTTTTTTATTCACAATGACAAATACAGGGGTGGTAACCAAAGTCGCCACTCGGCATTCAAAGCATAACACTTTTCGATGTAAAAATGAAAATAGTTTGATTGTTATTTTTTTATTATGAAAAGACGCTGACACATATATTATGTTTAATGATTTGGATCAATGCATAAAATATAGAGTGGAACATGACATTTTTTGCTCTAATGCTTTGTTCTCCCTACGCAATGCTTACATCTTGAGTATTTATAGGGTAGAGGTCCTGGCCGTTGATCAAAATGAACCTTCCTCACTTCGTCTCCTGCAATTCCCCGTATCCTGTTAGTTGATGTTCCAGGTCTTTTTTGTTTGTTTCATGTTGCTTTAATGATTGAAGCATAATTTGTCTTAAAAATTTCCGAAGTGAAATGGGATTTGCAAATTTCCTATACAAAAGCCAAGCGTTGACAGAAGAACAGTAGAAACTCCACGAAAATAATGGCCACCACTATTTCCAAGATCCAATCGGATGCGGTAATTCACAAAGAATTGATCAGTTAGATCAACCCCACCCATATGCTTATGAAAGTTTTCAATGGCAGTAGGCATAGGGACAACAATCTCTTTTTTATCAACTCTTGAACATCGAGTGCACTTTGATCTAAGATCAACACCAAATATATTTGAAGCAATTGCCACCAGCCCTTATCATTTCGCTTGTAGGGGTGCGAAGATGTATCAGAGAGAGAGAAAAAAAACTAACTTCCAAAAGCGAGAATATAGATAGCCCATTAAATTACCAAGTCAAGATGGACTAAGCTGTGTCGTAACGGTAAAGTGCTTGCCTCTGGATGCAAAGACCCAAGGTCGATCCCATACAGTCTACAAATATCTACGAAGAAAATTCTCGAAGAAATCCGAGATCGCTTAAAGGACTAAGTAATCCAGAAGGACCAGGAAATCGACTCAAAAGAAAACCCCACTCAAAGAAAACTAAATTTAAGAAAATACGACTTTCAAGTGCTAACTCCTCACAACTCATCTCATCCCATCAAAATCGTCAAGAAGTCATAACGTCATAAGAATTGGAAGGAATCCTCACATCCTCGTTAAAAAGGAAGATACATCAAGAAAAAGAAGATCAAGAATTAACCCAGCCAACTTAAAGTAGAAAGAATCTCAGCCTACAAGAATAAGAAGAGTCAGATAAATGCAAGATAAATGGAAGATTAATCAAGAAAGAAAGTATACTAAGAGTCAGATAAATGGAGTCAATGTTTTTAAGGGGCACTTCAGTTAGAAGTAATAAATAGATTCGATATAGAAATCTCAAGATGAATGATATGGATAAATAAGAAAAGTTATAAAGATATAAATATGGCCCCCCTCCGCATACGCTTTTAACTGAACCTAACAAAACATCTCCACCTTAACCTAACCCAGATACAGGAAGTTTTGTTGAGCTACCGCAATAAGGTTCTGCATGAAACATGTATCCATCCGAACCATATAAAACCAAGAGTTTATATACAAACCATATTGGCATTCCCCTTATAAACTGTCTCGTGCTGTGATGCTTATAATATGGCACAATTGCTTCATCAACACAAACATCTTGAGGCAGATCAGCAATTTTGGATGATTTATTTAAATTTTCCAAAATAGGCCTTTTACTGGTGGTGGAAAGATTCTCTTTTGCATTTTCTCGAGTATCAAGCATAAATGGGATAAATTCAGTAGGCCTCTTACAATGAGGGATGAAAGGTACTGCTTCCAATCTAAGAATTATTTGTTGCAGATTTTGTATGTTCCCTTCTGTTTCATCGTCACTTTTATCGGAGTCAATATTTAAATCTGCTAAAACCTTCTGTTCAGGGGGCAGAAAAGTTACCCCGAAACTACGTTGTTCATCATCTTCAAGGATGTCGAAAGTGTCATTAACGACTATTCTGCAGATATAAAGATACAAACGGTATATACATATACATACTACATAAATATATATATATATATATATATATATATATATATATATATATTTATATGAATGGGTAGGGTTATAGAGAAATTAATATACAGTGTAGGGTTTTCAAACAGAATGAACCTATTTCATGACGCATTGGTTCATTTTTCAAGCATCATCATGGAATGAATCAGTGACTATTTGAAAGAGGAATTTTCGAAGTTTTGAATGGCAGCCATAGGGGCGCTCGTGTCTTGTCGTGTGGTCCTCGGGAAACGTTGAGTTGTTTTTTTCTCCCTCGGAATGAAAATTTCTAAGCAAAAAGTGTTCTGCGTTTTCGAGTTCACGAAAACATATTCGGTTGCCACGGTGCAGCGTGCTTTTTGAAGGCGATTCGACATTAATCCGCCCTCTCCTAAGAACATTTGACTGTAGTTTCGATAGCTTCAAGAGAGTAGATGTCTGTGTAAAGCAAAAAGTCCAGGACGATCATGAGTTTCGGCAGAACTAATGGCGAGAAACCCCGCTGCGTTTGAGGGGAGCCCGCGGAAGGCAACAAATTGAGCTAGCCGTGAGCTTGCTATCCCTCAATCCACTAACTAGCGTGTGCTAAGAGGACGTCTACATTTGAACCCATACAGACTACGCCTCGTTCAAACACTTACCAAATACAACAAGAGAAATCGAATGGAATTTTGGGAATCGATACTGGAGATGATGAAAGACGAAACCTTTATTTCACGTTTAACTTTTAGTGATAAAGCGACTTTTCACTTGCGCCTCACAGTCAATCGTTACAATGTGCGTATTTGGGGAACAGAGCACCCGCATGAAACAGTTGAGCATGAAAGAAATTTCCCTAAGGTTAACGTCTTTTGTGATATGTCTTGGGACAAGGTTTATGTTCCTTTTTTCTTTGAAGAAGACCCCCTTACAGGCCGAATCTGTCTCGATATGCTCACAAACTGGCTCTTCTTTTCACTGCAAGCAGATTTGCATGACTTTACTTTTCAACAAGATGGAGCACCGTCCTATTAGTACCTGATGGTTCGAGCTTTAAGAAATAGAAAAAGTACCCCAGCGATGGATTGGGTGAAAGGGGGCCCAAGGCCTCGCTCTTTTTGCTTGGCCTACAAGATCCCCAGACCTCACCGTATGTGATTTTTTCTTGTTGGGATATGTAAAAGATAGAATTTATGTTCCACTGCTACCCACTAACCATGGTCACCTTAAACATTGAATAACAACAGCGATCAACTCATTAGATCGTGATATGCTGATACGGGTCTATGAGGAATTCGCTTATCACATTGATGTTGCCTGTGCTGCAGGTGGTGGCTACATTGGACACTTGTAAGACAGGAAATAAAAGTTGATTGCGAGTAAAATACTTGCGACATTACTGGAGTTTTCATTTACTTTTCCTTAAAAAAATAGTGCGTAATGAAATCGATTCATTCTTTTTGAATAGCCATGTATTAAACAACAATATTATGGAGAGTCATTTGTCATGTTCACGCTCGCAGCGAAAATTTTTATATAGTAGGTATATGCAGACTAGCAGCTTTGGTTGCCAGAAAAAGTTAAATCTTTTTCTAAGTTATAATCAATCATGTTATGGAATTATTTTTCTTATATGTATAAAATATGATAATTCGTGGATTGACTCTTGAAATTTGAATGAAACTCAAACCAAAAATAAATAGAGTACTTGTAGTATATCTATTATCAGTTAGGTTATAACAACTATTATTTAGAACACTCACCGAGGATGACGTGGCGCAACAGATATAGTAGTAATTGACGCAATAAGATATTATTAAAGCTTAGTAAATAGAATAATGTAATATGTAATTTAGGTTATGATAGGAAACAATAGGCTAGAGTTGCTGTGTCTATAGTTTTTTCTTAAGTAGGTCGTTATCTGGATAGAGTGGGGGACAGGCGTGGACTGACTGGTTATTTCTACAGGACCTTAAGAGGTCACCTAGTATTTAAGTATCGACAACAAGACCCTAGTAAATCGCAATAATAGATTACGTCATTACATCCCTCTACCTTTATTTAGAGCATAAAAAAAATATTATAGATTTAGCCAATCTACAGGTTTCTTAACGCTAGAAGACATGCGCACATTAGCTGAAGTAGAACCAATAAGCTGCAATGAAGAGTCTACCACAGGAGAGACAGGAGTAGTACGCAAAATAGGACGAAGTGTAGAAGTACGAGAAACAGGTTGTAACACAGGAACCCCTTTGTTTCGAGAAATAAGCTGAACTTAGTGCCTTTTTACATCTTCTGTGTGTACACTACACCTACAAGATAAAAGACCAGTCTGCTCCTGTAGCTCAACAGGAATCAACTTAGGACTACCAGGAGTATAATTCCTGATCTTCACTGAAGATGATGGCGGCAGGGATAAGTGTCTAGTAGACTTAGAGTGGTTAGCTTTCTGACATTCCTGCCTATGGGCCACTCTAGCAAATAGTAGTTCTCTAGGTCACAACAAATCTAATCTATACCTCAATCGTCGACCAAACATCAACTCAGCTGGGGAAGCTCCAGTATTAGAGTGTGGTGTCAGTCGATAGTTAAATAGGAACCTATCCATAGTTGTCCTAAGAGGCTTGAAAGATGTATGCAGAGCTTTCTTAAAGGTATGAACCATCTTTTCAGCTAAACCATTAGTAGAAGGTTTATATATTGCTGTATTAATGTGATGAATACCACAACTTGTGACAATTTCTTTGAACTCAGCGGAAGTAAAAAAAAGACCATTGTCAGAAACAAATGAAACTGGCAAACCAAACTAAGCAAAAGAATGTCTAAGAAACTTAATAGTTTTTCTTGCGGGTGGACTTGATCTAGTGTAAACATCAACCCATTTAGAGTGAGCATCCACTATGATAATAAAATGCTTCCCATCTATTGGCCCAGCATAATCGACATGCAGCCTGTACCATAACGACTGTAGCCACTCCCGAAGATATAATTCCGCCTTAGGAGGTGTAGCGTGTAGAGCTAAGCACTGGAGACACGACCTACATACATAGTTCTGTGAGGTCCTTGTCCAAATAACATCTAGCTAATTCTTTCATGTATGAAGCACCAACACACATGATTAGCATGTAGTTCATGCAAAAGAGCATTCCTTATTTCAGGAGGAATACCTATTCTTCTGCCTCACCAGACTGTACCTGACTGAATTGATAACTCATCCCTCCTCCGAACATAAGGAGCAAGGCCAGGATCCCCAATAGTTGAGGCTGACTATCCAATCTCACAGAACTTGTATACTTTTAAAAGAACAGGATCTTCACGTGTCCAATCTCTGACAGCGACACTAGTGACTAGTTAAAAGTCTATAAAATTCACCAGCATAGTCCAGTCAGCTGGAACTGGAGTATTGTCAGTTATGTTAATACTAGAAAGAGGTAGACGGCTTAGAGCATCGGTCTTTCTTAATAAGGTTCCCGAATGATGAATAAGAGTGAAATTATAAGCCTGCAGAAGAAGAGATCTACGTTGTATTCTCTCATAAGCCATAGGAGGGATACATTTAGAACAAGAAAATAAACCAAGAAGAGGTTTAAGATCTGTCACCAATGTAAAATTCTGCTGATCCCACAAATAGAAATAAAATTTCCTTAGAGCCCAAGCCATCGCCAAGGTTTCCTTTTTCAACTGAGAATAATTACGTTCTTTAGCTGATAGAGTAAGAGAAACAAAGTGAACAGGCAACTCTATACCATCTATCAGGTGGCATAGAACAGATCCGATTCCATAAGCACTGCTGTCTGTAACCACTAGAATAGGTTTCTGTAGGTAAAAATGCACTAGCACTCCAGAAGATAGTAGAAGCTAGTCGGTGGTAACAAAAGCAGTTGTTTGTTCGAACCTAAACATTTGTTTGAAAAGTTTAAACGGTTCACACATGAACCTAGGAAACATTTGTTGGAAATTTAAATGGTTCACAAATTGAAACTTAAAAATAGGAAGATAAACTTCCCCCTTTGAAGTATTTCTCCTTCGTAAACAAGTGGGTGGACTCCCTAGTACGCAGTACGATATCTTGTGTTGGCCATACGTAGCTCCGTACAAAAATAGATCTTGTTCATGAAGTCCCATGGAGAAAAGGTAAAAATCAATGGTGTTCTTGACATTCCTTGCCCTCGACCTTTCTTCCTTTGCTAGCTGTGAACTTCTCTGTGAGCTAAATTTTTTTGTTGATTTCTTCCAAGTCTAAAAATTCGGAAAACTGACTTCGGCGAGTTTATGTGAAAACGATTGAAGCGTTAGTAACATTTTAATCTATCCTGGCGCCTGATTGGTTGAAATGTTATAGAGTTAAGTTTAGATAAAATTACTATTTATATAGGTGAATTTTTGTGTAAAAATCAGTCGAAAGTGATATTGCGCTTTGCAATAATAAGTGAATTTTCACTCGCTTCGTACGCCGGTAGCGAGGGTAAACTTGCTTCCGCTCTCCCCCTCCGTTTTCCTCATCGGACTCCCTTTGAGGTGGACCAAAGACCTGCAGGCTGTCGAAAAGCGCCTGCAACTAAGGTAAAGTGCCATTTTGCTTGGGTTGTTTTTGTTTTAGATAGGAACTACTCTTTTTGACCTACTCTTTTCTCACTGTTGAAAAATATCACACAAACACACACACGAACACAGCCAAACACTCCGAGTCTTCGCAAAATTTATTTCTCCAGACCCTATGCGGAAATGGGGCGTACAGGACTGACAAAGGAGAATTTTATTCGAGCCCCGCCCAATATCTTATTGGAGCATATGAATATCATGAACGCATGCCTAAATGTGGGTTACTTTCCTGACCACTGGAAGGTAGCGAAAATGATATTCATTCCAAAAGCTGGTAAACCACCGGACAGTGTAGCTAACTTCAGGCCCATATCTCTCCTAGAATTTTCAGGGAAAGTCTTGGAGAAGATATTGGCCAATAGGGTAAATACGTTCCTCGAGAATAACAACTCTCACAATAATCAACAACATGGCTTCCGAGCGAAGCGAGGAACAGACACGGTGCTAGCCGTAATTACCGAGAAGTTGGCAAAAGTAAAATAAAAAAAACGCCACTTGAGAGGATTCTTTATGACTACGTGGTGGAGAGGAGGGCTTTTTGGAGTATCAAAGGTCATAGTGGCCCTGAGTTCGAACTCGAGGCGGGGGTGCCGCAAGGCGGGTGCATCAGTTCCCTGCTCTATAACATATAAACCATAGACCTTCCCCAACCTTTGACTGATGGTTCCTTGTACGTCCAATTTGCGGAGTCATAACAATGATATGTACGGGGCCTTATTGGAATAAGAATTTCATGTCACGAAGTATGGCAGTGGAAATCGAAAACATCAACTCTTTCTAGAGAAGATGGAAGATATCCACCAATGCCCAAAAGTTCCGTGTAATTCCACTATTCCAAAGGACACTGGCAGACGTCCGTGTGGGGGGTGCACGCATCCCATACGGCACGGAGGGCACGGTTCTGGGACTACATATTATGACTGGTGCGTATAGGAGTCATGTAGCGAAAACTACACAGAATGCACGAAGGGATAGGGGGAATTTTATAAATTCGTAAACCTGAGCACCTCCAACAAACTTAAGATCTATAATGAGGGCATTCGCTCAAAACTCTTGTACCCCCCGGTCCCTATAAACGTAGTTTCCAAGATCCAAGTCCTTAAACTGCAAAGGGTCCAGAATAAGGCAGTATACATCATTACGGGAGCCCGAAGGAGAGAAGGGAGAAGGCAGAGTGAACTCCATGGTGAACTGGGGATGACCCCCATAAACGTGAAGCTTCACCTCAGAGCAACCAAAATCTCGGACAAGGTGCAACGGCACCTCCCTCTACAGTTTGTACTCGAGCACATTGACTTTGACAATTTACGTAACATAGGACGACCAATTTGTTTTAAAAGCAGTAGACTACCGAATGACATTGACGTCGACCCAAAATTCACGTAAAACCACTATTCATAACACAACAAATCATGAACAAAGCCAAACGAATTTAGCCACTGAATTAGCATTTGCTAAATTTAGTTCTAAAAAACACTTCCCCAAATTTTTGTGCGAAATATTGCCAAGAAATAATAAAAAAACTAAACAACACATAACAAAAATCAAAATCTGGGTGTGAAATACCCAGAATTGAAGATAAAAATCTTCTACAAAGCCACGTAGAGATAACATCTACAACTACAAAGGTTTGAATGCCCAGTGCATTACCAGATGGTATATTTATATACTATCAAAAAAAATACCCCGCAAAGAAAGCCAGTTATACCCTTTCACCAGGGATCTGTCTTTCATACTACCTTTCATTTTCACTTTCCTATAATTTTCCCCTATTTCCCCACTATTTCTCCTACTAAAACCCTCTTCTACTATATTCCTCACTTTTTATGTCCAATGTCCAATGTAAAAATGAGTCAGAATCAGAAAATTATTTTTGTTCTAATAAGAAAAGTTATATTCCTTGTTCACCATTTTAAAAACTTATTCCGGCTATAAGATACAGGAATAAATAATCCAGATATAAATATATATTTTTCCTTAATCCCGTAAGGAAGCTGATGATCACTTAAATCCAGCCTAAAGAACTAGAAAGACAGTACCATAACTGACTCAAACCCTATAACTGGTGACCCCTTTTCGTCGAACAATATAAGTGATCATTCTACAAAATGGATTCGCTAGGTGACGCATCGATTTCACCCACACCAAGAAGTGGAACTTGCGAACGCGATCTCTATCAGATCTCCTGTTTTTAATGAAGCAGCAGTCGCAGGATGGTTTAAAATTGTGGGGGCGCAATTTCACATTTCGAGGATACAGCGAGCAGAGAAAAGATTTTACCATATTCTGGCTGCGTTACCTCCCGAGACGGTCGACCGTCTCCCAGCTGCAATATTCTCGTCGCAGAATTATTCGCTCCTACGATCGGAAATCGTGGCGCTTTGTGAGAGGACAAAACCTGAGCTCTTCGAGAAGTCAATCGCGTCTTCTCCGCAGACCGGACGACCTTCGGTGAATCTTGAAAAGCTACGGACGATAGCGCTGCAAGTTGGAGTGGGGGAGGATCTAGGGAAACACAAGTTCATCTACTCTTTCACTCCTAATATCCCCCCTAGCATCGCCACGCAGAAGGACTTGACACTTGCCTGGTTGGGTAAACTCGCTGCTGAACTCATGCCGTTTTAAAAGGCACAGTTTTATAACGTAAAGAAGAGTCAAACTCGTGATGATTGTGCGTTCCCCCATATAGGTGCTCTTAGTGTTAACCCGCGGGTAAATCAAGTGCAATTTGAAAATTCTCATTCCGTGCCCATCGGTGTATATCCTAGGGGTGATCAACCTAGGTTTGTGCATAAGAAGTATAATAATAGTGATAGAAATTATTCAAAAGGTATACCGTCTGGGGTACACCCGTTCCGTCGGAACCAAAATCCAATGGTATGCCGTACAGACTTATACTATGGGTCTAGTGCGAAGTACTGTTAACCGTGGTGCTCTTAACCAAAGCGAGGTGAGAACCTTCAAATGCAGACGTCGTCTAGACCGTCTTCCCCGACCCACTCGGAAAACAAGATCGGCAGGCCGCAGTAAATGCGACGACCGGCATGTCGACTCTTCTCACTGTCGCTGCACGTATTAAGGAGAGGAGGTGGGAATTTCTAATAGACACTGGTGCGAGTGTGTCCTTAATTCCATATAATTTAGTGCGATGATGTATGATGCACAAATCGGGTGTTAACAAAGCGATGGATAATGGAGGGAAGATAAAAGTGCACGAAGAAATTCAATTGGAAATAGGCATCCCTAACCTGTGACGTCATTTAGATGGACATTCGTAGTAGCAGACATAACGTAGCCATTTTTAGGCGCCGATTTTCTTGCTCATTTTGACCTATTAGTAGACTGTGCTCCTGGTGTCCTAATTGATAACCAGACAAGCCTAGTTTCTAAAGTGAAGCATTCAAACAAACCAGTGATCTCTTTAATCATTAATGACCTCTCGCATATCCCACCTAAGTGCAGGACAGTTTTCCGCAAATATTAGGGTATTTATAACCCGAAGTGTGTTGGCGTTTGTTCATTACCGGCTAATTCTGTTGTTCACATAATTGAGACGGGTAGTGCCACGCAAGCTTTCGCTTGCTTCAGACCACTTACAATGGAGAAAATACAAATTTTAAAAGCAACATTCGAGACTCTGTTGAAGGAAGGTGTGGTGCGGCCGTCGAAATCTTCATGGTCTTCACCCATTCACATGGTGCATAAGAAGACCCCAGGTGAGTATAGAGTTGTGGGTGACTTTCAGTCCCTCAATGTGATGACCAAAGCGAACAGATATCCCTTGCCAAGGATTCAGAGCATGGTAGACCATCTCCATGGCAAGAAAGTCTTCTCTCGCCTGGATTTCAGTATGAACCTACCACCAGATTCCAATGAGTCGATTGGGCATCGAGAAGACGGCTGTCTCAACTCCCTTTAAGCTGTGGGAATTTTTAAGGCTACCGTGTGTTCTAAAGAATGCTAGTTGCACCTTCCAACGCAACATGGACAATTTATTTATAGGCATGGCGTTCGTTTTTGTGTATGTGGACGATATTTTGATATTTTCAGAGAATATAGATGAGCATGTGGAACATATAGAGCAGGTTTTCAAAATATTGGCAGAGAACAACCTTCGAATTTCTATTGAAAAGTGCGAGTTCATGAAGGAAGAGATCGATTACCTGGGCCACCATGTCTCAGCTGAAGGTTTGAGCCCTCCAGCTAGGAAGGTATCCGAGATCACCGAAATGCCCTTACCAACTGATTTCAAAGAACTTCGTTAATATTTGGGAATGTTAAGTTTTAACAGACGTATAATGCCTAACTTTGCTGCAATTGCTGCCCCTCTGACTGAACTCACACGGCTTCAACCTAAGGCGCGGCAACTTGTCTGGAATGATGCTGCTCGAAAAGCATTTGAAGCTACTGAGAAGACCCTGGCGAACTCCGTTAAGTTACGCCACCCATTACCCAATGACTCTCCGTACCACTTGGTGACGGACAGCTCCCAATTCGCAGTTGGTGCTGCGCTCCATCAGATGGTGGATGGGTCTCACCAGCCAGTGGCATTCTCCTCCGGGAAGTTAGGTAAGACGCAGCAAGCGTACCCAATTTATGACAGGGAACTCCTGCCTGCATATCTTGCTGTGCTTCACTTCAGGCATATGATCGAAGATCGCCAATTGACTTTATGCACGGACCATAGGCGACTAGTCTCTGCCTTCTCCTTGCCACTACGTGCAAAAACGGACAGGCAACAACGGAACTGGACCGCCATTTTGGAGTATGTCAATGACATAGCTTATGTACGTGGTGAAGACAATGTAGTTGCTAACTGCCCATCTCTGAATATCAATTCGGTCCAAGTGGACTCATTTGATCTCCGTTCTTTGACAGTAGCACAAGAGCAAGACGAATAAATAAAGTCATCTTGATGTGGACTGAAGGCGTTTCCTGTTCCCGGTGATTCCCAACTCTGGTGTGAGGTAACATCTAAATATCCACGCCTATTTGTTCCTTCACCCTGCAGATCAGCCAGTTTCAAACAACTGCATAACATTTCACATCCAGGGATTAAGTCATCGCTTCGGTTGGTAAAAGCGAGATATTTCTGGCCCAATATGGACAGAGATATACGTTCCTGGACTCGTAAATGCCTCTCCTGCCAATTTGCTAGAGTGAATCGCCAGACTAGGTCCCCACTCCTGCCTATTAATATACCCACTTAGAGATTTGAAACGGTTCACATAAATATAGTTGGTCCACTCCCGCCGTGTACCCTGCCTGGGCAAACATACCTATCTCATAACCAGTACCTGCTGTCATGTATAGACAGAGCCACCAGGTGGATTAAAGCAATACTGATTTGAGAAATAAGTGCTGCAACGGTTGCTTTAGCCTTCTTGGGCGGCTGGATATCCAGGTTTGGCGTTCCCTTATACGTCCTCACCGATGACAGAGGAGCGCAATTTGAGTCTAAATTTTTCAAAGAATTATAAGAACATAAGAAAAGAAGAAGACTGCAAAAGACCATTCATGGTTTCCATCGTTTATGAACCACGGCGTACAGACCTACCACTAACGGGATCGTGTAAAGGTCGCATTGGACTTTAAAGAGCTTTATAATGGCTTGCCGACAAGGTTGGTTGATGGCCCTACCAATTGTTGTTCTGGGCATCAGGTCCTTGACCAATGATTTGGGTTTTTCACCCTTTACATCGGTCACAGGAACGGCCCTTCTCTGCCTAAAGCCCTTGGTTACCTCTTCTTCGTCCAAAGCTGATTCGAAATTCATCTCTGAACTAGCGAAGACTATGTCGCAGATATATTTCGCACAGACCTCTGAAGGCCACCTGCACTTGGTACCCAAAATGTTCGTACCCAAGGAATTAAGAGATGCCACGCATGTGTGATTCCATGTTAATCGCGTTCGGATACAACTTGAAGCGCCTTATGCAGGCCCGTTCAGTGTTGTCGAACGCGACGACAAAGTTTTTTAATTAGAATTTCCGGATGGCCATCAGAACACGGTGTATGTAGATAGAGTGAAACCAGCTGTATTACCTAAAGTACATAATGAGAGGAATATAAACTGTTCGTTACCCTCAAATAATCAACCCGTTGTAAATAATCCTTTAAAATCAGATACCCCGCAAGAAAATGAGGAAGTATCATCGGGGGGTAGTAGCAGAAATTACAATTACGTGGAATCTGTTCTAATTCCCTAGGATAATGGTAGTGAATCGAGGGTTTATACTCGTTCCGGTAGACGCGTCAAATTTGCGAGAAATCCCTCATACCATTATTTTTAAGTGTGTCATAGCATATTAAAATATGTTTATATATGCATGTTTATAATTCTGAGGCCTAGATATTATTTATGTATTAAACCTACTCCACGGTCTCACAATGAATTCCTGTGGTGCTGGAACTATAGTATGGAATCGAATATGACTCAAAAATACCTCAAAGATGAGCATTTTCAAATCTTAGGAAATTCTACACTTGGTTCACATTAAAACAAACCATATCAAAATATATTTGTATATATATATATATATATATATATATATATATATATATTTGATTATTATTGTAAGACGTACATAATATTTATGTATTAAACACTCCGTTTTCTCGGCCCGTAGTACTGTGGGGGTCGAAGATCAAGCCTAAACATTTGTTTGAAAAGTTTAAACGGTTCACACATGAACATAGGAAACATTTGTTGGAAATTTAAACGGTTCACACATTGAATCTTATAAATAGGAAGATAAACTTCCAGCAGTTAACTGTTTTGTAAATAAGAAGATAAACTTTTCCCTTTGAAGTATTTCTCCTTCATAAACAGGAGGTTAGATCCCCAGTACGTAGTTCGATATCTTGTTTCGGCCATACGTAGCTCCGTACAAAAATAGATCTTGTTCATGAAGTCCCATGGAGAAAAGGTAAAAATCGATGGCGTTCTTGACATTCCTATCCCTTGACTTTTCCTGCCTTGCCGGCTGCGAACTTCTCTGTGAGCTCAATTTTTTTGTTGACTTCTTCCAAGTCTAATAAGGTATAACTGCCAGTGATTTTTTCAAGAATTCCAAGCCAGCTAAAAATTCGGAAAACTGACTTCGGCTGTGTTTATGTGTAAACGATTGAAGAGTTAGTAACATTTTAATCTATGCTGGCGCCTGATTGGTTGAAATGTTATAGAGTTTTGTTTAGATGAAATTACTATTTATATAGGTGAAATTTTGTGTAAAAATCAGTCAGCTAGCTCGGAATTCTTGGCAGAAGTACCTCGCATCAAGCACCTTACCAACTGGTAAAGGGGGAAAAATTCAGGAAATTTTTGCCTCCGCCTCCGAAAATTTGGTTCCTAATTTTTAGGGCCAAATATTTAAAGAGAGAGTAGTACCCTGGTGTTCTTCCACTCCCATCATCATTCACTCCAAACTAACCATCATGGTCTTTATTTCCACCGGCCCACTTAAGCAGATGACTGCTTAAGTCCTCGGCCCACCTCCCTGCGTAAACCGCAGTCAGATGTGAAGAGAGATTGCCATTCACATTCCATCCCAACTATGTCAGGCAGTTGCTCGGCCATAATTGTGGGCATTGGAGGAATCAGGTTTGAGGATTATTTCACACTAGAGTACAATGTTAGAAATATTCCGGACAAGGGACGGACTGCAACCTTCGGGGCCCATTACGGCAAAGGCCCCTTCCAGGACCATAGAGGGACATATAACCGTCTTTATGGTATGTTGGAAAGCGGTCGCGATTCCAAACCCTCGGGGTGGCAGCGTTTTCAATAAGTGCGCCATACAATCACAGCCCTGAGAGGATCCCACCCGGACTCATCTCATCCATCATCATCATCCATTTAAAAGGTAATTCTTATTCCCATCCAGGCGGCCGGTGAACCTAGGGGGGGGCTCTCTTTATCACCAAGGAAACAGTATAATAATTATAACGTAAATTAAAACCGAAATACACACATAAACACACATAAGAGAAGAAAAGCAGCGCAACAATACAAGAAGAGGCACTGGTGAAAGAGACTTGCACCCCCTAGTCAGAGGGGCTGCAAGAATAGGAGAAATGGCGTCCCACCCAGCCACCAGAGTTCCATTGAAGACCATTGCTGGACAACCGAAGCCGGACCAAGGGTCGGTGTTCCAAACAATCTTCGGAAAGCTGAATGTGGCTATTCCGAGGTTAAACGACACTCCGGTTGACTACTCTGCGGTCTGTGAAAAAGAGGCAGACGTCGAAACCCAAACAAAGGAGGAAGGCCAGAAGGTGCTAGCAGAGATAAACCTCCAGCCCAGCATTCATCCCCAGATCCAGGCACACCGCTGTATAGTGTGCAGGCAGCTAGACCCTTACATCGACCAACACAACGGTCAAGAGAGAAGAGAAGAGATCAATAGAAACCACTCGTGGGCGAACGTAGTGGAGGTTGTGAAGTTTCGCAACAAATTAGACAATTCAGACCACCAACACGTATTAAAATTTATCTTTGCTGACACGCAAAGGGAACAGAAAGCGAAGGAAAGAGGCCTCTTGCTTTTCAATGCGAAGATCAGCGCTGATAAGATGGAGAGGGAGGAATTTACTCCCATCTAAATCTGCTTTCGCTGCTACAAGCTCCAGCAGCACACGACAAAGGACTGCAAGGAGCAAAACATCACTTGCTCCAGATGCAGTGGAACAGGCCACGGATGGAGGGAGTGTAAGGCAGCTAAGGAAAAGTGCCCAAACTGCGTTTTGAACCACGGGGCGATGTTAATGTCATGCCCCCAAAGAAAAGAAATAATAAAGAAAAAGAAGTAAGAAGACATAAGAAGGAGCAACACATCCTACGCCCAGGCAACAAAAACAGCCCCAACCAGAGAAATGAAGAATACACAGCCCAAAACGTGCTTACAAGTTCGAGAATGAAAACTCGACGAAGATTCTTACGTACATTCTGTTCGCGCATGTAAATAATCTTACTAACCCGGGATCATTTGCTAAAACCCTCAACCTCATGCTAAAACAGGAACGGCCTGGAGGAGATCTGATTTTCGGATGACATACCATCGGAAGACGTACGTTGACTCCAATTCGAGCCAAAAAGCGCATCAGAGGCCCCAGGAACTCCATTTCCTACAGTAAAAGAAAAGAGTTCTGAAGATAAAGTAGCAGAAATACCACGGGCAAAAAAGCTACCACATCTCGGCTAGACCCACGACTGTAAGCGCAGAAAATACGTGAGAAGAAAGAAATAAAAGCTGCAAGAAGAATCAGGGATGCAGAAGGCAACCTTGCAAGTGATTCATCCTCGGATTCTGAAGCTGAAGAGGCCAAGAACAGGGCAACCAAGAGCCTTTTGAGCTCAAGAAGCAGGTTGAAGACGTCGAAACGTACTTACAAGTACGATGGACTGGAGATCGACTTAAGAATCATCACGGACGAGCAGATCCCACACCCCGAAAAGCTCTGCTCCAGGGAGACATTTAAGGGGATCCAACAAGGAAACATCAAATGGATCTACGCAGCAAATGAGAGAGAATTGGAAATCGAACAAGCGTTGCATGAAGGCACAACGAAGCTCCACAGAGACTCTTTCCTTGCCCTATGTGATGCAGAGTACAGGAAAGTACGCTACGCGAAGTATAACAACACATAAGTCACTCAAAACAAACAAAAACACAGAACAACACAAATGTGGAAAACACGAACAATGCCTTAAAAATACTCACACTGAATGTGGATGGATGGAAGGGAAGGTCCTTTGTTTACGGTAACATCCTCCGTACAGTGGACCCGCACATCATCCTCATATCAGAACAATGCATAAACACAACCACAGACACCATAAAAATACACAATTACACTGTAATACAGAAGAGCCACACTCAAGAACGATACGATGTCGCAGCCATCGCAATCAAGGAAAAATATAAAGTTCCGAACATCACTGAACTTAGATGAATCATTCGTTGCGGTCGAGATCCTGACCTTGGTTGGTGGCCTAACTGTGGTGGCAGCCTACCAGCCACGTAGGCGACAGTACCTACCAATCAACAACTTCTTCACCCTCTTCGGGCACAAAAGGCTAGCGCTGCTAGGTGGAGACCTAAACGCTTGCGGCCATGCATCTGGCTCCCGGAGCATCAACCAAATTGCACGAAATCTGGAACTATTATTCGACAGAAATAGAGTCCGGAGAGTAGGACCTGACTTTCCAACTTATCTAACACATCGTTCGGCGACAAAACCGGACATTTGTTGGGAAGCCCGGAATTCCCCTTTAACATCGCCAACGAACCTGGCCCAGTAGACCCGAGCGATCATATCCCATATTCCTTCAGAACTTTTATAATATCAGGATATTAGCTAAGGCAAAAACCTTAGGTCTAGCCAAAGTTAAAAAGGCTGGTACCTTCTTCTCCTCTAAGATAGAGCTAGCTAAAAAAGAGAGTTCGACTCTAATAATATATGTCTCAAAACCTTCGACTCCAGCATCGAAACTATCAATAGAATCTATAAGAGACGTTATATTGCAAAAATAACCTACATAAAGTAAAAAAAAACACAGAAAATAGGAATAGGAGACAATTTAACTCACTGATATTAAGCAAAACGCAAATCCTCAATCCTCGTCGCCAATGTAGTATATCTATTATAAGTTAGGTTATAATAACTATTATTTAGAACACTCACTGAGGATGACGTGGCGCATCATATGTAGTAGTAATTGACACAATAAGTTAATTGTTGGGGTTAGTAAATAGAATAATGTAATATGTAATTTAGGCTATGATCGGACACAGTAGGCTAGAGTTGTTGTGACTATAGCTTTTCTTAAGTAGGTCGTTATCTGGATAGAGTGGGTGAGAGGCGTGGACTGATTGTTTTTTTCTACAGGCCAATAAGAGGTCACCTAGTATTTAAGTATCGACAACAAGACTATAAGTAAAGCGTAATATTAGATCATGTCATTACAATACTTACGTTATGGAGAAAGGTGTCGAAGACATGTTTGGGCTGGCGTATAACGCGGTTAAATAAATACAATATACTTCCTAATTTTTGTGAGCACAACACTACTAAACGCATAGGTGGGCGCGATAACAGATAAATCCAAAATTATAATACAATATTGATTATTGACTATATATAGCGTTATTTTATAATACAATAGGAAAAATATTTGAATACTGTTTCTTAGTTTCTTACCTGGTGAGGCTCTCCTTCATCTCTGCATAGGTTTTGAGGATCCTCCTCACTGCTCAGACCTATATATTTCTTGCCTCCAAGGCCCGAGCGGCTCGCCTCTGTGCTAAACTGGAATCAAAAACTGAACTGAAATTATCGATTATCGCTAGTTTGGAACCAAATGTCTCGGCGATACCGATCAGTGGATAACGCGGAAAACAATCTCTGATAACCAGATATCTTTATTGCGATAACGCCTACCTATGGCCAAACGTAGTGTTTTACATAATTGTAGGCTTGTACGAGAACGTGAAATAAAATTTCATGGAAAGTAAATAAATCGAGAAAACAATATTGGCAACTATAGGTGACAGGCCGCATTAATGGGTTAGAGTTTTCCCTTATTATAAATAATCTTAATTAAAAATATTCTGGTCAGGATACATCTTTCAGAGAGGGAAACTCCATTAAATTTCCTAGGGAATGTTAAGTGGCTAAATATTTGTCTTTAGGCTTCGATGCATATTACATAATAAAATTTGGTGCATGTTTGAAATAATATCAAGGGGAGCAGATTTGGAAAGAATTTTTCCGTCCAATGCTATAAAATAACAATGCATACAATAGTGAATTGAAGAGGAAAGTCATGGTTTATTCTTATTGAATTTAGGTGTTGTTTAGGCTCTTTAATCTTTTTTAAAGATTATTTCCCTCCGTTTTGTGTATCAGTGCTTGGATGTTGGGAGTTATTTTTTTAATGTTGGCTCTTATTTCGGAGTCGTAGCGGATTTTGTAGATTAAGCTTTATTGTTATTCGATGTTCCTTGCATAGATAAGGATTGTCAAGAAACTTACACGTTTCTTAATGAATAGTATATATTGAAGAAGTATGGGCATGATTTGTTAATGTCGCTAAACTAGACGATTGAGTATTTTTTGCATTTTTGTTCGATATTTTTGATGAAATGTAGTTAGTGTCAGTGTTTGAGGTTCGCACAAGCATGAGATTATCAGCAGCACTTATATAGTTCTTAAGAGAATGCCATGCTGTTTTAATGGCTAGCTAGCTTTGATGACAAGAAATGGATTCTCAGAGTAGGAGGTTTGGAAGTAGAGGTTGAATACTCTCTGCGGTAGGATAGACGAGTTTTTCAATAAGAAATTGGTAGGATTAATCACTTTGTAATGCTTGGAATTCTTGTATATAATTTGGAATGGAGCAAATATTTTCATACGAGAGGCTTGGAATTTTGGAGAAGTAAACATTTTTCAAGTTCTGTCGCCAAGAACCTCTATTTTAGACTAAAAAACAATCCGAAAGTTGTTCTAAAAAATGAAATAAATTAAAAAAAACTCTTGTTGTATATTAATTTTACCTGGAATTAAATGCTTGTCCTATTAATAGGCTTTACCATAAATGAAGCAGAATTGATTAAATGCAGTTGTTGACCAGTGGCTGGACAGAATATAGTTTGCTTCTGTAAATAATAAGAAATACGTAATGTCTGTTATCAAATTGTCAATAGTGAGCTTTGCTCGATAGATAGATTCTCAAGGACAAATAATGATTAAAGGGAACTATAAAAATAGTGGAATTAATGATTAAATTAATTGAGTATTAAAAGTTAATTTTATTATCTGTACTAATACTTCAGAAGGAAATAAAAAGAATAACAAAGGTTAAGTGGTAAAATGTGATCATAAAGAAAATTAAAAAATCCATTTAATGTAAGGGATATTTGAGACACTCCAGCTACTTTTCAATCAACTTATGGGAATCACGTTAAGCACGTAAAATATCAATAAATCAAGATATGCCAAACTGCATGAAAGTTTTGAGTTGATAATAATTGAGTAAAAAGGTTCTATCAGGAGATTCATATGGAGATTCCACTTCTGAAATTAGATTAATACTCCCTGATATTTCAAATTTGCAAGTTATGATTTGAATTTTCTTATTATTTCTAAATAACTATATGTGAAAAATTCCAAAAATAGTATGTATGTAATTTGCAAATCTTAAAATTCTATATCATTGATGTTTACTACCGTTGATGTATGTCTCTAACTTATCCATTCCTGATAATAGAAACATACACATTAAGTAGTTCACCTGAAATAATTTTTCAAGTGGATGACCCATACTGTAGCAGTGCATACATAAAATAAATATCGTAATATTTTCTTTATTAAGAATTAAAATTTTGAGACGAATTGTCAAGTCGTGTCTGGTTTGCTTATATTCAAAAAGTAAATGTCTTTTTATTGAGGAATATATTTTGGCAGATAAATAGTTTACTGCACATTTTCTTCATCGTTCTGATATTATAGAATTAGTAGGTGTATGAAATTTGGTTGGTAACCTAACATTGTATACAATTTACTATAATTATTATTCTAAACCGTAGAATAGACTACCGACGTTTTACTATATATAACTATTCGTTGAGGGGATTATTTTATATTTCGAGTGCGTGGTAATCTGATGACCCAGGTCAGTTCAAGAAGGGGGGGGGGGCCTGGAGAGGCTTATTTATCTTAAATATACTTAAGAAGTGGAACGGTGCTCAAGGATAAATAATGTGGCTACCATTAATGAAATAGAGTTTTATTAATTCAACTATCAAACAACACACGGAAAATGTTTACATAAACAAATATTTAAAATGGGAGAAACACAGGAAATGAAAAAGGTCATGGGAATATCTGACTAATCTGAGGATTAAGTTTGGGACAGATTTAAAACGACAAACAAACAAAAAGGGATAATGGTTCGCTAAACCGTTTGAAGCACAGAATTGCGTTGATAAAAGGTTAAATGATTAAAGGTAATGCTTAACTTACGTAATTACAAGGTTGTCGTGCAGAGGAAGGTGATGGGAAGGAATCTTCGGTCCACCTGGCGATTTCCAGGAGAAGGGGTTCTTCGGGGGGTTGTCCTTAACAAGGGGGAAGGACTGTCGTCAAGTAGTGAGAGCAAAATGGAGCTCAGAAAAACGAGCGATCCTTGTGACAGGATATCGGAGATGTTCTAGATGAAAAATGGAGGTAATTGTTGTAACCAAGCGTTCTCTTGAAGAACGTTAAAAAGGGGGAATTAAATTATCCTGACTTGAAGTATACGCATCGAGAACCGTTTCTTGACGAACGGGCTTGAAGAACATTGGTTGTTCTAATGTTTTTCTCCTTCTGAACAACAGGGGGATGGGGGCTGAGAACCGTTTCTTGTCGAACGGGCTCAAAGAACAATGGCTGTTCTAACTTTGTTCTCTTTCTGAACAACTTGGGGGCCTTGTTGAATTTACCTCTCGAAGGGCACGAACCTTGGCACTTAAGGGATATTATCCTCTTCTGGACAATAAAGTTTTACTCGGCAGAATTCCTGGGTGCACAAGGGAGACCGGATCGGCTTGATGCCTCGCTAAGATAATCTGGATGTGCTTCAATTGGGAAAAGCTATGGTATAAATAGCCTGAGCTAACCCTTTGGTGTAGGGTACAATGAGGTGGGGGACTTCGATTGAATGTCCCGTTGGCACCTGGGAAAATATCTTATCTGCCCACAAGCCTAATTCAATTTGGCGAGATCGACGCATGGAGGCGAACGGTGGAGTTAACCTCCTTGTTTAAACATTTGCTATGATGGGCGATAACGCGCCTTCTACTTCCTCTCGCATGATACACGTGAGGAAGCATGTGTTTCAAAATGTGATAGGGACTGAAGCAATGCGGCCTCAGACCGTTCTATCACATTCTGTTAATTTGTTTGTGTAGAGGGATACAATCATATTTAGAGCCAAAGCTTTCAATGTGAATTTAGACCTGTGAGTAAACTATTGCGACATTTTTATATCAACATAAATATTTTTATTGGGGGGAAGAGTATTTTATTGTGTGGTCTTCAACATTCTCATTGTCGTTTCCTTTTCTTCTTAAGAAGCAAATAAATCTCATCTAAACTTCGATGCTTGTGGATGGTAAGCAATTTCGTTAAGAAATACATTCCCACTTAAGTAGTCAGAAAACCGCGCAAAAAGCAAGTTGCTCCTTTTTTGTTTCTATTTCTCTCATTTCGTTTTTTTACGTAACTTATTTCATATATATTAAGCTTGAATAATTAGTTCAGTTTCTTCATGCTTAAGCTAACTACAACGTAACTGAAGATAAATACCCTTTCTGATCACAGCCAAGCTATGCTACATAAAGGTGTGTTTTAAATAGTAGATGGGGTAGCCTTTCTGATCGAGTGCAGGCGTGTGTCATACGGTGTAGAAACCTGCAGTTTGGTTCCCATCTAAGATAACCAATAGGACCCTGAAGAAAAAAATGTCTTCTAATTTGTGTTCATACATCTTTATAAATCCCCTAGCGAATCGCTTGAAATTTTTCTCAATAATAATGCTTCTAATTCGTCCAATTTTGAAAGTAGCCAAAATGGGTTTTCAATATAATAGTGGCATCTAAGTTATAGCTGACAGTAGGCGAGTGACTCTTTCAAAACCTAAATAGCCCCAATTTGATTTACGAGTAATATATCTTCCACACATTTTCACTACCTTATTAACCTCTCTCATTATTTACATAGCCTTCCTCAAATCGTTATAGCGAAGATTCACTCTTATTGTTTTCGATTTTTATTTTTAATAAATAACAAACCAAAGTATTTTTAAAGTTGCATCGTTGCTCTATTTATATTTTTTGCTTTCCATTTAATTCTGTTCTCTGTAAAGGTAACCAATAGAGCAATGATATATTCTTCTACTCTTTTGTTTATTATATAAGAACTAGCCAGTCTCTCTCTCCCTCCCTTTCTCTCTTAGTTTGTTTAAAACAATGCTTATACAATTGCAAAATCCGTAGTTTTCGTTTCTTAATGTCCAAATATGTGTTTGTTTGTTACTCTCCTTAAACAATTTTTTAGATAGATTAAGTTGGCCTTGCTCTGTTCTCGGTTATTTATTGAAAATCAGTTTGGACCCCAACAGAGGTAAGAGAATGGTTCCATATGAAAGCCTTTTGTTTGTTTGTTAAAAAACAAGGTTTCTTTTTATTATACGATTTTAGGACAGGTTGAATGAATTAAGGCTTCAAATCGGATCTTATGTAGAGCTTTCTTCGCCTATTCGGTCATGGGTAGCATAGCATCTGATATAGTGTCACATATTGTGGCGTATTCTGTGTGGGTGTCTTTGAGTCGAATCAGAGCCATGTTAAGGATTCCGTAAGCGTCTTGTTGGATTCTCTCTCCACTCCTCCATCCGGAGGGTGCAAAGGCGGAGACGCTTGTTTTCATCGGGGATTCACAACATAGGGCCTTTGCGGCCTATGGACCTTCTCTTTTGCGACACTTTACTTCTTCCTCCTTATCAAATTTCGTTTTTGCCGCGAGTAAAGAAATACTAAATTGGAGAGGTTTTCTTAAGAGGCTCTTTCTGACTTCGCTTTTTGGCAACGACCAGACAGGGTGACCAACTGAAACGAATCGAATCGAATCAACCATTGATAGACTGGACTTCTTTATAAAATTTCCTAGGTTATTTTTTAAAAGAAAATATATTAATAATTATTAATAGAATAATTTGCAAATAAAATATTGGATATATAAAATTAATTCGAAATATTATAAATGTGAATTATATATATTTATTGAATAAAACGACAATGATTGAGGAGTAACTAAATAGTTTGTTAAAAATGTTATTTTGAAAAAAAAATCATATTTAAATGTTAAGCTGTGGCTAATATTTATATATGCTACTAGAATACCCTCTAACAGTATGAAAGTATTACAAACGAGTTTTTAATTTCAAATGACGACCATATCTCGAAGTTGTCAGCCTTTCGTTACTGTCGACCTATGCTGGTTTCACTCTATGTGGAGGGAAACGGTTTAAGGTTTACCATCTTTTCAATAGTTATGCTCTTCTCGCGCCGTGGAAGATACTGGAATTGGTTAGTTTACGGAGGAAACAAAGGTTTTCGAACAGTATTATTTCACACAGAGACGCTTTAAGAGTTCTCTAGGTCTTTGAAAACGAATAGTTTTGGCAAGACTACGTTTCGACTGAGCATGCTAGGGGAGAAGACATGAGGTGCTGGAGTTGGGAGACGTATGATACAGGATTGGGGGTGAAACTTAAGTTGGAGAAAAGGGTCAGCAGGTAAGAAATTAGGAGTACCTTATGCCTCTGCTGCAACTGTAGACTGCTTTTTATCTTTGAAGGATGAGCGATGATCTAGCATGAACTGAGGCAACTTTGCCGTACAGTGAGTCGCACCCTCGTAACACATAAGAGCGGTCTTCAGGTGGCGATGGAAGGGCTCAACCAAGCCATTTGCCTAAGGGTGGTTCGCTGTTGTGCGAATGTAATTGGAGCCAAAGGTTTTGGATAACTAGCGGAATAACCTTGCATCGAACTGAGGTATTCTGTCCGTCGTAAATGTCGACGGAAGTTCGAAGCGGGAAATCCATCTGCTGACAAAAGTGCGAGTGACAAGAGTGGGCGATATGTCCGTCATCAGAAAGGCTTCGGGCTATCTAGTAAAACGCTCGACACACGTTGATAATTGTTTGTGTCAGCAGAGCCCAATGGCCATAAGATGTCCAGTTGGACATGATCAAATCGATCATAAGGTGGCAAATGGACGTGTCGCGCAACTTCGACCTTTGACACTGAGGAAAACAGTGAGTCCACTGACGGAGGGGCTTTTTCATCTACGGCCAAATGTAATAACGATAGATCTTTCGGAAAGCCGAGTGTATGCAGTGATGTGGAAGGCCGTGAATATTAGCAAAATCATTCCGGCAGAGAGCTGGACGAACATAAATTCGAACAAAAGGAAACACTAAAATCGTGATAAGTCATGAGTTTGACGAAAAGGGACTGCTGAGAGGGGGACTTATAAGGTGAACTCAGTTCTGTGTCCTTTGTTTTTGTTTATGAAGAAGCCTTCAATCGACGTGAGAATAGCTAACAGAAGCATTCATCATTCTAGAAAAGGAATTGGCTCCTAAGTTGTCGGTGGCCAGTTCGTGGCAAATGTCGGAAGTGAACTGAGATATGAATTCCATTTGGCGAAGAGCTCAGGGACAATGCTTGGTGGAATTCGAGAGGAACATAAATGTCAAAGTCTTCTGATACGTTAGGATGTGAAATTCCCTTCTTTCGAAAAAGTGACGACAATGGCGGAACATAATTTGAATGCATTCCTTATCGACTATTCTCAAGACTGCGCCAATGACCAAATTTTATTTATCTGTTATTCAGCATTAAGAATAGGATACTATGTAAACACAGGGGACTTCTTGAAAGCCATGTTTGCTTTCTCTTAGGTAGTGATTACCAAATCATTCCATTTGATGGAGGATTTGAAGACTTCGTTTGCTGGTCGTAGGAGGTCGTTCATGAGATTTATAATAGCTGCATAGTACTTTATCAAGTTATGGTAAAATTTGAACATACTAAAGAACTGACCGAGGTTGCGTTATAATTTAGGGCTTTGAAAAGCAGTATTGGATCTTATGATCTCTGCAGTAAGACTAACGCCGTTCGCTCTGATATGGTGTGCAAGAAAATCAAGTTCCGGGCCACTAAACAGGAATTTTTCTGGACGAATGCGAATACCATATTCTTGAAGGCGGGAAACCACAGCTTCAACATGAAGCTGGTATTCGTTGTCCAAAAACCTTGAAATTAGAAGGTCATCCATATACGCAAAACAAAAAAAGTATTTCATGAGTGACTTCTTGAATTAAGCGTTGGAAGCTTAGGCCTCATCGCGGGGGCCGAAAGTTATGTGCAACTAATCGAACAGCCCGACCGGGTGATGGTGGCATTTTTTTCAAAAGTCGGTGCCTTGACAGGAATCTGGTGAAAAGCTTTCACCAGATTAATCTTTGACAAGAAATGCGCCGATATTAATTGGCCTAAAATTTCCGTATGTGAGGAACGGCATACCTATCAGGAATTTGAATCTCAGTGGGGGCGCAAAAGTCACCTCACGGGCGCCAGTCTCCAGACTTCGTTGGTAGCATGCGACGAGCTGAGGAACAATTTCTATTGGAAGATCTGATGTTCCTGAGATCTAACATGTGCTGAAATTGCTTCTTGGCTTTTTGTAACCATTCTGGCGGAAGTTATCGAAGTTCGACGAACACAGGATGTCCGGTGGTCTCTATGTGATGAGTCCCGATATGCTTTACCTCAGTTGGCTAATCAACCTGAGAAAGGACTGCAGGAAATGTTTGCGAGTTGCTCTTGAATAAAGTCGGAACGACGGCCAAAATGGCAGTAGATTCTTCTGAGCCTATGCAAGCAATAGAATAAAGTTAGGTCTCCTAGTCAATGAGGGAGCAATGGCTTAAGTGCTCAAAATCGGTGAAGTAGCTGAGAAAATTGGCACCTAAGATCAGCCTGCAGACCGCTGCTGCGAGGAAGATCAAGTTGTGTTCCGAAAACAAGGAACTTGGTTCCATCTGAGGCCAAAATTTATTGGATAAATACAGTCTTCTGTGCATCAGAAGAAGGTAGACTAACTTCATTACCATTATTGATGAGAAAATACAGTTTCATCGAAAGGTCTGCGATCTGGAGCAGTTTGAAGCCCGATTGCCGGACAAGTGGCGCTAGGGGCGACAAGCATCATAGTTTGATGATTTATGTTGACTTAAGCAAACGCATTTGCGAGCCTTTTCTTTGAACGTCGCATGAAATAAAACAGGGAAGAGCTTAATCGTTGCTTCGAACGTGATTTCTACCAGAAGTAGCCTTTTCAAGCCACTTCTGACGAGTGCGTTAACTCCTCATTTTTTTCGTCAAAACGTGTGATTCGTTCATTTGAATGCCTTGAGACTGAAACCACTTGCGAGTTGGATGTGTCGACGATTTGATCAGCCTTTTCGGTCAGATTTTACCCGCTTGTCGTGTAATCCATCGTGGTGAGGCTGCTTTGCGAGGGGTGGTGGAGATTCTGTAGGAAGCGATGGTGGAAGAGAGGCTTGTCGAAGTCAGCTGCTCGCGCACCAAAAAGCTGCGGCATGTGACAAAGCAACTGTGATGGCTTCCGATTCCCGAGCTTATTTTGCAAGACGAGCGATCTGAGGCACTCGACCTCCGATGAAGCAGAAGGCGGTGAACTGGAGGCTAAATGAAACTGTCTCTCCCTAACCTCAGTGATAATCGACAATAGCAGTGAACCGACGATGGAGTCAAACTTCATCTTGCTGGATGAAGTTTTTGCTAGATTGAATTGCGATTCAGCCTGGATGAATCACACTGCAACTTCAGAAGAACTAGAGGTATTCAACTTGATGCCGAGGTGGGTGATATGTTCAGTTGCCTCAGCCATCTTGTGGTTGCTGGCCTAGAGATCACTCAGTGTAGTTGACAGAGAAAGATCGAGCTTTGGTAAAAAAGCTAAATTACAGAAAATTATATTTAAAAGGTTAGCTTTCAAAATTTACATTTTTACGTGTAATATTTTCACATACTGCTAAAAATCAACGTTTCACTGATCAAAGAAGATTCTATTACAATAATACGAAACATACTCGACGATACTTCCAAATTTATAAAAATCCAAAGAGACTCTACGGAAACTCTCAAAATAGATATCAATTGGTTAATTACTGAAGCGGATCAAGTGAAATGACGTGTACACGTTCAAAAAATTATGGGCAAGTTCAATCCAGTATATATTTATGGAAACCTAAAAACGCTGAGTAAATAGGAACTCCTTACTTCCCATAATTTTCTAAGTTCCCAAGCACCTAAATAATATTTCAAAAGAAACCTACGAATTCATCAGTGATTATATCCCAATGACTCTTCCAATTGAACCCATCTATCAAGATAAATTTAAATGAATAACACCTTAATCAAACAGAGAACTGTCCGCCTTTGGCTTTACATAATGGAAGCTATTTTAATCAAAGAAGAGAGACCAAGGCTAAATAGCAAACAAACGGCCACCACAATGACTTTAAAACTGTTAACCGATTAAATGGTTACCACATAAAATCTCATTACCTAGATACCCTTATATGAACCCTGCCAATATTCTTTCTCCCTTTTTTGTTATCCGATTTCTATGATATTTTTAGGATAATCATCAAACAAAAAATTAAAGTTACTATAGAAATATACAATTTTGAAATGTCTAAACAATGTCAGATAATTCAGCTCGTAAGGTAATCTAACAGGAATGAAAGCTCAGCTGCAATAAAATATGAATTTTCGAACACCTACATATTACTAACATTTGCCAGACGAAAAAATTCTAATCAGAAAATTAGAGAAGCAAAGGTGAAAGATAATTGAAGCTCAGTCGGACCTACACTTTAATAGAACATAAATAAAAGAATTAGCCTTACCTATCTAAAAGTATTTATGTATATAGTACGAGGGAAAGAGAAATTTAAAGGGAATGAGCAACGCCACAAGAAAGAGGAGAGGTATTTTTTAGTTTTTTCAAGGTAAGAGAAAGTGATATTGGAAAATTACTAGGATCAAAGAAAGCGAAGGGCGCCACAATGAAGGCAATCCTTACTGAGAAGACAGAATAACGATAGGGGAAAAAGTTTAAAATTCTTCGCCGGAAAAATCTTGGCGTTATTCCTTTCTTCTCTGTTAGGATTGCCGTCATTGTGCCTCCCTCTGCTCCCTTTGATCCTAGGGTTCTTCCAAATGTGCCTTTCTCTTACCTTTAATCCGACCCCCAAATCCTGTTCCTTGTCTCCTGGCTCATTCGGGTGAAATTTCTCTTTCTCTTATGCTATATTGTTATATGGTCTGCGATACAAGGGTTATGCATCTTTCTTTCTGTCTTCAAAATAGCTTTGAAAGGCTGAAAATAAATATGGCGAAAGCCCTGTGGTTGTTGAAACAACCCGCAGAATTGGTATTTGCTTTCTTTATATATATATATATATATATATATATATATATATATATATATATATATATATATATATATATATATATTCTCACTGATCACCAGACTGAATCATTTTGGTAAGGTTATTATTATCTATAACCCTTCTTTTGTTAACAAGAGGAAAATGGATAAAATGCGTCGTTTCGTAAGAAAACATTTATGCTCTTCTAGTTTTCATTCATCTCTCACTTCCGATTTAACTACCTCATTTTATTGGGTGAACAAACGACAGGTTTCCTTGAGACAAGAGAATTAGTATTTGTTGAATGTCATCTAGTCTCATCAATTTTTCTTATCTTTCCCCAGCATTCTTTATATTTTCGCATCAAGATTATGGTTAAATATAACATAAGATTACCTGTCGACCAAAAAATTTTCGGGATTTTTTAAACCAGTAATAAGTTCCAAGAGAATTCTAGAAACATAAAGAGATATATAAGATGTCCAAGAATGTTCGTTTGGTTTTATAACCTACGTGAAAGAAGAAGAAGAATAACAGTCAAAAGATTAGAATTATTTTAATAAATAATATTGATCGATTTCACAGATCATTCGCAATTGAAATAATATAATTAATGATTCGTTTATATGCACACACTCGAGCAGAGACAGCAACAGATTCTTTGCTTTAAATCTAATGGGTTAGACTTAAGAGGCATATACGAGGTACAACTTTTATTTTACGATGGAGTATACTTTGAAGAATAAATACTATTGTTTAAATTTGATTTAATAAACCGATGTAGGAAAAAATAACGAGCATTTATAACCTGAAGATGAATAGTTGTCTCGTAATCATGGGGTAATATCTCTTGTCAGGTTCTATTTTGGCGGAGTAGAAGCACCTGACTTTGAAACTCATTCAGGCAGTTAATTCTTTGGCCCAATCTGGCCTTTAAATGTTAAATAGGTAATTCTGTTTTATATTGATATTAATGATTTTTGTCATAATCGCTAGAAGATCCAGCTGATATATTATATATTGAATGCCTACTCTACATTTTTTCGAATAAATTTGAACATTATTGAAAAACCTGCTACGAAGGCTTATCAAATTTTGCGTTTGGCAATGTTGAGACTCTATCCTTCTGCCTTTTAGAATACCTGTTGATGTTTGAGGTATTTTTTCTCGGGGCTCTAGATACTATACTAGAGAATTGTTAAACTCTTTTTCCTTAAAGGTGTATCGATGAATTTGCTTAGCTTCTCCAGAAACTACGATTTTATACAAATATTTCTGTTCTCCTGCTAAATAATCTGCACATAGTGACGAAATAAAATACTAAACGATTCACTCCTTAATAACTTCTCTCTTTCGATTTATATCTTCCTAAGCGACTTTTGTTTTGATTACTGGATAAGTTACTTTGCTATTTTTGTTCATTTTTCCAACTTTTACTCTAGATATCCTGATGGTACTTTAGATATTTAACTAACTAAAGTTCATTTTCCCGCTCAAAACTTCTGGTGAAGAATAAAAACTTCAATAAAATACGAAAAATATCTTATTTTTCAATCAGTGGTTTTGCACTGCCACCATCCTAATAATTGCTTTGATCTTAACCTCTTTTCTCACTGTATTAACCTTTCTAGAGATTTTTGTGCTGTGGTTTTCCGAGTCAACGTTCCCTAAAATTTGCGTCTAGTGTTGCATTCTTGCATTATAGGGTGTGCAGATTTACTTTGGTGTGCTGGCTCTGTCTTTTAAACGTACATAGATTCTTATACCTTTGGAATCTGTGAGGGAAACATTATCTTCATCAGCTTTCTTTAACGCGTCCATTAATCTTGCCAGATTTTTATCATTATCCTCAATACTTTGCCAGTTGTTCGGTGTCGGTATTCCAGTGGATAATCCTCGATCTTTTTCTGAGTGTAGATTTGATTTGGATTAATTCTCATCTATAAGTGAAGGCGCACCAAGTCATGGTGGCTTGTATGGAGGCCCGTGCTGGTTGGATTAGTTGGAGCCCATAAAAACTTCTGGTTAACAAGCTGCTTGTCTTTTCTTGTTTTGTGGGGAATTCGGAGCATAAACACTAGAATATCGATCTGAATACTATCGTTTCCATAAAATGACAAGTGATGATTTGGTGTTGAGAAAATTATGAATAACACCATGTAGCCGAAAATAAGGCTCATCGTTGTAGTTGATGTCAGCTCCCTACATTTCTAATTCGTGTTACTGTTTTGTTATTTATTACCAGGTAATCTTTGTCCAGTTCGCATATCGTTTTATACAACATAATCTCCTTAAGGGCAATCATTCCTCCCTAAAAGATAATGCTTGATGTTTCTTTTCCTAAGGAAGTAGGAATTGTGGATTTTTGTATTGCTCGTTCTAGCTTTAACATTGTGTTCATGCAAAAGAATGACAACCTAGTTATTGCTGATATACGCTTTGTATAGTGGCGGCATTCGATAACAATTATTTTAAGAAATCATCACCAAATTTCTATTTTCAAATTCAATTTCGTAGTCTACAGCCATAGGTAGATGTTAATGTGATCAAACGGATAATCTTTCTAGGCTTAAACTTTAAATTAATGCTTTGCCCTCGTAAAAGGTCTCTTATTACTCCACAATGTTGCACAAATGTGGGCGTGGTCCTTAGTTTCCGTATGGCTTAATTACTAATCTAAATTCTTGGTCAAATTTCGCGCTATTTGTTTACATAAGGCTGTCAATTACATTTCATTTCCTCGTCCTAATGGCTTCTAGATTTAAAGTCTTAGATTGTTGGGATCGATTCCATATATCTTTTGTGATGCTAAAGCGATGTTACTATTTACACTCCTTGGCTCCATTAGAGAATCTTTTTTTAGGCACATTGTACATTTAGTATCTCTAATGATGATGAATCATAAATCATAGGACATTTTATCTTGTCCATTTATCGTAACATCGTGTTGAGCTCAGTTGCTCAATAACACTATTCAACAATAATTTTGCTACTTGGGTATTAGCTTGTGATTTATACTAAATCGCGTATGCTGATTCCGAATCTGCAATCAGAATGGTTCTAGCAGGTTAGGTTCCTGAATTACACATATACTCTTTAGTTACACAAATGGGCAGTGTTGCTTCGGCTACCGTAGTGAGAGGATGTGTTGTGTGTGTTTGGTACCTGCGTTACACTCAGCTTTATCACGTTATAAAATTTTGCCTTTAGAGTATTGGCGTTGAAACGGTACTTACATACAGTGCTTAATTGCATTTTCTTTTAGATTTATCTCTCAATTAATTTGTAAATGAAATAAGATTGAACAAAAGTATATAACAGAATATATATACAAACTAAGTTGAAAACATGAATCGGCGAGGATGTATAAATAGCCCAGATAACTTTTGTTATATCTGTGGAAAATATACTCTAAGAAACGAGCTGGAAAATTTAGCTAATAGAGTGAAAACTGCATACAATTATTAATTTGGTTGTAAATTTGGTAACCAAGACAATCCCTTGGCCCCTCACAAATCTTGTACTGGGTGTTATACACAACTCAGACAGTGGTTAAATGGCAAACGGAAGGGTATCCCTTTTGTTGTACCAATGGTGTGGCGTGAGCCAACAAATCATGTTTTGATTGCTACTTTTGTATGCAAATATTGCGAGATTCTCAAATAAGTACAAGTAAAAAATTTTATATCCAGATTGTAAGTCAGCTATAAAACCAGTCCTACATAATATGAAGATGCCAATCCCAGTTCCTCCATCAGCTAGTGTAGTTAAGAAGATGATTCATCGCCTGAAGAGTGGATAACAATGACGGTGAAATGTATGAGGATGATTCTAAGGAAAATTAGATCCAGTTGATAAATCAAGAAAGATTGAATGATTTAGTGAGGGATTTGTCATTGTCCACGGAGAACGCTGAACTGTTGGGCGCCAGACTACACTAATAAAATCTTCTAGAGAACGGGGCAGAAATATCAACTTTCCGTAAAGGCTATGATGACTTAGCTGCCTTCTATAAAGACGAAGATGGTGCTTGTTTCTCTACTAATGTTTATAGCTTCATGAATCAGCTAGGAAACGAGCATTTACATGAAGAATGGAGACTATTAATCGATGCAAGCACTGCTAGCCTCAAACCTGTGTTGCTATATGATGGTAATCTAAACCCTTCAATTCCTGTCGGACTTATTTTTGGGACGATAGAGACATATGACTCAATGAAATTTATTTTAGAAGGTGTTCATTACTCGCATCAAAAGTGGAATATCTCTGATGATTTAAAGGTAATTTATTTACTACTTGAACTGCAGCTAGGATATACCAAGTATATGTGCTTTTTATGTCTATGGAACAGCCGTGACTACAGGAATCATTATATTGTGAAAAAGTGGCTCGAAAGAAAAGAACACATAGTTGGCCGATACAATGTGAAGCACATGCCTTTGGTAGAACAACACAAGATCTACCTTCCACAACTTCATATTAAACTTGGCCTATTCACAAATTTGTTAAAGCAATAGCCCATAATTCTGATGGATTCCAGTAGCTCAAAGACAGATTTGGTGCCAAGAAAACCGATGCTAAACTTAAAGCTGGCATTTTTGTAGATCCGGAGATCAGAGAATTGATACATGGCAGGGAGTTCAGAAATAAGCTAACTCCACTTGAGTTGACAGCATGGGATTCATTTGTACATGTAGTGCAAAACTTTCTTGGTAACCCTAGGGCTTAAAATTATGAAGAACTACTGGACAACATGCTAAAGGCATATCAATGAATGGGGTCTCGGATGTCTCTTAAGATGCATTTCTTGTATTTACATTTAGATTTCTTTCCATCTTATATTTGCGATATTAGTAACGAACATGGGGAACGGTTCCACCTGATATACCGCAATGATCAAAAGCAGGTATCAAGGTCGCGTCAACACAAACATAGTGGGTAACTACTGCTGGTTCCTACAACGGGAGGATCCTATATACACGTAAAAGCGCAAGAGCAAGAGTCTTAAACATTTTTGAAGAAATTTATAGATAGGTGAGTACTACCTCTTTTATGTGTAATATATATCTTATCCGAGTCTGCAAAGGGACGTAAAAATGCCAAATAGGGTGCACCTATCCTAAACCTTTGCCCCAAAACGTCTTATTCTTCTCAAACTCGTAATAATTATAGCATTAATTTATCCAAACTGACAAAGTGAGCCATATAGCCTAGTTGCATAACTCAAGAACTTTACGTGCTATGCCATATCTGATTACAGATTTGGAATCAGCGCACCAAAGTTAGTTAGATAGAACAACACCTACTCAAATAGAAGAGACAAAGTTCAAATTTGTTGGCTAGTGTAATCACACCACAATAATATCATGCATAAAGATTATACAAGTAATTATATTAAGGGTCGTAACCTGCTTCGAACGAATTACGTTACGAGGATCTCTGAACTTTTCACAATAAGTGGCGTATGCTCTTTCTCTCCTTTCGCTGATTTTTGGCAATTTTATTTTTTTATTCTTTCTTACTTCCTCGGTGGGGGCCATTGTCCGATGGTCTCCACTTCGAACAATCCATTCATTGTATTTTATACTACTCTTGCTTCAACTCTTATCTTCTATTGCAAATGGAGATCGTTCTTAATATTTTTTAAAGCATTCATTTGTAATGAAACTCTCCCACACACGCTTCCGACGGAGTGATTAAGCTAGCAAATTATTCGAGCTTTATTTTATTCTGCTTAAATTGGAGTTTGAGCTGAAGGGACATTCTCCTTTAACTTTCTCGTCCCCATGGTTTTATTTAAATTCGCCTGAAACCGTTGTTTTTCCTACTCTTGAATTTGACTCATTGATTTTCACTTGCACTCCTCTGCGTCCCGTTTACCTTTTCTTTCAAACCGAGTGGAGTGTCTTAAAATACTCATGCATCAGCTGCCTTACCTCATATTATGTAATAGTTGTGCATTGCATCGATTCTTATTGCTCGTAGTTTTTCGCCTCTTTTTCAGATCAGAACGCCTCGATGTTCGAGGGGTCCTTTAGCAAGCGAACCATAACTACGTTCAGGTGTGCTTATATTTTTTATGAATTTCTTGGATCTATTTGGGTTTTTAGGGCCCTCGATAAGGCACAGAGGGACCTGTTTTAGATGAGCCTCGAACAAGAATAGATCAGCTCTCGGTATCTTCCTGTGTAGCACAAAATATAATAAAATAAAAAAGAAAGTCAGTTACAAAGAACAGATCAACCGAACCCTAACTTCATCCCGTGTCCCTTGTAAAAATAACCAAGGAAAGAGAGGATGGGCGAGCCCAAGTACTCTTTATTAGTAATTCACCCCCACCCTTAGTGCACAGAGACTCAGTAAACTTCGAATAGAGTGCGTATGGGTGGGATAAGTGAGATGCAGGTGGTGGACCTAGGCAGCCATAAGTCATATGGGTTAATTTTGGATCTGAATCATGTTGTGCAGCATGTATTCTTTCTAACCATTACATAATCTTTCCTCCTGTTGCATGTGTTCACTGTAAATTTCATGTGTGGTAATGATAGGCTAGTTTAAAAGTAGTGAAATTTGTAGCAAAGTAAAGATTTGAAAGGGATGCCAGCTCTTATGAAGATCAGGCTTATTTCTGTCAATTGTAAGGAGTTATAGTTTGCCATGGTCGAGTTGAGTGTGGAGAGGTTGTATAATGCGATAAACCATAGGAATAAATATGTTGTAGAAATTTACCATGCCATAGATCCAAGGATGTTGCTTGATTAACGAAAGTTGAAAGAAACACACATAACAGCATCATTATCCTCGATCAGACGAATTCTGTCAAGAAAAATGGGGTGTAGAAAAAAGTAGGATTGCGTAACTCTAAATTTACACTAATGAGTATTTATTAAGATATTATACACTTTTAAGCGAGTGAAAACATAAAAAAGGTGAGAGAAATGGTTATCCAATAATGAAGCCACTATCAGGAGGTCGTGTATATAGCTGAAACTTTGTACGGTATTGATAGACTGAAGATGGCTGAGTAAAGGAATGCTACACCTCACCTTTTGTTCTGGAATGTTTATGTTAATTTAGCCTTTGCAAGGTGAACGGTGCTGGTCGCTAATTCCTCCTCCCCCATGCGCATGACAATTCTCTTATTTTTCTGTTGTCCATATCTTTCGGTGCCTTTTCTTAGGTAGTTATATTGGAATCGTTTTAGTCCTCTCTGTAGTTTTCTAAATGGCTCTGGCATAGGTCCTTTTCAAGGGAGATACTACTTTTTAGAATTTAAAAAGATAATAAGTCAGACTATTTGGTGGACTACCTTCTATAACTTAATTTATAATCAAATTTGCGGCTGATAAAAAATATACCGGATGTGGTGGTTGCATTTTGGTTGAAACATTTTAGAAATACAGCCCTAATTTAGTTCATTTTCGCACTATTGATTAAGAGCTAGAAGATGTTCCTTCTTCTGTTATTTATACTGGTGTAGCATGACAGGCAAATGTTGGCGTAGTAATCTCCAACAAATATTGTTGGGCTAATCGTGGTGAATACGGGTATAAAGTTTCAAGTTTATGAGGCTTGTGATGTTCATGTAATTCAATTTCATTCTTATTGCAATAGCTACTCTGTCAAAAGTGGCTCCAGGTTTGTTCCTAATAACGCTGTGCTTATTAGTTAATATAAACTCAAGATTTTTGAGCATAAAATTATGAATTATTCCTTTAAGAAACCAATTTCTCTGTAATAAGACGAATAGTAATAAACGGTTGCATGCAGTGACTTCAATTTTAAGAACGTCGCTTTTCTAAGTAAACCTGCAAACAAAAACATATATTCAGTTCTAGAATTTACAAAGGATAACTTCCTGCTAATATATGTAGATTAAATGATACGAAAACAGACTATAGTAGATTAAATTTAGACAACTATTAATAGATAATCAAAACAATGCATACAAGGGGGCGAAGCACTTTGGAACGGCAATCAAAATATAAATATAAATAATTTTAAATATTTTTTGCACTTGATCAATTTTTTTAGTTGTGATGAAATATTATACGTTGAAACCTCAGCGAAATTTAAAGTGTTCAATTTAAGGTATAAATGATGAAAATAGGGAGCTATAAATCAAGAGGTTTTAATTGTTCAATCTAATCGATGTTAAAGGATAGTGAGATCAAAAATTGCATAAGTAAATGATTATATTCACCTCTGAAAACCAGCAATTATATCTAGGATAATAACCAATACATGTAGTTTTATTTTACTTAAATCTTTGAGCCAAATAATGGACAGACAAAGGGTACCATGAAAAAATAGCTCAAGTAGTGATCAATCCCGAATCAAAGCAATAATTTTAATATATAACATATCATCGCTAATTACGCAATCACGTGATGAAGACATTAAATGAACTTTTATTGCATATTTCTTTTATAGTGGGAGATAAAAATGAGTTATCTACAATTAAGTTACCTGAAATTCGTTAATGCAATCTTTTATTCAAATATTGGCATATCTAAATATGAAATTCGTCAGGAAAAAATTTAGCCGATCTAGATTAAAGAATAAGGAGCTAAGCTATTAAGCTTCTTTCTACCATTTAAAAAAAGTCTATTGGGTAGGGAATAATTTTTAGAGAGATAAATGAGAAAATTTAAGCAATTTTAAACAAGTTTGCTGACCAAAAAGTCGCTTGCTCTCATTTATTCTCATTTATGACCTTATGACCATCAAAATTTTCTATAATGCCCAGACTAACCTTGGCAATTATATCATTTGTCATCGTAAAAAATGAATCTTAACATTTTAGGATAATGTTTTTAGCTCAATCGTTGTTAACCTCTAGATTCCATTTTAAGACTAAATTGGAGATAAATTGTTTAAACATAAAATTCTTGTTTTCTTTTCATGAGTTTTTTGTTGATAACTTGCTTGTTTTCTCTTAAAAGCGTTTTATAGTATTTGAATGACGCACGGTAAAATGCAAGAATTAAACTGACCCTTTGAGTCAAACCAGTGCAAACGATATATACCTGCGCCTACTTTGATTCAAATAAACGTAAGATATATACATATAATTAGCAGTTCACTTACACAAACAGCAGGGGCACAAATGTTTCAAAGAGTCTAGTTAATAGTCTACATAATGGTTTGATTTTTTCTAGCGAGCTAAAATATCTTATTGCTGTAAGAATAAGAACTTTTTTTATGTATCTGAATAAAAGAATATCAACCCACCTTACGAGAGGATCTTTAAGATCTCGCATCTCAGCTGTTAAACTATTGATCAGCCTTAAGAACAAGAAAGCTAGCTTATCCTTCCCCACTAAGCACGTTCTATGGACAGAAGACTAATAGTGGAACGTACACTTCAGCGATAAAACGATGTACATTTGGTTCGGTTCAAATGTGATAAAGTTGGTCCGACAAAGAGTTGGTGAAAGCTTCTCCGTAAACACCACGAAGAGCAGTCAGTGTCAAGTTTGATGGATGAAGTGTTATGGTGTGGGGCATAATTTTATCGGAAGTTCTGCCATTGTCCACTTTTTCTCATGCAGAGCAGAGTGAATGATGAAGTTTATAAAGAAATTCTGCAAGCATATGCAGTAAAATGCACCTTGCTATACCGCAAAGTTAAATAATTTCCTTAAATAGGAGGAATTAGGTGTCATGGACTATACTGCTCAGAGATGGGACCTCAATATGCTAGGAGATAGAACTAAGGAGAAAAAAACAAGCAGCGTCGAAGAACTTTATGAAATATTATAAGAAAAATGGGGAAAAATTGCATTTCCGCCTCTTATTTTATCGGTCCGGATCATTTTAACCACCAAATTTTGGGAAGAAAAATGCTCTTTATCACGTTACATCCTTACAATTTCTTCTATCCAAAGATGTAGAATATGCATGTACAATTAAAAGCCTTGCTTATATTTTATCTTTAATTAATCATACATTACTTACCGTTATTTGGTTTGAATCAAATGTAGGTTTTGTGATAAAACTTAAGTTTTCAAATAATTATGCCGCTAATCTAAGTTTTCTAATTTCCAAAACGTTTTGAAACAATTCCACATAAAAGATTCTAAATAAACCTAAAAGCGTGAAGAAATAGGAAATGCTTGGCTTTAATGTAAAAATTTCCTAGACGGTATAATTTTTTAGCGGTTTCCTCTGAAATCTGTTCTCGGACATTTGCTTTTTAGAATATATAGGAATTCATTAAGCAAAATTCCTGAATAGGTTGATGTCACATAAAAGGTTCTAGGGCACGATATCATGTTGAGTAATTGTGGCTCATTGTTTGCCTAATTTCATTATAAAATAAATTAACGCAGAAAATTATTTTATACAAATGTATTTAAGAAATGCTGGGTCTAGATCTGTGGACACCCTTCTCAATGGTCATTCTATTTAAGTGGTTAAACCAGTGATCGTTGAATTAATCTCAACCTTAGTAATGCACGAAGACTTGGTGAGTACTCTCTCTCTCTCTCAACACGCCCAACACATAATAGAGTAGTGAGTTTGCAGTCTGGGAAGTTTGGAACCAGATATTTTGAGTTATATGGTCGAATAAATTGTCTGGCAGCAAACACTTTGTCCTTATGTTGTGTGGTACTTGTATGGCCCTCCAGTGGCCGGCTTCTGGATATAGGTCAAAACGAAATCTGCTAGGTAATTGATGTAGCCCTCCGTATTAAGTATGAGGCACATAGCAAGATAAACTGTGTCATAACGGGGCCATCGCTACTGACCACACCAAACCACACGATGTGGACGGTGAACTTAGTCTTCTTAAATTTGGGTACATCTTTGGTGGACAGTAGAAGCTAGTGATTTTTGGTGAGTTCACCACCTGGTCTCGGCAGAAATTTTATTGGTCTGGGAAGAATCAAAGTATGCCAGGGTAGAGGAGATGCTTCAGTTTGTTTACAAGATTCACCGCAAATATTTTCACTTATCTTTCATTTTCTGGGACAGACGTTTGATCTTTTCATCTATTATGAATAGTAGCAGATGTCATGATGCTTTAACTGTCTGATGAGTGAATATGACCCTTTTTTTCAACTATTAACCTCATTGACTTGCTTGGATAATTTTCAAGGATGCCCTGGATCTCCCCGACAAATCTGAGTATCTTTTCGTATCAAAAAGCTTAAAGTTAGGTTTCTACATCAACGTAGACTCGTTATCACTGCATAACTATCCAAATTTTTTTAGATCATCTGCGACTCCTTCAGCTTCCCATCCATGCAAACCTCAGTCCATTGTGACAGAAAGAACAAAGAAGCGACATGAGAAAAGACTTATGGGTGGAATTCATAGTTACCAACGGAAACAAATTACTAAGATATCAAGAATTTTGAACAGGATTTCTCATTATATTACTTGATGTTTTTCTATCACTCTCTACGTGCTTAACACCTAGCTCTAACTGTGTTTGCTTGCACATTCATGCCCTTGTCAACCATATGAGTAAATACCTATCCTCAAAAGGGCTAAGATAGCAGAGTTTAGCAGCATGGTGCATGTTTTTTACTGCGAGTATTGTCTCAAGAGAGAGTTGCTTTCTAATCGATAACCCCGAAGATGATAAAGAGAAAGCTAGAGAGAAGCCGTCTATTGCCAATATGATGTCCTACTTTGAATATCTCTAAAAAAAATACGAAAGTACTCCCATATCTTCCAGTCTACGATCTCGGTCCTTCTCTACCAAACCCATTTACATTCAAGACAAAAACCTCATCAGGTAGCAGTATGTGAAGGTAATTGTGGACAGCGCCACCTTGCCCTAACGTCATAGTAATTCCCAAAACTGTTTAGGTGGTGAGCACAAAATCCTTGGTTTGTGTTGAAAACCCGCTAAGATACTCATGACAAATAGACATGAAATATAATGGACGTTCAATTGTGTATCAGGCTGATGTGACATTGATTTACTGAAACCAAGCGAATATTGAACATCCTTCGATCTTCGGTGTAACGTGTCTACCGTGAATAACTCGTGAAAGGCATTTTTACACAAGGGCGTCTGGTTAGTACTTTCACTAAAACAGCCGAGAAACACTTGATCAAATCGCATCATTAATCAATGCAAATGGTACAAAACGCATATCCTCCAGTCTATTGCACGAATTTTTACCATTCATAGGATATGGAAATAAAACCCTCCACAAAAGTGCCCATATTAAAACTGAAACCACTCTGCACATTGCTCCTGACATCAGTAATTAGCGCCGGAGGACTAACAGCATGTATCATAATTATATTTGTCAGAGTTTCATTTGTTTTGACATGCAAGAATGCTTCAAGTGTGACAGAAATTATGATGAAATAGACCAAAATTTAAAGCTAGAGATTATAGAGGTTGGAGATGGCTCCATTCATTAGTAATAATTTGCATCCATTCATTGACTATATTTACAACAACAATGATGGAATATTTCATCAATTTGATTAATTCATGGTGCTATCGTTCTAAAGTTGAATAAAATTAGTTCTATGGAACTTTGTTTTGAGATAATTCTGCACTAAAGTATAAAGACCAGAGAAAGATAAAGAGTTATAAAGATAGTACTGGTCAAAATATCACCAAATGAAAGTTTTCTATTGAATATTCATATTATTTAGAAATCGCAGTTGTTTTCTTTAGGATCATTAGTAATCTTATTCAATTTTTTGTCTAATTCTTTGTTCCTACGTCTTCACTTCGACTTTTCTAAGGCCAGTGCCCTTTCATACCAGGTTTATCAAAAGGTATATTTCACTCCTTTCTTGAGCATTCAGGAGGCTTACGTGTGTGATAGAAAACTTTTCGTCAAAATAATTTAAAATTCTACTTTTCTAGCATGAGTCATTAAAACGTCTCTTCCATTGTGCAAAAGTGTGGGTAGAAGGCATTTAAAATAATTGAGATCTCTCGTCTCCCCTTTGCGTTCCATGATAAGCCCTACATCTCCAAGTGGTTTAATGCCAGCCTGATGACTGTCCACAAAGTTGTGGAAAAGTTCAATAACAGGGCAGCTCACAAAAAGATCCATTTTTTAGGCAGATATCAAGTTCTCACCCATTTGAAAGTGAGATAAGCTTTAGAAAGTGCTTAGAAGTAAAAAATGACGGCGATCACGAGTAAGAAGAACATCTCGGTGGCTACGCCGCACATGGACATCAAAGAGAAGAGTGGCAAGAGTTTAAGTTCCTGGAAAAGCCTCTGCTCACCAATTGTAAGCAAAAAAAACGTTGAAAGCAATGTAGTCGCCCTCTAAACAAGCAGAATGACCTCGTAGTAAACTTTTGCTCAGAAATCTTCATGGCCCTTACGTGTCCATGAGCAAGCACCCAGCCTCCTTGATGAAGCTCAGCACCGTGGCTTCGAATTGCCTAAGATGTAGCTAGTACAGTTTGAAGCCAGTTTAAGGCTCACCACAGGGGATGAAAGGAACATTTTGGCCAGAAAAGTCCTTCTCTGGAGTACGTCTTTAATCAGGATAATGAATACCCAGCTCACACGGCCAAGACAGTGCAAAAGTTGTTGTGGTCGAACGTAAACTTCTGGTCGAAGAAAGTTTGGCTGGCGTAGTTCCCCGATCTTAATCCCCTAGAGTACATACACTGTGCGCGCATGTCGATAGCAATGCCTGCAAGGGCCTCCACAGCTATATCGAGAGGCTGAACTCCTTTCTCAACTGCGTATGGGCCATTCTAAGCAAGAACTTTGTCCTCAACGAGCAAGGTGCCTTAAGTTGGTCCATGACCGTTTACTCGCCTGGGGGCGTAGCCACAATGATTAATTAATATTAATCATTGTATCTACCCTCCTTGGCGAGTAAACGCTCCTGTACACAATTATTTATATATTAAAACAATAAAAACGTGTGTAACCGCGTCAAAACTATCATTGTGTCCTTAGTTGACAACATTGTAATGAGTGCAACATGACTTTTGCAATACTCTGTAAAAATTTCTGAGGCTCATTCTTTATTTTGATTTCAGTCTCGCTAGTGTTTAAATGTGGGCAGGTTAATGTAGTGCTGAGAGCCACTTTCCAAGATTCGGTCATTATTAGGACCACTGCTATAATATTTGAATAGCTGTAGTGGGCAAGAACTCATAGGCTTAGTGAATGATTGGGGTAGGTTATGTTAGAGTAATGTCAGGAAGCAAGTGCTTAGAGAACTCCAAGTGATGATCTATGACCACTGGTGAATAACATTACCTATTTTTTTCGCCTCATATATGCATAAATCTTCTATTACTAATAATTATAGATACGTATGTATCTTAAAGAAGAATTCTAGAATTTTCATCCTATCACACCAGGAATTTTATAAATATATCTACACAAAAACATATGTTTCTTTTCAATATTTTTTGTCTTTTCATTTTTTATTTTTTCTCTTCTAACTTCAGGATCTGAATTCAAATTCCTTAAAGGAACTTTTGTTGACAATTTAGATCAGAAATGGAATTACTGTTTATCCAAGCATTCGTATTCATTTCGTATCTTGCATTTCCCTTTGCTATATTTCGCCAGTATCTCAGGTTTATTTATGACCTACATAAAGGTTTTAAACGCCGAAGCCCTTTTAAAATTTAACTGAGTAAAATTGTTCTTACTATAAATTTTGTTCAAATACAGTATAAGATTCAAATAAAAAAAAAGTGTAGACCTTATTTCTGATATAAACAAGCTTTTTTCTAGTTTGAAAAGTTTAAAATTAGGTCTTTATACTGTGTTGCACGATTTTGTTTTGTGAGGTAACACGATATGAAATAATTCTATGTCGCCGTTTCTTTTACTTTCATCTATCCTCATCTTTACATAACTATAAACGTTTATTAATTCTTTAATACATTCATGTGCATTTATATTTAATCAGGATACATTATTTTCTGTTGTCCTAAAAGATTTCATTTTAATTATGATAAAAATGTTTGTTCACAACTTCAATTCTTTTCGTCTCTTTTCTTAAATTTTTACTTAATTTTACCATACAAAATCTCATATAAAAAGCGTTCAAGAAACAGGGAGTTACAATAACAAGGCTCATGCTACAAATATGAGATGACAGCTAAGAACCTTTAATAACTGAGACCTAATGGTGGCCTACCATTGCTTTACCATGATCGAATCAAATCCATAAAATATATGGGGTCATTTCTTGTATATTTTCATTATTTTTCCATATAGCTACGGGTCTATATTCACTGGTACTTTTTTTTCATGGTCCATGATATCTGCTGTTAAAAGGAATCGCTCCAATTTTCAAAGAGTAATGTATAATTTGGTCAGACAATATTAAAGCAGAACGTTATTGTCGTAGAATAGGCTCCCGACGATATACTATATATATCTATTCTTTGTGGAAATTATTCTATATTCTAGTGCGTGGTGATCAGATGGCCAAGAATGGTTCAAAAGGGGGCCTGGAGAGGGCTTATTTATCTTCAATATACTTAAGAAGTGCAACGGAGCCCAAGGATAAATAATATTGCAAACATTAATGAAATAGAATTTTAGTAATTAATCTAATAAAACAACACGTGGAAAATATTTACATAACCAGGGATTGAAATGGGAGATACACAGGAAACGAAAAAGGTCATGGGAATATTTGACTAAGCGGAGGATTAAGATTTGGGGGGATTTAAAACGACAAAACAAACAAGAAGGGAAATGGTTGGCTAAAATCCGTTTAAAGCACAGAGTTGCGTTGACACGAAGTTAAATAGTTAAATGTAATGTGTATCTTACGTAATTATAAGGTTGTCATGGCAGAGAAAAGCGATGGGAAGGAATCTTGGTCCAACTGGCGATTTTTTTTCCAGGAAAAAGGGGTTCTTCGGGGGTTTGTCCTTAACGAGGGGGAAGGACTGACTTCAAAGAGTGAGAGCGAAGTGGGGCTCTGAAGTACGAGTGATCCTTGAGACAGGATATCGAAGATATTCTACATGAACAATGAAGGTTATTGGTGTAACCAACCGTTCTCTTGAAGAACGTTAAAAAGGGGGGAATTAAATTACCACTGACGTAATTTCTTAGGAACGAGAACCGTTTTTTGTCTAACGGGATTGAAGAAAAAGGGCTGTTCTAAAGTTGTTCTCTTTCTGAACAACAGATGGAGGCCCTGTTGACTTGGGGTCCTGAGGGGCACGAAACTTGGCATTCAAGGGATATTGTCCTCTTCTGGACAATAAGGGGTTTCTCGGGGTAGAGTTCCTAGGTGCACAAGGGAGACCGGATCAGCGTGATGCCTCGTGAAGATAATCAGGATCTGGTTCCAACGCGAAATGCTATCGCATAAACAGCCGGAGGAAGGACTTCGATGGAATGTCTTAGTGGCGCTTGAGGAAATATCTTATCTTCCCATAAGTCTAATTCAATCTGGCGAGATCGACGCATGGAGGCAAACGGGGGATTAAAACTCCTTGATTAAATTGGGAGCGGTGGTCGATAACGCGCCTTTTACTCTCTCTTGCAGGATGCACGTGGGAGGCATGCGTTTCGACATGTGATATGGGCTGAAGCAGGGCAGTCTCAGACCGTTCTATCACAGTTATACATAGGAATTTTCTTGGTGGCACTCTTTTTTTCTTTATAGGTTATTACTTTTTAAATCATTAGAAGTTAAATATTTACCTTTGAATTCCATTCTCAAATAAGTTGTACATCTATGTTCAAAATTCGCCTGATTCTCCGTAGTACTTATTATGCTCATCTTCGATTCTCTCTCACTTTTCAAGCTATTTAATCTACTTCTATTACAGAGGAAATAGCAAGTTTTTGCTGAATTATGTTCGTTCAAATATTCTTTCTCATACCTACTCCAGAATCTTAACTTAAATCAGACAGTGACAATTTAGTATTTTAACAGGTTACATATTGGTTTTCGGAAGTAAAACCTATCTGAAACGGTGAAAAATATTAAAACTGATCCTTTTCATTGAATTTTACACTTGAATCGTCCTAAGTAATACCAGGAAGTAAAAAATCTAAAATGTCCAATATTTGTAGCATTCTACACTAAAAAAGGCCAGCGGTGTAAGCATCTCGAATCTAATTGATCACTATTTCTACAATACTGGAACAATATCTGGCTGTTATTGCTTTTATTTAGATAAAGTATTCTGACTAATCATCAACTCTTTTTCACTCGTCTTTAGATTTTCTAATCTTTTTGTATTCAGTAAAACCAAGAATTATACTTTACTCTAAATTTTTTAAATAAATTTTGATCAAAACAAAATCTTTATCTCCTTAGATACGAATTAACATGGAGTGAGATACGTTCCACTTAAAACTTTGCATAGCCTCTACCCAAATAAAATCAGTGGATAATGATAGTCCACGCCAATTGTTTCCGACACAAATATCTATTGTTAAACACAGAGTCAAGCCAGTAAGTGAGTAAGAAGACAGACATACAGAATCAAGTAAGAGAGTGAGCAAGAGAGTCAGTCAGTCCCCCAGTCAGATAGACGCTATGTAGTAATACGATCACTTAAACACACTACACGCCAGTCTCGAATCCTTCTTGCGCTCAAGGCTACCCGAGTTCTACGCCCAAATAAAGAGTGCGAAATTATTTTGTTTGTGATTTTCTAGCTATAGGTAATCCGCATTGATCCTTTAAACTAAGCCTACCTAATCTCAAGCCTTGGTCAAATAAATTCCCCTCTGCACTGAAGCTTATCACAAGAATGGGCGGTGCCTTTATTAACTCTCGATCTCTATAACACGTACGGATTTATTAACACCTAGAACTCACTATATGTTATGCAAAGTTTGGTGCTTATATTGGTAACTACTAGCTTGCTTGCTACTATACATTTACAAAGCCGTTGTCCAGCATTTTCCGTCTAACTGGCGCAAAGATTGATTGATACCAGCTACCTTTTGTCCATCTGGAACAAGACAACCATAGTGGCGGTAAAGGTTCGAGCAAACTTATAATAAAAGGTCGCTGAGGCGCTCAGTTTAAACATTTGTCGTCCTGAAAACTTGTTTAGCGTAATTCAACTAATTTTTAATTTTTTTTATAATTTCATTAACAAATCTTACAGAAGAATTCCATCGAATAACAATTTTTCTGCACGATTAAACACTGGACGAATAGCAATGGTGAAAGACAATGATTCTTTTGGGTAACTCTTGATAACAAATTAAAAAAAATCATATCAAAGATATCGATTTATCTTCTGTGTTTTTGGTGATGGTTTGAATGAGAAACTTTCTTCTTGCTAAGAACACTACTTTTCATCAACATGGTTCTTGATTAAGGAGCTTGCTGATCATTATTATTCTAATTCAGTGTTTCAGAAATGTTTTCCAGCATACTGGATTTGCAAACTTGATCTCAAATGCAACATGTTGACTAGGATAGAAATAGATGAATAGTTTGTACAATACTATAAACAATGTCGTAGAAGGGCCAGACTCTCTCTCTATATATATACGTAGGTACCTTGGTGTGTTGGGCCGAAGGTGGTTGAAGACTGTTAGCGAATGGGAAAATTGAGTCCATATTTCAGATTTCAAGTTGGCCGAAGATTAACAAGTAGCTTGTAGGCGTTGGGGTTCCAAAAGAAAGAAAATGACGAAAATATATCTTTACTAACAACAAAAAGATATTTACACAAATATGTGGTTTGAAGGGAATGGTCGCACAGGCAGAGTTCAATGTCCACGCGAGATACAGGTAAGCTAATTAGGGGATTAAAGAGGTCAGATTCAGTTTTGTCATTTAGAGGGGGGGATTTTAAGCCCGGGTGGTCGCACAAATATTGGAGCAATGAGGTAAGCCTGATTCAAGTTGAAACTGCAGGTGGCAATGGTTACAATTTCTTACGTGCTCGTACATAAAATGGGACAGTTAGGGTACGATGAATGCGACGGAAGAAGTCAGGTTACCTCTTTCTTCAGATTAGGGAGCAATTGTAGAGCCTTTGGAGTTATGAATCCTCGTCAGATACTTGCCGTTTAACTATAGCAGAGTTTAATGATGTCGATACTTGCCAAGTCACTATGGCAGAGTTCAGGGATGACGATACTTGTCGATTGACTATGGCAGAGTTCACGAATGGGGAAGCTTGCCGATTGACTATGGCAGAGTTAACGGATCAATTTAGCCTTCGACTTCAATTAACCTCGCCGCGGGAAGAAGGCGAGGGTCTTTCAGCTCGTTTGCCGGAGTAGATGGGAAGTCTATAAGTGCTGCTTACTAAGCTGAGTCGAAGGGATATATAGGCGTCTGGTTAGGTGGCTGGGACGGCCCTACAGACGCGTGTGAGTTTGGGGAAAAGTCGGCGATTCCTTCGGGATAAGGGGGAATTGTGATAACGTTGGCTTGGAATCTCCAACGGACTTCAATCTTCGGACCGAAGACAAGAATATTTGCTGAGGGGTGGCCGTAGAAGACGATGAAATTGGTCCTTAGAAAAATAAAGCTGGGGCGTGTGATAACGGCATAGGCTGCTTCCTTTTCAGGGTTCAACCATGCGTTACAGCTCCATGCGGTGATCTCAGGATCCACTTGGGTATGGAAGGACACGCGGTCGCCCTTTGATTTCATTCTACTACACACAACATGTGAGGCGAAGAGATAAATATTCGGACATACATACATATACATATATATATATGTATATATATATATATATATATATATATATATATATATATATATATATATATATATATTCAGTAAGAAGGACAAAACGAAGAAGCCGGGCGCCATCTTCAATTTTATTGTTTTGGTTTATTACAAAACCCATCTTTAGGAGCTAAAAAACAAATTCTAAATGAGTAATCCAAGCCTAAATATATAAATAACAGCACAAGTTCAAAGTTAAAAACCACAGATCAGAGAAAATCACAAAACGACATTAAATTATAAAATGAACTTTAGGTTAATGAACAAACAAAATAGTGAGGTAAAGAACAGCAAAATATTTGCAAAGAGATACTATCAATTAAGGACAAAAAAATTAAACGTAATATTACCAAATTAAACAATTAAAATGGAAAAATACAGAATTGGATACAAACTAAAGCTAAAACTAAAATATTAACACTGAAACATTACCTTACATGGTCGGATCACAGTGACGCGTGAAAACAGGAAGGAATTCGAAGAATGAATAAAGCTTGGTTAAGTTATAAACAGAGGAAAGGATGACGTGTCCTCATTTAAATTTGAGTGGTTTTATTTAATACAGAGTGATTCCTTAATGTGGAGAAACAAAGTAGATTTAGCAAATTTTAAGACAGAAAAATCATTTAAGGACACGTCTGTTTTACAATCAATAGAATGTTTCCTGATGGATATAAACTCTTAGTTACTTAATGTTTTACCGGTTCTATGGCTAATTCCCATGTGAGAACGAAAACGCCACTAAAGAGTACGTACTGTGCTTCCTATATAGGTTCCCAACTTACAGCTAGGGAAAATGAATTTATATACAATGCACGAACTAAACGGCGTGTGAATACTGTCCTTCACTTTAAAGAAATTACCAATATTTTTGTTATTAATGAATATAAGTTTAAAATTAACTTTAGAATAAAATTTCCTGAAAATCGAAATTAAATGTTTTCGGAAAAGGTCATTACAAGGGCTGATGTCTGGTTACAGGATATACCTGATTTCCTTTGGGATATTAAAAGAAGTGGAGGGGTTATAAAGCTTGAAGAGGAAATTCCTAATACAGCTTTCAACTAAAGATAAGGGGTAATCATTTTTGCAAAGTATTCTTTTAAAAATTTGAATTCAGAATTCATACTAAAATAAGTGGAAGACAAATTAAAGCATCTGAAGAGGAGTAAGTGTTTTAATGGCGCCCATTTTCTATGTTAAATCACAAAAACTAAAGAAATTTAAACCCTGCCCTGTGAAAGTTGGTTTTCTAAAAACACACGTTTGAATGCCGAAAGGGGTACGAGAGACATTAATATCTAGAAATGGCAACATATTATTAATCTCATGTTCTTGAGTGAAAGTAATATTAGGGTGTAAATTGTTTATAAAATCCCCAAACCTTTTTGAACAAGAACCAGAAGAAAAAAACGCAAAGGTATTGTCCACGTATCATTTGTAGAATAAGGGATGAAATCGAGAAGGGCAATCACGGAAGAGTCTATCTTCAAAATTACAGATAAAAATATTTGCAAAAATCAGACCTAGTGGGCTTCCCACCCCAACACCTTCAATTTGATGATGAACCACGTCATTGGAAGTGAATTAGTTGTACTTGACAGCTACATGCAATAACTGCGAAAATTGGGAAAAACTGAAACCATTAAATAGGGCATTTCTATCCGGAAAGGCTTTAGTCCAAATAATCTCTATAGTTGCCTGAAGTGGAATATATGTAAATAAGGACTTGATATCAAAGCTAGAAAAGAAAAAAGGTCTTGACGAATCAAACTTTGTGATTTCCGAAGCAAAATCAAAGCTATTATTAATGTTATATAGATTGGAAGTAAAAGGGGTTAACAGAGGAACTAAAATCTTAGAAATTTTATAGGAAGGAAGAGTGTAAGAAGCAGGAATGGGACGAAGAGGGCATCCAGTCTTATGTATCTTAGGTAGCCCATACAACAGGCCTAGGTAAGATGATGAAACTATTTGGACTATTATTTTTACTTTGAAAGGTTTATTCACGATATCCAACATCTGCCCATTCTAGGTTCATTTTGTGACTTTAAAACTAATATTTCCCCAAGTCGCCCATGAATTTTTTCATAAATTTATACTAAACAAGATTTTTCTCTTCTTTGGAACCTCGGGTGGAATAAGGAAATTGTTGTTACCCATCCTGATAAGAGTAATGGGGGTGGTCATTTTGAATAGGACTGATTACATTTCCAAAATGTCCCAGATTTTGTTAGATAAATCCAAGTTTACTGAAATTATGGAACAAACTTTAACTATCATTTACCGTTTAAAGGACAAAATTAACCGGTTTTTGCTGAAGCTAAGGTCTTCGGGTGTTCTTAGTGATTCTGATTACAGTTCTCTCTATGTTTCATCATCTTACTTAGGTCTGTTCTATGTGCTATATAAACAATTTACTAGAAAGTGTCAAAAATGCTCCGAACGACAGCGTAAAAAAATATTCGATCATCACTCTTAATTTATCATCAGAAACCATTTTATACCGTATGTTATTAGTATTTGTTGTGTAGCTCTTTATTTTCGATGATACTTTGACATCTCCAGCCATATGAACAAACAAACGTGTATGATTGCTGTGGACTAAGCTTGGTCAATTCATCTTGAAAATTTCTTCGACTTCTTTGAATCTTTTCGTATTTGTTAACTGAGCCCTCTCTCTGAATTTCTTTCACACAGTCCCAAAGGGATTTAGGTAAAATAATTTGCAAGCCAGTATATAAAAGGGATGTACTCATCGTCACAGAAGCTCTCCAATAAATTAACTCTGTTGCTTTAGGCATTATCCTGCATGAAATTTGTGGACAGATGGGCGCATGGCGTGGCTTGGCAGCAATTTATTGTACAATTGTGGATTTATATGCTCAGTAAACGCACAACTGTTGAACTAGCCTTATCTGAAATCACGGCCTAACCATCCCACTTACTTTGCCAAGCAACACAAATGTTTTGCTTAATTGACTCTTAGTCTTTCACACCGGCCCTGCAACCATCCCACCTTCTGCCATTTTATCCAACATATATAACTTAAAGTAGTCAGTGAAGTGGTAGTGACTCCATGGATTTCCCAGGCCATTTAACGTGTTTAGTTGTAAATGTAAGATAATCCTTTTCATCTCCGGACTGATCAATGGCTTGACCACAGGTATGTGAGAGTGGTGATTGCTTCCCTGTATCCAAAATTGCAAAATCTGCCGAAAAATATTGATGATTAAAATCCTACTCACCTATCGAGAAAGGCTGTAGCCGTCTTGACACCGTGAAGAGGAGGTCGATGTAAATACTTGCCTGACTGCTGTACTGCCACAAATTAACCTTTCCTTCTTACTTCGCTATCCCTTACCTCCTTATTTTGTTCCAACTCTCTTTCAACCTGAATTTATCCTTCCATTCATCCTTTTTAATTCTTTCCTTTCCCTACCATTTCTTTGCCGCTTTCTGTAAATGGCAGGTATGATAATAATAGGTAAATACTCATTCTAGTCGTTACTGGACCAGTCTATAGCTAATTCACTTCATTTAATACCAGCCTACCCCATTAATAACTTGTTTTATGCTCCACTGGATTTCTGGCTGCTCGGCGCACTTCTGTCCTATTAGCACAACTTAGACAAGTTATAGTGTATACCGTGATGATCCCTACCTGCTAAGTAACACCGAAATCCCACCCAATGGGTGTGCTTAATCGTCGACTTTGCTCACAATTTTCCACTAAAAATATAAATGGGCTACACTGGCACCATCCTTTATGGTCAAAGTTCCTGGACTAATACGCCTGAATGTCCGCCCGGATTGACAAGGCTATCTTAGCTCGAACTTAGTGGCAAAGTACGTGGAAATGATCACTTCCTGGAATTTTCTTATGCTATGAAAGCTTTTGTGTTAACTTCCGAATACATTGTAAAATTATAGCATATATCTTTTATGCAACTTTTTTTTTTACAATAGATAAAATAAAAAAAAGGTGGACCGAGAAGAAGCACAAGCATGACCTCGCTCTCCCTTGGCGACTTGGAGGACCAGGTAACACGAGACATCCCTTTGATTGGTGAAGTGGTCTCCTCCCACCATTTACATCGCAAAGGCTGCTTCCCCTTTGCCTTTTTAGACCCTATCTTGTTGCCCTTTAAGATTTTTTATAGCGGAGTAGTGATTTAAATCTCTCCTATGATAAAATGGAACCTACTGTTCTTTGCTCTTAAGCGCTCTTATGCTCTTTGCTGCTTCTGCGCCCATTCGAAAAGTTTTGCGGTTTTTTCTCCCTGGGAGCTTCCCTGGTATAGCTAATGGCACAAATGTTTTAAGCTCAGCTTTCGTTAAACTTTGGGCTCCTGCATACCCTGTCAAAGAGTGAATGTTTTCGTAAGGCTCAAAGGCAGCGGGCCTCCAAAGATTCATTCGCCACAGCAGCAAAATCGTCAGAATGTGAAGGTGAGGCCCTTTCCCTTGTGGTTTCTAAATCTGCCCCTTAAAAGGAGGATTGAGACCCGCGACACAAAAAGGAAGTGGCTCCTCTTGCTAAAGGTTTTGAGGTGGACGAAGAAAAGAACTCATATAGCGCTCCAGAACTTCTCCGATATGTCTCGATGGCCACATCGCGTTCAACAGATTTTCGGCCAACAACGCCCTGGGTTCAGACTCTTGGAACGCCCTGGGGTTATTTCATTTTCGGGACTTCTTTTCGATGAGTGCCCTTGCATCCCACCCAGCTAAGCCTAGAGGGCATATCCCTTCAATAATTTTTCCTTGGACTACACCACTATGGAATTGAAGCCTTGAAATGGAATGTTAATTTACACCAAATATGCTGTTTCTATTCTTCTTTTTACTATCAATATCTCATTTCATTCAGTGCTTGTGCAGCTACACATGAATAGAGGGTATATTATAATTTATGCGTACATTCTAGCATCGCCGACAATAGGCTACCAAAATCGCACGCGTCGTGACCCGGTTGTTAATGCCCTTATTTCTTCTTCGGAATTGAACGGAAAATACGACATCTTAGTTGAAGAACACAATCACTCTTACAGGTTAGATACTCGACCATCTGATAGACTAGCTATTGATAAGTGCCTAAAATGTAGATGACCTACTCTAACACTCCTCTGCCTAGGAACCGCTTCATTTCCTTTTCTTAATCTATCCCTGTTTTCTCCGGAAAAATAGACTGATTTTGATTGGGAGGTGTTTGATGACCAAAGTGAAAGTGGTCACTTTTCCAATCAACTATAAATTTTTGGGCACCTTGCGCCTGAAAACCACTCACACGGGTGCTTATAGAGGTCCGTGTAGTGTGCATTTCTTAAATGACTGAATTCTCTATCGGTGGATGAGGCTGTAGTTTTCTTTTCTGGCAACCTACTCACCGCGGGGCTAACTCCTACTCCTATAATTCTATTGATTTTTCCCGCCGGCCGCTTCCTTGATAGTGAGTTGAGTGAAGGATGACCATCACATAGAAACGTGATGCCTATATGCGGAATAAGGGTCACGCGAATGATTTAACTGGCGCTGAATTTCGCATGCTAGGGTTAGGTTAAGTTATGTTAAGAAGGGTGCTCTCCGCTCTTCCTGGCGTAAATATGTGTCTCCCTTTAATTGGAACATTTCTGTTATAGAGGTGTGGAAGCGCGTATTACGATTGGAGGCAAGTTGTCTGAGGAAGACTCTCCCGTTCTCCAGGAGATTGGGACCGCAAACTCAGACATTCGCAATTTTTAGCTGGGATGCCCAACGGCAAGCACTTAATGCACGTCGTAATGTCCCAGAAATCCGCTGAATGGACTTTACTGCCAAGGACGGAGAACACTTCAATTACATATTTGCAATGAGTGAGCTGCAGTACGATCTCGTTTCATGCACTCGTTGAAACTTTTACAAATTTTCACCGAGTGTAAAATAAGTTTCTATCCTCTTTTTGATTTGTTCTATCACTAGTGATCATGGGTTAGGCTCAGTGATTAAAAAATATATTTATTCTATTTTTATTGCCTTATATTTAAAGGAGAATGTTTGTGGACCAGTACTGGCTGTAATGACTTAAACGATTTATCAGAAGGAATTCAGAAGTAGGAAGGTAGCACAACTCACATAAATAATGCTCTCCAATTAAATATGCTGATAAAACGGAGGTTTTATCAGCAATTGATGCTGGTTAGAGACTATAGTACTCGAAGGCATAATAAACTAGTTGACAAAAATGCACATGCTTTATCGTGAATTATTAATTCCTTACATTTTTGCAGTTTCCCTGAGTTGCCTCTACGAGGGCACGATTCAAATGAGCAATTTGTTAAGAGGGGGATATTTTAAGATATGATCAATTCAGCTACTCTTGATAATGACAGTACTTAATGATCATCTCAAAAATAGTAAAAAGGAAATAAATGCATCAGAAACAATTCAAAATGACCCTTTAGACTGTATGTGTGAGGTTTACATAGGTGAAATATAAAAGGAAATTCCGGAGACAAATATTTTCTCTACAAGCAGACGAAACAATCAATGTATCCCGCTGTTCAGGGTTTATAATCATATTGCCTTTTCGGAAAAATTGTCAATCTTTTTACAGGTTTGTATCTTTCATTCAAAATGAAGATAGAACAGCGAGTATTAGAGACTAATATGCTGGTTGAAACCTCTAAAAAATTTCAATCTCACAAACAAAGTTTTGCGTAGGCTTACTACGGAGCAGCCTTTATTAAATAAGTTGATAATGGTGCAAATATATATTTATATATATATATATATATATATATATATATATATATATATATATATATATATATATATATATACATTATATATGTACATATATATAAAGGGTCTTTCAATAAGGTAGCTTGATTTTCAAATGTAAATAAAACCAGTTGTGTCTAATATATGCACTCAATTAATTTTAAATTTTAAGGTATATTTTATGGCATTAAGTGGGGAATTTGACGTCGTTTAAATTTCCACCTCGGCTTCGCTACGTGGAATGTATTCAGGAGGCCCAATTTCCAATGACTTTGTCGCATAAATCTGGCTGAATTTGCTGGATGGTGTTCGTTATGTTGACCTTGAGGACATCAACTGTTTTCGGATTATTTGCATAGACCTGCGATTTAAGGTAGCCGCAAAGAAAGTAGTCTAATGGCGTTAAATCGCATAATCTTGGTGGTCAGTTGACGTCTCTGCCGTGTGAGATGACCCTGCCCTGAAATCGCTGGTGCAAAATGTCTATTGTGGCGTGCGCAATGTTTCACGTAGCGCCGTCCTATTGGAACCAGATGTCGTCGGTATCCATATTAGGCCTATAATCAAGTTGAGGCCACAAGGAGTTGATTATCATCGATCTGTAGGTCTCGTTGTTTACGGTTACGGCAACCCCATCTTCGTTCCTGAAAAATTACGGACCGATGATTCCAGACGAAAATCCGCACCAAACAGTGACTTTGTTGGGATGCAAATGGTGTTGGTGTATCTCATATAGATTCTTTTCGTCCCAAATCCGACAATTTTGCTTGTTCACAAATCCATTCATCCGAAAGTGGACCTCGTTGCTGAAATCATTTTTGAGGCGAAATTTGGGGCAACTTCCAAATGCTTTAGAGCCCAATCAGCGAACAAAAGGTATTGTCTATGGTCATTTACCTTAAGGTCCTGAGTAAGTTGGATTTTGTACGGGTGCAAACCCAAGTCCCTGGGCATAATTCGCCAAACTGAAGTCGCAGAAAGGCCAAGTTCTTGTGAACCACGAGAAATTGATTGCCTCGAATTTTCACATACATACTCATTTACGGCACCGATGTGTTCAGCAGACCTTGCCTTTCTGTAACTATAGGTGTTGGCTGGGGTAAAAAATGAGTACATTGTGTGGATGGATGTTAAGGTTAAGGCCTTCAAGGTCCTCAACATCAATATTGGCTAGCTGAAGTCTACTTTCAATTGACTTTTATTCAGCATGTTAAAAGACCTTGTCCACAATGTGTGCGCGGCTTTAGGTTCCATTCTAGATCGCAGTAGGAATTCTCGAAATATTAAGACACATAGTGGCAAAGAGATGAACCATTTCATAGTGTCTCATCGCATGAATGCATCTGGTTTAAAATCTCTTTCTCTAGCAACCAAAACATTTATCAGTTAAAATATACTTGAATATAGCTAAGCTTATATTGCTTAGGAGAATAAAGATTGGGATACAATTGATCTTAGCGGAGAAATTAAATTTAATTTATTTTGATCTGATCGCAGATGCTTTGTTAAATGCGCTCCAGGTGACAGGCTTAACCCTAAATATAGTAAAAGTTCTGCTAAGCATGATGCAGGCAGATTTATTGTATTGGAGTTGATTTGGTCTAAAGAAAATGATTGGATGGTCGAAATAAAGGTAAGGGTGAATGCAAATGTGTATCTAAACCTCATACAACAACAGGTTCTACTTTATTCCAGGCATCTCTGAACCAACCATCAGTATTTATGTAGGAAATGGCACCATACTAAAAGGCGAGCAAAATAGAATTTCGAACAAGAAGATATCAAAATAATAAAGTGTTCTGTTCGGAGCGCCAAACTGATCCCACTTGATAAAAGATAGAGACCATCAACCTTCTACTGTGACAGATTTAAGCACTAAAATTGAACAACAATAGAACAAAATAACATCAGAAAATTGAGAGAAAGGGGTCAGGTCCTGTTTAGGTCATTACGCAGAAGTAATAGAGAAATATACTACAAAATCTCATGCTAAGTGTTTCAAGTTTCCTCGATGTCAAACATTGCTTTGTTTCTAGTATATTTGCTTGCTAGAAATTCGGGGAATGTGTGTTCTCTTATTTAGCACATCTCTATATTTTAATTTCTTAGTTACTTTAGTAGAAGTTCTTGAATAAAGGATTGTAACATAGGAAAACTTCATGAGGTATATTAAATGGATGCTTTTACGTAAATCTTCCTCTTATTTTGATTTGTTGTATATATAGAGTTTTACGTACAAAGAGAAATTAAGCCTTAACAGTAGCATAAGTTCAGAAATTTCCTTTAAGCACGGACTCGAAAATAGTGAAAAAATCAAAGATCGAAGTGGGATATTCTAAACTAAGCGATATTTACTTTACATATACTTAAAAAAGAAACTTTTCTTTATCCTCGTTGGCAGCCCTTCCCAATGCCACTTTCCTGTAGCACATAATCTGCTTTACCACTCTTTAGAAAGATTCCAAACTCTTGAAAAGACCCATTCTGTCAACCTCCGAATGGTTTTTCCAATTCTCTTTAGATTCGCTTTTCCTGGACATCTAGGCCATGGTTACAAATTGCTGGAATTTCAAAATATAAACGGCCAGCTACGGATCGTTAAAATCTTAAATCATATATTTTTTATCAGGATCAGGGTGGTGATCACCTAATTCTTTCACCCATATATATATATATATATATATATATATATATATATAAATATATATATATATATATGAATACAATAAACCAGCGCGCACCGGTTTAATCACAGTTAAAAGTATGCCGTTAGTACACTATGCTACGGTTCTCGGCGTACCATAGTGTACTAACGGCATACTTTTAACTGTTATCAAAGCAGTGCTCGCTGCCTCAGTGTGCATGGTTTAAATCGCTTCCGTGTACGGATTTTTTCGAAAAAAAATTAATAAATATTTCCTCTAGGAAAAATTCTTCCGTTTTCTCTTTCAATGTGGTTTATTGAATTCATTTTCATCATTTCTCTCGCGCTACTTTGAGATATATATATATATATATATATATATATATATATATATATATATATATATATATATATTTACCACTGGTTTGTTTTCCTTAGATCCAGTCCAATCTTTCCCACGCAAATAAAACTTATCGGAGGTCATAAAGTATTTGACCTCATTTGGAAATCATTGCTTCAATCAATCTTTTTTTTTTCCTACTTGGTATACCCATTTGTATATATATATATAAATATATATATATATATATATATATATATATATATATATATATTGAATAAGGGTGAAGTCCATTTGGTAAAAGAAAAATACTTCATTGCTGTTAACCTATGGTTTCGAAGGTTTGATGGAATTATCGTTTAAGTCTACTATAGCTAGCAAAGATTGTTTCTGGTAATCCTCTTATTTTTAATAACATACAAGAGGATGAAGTGATAGAAAATAGTTATGCTCTTAGTACCTTAAGAATGAAGATTTTACTTGAGAAATAATTAAATTTCTTTGAAAGTTATAGTGCCTTATAATCTCATTTAATGTTTTTTTCCCTAATTTAGACATTTATCTTTTTGTTCTCCATTCAACCAAAATGTGGTTTTAATCTATTCAAATCCGTTGATGAAAGTTGATTTATGTTTGTACCATTTGATACTCTAAGAGAACTTACATTTTTAAATTTTTTACTACCTGCGGGTAGAGTTATGATATTTAAATTATTAAATAATAAAAGAAGAAATGGCAATACATAAATACCATTAGAAATATGACAAAATACATCTGCTAATTTTATAATTATTTGAAATTCATTAAAAAAATAAAGAGAATATAAACTACAGGATAAAATCGAGACGTCTTACCAAAATTTCTTAGATTAGAGGTCAGTTTAAAACTCTTTTAAACACCTAAAGCCTGAAATAAAAAGCAACTTTACTAATAAATCATTTCAAAAGACAAAACATAAACTTTTATTTTCTCTGTCAACCTTACTGCTTAATCACCACATAAACATTTCTTAGGAATGCTGAACTAGGTAGCTTAAATGGTTTCGTATGCGAGTTTTAAGTAAAATGGTATTTCCATTCGAAGATAAACTTGAATAAGCCAATTAAAGCCCCCGTCCATATATTTGTGTGGTTGAGCATTGGAACTAACAATACTCGAAATTGTAACAGAAATCTTTAGATTTATATGATTTTGAAATTATAATGCAATTAAAGCGTGAAAATATAGAGAGTAGATAAATACAACAAACCTTGCATAAACGCATCACAAAAGTTGAACAGGAAGCGTTATCCCCCAAAATTAAGAATATAGAAGAATCAAAGGAAATCCTTTTAAATTCCAGGAAAAATTTCTTTAGCGAAAAAAGAAAGAAATGTTCTTCTTCGATTACTAATACATATGCATGTCTGGCAAAAGAACGCCGATAAGAAGAAAGAATGAACATAGCAAAATAAAATATAAAAGAGGCTATTAGATTTCTTCTCCTAGAAAGTGAAATAAAGTCTTGGAGAAAAAGAAGCCAAATAGAGGTAGAATGTCCAGAAATTCTCGTTAAGGCTTATTTATGAAGAGTAAAACTTTTCTCGCTACAACTCGAGAAGAAGGAAGGGTGAAAGGATAGAGAACTTCCTTCTAAGATCATTGACATGCGTGCTTTCGGATAGTGAAAATCGAAATTTCCTGTGAATATAATCATCCTTAATAAACTTATTTTATTATAAAAAAAACACATGTCGATATGTAAATATATTAATTTGAATAAGCAAAATATGTTCTTTTCAGCGTCAAAGTACAGGTTTAATAAAGCCCTGGTGATTAACTTTTAAATTCCTCTCTATTTAGGCTAATGATGTTCCCTACGAATCAAAACCTTTTTCACTGGTGCCTAAAGTTCATAATTCTGTTACTGTTTTCTTAGAAACACTAGCTTCTTGCGACTTTACAGAAAATATGCAGACCCACCCTAGTGTTTCATGCTCATGATATAAAATGTGACAGCCTTTTTCAGACCTCCATCTCTTTTTATTGCTACAACCTGTTTCTTTATATCTCCCTCTTCACACCATTTCTTCTTCCATTCATCATATTTAAGCCCAGTTGGATTACGCAAATTCGGTTGCTTTACATAAACTTGGCTCGTTAAATTGATAAAATAAAAAATATTCGTATCATATAAACGTGCCTCACTTATAAAAGTTAACTGTCCACTAAAGTGGAAGAAGAAAACTTCTGGACTCAAGAAAAAGCTGGCTGATGCACGAGAATAAGCCTCGAACTTTTCCAAATCTTATGGAAGTTTTTCTTTTATACCACAATAAGCGGTTCGCTTTTCTTATATTCAAGTTAATTCTCCTCCTTTTTCTCACACATAAATATTTTAACATAAGAATGAATTGAGCAGTCACAGTCACCTGGTACATCAAAGTACGTTTAACCAAATATATCTTGCCATCTAACCTTTTAAATGGTTGCCTTCTTTTATCTGAATATGATGTGGTAAGAATAGGTAAAGAATATAAGGTTACATAGGTCAGAAAAAGATATAACATAAAATCGGAAAAGATTCAAAATTTTCGATTGCTTCTAGATTGTACTTGGGAATGGATATTGGTGATCAAAACAAACCTTAGGCTCCTTATATAATATGTAGAAGTCTTAAGGATACTCAAAAAGAATGGGTAAAAATAGGTAGTAGAGAGAAAGCCAAAGAATCTTTAGGTTGAGTATTATTTCTGCATATTTGATGTAACCAATTAGAATAAAGTTTAAGGAATGCAAGCTCTTCAGTATTTAAAAGGCCGTCTTTTGTCGCACTTGTTTCAAAATTGCCCTTTTTTTTATTTTAGGCGAAATATTAGGTTTATTTGGTCCGAAAAGTCAATTGACATATAGAGACTGAAGAAAATGATAAAACATTCGATCCAAGAACACTTTTATACTATGACTTTCCAATTTTATTTCATGATCTGAAGTGTAATAACCGGACTAAATGAGGTGAATGTATTCGGAAAATTATTTAGCAGTAACAGCATACAGAAAATGCAAAGTCCTTGGATATTATTGGATTTCTGTGTTACATCAATATCGTAATATATGGATTTTACTGTTGTTGAACCAATACTTGACCCAGAAGAAGGCTGAATTTTCACAAACAATCCAACACGAAACCTCCAATCAGTTGTACTTCACAGTGGAAGCGTTATCCTTCTCTAGGTTTTGCCGAATCAGTAAATTTAAAAGAATATTATGAGGATATTTAACATTACTTAGGAAAATCAACTATAGAATTTATATTGCGTATGTGTGGGTATTTTAAAATGATTATAAATTAGCTTGGTTTGTAGGTTCGGTAGGCAAAATATTCATGTTTGCTTTGTTTATACATAGCAGAGATATTCATAAGCATTAACGGAAAATTTATTCGCCCACGAGAAGATTTCAACTACAAATTTTAAATGTTTGGAGAGAGACCCTAATCAGTGACTGAAAAAACTAAGTTGACTACACTTCATATAAAATTGAAAATAATAAAACATTGTAAAAGCAGTAGATGTTAGAAGAAAAGCTTATCCATAAATTCGCCTTCATTTTTTCAAAGCTTTCTGATACCACACTTAAGTAAATACGTTGTTAAAATCATAAAATTATGAAAGATAAGTAGAATATAAAGAGAGGCGTGTTGTGCTCTTCTGGATGTGAATTATAGATTTTTATGGAATCACAAAGTTTAATTACAAGGATCTTTTAACGATGGTTATCGAATGTTATAAACATGTTCTGCCGCATCTCTCTAAAAATTAATCTCTTGCTTTCTTAAATTTATTAGTTACCTGAGCAAGGAGCACCATGAAAGGTTTAATAAAAATATTGCACTTTAAGTATTTCTAAATTTTAATAAATAATTTGAGCTAATAAAGCTTGAAACTGATTTATTTGTCTTTCAAACATATAAATAAAAGATGACGACATCACCTTTGAGTAGGTGAAGGGTGCATAAGACTAAGTGTCCATGAATATAATATCTGTTTCGAATAAATTCCGAAAATGTTCAGAAAACAAGCTATTTTATTTTAGTTACTTAATTATGATACACAAAGAAACATATCCGAAATTTGGGAGAATGTCGTGACAGACATGATATCCACTCCTCCCAATTTTCCTTAATTGAGGTCGGCAGGTCTACTCCGTTTGTCTTTGACATTGGAGGTCTCACCACAAATCGATGGATCTTCACCGTTGGAACACTTCCCGAAGGCAGAGTTCTTTCCTTTCTAAGATCTTCATGAGGCACTACGGGCCCCCAGAGGACTTACAAGGTATAAGATGCACCTCATTCCTATGTTTAAGCCTTATTATTAGCCAAATCCTTTTTCATTTTTGAAAATGATAGTTAAACGTACCATCTTAATTTTTAGTCCTAAAATTATGACTGAACTGCTGCCAAATACTAGTAATTCTTCATTTTTTAGCGTCTGAAAGAGAACCTTACAAGATTATCTATTTCATCAATCTATCATTTAACACAAAGATAGCGTGCTGCGACCATTAATGGTTGTAGAAAGTGCTATCACTATTCATAATTATTAATCTTATCATTATTAGTAACAACAATTGTTCTACAAAAAACCCACCCGTTGGAGTATGTTCTTCGTAAATCTGTGGCCAGGAGTAAAAGAACAAAACGGTAATGCAAAAAATATTATCAATATAAAGGGAAGGTCAAACAAAATAAGTGATCTAGATGTGGAATGAATCTAGATACTTATTAGTATGCAGATTAAATGAAAGAATCGTTCATGGAAATTTAAGTGCACGAGAATCAGACTTAACCGAGTCTAAAGAGTGAAAAAGTTTTCTTAAATTTAGGAGGAGAAAATCTCGACTTGAGATAATCTGTAATAAAAATATACAAATCTTTATCGAAACTTAGTAGGAATTTGAAGCTTAAATTTGGCGGAGATTCAATCGAGGTCTTCCAAAGAGTAGCTTTCATCAGAAATATTTTAGGTTGAAGAAGCAACCGGCGAAATTCTTTTAAACAATTAGGAATAGGTCAATAATCGAAGCAGAAAACACAAATACGTGAAGATACTAAAGTACGTGAGTGGTAATAGAGCGTGGAGACCTTCTCAAACCATATCTCATAAAGTGGGATTAAAGGTCATGAATTCTCCAAAGAAAAGTCTTAAAAACTTTGCAATGCAACGAAAAATAATCTCAAGAAAATAAAGAGTATTCGAAGGTAGAACCAAATTTCTCAAGATATAAATATCTACTAAGAAACTATACGTATATAACTATAATTGGGCCTATTTCCTTTCAGAAAAGCATTTTTTATTATTGGTGACAAAAATAATATGAATTTTTATGGCTAAATTTATATAAAAGATGAAACGAATAGCTTACAGAGTAGCACGTGAGGTTCACAAAGAATGCAATGTCACGCAGGACAAATGAAAAGGTGCTTCCAAGTACTTTCGAACTTTATTCAGTTCATTCTCAAGGATAACTAAAAGAGAAAATAATATAATAAGGGTATATATATAAGCTAGTAAAAGATAAAGGACCACCTCTAAGACAAGAAATCACCAATCCCTCTCCTGCTTCCTCATTGGTGAATTCTTGTCTTAGAGGCGGTCCTTTATCTTTAATAGCTTATATGAACTGAATAAAGTTCGAAAGTACTTGGAAGCACCTTTTCATTTTTCCTGCTGGACATTGCATTTTGTTAAAGATATTTTCGTATCCTTCACTTTATATATTATAAAAATTTATCCTCTATCAATTCTTAACATCTCCGCTTTCCCCTTCTGAATGACTTGAAAATGTATATGACCTTAATTTTCATATTCGCTAATTCACAGACATGAAACAACCGGCCGCTGCACACCTGCAAAGGAATACAGTTTAAGCGATGACACCTAGTACGTGAGGGATTGGAAAGCTTTTCCGGCTTAAATTTCACTGTATTCTCAAATTAGATAAGACCACCTAAGATGTATTGCTTTTAGACCTTTAAATTTTACTTCATTTTCGACAATTTAATCTCACATTTCTATATTTTTTGCAGCCTAACTGCAAGCCATTTTTAATTAAATCGATTATCATGGTCGGAGCTAGGTGAGCATGAGTCAGTCCCATTACATCTCTGGTGGTGTGGAGTATTCAATTTTAACTTGCTTGCACAACGTTCTCCGTTTATCTATTTTACTTTCCGCACCTTTATATTATTATATCGATAATTTTATGCCTAATTCTTTGTCACGGCAAATACCACGAAACTTTTGGCTTTTAAGCAGTAAAGGGGTCCTATATGCTACCAACCGGATCTACCAGGATCTCCAACACCCGTACCGGATTGATCTCGTCGTTTGGGCGCATAGCGTATTCTAGAGCCAATATGCAAGATAAAGTAAAGTAAAAAAGAAAATCTGGACTGATTTTGGGGATAACGTTAATCCTACATAATGTGAATGGGAATACGAGTCACTGTTAAAGCGTTTTCCCCTTTCAAATCTATAGAGGTAAAGGCGATTTTCATTGACTGGCACTTTCTCTTTAGGAGATCCCAGAAAATGGGTCTTAATTTAGTAAGTTGATGACTCTAAATAAGATGTCTCGGGGGCTAACTCCTAAAAGAAACATAGATCATGTAGGAAGGCTTTTCCACTCCCTTAGGGACGCCGGAGCCAGTAAAGATTTCTTAATAAAAACGCACAGTAGAATGTCTTTTCAGTAGCTCATCTGGCGACTGCCTACTTAAAAAAAGTCGCCGTACTCACTACAGCCTACGACTAGGCGATATTAAAAAAAACAAATAACAAGTAAATAAAAAATTACAAGAATAAAAAGATAATAGACTAAAAACAAAAACATACCAAAGCAAAAAGCTAACAAGAAGGAAGCGTGCTCCAGCGTCGGGGGTAGTGCCCCCTTTCTTCGGCGCAGGAGCATTCAGACCCACAACAAATAGTCAAATGGAGTGGAGGAGGCCAGCCTCCTCCAAAATGGCCTATTTTTCACAAGTCGGTGTGCACGAATCAGTCCCTAGTACAAGGTACGTCCCGGTACCGGGACAGGTAACTTGCGCGAAGATCACCTGACTGGGACATTCAACAAGAATGTGCTGAACAGTGAGGGAGACAATGCAGTCGCCTAAATAAGGCGCAGGCGAGCGCTTTATCAAATGGCGGTGCGTCCTGCGAGTGTGCCCGATTCGGACACGACAGAAAGCGACCTGAAGCCGTTGAGGCATTGGTGACTAGGTCCATGGGAACAGTAGCGTCACAATGACACGTAACTTTAAGTTACCTCGCGCAGTAGAAGATTTTAATGAGATCTACCACTGCTATTCGCCTATTATACGGTAAATCTCACTAGTATAAGTGCTGCGGCTACTTAATATAAGCCCAGGTGGGAACACGACGCCCCTAGGTGGTAATGTTTTGATTGATGGCTACATCCCAGGGTAGCGAGGTCCCCACTATTAAGACAAATATGGCTTTTCCCTAAGAGTCGGCGAACTTCTAGGGAGAGAAACAAATTGCGGTATGGGTTACACGGACGTTTCGTTGCCGGACGTTTTGTCATGGGATGTTTCGTCACCTAACGATTTTTTCCTTGTATACACTTTACTTTGGTATATAATAGAGTTTTTAAGACTTTATTTAATATTTTAAATGCATTTATTTAAAGTTTAGTTAATTTTCGGTAGAAAGAAACTCTGAATCTATGCCCTTATAACCTTAAATATTATGCGCAATAACTTTTATGTATTGAGAGTCATCAACGTTGGAATAGAAATCAAAGATATTTTTTATTCTTTCATTTACAAGTGCCTTTTTCACTACTTCCGGACATATTACCATATAAAGGCTCTTGTGTAATCAGTTAACAAAACTTTGTTCACTTTTCAATTAATAATCTAGGAGTTGAGTTTGGATCAATTACGTTTATAAAAAATAATCTTCGTAAGTCGTCTAAGTTTTTTTAAATTATTTAGGATCATTTTGCATCGCGGATCCGAAAATGATAACCATTTCATACGATTTGGTCAGTGTTTATGGTAGGTCAATTTTTAAATATCTGATTTCCTAACCAACTCAATTATATTTTTATGACATTTTTGGCTAATTTCTTTTTAATATATTCTCAAACGAAATTTTTTTCAGATAAAAAACAGGATTTTCTATCCTAATTTACTAATTACTTGTTAGAAAATAGATTAGTAAATCTTGATAACTGTAATTACAGGTAAATGTAAAGTTGGGTCATCATTGATCAGAATTCCTGGCATGAACTTTCGTCTCATCGAACTCCTAAGAATACGTAGCAGTAGAGACGTCTCTTTTTAAAGTCTTACTGTAATCAGCCCTCTCGAGTGCATCTCAGCTTTCCTGCTAGCTGGAATTCATTTCCTTCATGTCCAGTTCATCTCTCATTGATCTCAGATTCATATGAGACCAATCCATATGTAAGAATATTAATGAAATTGATGCTCATTTTAGTGAAAAGCTCTGTGTAGTTACTTGCCTTCTTGCTGCCAAGAAAGTTCTTCACAAAGAGACAAAAAGCCTTCCACGCTTACATTTCCACTTTCTTCGTTGAATTTTAAAACTCTAATAGCTCTCTGATAAATTGATGTAGTTGAGGGCCATCATAGATGCCAGCTTTCACCTTCTCAATGGTCAATCTTGCAAAAACATGGCCCAAGTAAGTGAAATAGCCCCAATCCTTATTGGGCTTTTGAGAGATGTTTGATCAAGCCGAGCTTGATTTATAGTTTTGAAAAGAGTATCCTATTTCTTTCCACCATAGGGTTGTTCATTACATTTCTTGCTGTTTAAGGTGCCAGATTCTTGAGCATAAGCCATTCCTTTCATGTTTACTGCTGAGCTCTGCCCTTATTATCCCACATTCACCGACAGCAGTGGAACTTGGTAAACCCTTACCTCCCCAAAGGATTGGCCGGGATTCCTCTCGTCCCAACCAAAGGTAACTATTTTCAGGGCAACACAACTCAACCACTCTTTATGATCGAAATAAATTTTCTCCACCACGTACTTAACCTCTTCATTCTTCTTCTTGAATGTCGTCATATGATAGAGGGGCAGCAAGGCACAGTGGTTGTCACTGGATAGCAGAACACATTTCATCGATCGCTTGCTCCTGCTGATGAACCGTCTTTAATCTTAGGGTTGGTATTGTTGCAATTTAGGCTTGTGCAATAGCTGCGCAATATCAGCCCAGTACACCAAATCCTTCTTTTTAGAGAAAAAAATGGATGAAATTAGGATGTCTGTTGTGGTAGAACTTACTGTGGGCTCTGTCAGTGAGGAGTTTTTCTCCTGCAATCTGGATGCCAACAGTTGGGCTGATATCGCGAAAGAGATCATTTACCTGCTTTAGGAAAAAATCTTCTTTATTTTCTTTAACTCTGAAGGAATCTTTGGCACTAATAACAGGAAGTCTTCTAAGACAGGTACAATAATTACATAATAATGAGCTAGAGCACACGTGCTGATAGAATCTCAAAATTCTTGAGGTGGTTCCGGTTCTTTCTCTCGATCCCAGTCAAATTAATAGCGCAGATGTAGCAGCCAGTGCCATGGTCTGTCAGTTTTCTCAAACTATGAAAATTCCAAACTTTAGACTACCTTTCTACCCCTTGGTCCAACGCAGCAGGTATTTAGTGCATGTCTTGCATACCATGTCTGGCGACCGAAATTAATCCTGATTTCCAAGTTACATACAGATTACAGATAAAATCTTCAGAAATCGTTTAGTTAAAGAAGTTGATTAGATCTTTGCATCATATAAATAAAAAATACCTGCATCTGCCAAAAAAACGTCAAATAATTCATGCGGCGATAAATCAAAAAGTGGACCGAATTGACCATGTAAGAGAAAGGGAAGCCAAGAAGAATATCCCCTTCATTTGTTTCATGAATTCCTTCTCACTCTCAGTCTTCTTAATATAACTCCACGTGGAATAGTCTCTGAACCCAAAGAGAAAAAAAAGGAAGAAAGAATTTAAATACCCGTCAGCTGCCTCAAAGGCGCAGTTAACTAAGTTGGGCGTGCTAAAATATTTTACCTCCCCGACCAAGCGCTAATCTCCGTAGTCGGGAAGCTGCTAGCCGAAAGTTCCCCGCCCACATTGTAAAGGCCATTAAGATTTGGGGCAGGTGAAAAACACTAATCCATCTGGCCACCAAAAGCTGTCAGCCAGTCGTCTGAGGCCAACGAGGAGAAACCAAAAAATTGGCCTTCATATAAATACCCTGGCTTTTCGAATATCGGCTGATTGTTTTTGACAACTCGTCGCTTTCTGTTCAGATTATGTGTCTGTTTCTCACCAGGCAGATCCATCTGTTTTGTGAAGGCATACTTTGTTCAGAGCAAGCTTCAAATCGTTTTCGTCCCCGAAGGATTATCCGGGATTCCTCTCGTCTCATCTGGACACCCCCCTCCCTCAAGGATCTTCAGTTTCTCATGTGAGACTTCGCACCAAGCTGCGTCAGAGACTCGATTTTTGTAGGTTGCACTTATCTGTAGCAGAGGTGCCATCGTCCGTCTACAAGGAGGATCGTGATCTCATCTTCTGGTCTTCCCCTCCCTTCATCCTCGTCACTGTCAGGATATTCGGCCGAAGGTCACGTCCATTGTCCGTCTCCATTTCCCAGCGCCGACTCGCTAAAAGATTTCCCTGCCTCAAGGGGACGCTAGTAAAGTAAAAGGAACCTTGCTTGTATCTCCCGTTAATCGACACACTTTTCGACATATAAATATTCCGTTTGTATAACTGATTTATACTATCCCATTTAAAAGCTGATTAACGACTAATTAACGTTACCCGATTGCCAATTAATCTCTATTTTTTCAGAATTGTCCTTATTTACATTACCTATATTTCCCGTTTGTATATATATGTTAACTAGTGATTTATTAAAATTATATTTTGGTTTTAACTCTTTAAATATACCGTTGAACTGCAACTTTGTGAACTCATTAAATACCATCGGCCCTGTCGTAAATCGCACTCTTATACCTTGTAATCAACGGATTACTCTTACGAACTGAACGTGATTGTACGTAGCGAAGGAAGCGTACGTAAATTAGAGGATATATGTTTATATAACTGTATAATAAATATCCTCGTGGCTTTTATCTCTTTCCTCCCAATCAATAGATACATACATATATGTATATATATATATACGTATTGTCTAGGGAGGTGACTTATTCCTCAAGAGAGCATAACCAATGTGATTTTTGTTTTAACCTATCAATATTGCCCTAAAATATCTAAAATTTCTTAGATAATAATGTTGATTTTGACAATTGTTTGTGATACTCATAATTGAAATGCACCGTGCCAACCTTCAACAGAATAATTTGTGCGAGGGATTTCGATTAAGGTCTTTTCTCTTACATTCTACATTAATACACCAAATTGCGTCTTCCCCTTTCTGATTCTAAAACGCAAAACCAATCACTATCAAAGTATATAACAAAGTCTCCTAAAACATGAACAGTTTTCTAATCTGAAGACGCCATTTTTTTCTAAGTTTAGTAAAGTTAGTTTCATATGTTTTCTCATTTTTTAATCTCACGATCCAATATCCTAGTGCTTGGGATGAATCTGTTCCACCCTAACGAAATCTTAAGTCGGTCTGTAACTTCGTTTTCATCAGGGAGTTTCTTCTAATAATTTTGCTAAAGTATCCTTTTTGAGAAGATACCTAGCTGTTTCTAAGTGGAAATCAGATGTACTGCTTTGAGTACAATAGCTCATAATGCACCTGATGGGTAAGATTGTGGGAGTGGATTACCTTTTAGAACAGCATTTATTATTTTAGTCACCCCCGAAATTTTCCTCTGCTTCGCATTTCCAATATAGAATATCATCTTTATTTATGTCAAACAAAATAAACATTCACTATCAGATGAAGAGGTAGAAGCGTAAAGTAATCATAATTAAATAAATATATTCAACCATTATATTTAATCAGTATTAGGTTTAATAAAATATTCCGAATTGATTTAATTGTATTTTAATCCAAATTAAATTACATAAAAGAAAGTAAAGCTTTCGGCGACGAAAGAATAGACGACTACAAGGTGTGTGATGAATCTTTCCGGCGACGAAAAGACACGTGAAGAAACATCCTGGGACAACCTCCAATCATTTCCTTTACTGAAATGAAGAAGAAGAATGAGAGCTCTCCCCTTTCATGTGGTGGGAGGCGGCATTGTTTACTCATTTTTGCCGAAAGACCAGAAGAAGACAGTTAGTTTCACTTGCCGTCGCTGCCTACTCTGGGGATGGAAAGTAAATAGCAAAATCCAGCTCTTCTCCGAGCAATAATTGGACACGCCGAACCGAAGTGGTTTCTATCCATTCACGCGACTGATGAAAGAAAGTCGTCTCCCTAACCATGTTATGTCAGTGCAAGGGTCTAGCCGCGGGTTTATGGTAAGGAAAAAGTGTCTCCTTTTTCTCGAACTTGATCATTTTGTTTAACAGGTAAAGCATACCCAATTGCAAACCTGATCAGTCTCCGGAAATCAAACGCACCGTTGTCCGTGTGAAACCACACCCACATATCAATTTCGAAATATGGATAGTTTTTTCTAAGGAATTGGGAAACTGCTGATTTCATATTATTCCCTATTGTGTTCGGTTATCGTCCCCCAGTGGAAAGTCGAAAACGAGATCTACCACTCTCTCCCCAGCCGCTGTAAGGCGCCAGTGACTTGGGCTGTTCACATGGCTACATTCCAACTCTCCCATGGGACACCAGGTGTCTTACGTTTCTCTCCCTAACCCCGTTCCTCGCAGAAAGCCTCCGTATTTATGCGAGCGAGTCCATTCATTGTGAATGAGATTTCTTCCGAAGTCCGTCCATCACGGCCCCTGACGAGTCGCCGTATCGACGCCTGTGATCCCTTGCGCGGACCTTACCTTGTTAATCTCTCTAATCAGAGACGGATTACTCTCCTTCGTCATTTCCAATTCAGAAGGCTAACCAGGATCAACTCTCCGCTCATTACCTCCACTCTACAAGGTCCGTGTACCTTAACCTCCATTGTGAGACAGGAGTAAGGAAGTTCGAGAAGTCATTCCATGCAGATTTCCATTTGGTCGCCAAGCCAACACCAATACCTCGAGTGGACTTTCCCTCCCCCTTCGTGATTCCAATTTGGCGGACAACTTAAACCTGATCTACGCTCATCTTCCATCCTATGAAGTCCCTCCCGATGTTTCATCGAATTCACCGCCGGTGAGGTAAAACCGAGGTCCCAGGCCTGTGATTTTTCCTCCATTTAATTCACTCCCCAAAAACCCCCGTAATCCCCCGCATTTAATTGAATATTATCTAAATTCGCGTTTAATAACGGTTTTTCAAGTGATTGTTACAATTCCCAGGTTATTTCCATCTATTCCTTGCCCGCCTGTATTAACAATTGGTCACTTACTCATTATTATATTAGTTTGCTTAGTTTTCGTGACTAATGATAATTCTATTATTTACTTGTAGATTAAAAATTATTTTTGAAAGAGGTTTTTCATTCAATAACTCCTGAACTGATAAAGCAATCTCGATTCCCCCCTTTTATTGGACAACCTTGAATTAAAGCACTCGAATATAAAGTGGGCACAAGCTCTTAGCCTGGACTTGCCGGCCTTGTTGAATACCCGTGAGCCCGACTCTGTATAGAGCGTGACACCACCGTGTCGTTCCTCGACGAAGAATTTACACAAGAAAGATATTTTGTTTAAGGACTAACGTTAAAACTCTGGAAGATCGACCCTTACATAGTCTAATAACTGCATTTCCTACTTTATGAAAAGGAAATAAGCGCTAGGAATTCTCCGGGCTAAATCTCACTCAGAGATGCTAAGGTTTTATTTATGTATAGGTTGGAGCTTGTTGCTTCATCTCTGCTACAAGTTCTTTATGATATTGGTGCAACTTAGTTTCTGCATCCATTAAAAACACTTCGATGTTTTCTCTCTCCATTGAGCAATATTTCTGGCAGGTTTGTTGCTAGAAAATGGCAAGAACTATTCCGGAAAAAATCGACTTCCCTACTATATATTGCGTGTCCGCTCTTAGGAAATTAGAGCGAAAGATTGGGTTGTTTCACCTAACCTCCACTAGTACTGAGGATCTCGTTTATGTCATATAGCCAAGGGATAACCTACACCTTTTCCAAAGTATAAAATAACTTAACAAACTGCTTTCTATGTAAGAAGGCCTCTGAGCAAGCTTCGTAGGCACTAGTTTGTCATGTTAGTTTTTTATTTAGGGGAAGAGTAGCAGTAGCTAATATATTTGGTGATCTGATGAAGGTCAATGATAAGAGGGGAGAGAGGTCATTATAGGACTGTCGATCCCTTTGACGATTCCTATAATTAAAGGAGAAAATCATTTGGTCTTCTTTCCCAAATGACTGGCGAAATAAAGCAGGTTTGGAATAGAATAAGCAGATGCAGGAAAGAGATAGTGCCCGCCGTGTATTCCACGGCTAATTGCTCTCAAAGCCTATCTCCTAGGGTTCTTATAGACACCTTGTTCAAGAACTCTGCGACAAAGCGCTCTGCAATTTACTGCAAAAAAATTTCGATGACACCGAGTTAATTAATCTAAGCTTAGATGGAGTTTCTCCTCCCTTTACCATTCAGCAATCCTCCCAGGAAATCATTCGGGGGCATATCCAATCCAAACCTTCATGTGTATAAGGTTTTCGCTAGGCCCACCATCACTTAATTACTGTGGGGTAGGTGGATGCGCATTGTTAGCAAAGGTGATGTCAGCTATCTGTTTTTTGATTTCTATACATACTCTTAAACGTAAGAAATCCAGCAACAATCGGATAAACGGTACTATGTATGTTTTTTATTTCTTAAATCAGCAATAATCTGCGTCGAGACTAGTTTTTGCTCATTATCCGTAATTTTCGGCTTATGGACACTGATGGAAAAATTGTGTTTTATTAGATTACCTTATTGTCTGCATAAAACCAATTAGTTTTTGGCTGCTCAGATGCAGTTTTCCATGTTATTCTTTGATTTGCGTAAAGGGTTATGTTATCGCGTGGCTATATGGCATAATAGAGGTACTCCATACTAAGGGGCGAAGGTGAAACAACCGAATTTATTCTGTTCTAAATGAGTAATTAAGAGATTTTTGTTCTATTTAATGGCATAAGGGCCCTCTCCTGTCCACATGGATATAAATCTTTCATCTTGAAGAGATTTATGCTTATTCTTACAATATTTTATGAGAGAATTAACGGCATCACCTCAGTGTGGCAGAAATAAGTTTATAAGAAAGGGGGCAATCCTTATTTTTCGTTGAAGTATTTATATATGATTTTATCATTAACGAATCAATTTACTTTCTGAATTTCATTTATCTTTAAGTTGGCCCTTCAAACATTGTCTTCCATTTATCTTGACTTAATATTCTTCTTGACTTTCTATTATCTTGCGGGTTGATGATTCCCTCTTAATTCTTGATGAGTTGAGATGAGTTAGCCCTTAAAGTCGTTTTCCTTGAGTTCCGTTTTTTTTCTGGAGGAGATCCATTTTATCTTGAGTCTTCTTGAGTTGTCCTTAAAGCGTTTTCCTTGATTTCCGTTTTCTTCGTAAGATTTCTTCATAAAAGTTGTGGACTTTGAGTGTTGAACGAGGTACCTTTAAATCTCAATGTCAATGCTCTTAGCCATGACGCTACGGCGGAGTCCATGTTGAGTTGGTAATTTAATGGGCTATTTTTATTATTGATTTGGAACGAATTTTTCTCTGATAAATCTTAGCACCCCTACACATTTGCCTTTCTAGAACGTGGAGCGAATTTGAGGATTGAGGAGAGACTAGTCTTGGATTTCTTAATCGAGGAGAGTAGTAGCTCTCTCTCTTCTACGACCTCCGAGTCTGCGGGAAAGTGGAGTTAATTCAGTGGGATTGAGGAGAGCGAACGAAGTCTCTTAATCAATGAGTAATATACCATCTCCTTCCTGGATCTCCTGAAGTTCCCAGCAGCACCTTTTATTACAATCTAGTTGGAGAGCAGGTGCAGTTGTAACGAAGATCCGAAGATTGTTCCGCCTTTTGAGGGTCACAAGTTATGGGGGGGGAGGGGCATTTATTATAACTTTTCTTATTTATCGAATCTCTTTACTTATTTTTAACTGAAGTTGCCCCTTCAAACATTTGTCTTTTATTTTCTCTTTAACTTAATATTCTTGTTGGCTGAGATTCCTTCTTCTTAAATTTATTGGAAGCCTCTTAACACTCTTGATTCTAGATCACATCATTTCTTCTTCCAAGAGGAAAACATCTTGGATCTGGTTTTAAGTTAGGTCACAGCAACCAAACACCTCTCTTATATGTAACACCACCTTAGTTGCTTTACTAATACTCACTTTACTGATACTGGACGGCTTTCCACCTCATCTCTCACTACCTTTGATGTTGTTGATCCAACTGCTTTGCTGATCGCTTTTACGATTCCTTGGTTGTCTCGGAAAAAAGCATGAAGCTGGTTACAGTTGTATTTATTATTTCTTAATCAGTTTATTGATATTGAGAGCGATATATTTCAGCTTGTTGAGATGTGTTCTTGTATCCCTATGGCAAGGGTTCTTTTTAGGTCAGCTTCTAATTTTTATATAAATCTTGCCTTTTGGTATTCTTTTGAATCGACATTGAATATCAATCCACTTATACTCATATTGGCAAGCAAATCTCTTTCTCATCTCCAGGCTTCTTGGCAGAGAATCATAGGAATTTTCTCCCCTCGCTGCTTATTATTATTTAATTTTTAATATTACTGGTGGGTGTTCCATCGGGTAATGCTCGTCCTAAGACTCTTGCTCATTTTTAAATTATCTCAATCCCAGTCGTACTTTTCTAAGATTATTAGATATTTGGGTGTCACTTCATAGCTAACTATGAATATTTAGAAAACGATGGTGCAAATTTCTGCAAATTATGACCATGGTTGCTCTATGCTATTGTCCCTATTAGCTCTCACTTGGATCACATTAGTTTCGCGATTGCAATTCATGCTTTCTTTACTTTAGCCTTAATTGCTAGAAGTCACTTATTGCTGGATTAATTGTGATCTCCAATTGACCCCTTAACTTTATTCAGAACCTTCGGGTTAGCATTTTTAACTCTACCACCCACCTTTCTTTTGTACAACTCCCTTCGTCTGGGTTCTGAACTACTCTTGCTGCTCATTCGATCCATAATACATTTAAAGCTCTCCTTTCTATTTATCTATAAGCTAGTCAATACTGTTTCATTTTCATACCTTTCTTCTTCTCTAAACTTATCATGGCTCATAATAACTAAGATTCGTATATAACCCATTACCTTTGTTCCTTATGTCGTGTGTGCCAAGTAAGCGATCTTATGTTCTCTATATTTCGTGGAAATGATCTGCCTTCTCATAACCCTTCCCCACCGTTTACTAATGCTTATAAGCATAGCTTGAAAACATACCTTTTCTTTCAGCCTGTAAATGTTCATGGGTTTTCAGAGCACCATACAACAAAAATTATTATTATTATTACTTTATCAACACATATTATTTTGAAAACTTCATTCTATTTCACTTGTATTTCTTTCACTCGTCTCTGGTCAATCTAGTTTAAATTAATATTATATTTCAAATATCCCTAACTTATCTTCTCCACAAACCACTATTACTTATCAAACATTGCCTAAACTTTTAGACATTCACATAATATCCTATCATGATTTACTCAGCCAAGAATCAATAAATTAATGGGCCAAACTTATTCACTTCAATGGCTTCCTTTTGTGTAATCGTGGCATTTATTTCAAATCAAGGGTTGTACTTCTTTTATTTCTAAGATTAATGCCATTAGTACTTTTACGAAATAGTAAAATGCCTATCCTATTTATCTATATATTTGGTGATTTCTTAAACATATATGGATAATGATCATTAGTTTCCTTTTCCACCCGCTTTCTTTATTATTTCTTTACCTTATTTTGTTCATCTCTGGCACTGTACAATCAAAACAACTTTCACCGATTTACTTTATATCATGCTGTACCTAGAATAAGATTTATCTCCTTTTTTCTCTCTTACAATCTTTTTACCGATTCAGGATAACGCCCAGTCTACTGGAATCATTTGGTTACTACTTGCATTACAAATTTTTGCACGAATTACTTAGTAATAAATCATTTATCTTTAAACCAAGCTAATACCTTAGCATCACGTTTCCTTCGAAGAGGTTATTTATGCGCATAATATTATTAGTGATTAGTTGATTCATATTTGGCGCTGAGCCTTTTTTGAGCCCAAGTTTCCAACACATATTGGGCCGTGCCGTACCTCTTGACCGAAAATTGTAGTCAGATGTTTTTACTACAAAAATTTCTTTTTTTCTTAGATAATGAAATCAACTCTGTATGTGACATTAAGCATTTGTGAAATGGATCGTTTTCATGTTCAATATGACTTAAAGGTTATCTAATCGTTAAAAGTCTCAATACCAATACTCTTTAAAAAGAAAATATTCCCACCTTTCAAATCATTGAGTATTGCCTCCTAAGTCATGTCATTTACTCTGTTTCATTTATTTGTTACTAATATGCAGTAAAATCTGCCAAAAAATGTCTAAATATCATAGGAATGAGAATAACCTTACTGACATCACTATAGTGTAGTTGATTATTTTCCTTTATATTCTAAGAAATAGATGCGTCCACTTAGACCATTTGAATGATTTTTTTTAATCTTAGCTGACTACTTTTTCAAAGTAGTATGACATACTGCAAAACATTTTTAACTTATTTTTATTTTAAAAAAACTAACTCCGAGCTACCTGAAATTTTTTTTTTCCCCATTCTCGTACAAAAACTGTTTGCCTAAGGTGTCAATATCTCTGAATTCACTAAAAGGTTAGCCATGATGTAACTACTTATAGAATCTTCTGATATTGGAGTTTCTTAAGATCATTTCTAAAATTACTTTTTTATGTATATTTATTCTCACTTTATTTGAGCACAGAAAACGTTGGGCCATTATTAAATCATGGGTTTTTCAGAATTTATATTCCCTTAACTGACAAGTACAGCAGTATGTTTGTTTGTTTTCATGATGAGAATCATGTATCCGAATTCACATTTATATCCTGTGCAGAAAGGCAGTTATGTTTGATCTTAAAAAGCAGTTTTAGACATTAATAATAAATTCTGACGGGCAGTGCACTATAATCAAAGGGTTTACCTATGAAAATTAATTTGGGCATTTTTCTTTAGTGAAATATACAGAACTATAAAGAGTGTGAGGTGAAGATTATATATAAACACTTTAGTCGTACGTAATAAAATTAGACCTAGATTTTCAATTAAACACGAGTCAACATCTTTATAGATAAATTATTTTGTTAGGCGAAAATATCTAATATAGTATTATTTTTTCCTTTAAAATTTAAACCTATACCGTTTGAGCGTGATGGCTTTTCGTTTTAATAAGGATATTTGAAAAATCCTTAACAAAAGCAAACAGGAAAATTTCGGGGACTTAAAACGTTACATCTATGGAAAAAGCAAATTTTCAAGAAATAAAGAAAAATAAAAAGACGATTTTGTTTCGAATTTTTATTTAGAACTATTTAGATGTGTTTATTCTGACTCACACAATATTAATTACTGATGTTATAGTTCCAAATATGGACTAAGATATCTTAGTGTTTCAGCAATTTTGGAAATGATCGAAAAACATTCATATATTATTAAGTGATTCTAGTAAAATTTAAAAGATTATCTGTTTGGATTATTTTCGTCAGAAGAAAACTTATTATTTATCAACAAAGTTTTCTCCACATAATACCCAGACATACACCATTCCAGGTTAAAAATTTGCATTTTGGTGGAAGTTCTTACCGCTATCCTTTGAAATGACGCAGTACAAATTTTTCATGCAATCTAAAGGAAAATAAATAGGAAATAATTAATTACTTTAGGTCAAGTATTCAAGTCATCATATATTTTTACCCACTGCAGGGTAGGAACCTCGCTAAAAAGATCCATTTATCATGATCCAGAATAAGAGTCTGCCAATAAGAGAATTAAATCTTCTCCCTTTATGAAAGAGCTCGTCATCACTTTTATTTTTAATAAATTCTTTTCCCTCTAGGATTTTATTTTTACATTTTGTGTAAGTTCTTTAACGAATATGTTGTGCCAATAGTAAGGTAGAGGTTTTAAAATTTTAACACTTTCAGTGACGCATATTTGTCTTCTTCTCAATGTATTTCTTCACCTATCCATACGAATTATTCCTAAGATGTACATATATTTCTATGTTGGTTTGAGTTCTTTCTTAGTATATGCATTATGTATAGGTTCATTGCCTAAGATTTACTTCCACAACTTTAGATTGGAAAGACGTATTGATTAATTAATTCGCGTTTTAAGCATAAATTAGTTAATTCTGAAATATTTTACCAAAATTCCATAATACTCCTTAGCCTAATTTTTTTTTTACTGTATTTTTTTCGATGTTCTAAAATTGAACTTCAATCCTAATTGAACTATCATACGCAGAACTATTGATTATTAGTTTTTTCTATAAAACTAGCTTGTGGTAACTGTTATGTTTTGTATTAATTCAATCTGATTTGAAAAAATAACTGTCATTGCTAAGCTAAAACTTGTGCATTTTCTTCATTATTTCTGATTTATTTTTTTCCTAACCCGAAATCTTAATTCATCTCCTTAGTTAACCCCAATAAGCATTTCGGGGGAAAATGGAATCAACCTGTCTTAAGTTCATTAGAACTGAATCCTAATTTATTGAGTAAAGGCTTTGCTATAGCTTAGCAATATCATGTAAATAGTTATTTGAAAATAACCTATTAACGGCAATAAGAGTTTCTAAGCCTACCTACAAATGATCATAGGTAACATAAGTACTTCTGAACCCTACATGGTTCATTGGCCAGTTGCAGTACAGAATTGGTTATGATTTTAGTAAGTTATTTATATATTAATGATAAGACATATTCAATTAGTTATTTAATGCTCTTGTGTCGCTTTATAAAAAAAAATTAAACCATAATATTGGTCTTACGTTTCCTTAAACACTTTGTATAACGGCTAGCTAGCATTTCACCAAGAATTGACCCCAAGCTTTTGTTAATTCGATTATACTTCATTCTTCCTATTGATTTGACCATTTTTTTTATGCTCATATGCTTATAAACAATTCATCCTTCTTCCCTGCTATGAATTCCTCGTCACTCAATTATAAGCTGTCATCTGGGGCAAATTGGTCATCATCATCATTATCATCACAAACTCTATAATTTAAGAAGGGGATTTTTTTGAGTATTTGAATAATAATTTCATCTTAGTTTGGTTATTACTTGTTTTTTATCAAAGTTATTTCTAATAATTTGTTTAGAATATCAAAAAACAAAGTGGTGGAGTTCAGAAATAAATAAAAGCATCGAAATTTTGTGAATATTTTAAAACCCAAAGAATTACAAATGAGGAAGTTCACACAATTTATTTTTATATATCTTCTTCTATAACTATAATTTAGTAACGTGATATTTTGAAAGGGGGGAAATTTATTTAGAGGGTTTTTTTTAAATTATTATAATTGGCGAAGTTCAGAAAATTTCTAAAAATTTAACCATGGCTGCTTTTTATAAGATTTTAAATTTTAATGTTAGTAGCAAAGCGCAAGCTCCCCCTCGTAGAGGGGGTTTCGGCGAAGCCAATGACCTGATTTCTGTTATATTCTTACTCTTTAACTTTTGATTTGGTGTTTTCATTAGCTTTGGGCCAATTGTTATTTCATGTGTTTAGGTTAGATATTGTTTTAATCATTTTACTAACTGGTTTTTATATAAAATATGTTCTGCTATGATTTTAATGAGCTTATTGAGTCTTATATATTCTAGGCTTTTTTCTAAAAATATTTTCGTAGCTTCCTAATTTTTCTGTGTTTTTTTTTTTAATCATGGTTATTTACTAAAGTCGCCCGTTGTACATAGTTTCTGTTATGAAAGGCAAAAACTAAAATTTTGTATCGTAAATTTGAAAGAATTTATTTATTTGGTTTTAAATTGCTTTTCTTATTTTGTAACTTTCTTTTTATGTTTTTTCGAACAAGATTCTTTGCCTTTTTCTCTGAGTAATCTGTGATAACTACCTGCGTTGTATCATTTGAAACCAAGGCCTTTAATGAGCATTTTCCTGGTAAAGATTAGGTTATTTATGTACACTTTGATCCCATTTGGACCCACTTTTTCCGTTTCTAATTTTGACTGTTTTGGAAAGAATTCATAAAAAAAAGGTTTGAATGTTCTCGACATTTATTTAATCTGCTTCTAGTTTAAATTTACTAGCCTACTACGAATTTTCTATAAGGTGAACTGCTCGTGTTCTCATGTGTGCTGCTTAATATAGTATCACATATACATATGCAAATATTACACGTAGCGAATATGTATGTAATCGATCGTTTATTTAAAGATTTGATTAACATAAGGTAATACGAGGGGCGGTCAATAAGTTTTGCAATTCGGATATAAGGAAACGAGATATGAGGAAAAGTGTTTTATTAGTTTTCAAAATAACTATCCTCGACTTCAATGCACTTGCGCCACTTGTCCCTGAGGCTTCGAAGTCCCTACAACCAGAAATCTCCCGACTGCTGTTCAATCCCCTCCTGGACGGTGAGCTCGACAACTTCATCGTCCCCCAACCAGCGTCCACGCAGTGCAGCCTTCATCTGGCGGAATAAAATGTAGTCGCAGTGGGACAGATATGGACTGTAGGGGGGATGGTTGAGCTCCTTGAATCTGTAATAGCGCAGGGCAGCTTGTGCAACTCTGTCGTTTTGGAGTTTAACGACGTTGAAGTCGATCATGGGGCGTCAGGTTTCTAGGGAGCCAACGGGCTGAGACCTTGGTCTTGGCCAAATTGTCGTGGATGATGTTGATAACACTTCCATGTGATATTCCAAGTTCTCGCTCGATTTCTTGGACCTTCACCCGTCGCTTTTCAAGATCATCCTCTCCACACGGGCCAAATTGTGCTCGTTGGTCGCGTCTGGCGAGCATCCTGGACTGGGGTCATCTTCAAGGGACTCACGACCATAGCGGAACTCCCTATTTCAGCGAGCACTGGTTTCAAAGGAAGGATATGTGTAGGTGTATACTGCAACCATGCGTTTATAAATCTCTTTTGCATTTTTGCCTTCCTTGGTCAAAAGTTTGATCACTGCGCGGTGCTGAACCTTCTCTGTTGTTGAAAAATTTGTGACTCACGATCTTCGATTAGCTACTGCTTTTTAATTGAACGAGGCAGAAGCGTGCGGCTGCAGGTCTTGACTTGTCATAACTAGTCAAAACAGCCCCACAAACAGCCATCCCCCTTCCTCTGTTTTGCCCTAGTGATTCGCAAAACATATTGACCACCCCCCGTATGTTATTCTAAGAAGGGTGCTATGCATAGGTGTATGAACAATAATTTGTCAGTATTATGTGTATCTTTTCTAACTTTATAATAGAGTATCTAACGATTTTTAATAGTTTTATACTTTCTTATCATTTCCTTTTATTTCCTTATTATTTGCTTTCAATTTATTTTCCCCAAATGCAGAATACTTTTGTCTTGCCTTTTCTCGATGTAAATTATTTCTTCCATTAACTAGTTGACTATCCATGTTTAATATTATATAAAAAAACAATTTGCTTATCATTACCATATAGATATATCAGATTAACATTTTAAAAGTTTACCTAATTTATAAACCAAAAATGAATAAGATATTTATTTGATAGGCAAAAATATTAAGTAGTGAAATTAATCTAAGCTGCAAAAATATAGTTGGGGAAGAAATTCAGAAGCTAAAATGATATGTAAATAGTATAGGTATAAAACGAGAGGCAATACACAACTTGAGTATATTTTGAATATAAAACATTTAAACCAATCAAAAGAGTCAAATCGTGAATCAAAAAATAGGTAAGTATGAGGAATTCCACGGGGAATTTCTTTTCCAGCACGAAAGTGATGTCCTTGCGCTGGAGAAGATTCTAGAAGTTGGTTAAGCTTAAATTGGTAAGCCCCCCTCCCTTTCACAAGCAGTAGCCTGAACCGCGTCCACCACGGACCTCGTTTACGCGGGTTAAAATCACCTCGGCGTGAAGATTCGAGGCCATTCGAGAGTAGCACTGTTTTCTTCACCCCGCGGGGGGAGCCTCGGATATTTATAGGGCTCGTCTTCCATGTAGGAGACACAGGGTTGAAAGCTCTTGCCCGGACCCAAGAAGATTCCCCTAGTTCCAAGACAGGTGCTAACAACAAAGCAAAGTGACGGCTGAACTATTTGTGTGTTGGAATTAGCCCTAGCCAGAGAGGTAATTCTTTTGACGATCGCTACTGAGCGATTTTTCTTACTCCACTGATCAACTTCTGTCTTAGCCCTCCTCATTCGCCCCTCGTTTTCAGGTGGCCGAAATACCCTCTGCTGGACCAGACGTTACCCCCCTCCCTATTTGGAGAACCGTCATCACGTTAACTTCACGCTCAGAAGCTGTAAGTGCCGTCGCCTCACTTTCAGAAGACATCCGTGAAGCCTTACCCTGACGTCTGTCCCGGAATACTCCGTAAGCCAACATCCTCCTTCTTTCAGCAACTCAAATGAGTTAATCCTCTCCATTTAAATTGTCTCCTTCTGTAATACATTAATTTTCAACTTCAGTGTCTGACGCATAACTACAATTCCCCCCCTCTTTTACCGATGTAATTTTTGCCATTAATTCTCTGATATACTTTTGCCTATTAAATCCCTGATGTAATTTGGTCTATTTATTCTCTTTTTTTCTAAGAAAATTATATTTTTGTATGTGCCTCTCTAAATAACCTTGAGTTTGCTATTGTCCAAATTTTACCTGACCTCGTTGCACTCTTATCTCGTTGTTCCGCACGTCAAAACTCGTGGCGTTCCGTTCTTTGTCGGTTCGCCTATAAGTTATTGGTCCCTCCCCCATAGATATATATGGTATTGATATAATGTAATGTGATACCACGACACTAAGAAATTAGAGCCCAGCTAAATATTTTCCTATTTCTGTCTCGCACTGGCTCATCTTGTAATATTGTGTGTGTTTCAACTCATTTTTTCCTATAAGAAAATATGCGTTATTTTGCAAATAAGAAATAAAGTAATTCCACAAATTAAAAGTTTATTTATTTTCATGATTCATTTTGCTGATTGTAGAAAACTACTAGGTAAGTCAAAAAGTTTTCAAAAAATGTCTCAAAGATTATTTTTCAACATGTGATAATTATATTTCTACTTAAGCTCCTTGTAGAACTGCTGGGGTTCTCTCTGACACCAAGCAATAACCTGCTTTTTTGTTTAATCTGACGACTGCAATTGGGTGCCTTACAGGTGATGTTTTAATTTTAAGAACATAAAAAGGCGGAAGGGGCTAAATCATGCCTGTGATTGGGGATGTCTAAGAGTTTTTCATCGAAAGCGGCGTAGCAGATCCCTGACAGTCTTTGCAGAATGCGCTGGGCATTGTCATAGTAACAAAATCTGGCTTTACAGCTTTCCTCAAAGTTTTTTTAATTAGGGCAGTCTTTATCTTCTTTAAAACACCTTTATAGTACCTGAACGTAACAGTTTTCTATCTTTCTAGAAAGTCTATAAATATGATTCCGTTTGAATCCCCCAAATAGTGGCCATTACCTTGTTAATAAAACTTTCTGTGTTGAATTTAACATGTACAGCTGTTCCCTTAGGATTCAACTCTCTTGATTGAATTTTGTTTTCTTGATCAAACTGGTAAATCCAAGTTTAATCTCCACTGACGAAAAGTTAAAAAAGATTCTCCTTATTTATTTCAATTATCGTTAAATTTGCAAAAGATAGGTCGGCAGTTTGATTCAGTTGATTTTCGGGCAACGCTTTAGAAACACAGCGCGCTGAAAGCTAACTCAAACCAGGATCTTTAGTGAAAATTGCCAATTCTAAACCTTATTGGCAACTTTGTCAATAGTGACTCTACGATCTTCCTCAAGTAGATTCTGTACAATCGTGATCGTGATGTTTTCTTGATTTTTTGAAATGGATGGTCTCCCTTCCCATGGGTCATCTTTGAGTTGTTATCTGCCTGACTTGAAGTGCATAATCTAATCTTAAACCACTGTTCATCATGGTGAAAAGTCTCTTTAAACCTGTTGTAGAGCTTTGATAATTTTTACAGGCTTTCAATCAAGTTTAGATAGAAATTTATTGTTACTTTTATTTCAAACTTCGTTATTTTGAGGCTTCAAAAGTCAACATTCAAAGCAGCACACCGTATATACTAAAACTCGATATTTAGAATGTTAAAACTTAAGAAATTATTAGAGAACCATCAAAGACTTGTTTGAAAAAGAATAACTCTGTCAAATATTTCGTATTTATAAGTTATGACATTTGTTTGAAAAGTTTTAAGTTACCTTTGAATTAGGTTGAAGTCAAACTTAGTTAAAAAAATAGGCTCAATACGTCGTAAAACATGGCGAGAGTTAAAATAGGTATAATTTAGACAGGTTAAATTAAATTCTGATGTGCGACAGACTATAATATTTGCATTTCAACATAGTAATTTTTTTGCAAGCTCCTTTTTATGATCATTAAGGTAATAATAGTATGGCGATAAATAATATTCGTGGTAAAAGGAAATAGGCATAATCTAAAGGAAATTTGCGTTTTAAAACTTATTTAGGAATTTGGTAACAAAAAGCTCTCGCTGATAAAGCGACGTCAAAGAAAAGAATCATAAAATCTCTACTTTTCTCAGTAAAATTGCAAACTAAGTCTTTCAAATATACAAAAGATAAAGTGAAAAGTGTAAGAAAGATGTTTATTTATTCTTTACTCTTGCATGTCAGGGACGCAATCAGCTGAAAATCCAGGGAAATTCTTGCAAAGATTCACAAATCCGATCGCGTTTTCCGGTTGGAGCGCATTTCAGTATGAAGCTTCTTCACCATTTGCATAATGGTAACATCTACTCTCGAAATTTATATGTACATACATATATTAAGATAGAATGGAAAATCTAAAACGAAAGGGAACTGACTCCAATTGGAATAAAAAGCTATGCGACTTTAGACAGACTCACAGATATAGCCTAAAAATATTAGGTAACCTAAATGTTCAAGGACAAAATGGGTAGCAAAAATCACATTTCAATTGTCTGAAAAATGCCTCCAACTATTATAAATTAATACGCAGTGATTTAATATAAAATGAAAAAATATTACTCAACAATAAGTGCATTGAGATATGAGGAGGCCCTTCATGAGCAAAATGACATTGTTTGTTTAAAATGGGATAGATATAAAGTGAGGGAGCCATATCATGTGATTACATGCTATTATTATCAAAGGTATGATCATGTGGAGAAGGACTGTAACTATAAAATGAATAGTGATTCTGTAGTCTGTGGGAAATGTGAGGATGAGCATAGAAGTAGAGATTTTTAGTCTGGCTTTGTTAAATGTATTAATTGTGTAAGAGGTGCTGAAAGTGTAGTAGGTCATAATGTAAAAAGTAAAAACTGTTGATTATTTTAATTAGAAATTGAGAGAAGAATAAACATGACAGATCATGGATTCTAAGGTTATAAAATATGGTGTAATAAATATTCAATCTCTGGGGAACAAGACTATTATGATCAGAGAAGCAATTGTGGAATATGATATTGATATTTTAGCAGTAACAGAAACATGGTTAAGAGAGTCTGATACCTCAAACATAGTGGAGATGACACCAATTTCACATAGTTTTATGTACATTCCTAGACAGGGTAAAATGGGTGGTGGAGTTGGCATATTTAGATCAAAAGGTGTTCTAAAATCACTATGAAAAAACAAGGAAAATTTATTACATCTGAATATATGGAAATTAGCCTGGTGTGCCAAAATCGTTTGATTACCTTTGTCGTAAATTACAGACCACCAGAAACAAGTAAACTTGTTTTCAGTGATGAGCTTAAATTATATTTAGAGACAATGGAATGTGATTTAAGAAACGTTTATGTGTTGGGTAATTTTTATTTGTGGTTCAATAATATTAATGATAAATTTTCTAAAGCATTTATTGAAATGCTGGATAGATTACACTTTGACAACAAGGTCAATGAAGTGATATCTAGGTTAGGACATATTTAAGATTTAGTAATATGTGATAAGGAGTTGTAATTTCTATATATATTCAGGTAAACTCTGATTTTTCTTCATCACCATTTCATAAACTGATACTATTCAAATTGAATATGCCTTATAATGAAGTCAAATTTTAATCCATATGTGTTGGATGATGGAGTGTTTTCATCCATGGGTTAATTTGATTATGTTGTCTGCACATGTGACCTAACAGAATCTGATGGAATGGTAAATGACTATCTCGGTTGTCTTTTAAACTCTTTAAGAATAATATGGAAGGTAAATATAATGAAATATGTCCGTATGTAGAGAAAGATATAGTTGGAAGAAAATTTATTCATTGATATAATTCTGAAATAAAGAATGCTACAAAACTTAGGAGACCGAAAGAGAGGAAGTGAAGATTGAAAAACAGAAGAATCTACAAATGATTATACCTATGAAAGGAACTATGTAAAGACGTTACTAAGGAGTTCTAAAGTTACTTACTACAGACAAAAAATAATTGATGCTGGTACAAATTGAATAAGCTTTATACTCTGTTTAATTCTTTAACTGGCTATAAAAGACAAACTAAATTTCCGGAAGGATATTCTCATGAAAAACTTACCAAAAATTTTAAAGAAAAAATATCACATTTATATAACTAAATTTGGTAGTAAGGTGAGTCATGGTGGGTTTTTCATACCAGATGCCCCTAACGTAAGGTTAACCAATTTTGCTCAGGTAGATGTCACAGTGATAGACAGCATTATGGAAAGAGTGAATAAACGTATTACATAGTAGACCCTTTTATGGTCTAGGATATTTTGATTAATGAAAGGTTTTCGGATATCTTTTATATTTTTTCAAGGTTTGTCAATTTGAGTATTGCTGAGAAAAAAATTCCTGAAAGTGAAAAATTAGCTATAGTTAAGTCAACATTGAAGAGTTCAATAGACTATCAGCTTCTGCAGTCCTACAGATCATTGTCAAATCTATAATTTGTGTCAAAGCTAATTTAAAATGTTATTTTAGATCAACTAGTGGATCATTTAAATAGGATAAATATTTTGCCTGATAATCAATCTGCTTTTCGGAGACTGTCGTCTACAGAGACTGCTATACTGCTGTTATTAGTGATCTCTTGGAGATGATGGACAATGGAGAGTGTGGTATAGTGATTTTCATAAATTTAAATGCAGCTTTTGACACTGCTGTTCATAGCTTGTTATTAGAAGACTTGCGATGTATAGGTGTAGTTAATGATGCTCTTGAATATTTGAAGTCGTATCTTGAAAATAGAAGTTTCTCTGCTATGTTAACAAACACTTTCTGATGCTGAAACTCTTGTTAGAGGAGTGCCTCGGGGGAGTGTATTGGACGCATTCTTCTTCTATTTATACAATAGAACTGCCATATATTTTAGAGAACCACTGTGTAAGTTTTAGGCTCTTTGCTGATGATACGCAATTTCTTTTTCTATATGTAATATTTTGAACAATGAGAAAAAACTGGGATAGATCATGACAGACATTAATAAGTAGATGAGGTGTGAGCAGTTGAAGTTAAACGAAGATAAGACAAAGTGTATAATTATTGGTTCAAAGGCTAATATTCGGAAATTTGAGGTTGTCCAAAATATGAGTACAAAAAAAATGACATTGCAAAAGACTTAGTGATAATCATTGATAGACATTTAACATTGGAAAATCATATTTAAAAAGTTTCTAAAATCGTTAATTATCATTTAAGAAACATTTGTTTTGTAAAGAAGTACCTAGATCAAAATTCTGTGAAAAGGTTAATGTATATTTTTGTAATAAATGAAGTTGATTACTGTAATCCAATTTTTATAATCAACCTAAATATCAATTAATAAGGTTACAAAATATTACTAATATAGCCACAAGACTAAATAAAGGTACCTTTCCAAATGATGAGATCACCCCAGTGCTGATCGATCTTCATTGGCTCCTTATTAGGGCTAGAATTATATTTAGAATATGTACAGTTACCTAAGAGGGGCAGTCAATAAGTTTTGCAATTCGGATCTAAGGAAAAGTGTTTTATTATTTTTCAATATAACTAGCGTGGACTTCAATGAACTTGCGCCACCTCTCCCTTAGGCTTCGAATTCCCAACAAGCAGAAATCTCCCGACTACTGTTCAATTCACTCCTGAACTGCGAGCTGGACATATTCATCGTCCCCAAACCGGCGTCCACGCAGTGCAGCTTTGAGGTGGCAGAATAAAAAGTATTCGCGAGGGGCCAGATATGGACTGTAGGGGGGATAGTTGAGCTCCTCGAATCTGTACTCGCGCAGGGCAGCTTGTGCAACTCTGGCCTTGTGGACTTTAACGACGTTGAAGTGGATCATGGGGCGTGAGGTTTCATGAGGTTTCTAGGGACCCAAATTGTCATGGATGATGTTGATAACACTTCCATGTGATATTCCATGTTCTTGTTCGATTTCTTCGACCTTCACCCGTGGATTTTCAAGGATGATCCTCTCCACACGGGCCACATTCTTCTTATTTGTCACGTCTGACACGCGTCCTGGACGGGGATCATCTTTAAGGGACTCATGACCATGGCGGAACTTCCTATTCCAATGAGCAATGGTTGCATAGGAAAGGGCGGTGGAGATGTACACTGCAATCATGCGTTCATGGATCTCTTTTGCATTCTTGCCTTCCTTGGTCAAAAATTTGATCACTGCGCGGTGCTGAACCTTCTCCATTGTGGAAAAAATTGTGACTGACGATCTGCGATAAGCTACTACTTCTTAAATAAACGAGACAGGAGCGTGTGGCTGCAGGGTCTGACTTGTTATAACTTGTCCTAACACTCCCACAAACAGCCGTCCCCTTCCTCTGTTTTGGCCTGCTGATTCTTGTATCTTGCTTTGAATGACGCTAAGCCTATGTAGCTAAGGGATTTACTTAAGGATTATGTGACGTGTTCTAATATGGTGCTAGGACATGCAACAGATAGCAATAGGTTAGGAGAACCTAGATTTAATGCTGGTGTTGGCTCAAGAGTTTTTAAATTTTCTCCTCCAAGACTGTATAACAAGTTACCTGAATTAGTGAAAATTAGTAAAAATGTAAAATTTTTTAAAAAACATTTTTATTTCAAGATTGCTATGAATTGGAGGAAAAACGATTAGGGAAGAGTAAGCCATAAATTGAACTTTTAAGCTGTTATTTTACTGTAGCAACTAACTACATGTGATGATGTAAACAGTGGAGGCTCCACTGAGCAACGCTATATGCGATGGATTTTGTGGCCTGATATAAATATACCCAAATGTAATGTAATATTTGCATAAATATGCCAAATATAATGTAATATTTGCATATTTTCATAATAGAATTTTAGAACTTTTGCAAAAAGGTAATTGACGCAAAAATTCAAAGTTATTGAAGGACGACAAATTATTATTATACGATAGTACCTATATTAACCATAAACCAAAGTATGTATAAAAGCCTTAAAAGCTCTAAAAAGAACTGTATCAATTAGGGATTTTAGCTTTCACTTTTGCCGGCTGTAGGGGAATCGTCACTCCCCCTTCTCTCGCGGTGGAGTCACGAGGCGATTACCACAAAGACATCCGGCCCTGGCACTGTTGGGGCAAGGGCGTAACCGCAGCGACGCACAACTCGTTGCTATGAGAGAACTAAAGGTTAAAATGCAAGATCTCCTCAGTGAGAGTGAGATTCAAATTCAAGTAAGAAATTAGAGACGAGTTTCTCCCAAGGTCGAAGGCTAATGAGGAGCGGATGTAAGACTTGGTGAAAAAAACTGTAGGCATAAGAACCCTCCTCACGACGTCCTCAAGCCCCTCGCCCTCTTACCACTCCCCCAGTGTGGTGACTAGGAATAAATAAGGAACACTGAGGAAAATCGAAGTAGAATACGTCAGTCTACAGGTGACGAAGTCCTCGGATTAACACCGGGCTACCTAGACTGGATTGGAAGTTTACTTGGCTCGCCAGACCAAGAAGTACCCTGCAAGAGAGGCAGGGCTATCTACCTTAAGAGGCTAAGAAGCAGCTCATCCTCGAGCTAGTCCCTGGTTATCAAACCAAACGTTAAGTTAACTTTGTTAATTTCAACTTACACTCGTCAGAGAGACTCCTCATATCCTGGTGCATCTTAAACACCAGGGATATTTCTCGTACTTCAGGAATTAAAGAAAGAAGAAGAAAGAGGCTCCATCTTGAGCCCGTTACTCAGTGGACAACCGAACTCATAAGTTAACTTGGTTGAGGAACTGAGTTCAACTTTTCTCGTCAGAGAAATCCCCCTCCGTTATCATCGCCCTTGAAGAAGATTGGAACTTAGGAGTAGCTCATCCTCGAGCTAGTTCCTGGTTCCCCACTCTGAACTTTAAGTAACTTATTCTCGTCAGAGAAACCCCACTCATCGATCCTCGCGCTTTAAAAAGACCCTACTCGAGGTCAGAGTTCGCACATAAGGAATTAAATAACTAAGGAGAAAAGCTCCCCATCGAGCTAGTTACTCGGTGGTGACACCGCACTCCAAGTTAACTTGGTTTAAGAAGCAAGTTCGACTCACTCTCGCCAGAGAGACCACGACTACCTTGGTGCCGCATAAAGCACCGTACTTGTTCTCGTACTTGAAGAACCCCCCTTCCCCCTGAATACCGTGTGGCCCCCCCAGCTGCTACCCTCGCCAAAAGGACCTCGTGATCCCACCCACCCACATCTGGCCTAGGCGGCACGCGTCGTGAGACAATAACATTTCTGAGGTATTTAAACTCCAGTAGAGTCCGTAAGCCTAAACTAATTATATTGATGTGTGTAGCGAAATTAACCAATTTTAGAGGGTCACATAATTTAATTAATTCTTGTTTATTATAATATTCAGAGTATTGCTGTGGTTAATGTTTAAATTTTGTGTAGTCAATTGTTAAAGTTAAAATATGAGTTTATTTGGGGAATTATTGTGCGTTTCTCTATATCCTTAAGTGTTTCCAACGGCTCTCTTCTTTAAGATATCAATATTATAACTCTTAACACTCTTAGAGCAAAAAGGGCGCATTCTACGACATATTATAAAAGTGGTGTCAGGTTTGTAGGTTGTATTAGAAAGAACCCAGCAGTGTCTAATTAAGGAAGAGCCAACACGTAAAGGAATATCAGGAATAAGACAATAATTGACTAGAGGAAAATTGGTAGAGTTAGGGTTAGGAACAATCTGAAGGTAATTGGTAGGCAAAGTGCTAAATTTGTTGTCGGAGTGGTATTTCAATTAACATAGTAGTTGGATTAAGGGTAAGTTATGCTGAGCGCTACCTGGTGAGTGGAGGCATACGTATCTCAGAATACAGCAAGAAAAAATCCACGGACCAATACAAAATTGATCCGTCCGAAAGATTCAACTTACAAGCCCAAATTCTTGGACTTGAACACGAGGATATGGATGCCTACATCCTTTCCGAATTTAGAATACAAAGAGAAGAAGAAGAAATAATAGAATTTGATAGAAAAAAATAAAATCTAAAAAGAGAAGGAAAAAGAGAATGCGAAGCAATAAAAATACGGAGAGATATAAAATTAGAGAAAGACAGAATACAGGGCAAAATAGAAACAGAGGAAAGAAGAATGCTGAGAGGAGGTAAAACAAGCGAAAGAATAGTACTTTTGAAAAGAGAAGCAAAAGAATTTGGAATAAGGATAGAAAGGGAAGATGAGGAAAGAAGAATAAAGATAAAACGAGAAGATGATGGAAGAAAAATAAAGATAAACCTGGAAGATGGAGAAAGAAGAACCCGACGGGAAAATGAAATAGCGAAAGCAGAAAAAGAGGCCGAGGAAAGGAGAATGAAGAGGAAAAAGAACGTGCTCAAGCTGAGAGAGAAGAGAGAAGAAAAGGAAAGATTGCTCGCACTTGAAAAGAGCACCTATGGAGAATCTGATAAAGGCCAAGGAAGTTGTATCTCGGCCTGGAACTAAGAAATGACCATCGAGGGAAACCCAGTCAAATGGGGTAACGATGAAAGAAGTAAAAAGTATGGATGAGGTTCCAGGAGGAGTACCTAAGGGAGAACCAAATGGAGTTATCAGGGAAGAAGTAGAAGGTAGGGTAGAGGTACGAGCAGGTGTATCTGAGGAACTACCTGCGGAGAGGACCAAGTTAAAGGAGTTGATAAGGAAGGAGGAAATAGGTGTTTTTGCGATTCCCCCATATAAAACTAGTAGACACGGATGAGTATCCCCTACCCCTAATAGTCTCCTCTCCAAACGGAACGTCCACGGAGTTACCGCTAATACGCAAAGTCGTAGTGAGCGCCACGCCTATTAACGACCTCGCAGGGAAAAGTATTTTCGATCCCCAAAGCTCGAACCTAGACACGATCTTCCCGTATACCTGGTTAAAGGAGAGCTATGGGACCCACGCTCCCATTAATTATGCCCCGCTGCAACAGGCCGCTCTAGCCATAAGATCAGGTTAAAGTTAGTCAAGTAACATAAGAAGGGTAATTCGAGAAGGTTGATACACCACTACCATTTAGTGACATACTTGTGTAGACTCTATAACCCTAACAGCCGACTCAGGCGTGGTAGGATAATGGTAACCGAGCACCATTTTAGTATAAGCTACATCAAAGGAGCCGATAAAGTACAGCTGCTCTATAGGCGGAGACGAAATACCATTGAGGGTTATTTCAGTACCTAATGAGCGTGAAACCAATGTTTTCATTTGTTTTTCGTGTTAATATTTATCGGTAGGATTTAAGTTCTCAAAAGCTTAGAAATGTAAGGAAGTAGCTTGTTTTATTGTTTTTGTTTTGTTGCTGGTGGAATTGCATTGCAAGTAGGTCTAGTTCGACTCATTGCCTGTGTAAACGCACGCAAAGGCGCTAATGTGTAAGGAAACTTAATGTAAGAGAGGGCTCAAAGAAATGCAACTTTGCTAATCTCAACTAGGTTAAGTTAGTTGTTTTGAGTTCCCGGGAGTCCCCCCCCCCATTAAATTCTTCGATGGGATGGTGTGTAGGGGGAAGACACTCCCCCTTCTCTCGCAGTGGAGTCACGAGACGATAACCGGAAAGACATCCGGCCCCAGGCACCGTCGGGTCCAGCGCGTAACCGCAGCGCTGCACCACTCGTTGCTATGAGAGACCTAAAGGTTAAAATGCAAGAACTCCCCCAGGAGAATTAGAGACGTTGTTCTCCTACGCTCGAAGGCTGGCGAGGTGCCGATATAAGACTTGGTGAGAAAAACCGTTTGGCATAAGAACCCTCCTAGGGATGTCTTTAAGCCCCTCCCCCTCTTACCACTCCCCCAGTGGGATGACTAGGTATAAATGAGGAACACTGAGGAAAATCGAAGTAGAATACGTCCGGCTCGAGGTGACGAAGTCCTCGGATTAACACCGGGATACCTAGACTAGATTGGTAGTTCACTTGTCTCACCAGACCAAGACGTACCCTGCAAGAGTGGCAGGGCTATCGACCTTAAGGGGCTAAGAAGCAGCTCATCCTCGAGCTAGTCCATGGTTATCAAACCAAACGTTAAGTTAACTTTGTTAATTTCAACATACTCTCGTCAGAGAGACTCCTTATATCCTAGTGCCTCTTAAACACTAGGGGTATTCCTCGTCCTAAGAAATTAAGGAAAGAAGAAGGAAAAGGCTCCCCCTCAAGCCCGTTACTCAGTGGCCACACCGAACTCATAAGTTAACTTAGTTAAGGAAAAAAATTCAACTTATTATAGTCAGAGATATCCCCCTCCGTTTTCATCGCCCTTGAAGAAGACTGGAACTAAGAAGAAGCTTATCCTCGAGCTAGTTCCAAGGAACCAAACCGAACTTTAAGTAACTTATTCTCGTCAGAGAAACCCCCCTCATCGATCCTTGCCTTTGAAGAAGACCCTCCCCGAGTTCAGTCCTCGCCCATGAGGAATAGGGGGACACTAAGGAGAAAAGCTCTCCCTCTAGCTAGTTACTCGTTGGTGACACCGCGCTCCAAGTTAACTTGGTTTAAGAACCAAGTTCGACTCACTCTCGCCAGAGAAACCATGACTACCTTGGTGCCGCAGAAAGCACCGTAATTGTTCTCTTACTTGAAGAACCCTCCTCCCCCCTCAATACTGTGTGGACCCCCCCAGCTGCCACCCTCGCCCAAAGGACCTCGTGATCCCGCCCACCTACAACTGGCCAAGCGGCATGCGTCGTGAGACAATAACATTCCTGAGGTATTTACACTCCAGTAGAGTCCTTCAGCCTAAATCTAATTATATTGATGTGTGTAGCGAAATTAACCAATTTTAGAGGGTTAAACTAATTTAATTAATTCTTGTTTATTATAATATTCGAAGTATTGCTGTGGTTAATGTTTAATTTTTTTGTACTGAATTGTTAAAGTTGAAATATAAGTTTATTTGGGAAATTATTGTGCGTTTCTCTATAACCTTACGTGTTTTCAACCGTTCTCTTCTTTAAGATATGAATATTTTAACTCTTAGCACTCTTAGAACAAAAAGGGTGGCATTCTACGACACCGTCGTACTCCATGGGACCGTTTTTTTACACCAGTTGGGGCACGTCATATCTTACTATAATAAGGATATTTGCTTTATGCAATGTACGCAGTGATTTTATTAGGTTAAAATAGCATTCAATTCCACCTTCACACTGCGTCAGCCACTGCTTGGTGATGCTCTTCATCCATGAAAAGCAAAAGATGGTATCCAATATACAATACTAAAAGCGTGCAACTATTTTAGCTCTACACCTAAAATGCCTGAAATAAAAGCAGATAGCTGCTAAGTGTATTGCATCAAGGATAACTCTCTTTACGATCATTAATAACTCAAGAAAGACTGGTCACACCCAAATGAAAATGATACTGGACGGCAGAATGTTCCAAAATAATTGCAAGTTAGCCTCCTGGAAGGTCCCTGCTAAGGATCGTGTTGAATCCAGTCCCAAGCTTGACCACGTTTAGAAAAAGGCCAGTCTGAATGATTTAGCGGGCAGAGTCATGATGAAACTTTTCTACAAAGTTCTCAAGTCGAAAAGGCAAGAAACTTCCTCTTACCAAGAAAAAGCTTACGAATTGCCTCCATTTTTTTGTAAAAAAAAAGAATAGGGTATTGTAGACTTGTGACATTTCTTGAGGTAACTCCAAGCCGCTCATTGGGAGATTATGGAAGATCCATCTTTAGGCTAAGAAAAGGATCGTGCCAACAAGAGTCCTATATCCTGCCCACGAAGAATCATCCGGACATTTTGCGCGCCTGGAGCTGCCTCTCTAAGGAAAATGGAGGACTAAAATTATTGCTAGACATTTATATTGTTGTTGTTTGTGTGGATATTTATATTTTTATCGGTTGCGTTTTGCATACCCCCGCACGAACAAACACACACACACACACACACACACACATATATATATATATATATATATATATATATATATATATATATATATATATATATATATATATATATATATATATTTACATATATATATATATATATATATATATATATATATATATATATATATATATATATATATATATATATATATATATATATATGAGGAATTAAACCACATTCTCCGAAGAAAATTTAATTCAGAACAGTTTGGTTTATCTCACACCCTTTTTCAACTGACACTGGGTAGAAAAGTGCATATTAGCATAACACAAGATCCCTTCTTTTTTTCCCCCAATCCCCTACTTGTGGCTAATCTGGGGGGGGGTAGGCCTAAACATATTGAAGGGCTGACATTTTACTATTTTGTTTATTTGCTTTCTTATTACAGGATTAAAAGAAAATTCCCCCTCAGATAGATTTAAATTAGAAACTGACGATATCAAGCTCGATTCCTTAGAGCATACAAAATATGTCACCCTGCCTATTTAGATGAAGAAATTGTCATTATCAGGACCATTTTTCCTAATTTGTATTACCCTGATTGGTTCATATCGTCTGCCCATTTTGCAGCTAGGAAAACATTCTATGGTAATAAACTTTCTCGCCCTAACGACTTCAACAAATGTATAACATTGCCATTTAATAATAATTTGAATAGTTTAAAGGACATATTTGGAAAAGCGGGTATTAATCTAGCCTTTAAATATAATAATTCCTTAAACCAATTGATGATGGCCAGGAAACATAAAGAACATCATAACATAGGAGTATATGCAATACCATGCAACGATTGCCATAAAGTTTATATAGGGAAAACGATGAGAAATCTAGACAAGAGATTGTACGAACACAAAAGAAATATTAGAGTGGGCGGCGAAAGCAGTGGAATATTTTGCCATGTTAGAGACAAGAATCATACGATCAATTTTAATAGAAGTAAAATAGTATTTAAATTGGCTAACTATGTTAAGAGAAGAATCGTAAAATCGAGCTTGATATCGTCAGTTCCTAATTTAAATCTATCTGAGGGTCAATTTTCTATTAATCCTGTAATAAGAAAGCAAATAAACAATATAGTTAAATATCAGCCCTTTAATATGTTTAAGCCTAACCTCCCCAGATTAGCCACAAGTAGGGGATTAGGGGAAAAAAAGAAGGGATCTTGTGTTATGCTTATATGCACTTCTCTTATATTTTTTTACCCAGTGTCAGTTGAAAAAGCGTGTGAGATACACCGAAACTGTTCTGAATTAAATTTTCTTCGGAGAATGTGGTTTAATTCCTCATCTTTTCTTGCGATATTGCATTAATTTTCATCATATATATATATATATATATATATATATATATATAATCATAACACGATGACACGTAAGATGCTCATTAACTGATATAAAATAAGGAAAGATGATACAACCAGCCATTCGTCTTTTTACGAGACCAAACAAGGAAATAGAAATGTTTAGATTTGAAAATTTCAACCTGAATTCCCATTCGTTTTTCTATGGTTTGGTTCTTTAGATTTCCTATCCTTCCACGTCGTCGTTTTCTGGCGAGTCATCTGTTTCCTTTTTGAGACTCTAATTTCTCTCTCGCTCTCGGCCTTTCCGTTCCTATTCCCTTTCGACACTTGCTTTTTCTCTGGGGTCTTTCGTTCTATTGTTTTAAATTCCTCCTCCAGCAAGTATCACTTCGCCCCAAAATATTTTATATATGAATGTACAAATATCAACAATACAAGAAAAGATAATATAAGATGCAAAATAAAATAAAAAGGTTAATCTAAAGAACAGCGGTGATCATCTGAGCAATATTATGAGCATGGAAGAAGTGTAGTTTCCTTCTAAAGATCTTTCATGACCAATTTTTGAATGTCAGAATCCCATTCAAAGAAAGAAATCCGTTGGTATCTCAGAAAATATCCCATACTGGAAGTGTTGTGAAGGGACATCAAACTGAAAGGAATAACACGAAAATAAGAATATTGCTCTTAGAATAACATCAAAATAAACACACGGTGTGCAACTTAACTATTAGAATAACACCAAAATAATCATCTGACGGGCGCCTGAGCGGTTAAGAGTTTGATATGGAGGTAAACACCGTAATATTCAATCAGAATTTAATGTTTTTTCTATATAAAATTCAAACACTACAACAACTAAACGATGGGAATTTAGCAGGAAGACTACAATTGGGCCAATGGCTCCAACAGAAAGTAAATGACCCCACTGATTTTCTAGCAACTTTGATTATGTTACACGAAGCCTATTTACACTTGGATGGATCTGTATACCAAAAGAATTGTCGTTACCCAAGTCCCCTTGCATATTCAGTGCCTAACATTTTGGTATGATCTTACTGCATCTCATATAATAGAACCATCATTTTCAAGGATCCTCAGGAAATAAGGTCAATAAAATTGTGCATCGCTATAAAAAAAGGGTGAAAGGATTTGTTACTCTCAAATTAATAGTTCTTCTGTCTAGAAAATTACTGGTTCCAACAAGATGAAGCTACTTTCTGTGACATGAGGAACTGCTTGGTAGTTTTAAATCAAACGTTTCCAGACAAGTAAATCTCAAGGTTCCTAGACGTTGAATGGCATCCAAGGTCTCCGTGTCTTTCACCTTAGGTTATTAACGTTGAGGATATTTAAAAATTACGGTCTAGAGAAATAACCCAACAAGCTAGCAAGAATTGAAGACCGCCATCACCAATAAGATAGAAACCATATTATCTCTTATGCTTTAAAAGTGATGCAGAACTTACAAACGAGGACGCTGGAATAATGGCAACTAATGGAGTACATTTGAAACATATAAATTCGCCAATTTAATTCTTATATTGTCATTGGATAGGGCCAAATATGTATGTACGTTTGTTCCGTACATGAAAAACTCCGTTCCTTTTTTCTCTTATAGTGCTATACCTTTTTTTCCTTTTTTGTTTATTTTTCTTAACTAGAGAGGATTATTAGTATTATATATATATATATATATATATATATATATATATATATATATATATATATATAAACATATATATATATATATATTTATATATATATATATATATATATATATATATATATATATATATATATATATATATATATTGCCATATGCAGCGTTTCGACGATTCAATTAAACAACTTGTGCAAAAAATATACTTTTAATTACATAATAAAATAAAATATTAAAACTTTAAATATACTAAGGCGATAATAAGAGGATTTAGGTAAAAAATAATACTGCCAATGAGTACTACGCGATGGTTGACACAAAAATTCACTTTTTTAAGGAATGGTACCTAAAGAACATAAATAAGTTGAATTTATTTTATCTTTAACTAAATGGGGGTGGGCGTGGGATGATCTTGAACAAGAACCTTGTTGATATGATGATTTAAGGCGGAAGTTGTCAGGGACATGAGGCTAATTCGGAAAAACAACTGACAATCTCTCAGAGATAATCCCGAGTTCTGTGAGGCGCGGGCGGCGATGCTTCTTGACTTGACGTTATAAGCGAGGGGATTTTGGATGTACGATTATTCTAATCCTTCGTTTACACTTTCGGTCTTCTCGATGATGAGACTTGACCAAGAGGTGAATCTTTTCTCGAGTGGAACTTCACCGTCGCATTCCTCATTGGTGAGGGATATCTCTGGATTTATTAGAAAAACTGAGATAGGGATTTTCTATGAACAAGATTGGCATGAGAGATATTCATTATACTGATGGTCTACTCTTCGATGTGGTCAAAAGAAACAGCCTCGGGAACAAAAATCCTGCTCGGTTCCACTTCTTCTTGATTCCCTGTTTTATTCAGGCAATGCTGTTCTTCTCTCGATGGCTACCTCAATTCTCCTCCACTTTTCTCCAGATCGATCTATATATACCTCAATTATCCACTGGGGGAGGGGAGGGGAGACGAGGGCACACCTTTTCGCCTCTCTCCTAGGGCATCACTTTTCAATGTTGTGACCCTTAGCCTTTTTGGTTTACGTCGGAGAAAGTGAAATTTCGTCTATTTGCCGAAACTAAACCTAAACCATAGGAGGGGACAGTGAGCCTGTTCATAGATCTTTATTTTAATGGCTATCCTAACCTCCTTTATTTATATAAACGGACTACGTAATCTGCTGATAGAAATCCTTCTTTGCGAGCGATATTGATGATTTTTGGGTCAGCGGGGTAAAGGTGAAGGAGCGGTAAAGTATTAGACCATAGGGAACATAACTGTTGATTCTGTGTAATCTAACTAGCATCTGTTTGTCCTCGCGATATTTAGTTCCCCACATTTCCTCCCTTCTAAAGTAGGTAAGAGGGGGGGAAGATAACTCAAGTGCAAAAAAAAGCGTCGAAAAACCCCCTCATATCTTGGAATGCAATTCCAAGTCCGACTGTTACCGTGAAAACACCGTGTTCAACCATCCTACTAAAGTAAGTCTTATTGACACTGTACGTACACGCGGGGTCGTACATAGGCAGGTGAACAGCGGTTTAACCTTGCCCCGTAAGGCACTTCAATTTCACACCCCAAAAAACATCGATTACAAAAAAAACAAGAAACTAACTATTAAGCTGTACCTAGACAGTTAATTACTTACACAAATAACCAATTAACACCTTGAATATATACAAAAAAAAATTGTTTTAAGACTATACAATTATCAGAGCCTTTTATATAGTTTATGGTAAATTCGTATTCCGTTAACAATAGACTCCATCGCATAAGTCTGCCGTTCTAGCTTTTGCTGTTACGTAAATAGGACAGAAGCCGGTGGTTGGATTCCACGTTAAACTCACGTCCTATTAAAAAGAACTGAATTTCTTTATTTCTCAAATTATGGCTAGAGCCTCCTATTCTATAGTTGCATATGCCCTTTCTCGAATATTTAGTTTTTGACTTGTATAAGCTATGGAAACAGGAGTTCCATCTTCTTCATATTAGCACCAATGTAAAACCGATCCCTTTGCCACTTACATCGGTGCGGATCCCAAACTTCTTTTGGGGATTAGGTAGTCGAAGGATAGGGGCTGAAATTATTTTTCCCTTCAACAAGCTAAACTGGGAGATCGCGTTTGAATTCCATCTAACGGGGTCGAGGTAAAGTTTCTTTAAGAGATCATTAATGGGCGAAGCACCCAAGAATGAACCCAACTGCTTCTTTGTCCGTGGTAAAGGCATCTTAGCAATGGCCTTGACATTTTCCTGTTGAGTGGTTAACCCATTTTTACCTATTTCGAATCTCAGATACGAGATTGACTCATAGGCAAAGTGGCACTATGAGGGTACGATAGTTAATCTGTGCTCACGGAGACGATCTAATAAAGCTCGGAGTGAGTGTACGTGTCGCTCCCATGTACGTTTAGCCACGTACACATTGTCGAAATAGAACGACATGTTCGTTGCTCAAACCATCCACAATTCGACGAATCATCCGATTATAGTTGCTTCCCTCCGTGATCGAACCAAATGGCAATCTGATGAATTGAATCAAGCCCTTATCCGTTGCAAAAGCGGTTAGTTTCGTAAACGGGTCGGTTAACGGGATTTGGTGTTAGGCCTTGCACAAATCCATTTCGAAGATGTATTTGGCGTCTTCGAACAGGTGTAGGCTTTGATCAATTAAGGAAATAGGTTCGGCCTCAAAACCAGTGAGCGAGTTAAGTTTTATGAAATCCATACACATTCGAAAAGTATTGTCAGGTTTTCGGACCATCACCCTCGACGAGCAATAATCAGAGGACGAAGGCTCGATAATCCACAACTGTAGCAAATTATTTACAACTGCGTTAAAGGCTGATCGAAGATGAATCCGGAGGGGACAACGTTTGGATCAAATAGTTTCTTGTATCTTCAATTTGACCTCATGAACAAACTGTTTGTAGCACCCTGATTTCTCGGAAATTACATCGGGGAATTCCTTCAATAGAGCGGGAAAAGATAATAAAGGGAGAGGATACTCGTTTTCTGACTCTACACACACCGTGTTAACCACCTGAAGCGGTTCACATAGGTATAGGGCTTCCATCGTTCCTTCTTAATCCAGCGTCACAATATATACTTTATACACGCTCGGCGGTGATTCTTCTTGAGCATGTTTATGTGATACAGTTTATGGCCTAAGGGAGTTTCAATCACGGAGTCAACGTGGCCACGAGCTTCTATGATCGGGAAGGGACTCTTTCATTTGGAGAGTAACTTATTCGTCTTTGTAGGCAGTAGTAACAATACTTTGTGGCCAGGCTTTAATTTGGGAGCTTTTTCTTTTAAGTGAAAATAACTTTGGTATTTTTTCTAGTTTGCACTCTGCCGTTGAGCGGGCCGACTCTGTACATTTCTCCAAGCATTCCCGCAACTCGATCACATAGGCGTAGGAGGATTTAACTTCTTCATCTATTTGAGGATTATTGAATAGCTACTTAAGGATCTTCATAGGACATCGGACGTTACGTCCGTACAACAATTCGAAGGGGGCAAACCCCTGAGTGTGGTAAGACATCTATCGGCACGTGGAGAGGGTGACTGGTAGGTACCGATGCCATTCTCGAGGCTGAGACTGATAGAGCTCTCTTAACACTGCCTTTAGGGTACCATTTACTATTACTCACATCCCGTTTTCGGGGGAGAGAAAATGGGTCGTAAAAAGGGGTTTGATGAGGAGTAAGTTGACCACGTATTCCATCAGTTCCGGCGTGAACTGACGGCCTCGATCTAAGAGGATTTCTTTAGGGATGCCGACCCGGGTAAAAATGGAGATGAGAGCTTCTGCACAGGGAATACTGTCAATTTTCCTGAGGAAAACTACCTCAAGGAAACGATTGGCGCAGTCTACTAAAGTCAGCATATAAGAGTGTCCTTCACTAGACGGGGGATGGAGGGGCCCCACCGAATCTATAGCCACTCTGAAGAAGGGTTCGGAAATGACGGGGGTTTTCTGTAAGGGAGCCGGCTGTACCCGGCCTTTAGCAGTGGCCTTCTGGCACCGTTCGCATAACTGGCAGTATACGGTGATCTCTTTAGCGCAGCCTTGCCAAAAGAAGTATTAAAAAATACGTAGAGAGGTTTTGTTGTGACTGAAATGTCTAGCCAATGATATATCATGTGCAATTTTGAATACCCGTTGGGCGTAACATAGGGGAATGCACAAGACTTTATCTGACGGGGGGTTACTTCTGCCGTCGTCCGGAATAGTAGTGAATCCTCCACTACGTATCTTATTCGTTTGTTCCCTCGAACCGATTCTATTTAATTTTTCGCCTCATTCTCCTACAGGGGTTGGAGAGTCAAACAGGCCTTCTGGGTAGTAGCGAAGGATTGGGAATTAAGCTCTTCGTATTCAGGGTTTTAAAGAGGTGATAAAGGGGTCAGAGCCGTGGATTTTTTAGTTGCTTGAATCTGTGTGGCTACAGGCTGAGGCACCGGATTTGTGGAGAGCTGCGTGCTTTGGCCTATTAAGACTAAACAGAATTTAATAGGCGCTGCCACTACCTCGGTCCATCCAGTGAAATACTGACCTTGGATGTGGCATCTGACGACGGAGAACTTGTTTGATTTACCCAGGGAATCCTGGACGATCACGAACCTCTGGTGCTGGGGGCTGACTGGGGGAAGCAATTTATCTGATACTACGATACAGGTTGCACCCCGTATTGCCTACCAATGTTGAGACTCGGCGCCCATTTACAGATCCAGTCTCGAACTTTATTCCTCCTGGAGAACTCTTATTAAACACAAAGTTTACCTGTTTCTCAGGAGAATTCGATGTGGCAAAGGAGACGCTGAAGCAGGAGATTGTTCTTGGGGAAGAGTTGCGGTGATGTTGTGCACTTATTGAGTCAAGGAAGACCTAAGCCTCGAATTTTGGGGGCACTGGAATTTAATGTGAGCTGGGATGCCACAATCAAAACACGTAGCTGGGTTTCTGGGGTTTCCCTAGGTCTTGACAAATTTAGGGAGGTTTTTGTTGGGGTGTCTGGGGATACCCACTTTTCTATGAAGACAAGGGCTGGTTCTTTTTAAACTCTTGCGGATATAGTTTATGGTTCGAAGCATGCATATCCGCTTCCACCACGCATTCCTTGAACGTAGTGGCTCGCCTGTCCTTGACGAGTGCTAGTATCTCTAGGGGCAGGGTACACAACAATTGGTCACTAAGAATGAAGTCGACGAGAGAGTCGAATTCATTCCTCACTTGTTCTGAATCTAACCAGAATTGGAGATGACTTCGCAGAATAAAGCCAAATTGATGGTATGTTTGACCTGGCTGAATTATTACATGTGTAAACTTCATCCTATACTCCTCAAAATTAAGATTAATGGCGTCGAGTAGCTGGTACTTAAGGGGAAAATAATCCACATAAGCCTCAGATGGTAACGAGATGAATATATCACAGAAACGGGTATTAAGCAGAGGCAGAAATCTGGCGATTCCCTTTGTTTCTATGTCCAAAAGATTTCCCTTAAAGATTTTCTCGAAGTGTGTCAGGTACGAACACAGATCTTCCTTGTCTTTATATTCTGGGAGTTCCATCGTAGGTATCAGTGTAGCTCCAGACCGGGATCCAACGGAATTGGCTTCCACCTGATCTTTGCTCATTTCCCGTTCATGTGCGCGTATTAGATCTCTTTTTTTCTGCTTCCCTCTGTATTCTTCTTTCTTCGGATTCTCTTTGTATTCTTCTTTGTTCGGCTTCTCTTTCTGCTTGCGCCTGTTCTCTCTTTTCCTCTTTTCGTCCTTTCTTTTTCCTTCACGTAGGCAATTATTTCTTTAACTGGTAGTCCAAAAAATTGGCTTTGTTTGTGGAACCTTTCGAACGACGACATTTTACTTATGTTTGTCAAAATCTCACCGGTGTACGCTAAATGTACCTATACAACCACAAAACAAGTAGCGCTCTGCCTAACTCAACCTTACCACACACACTCTCTGTTCATTGGAATGCCACACAAAAAAAATAATTAATCCTATTAACGAGCTAACTACAGAGAATTAACAAAAAATTATAGACCGTCTTGATCCTCTTATTATGTTCAATTTTCCTCAAACGCTTAGGCACAAATTTGTTACTAATCAGGGGGATGAAAACCAATCAACTATAATTGAGTTCTTCATAATACCCCCAAAACCTGACAGCAATTTTATAATGTTGTGGTATCGTGCTGGCTAAGTATGTAGGTTTGTTCCGTAGATGAATAACTCCGTTCATATTTTTTCAAAGAGTGCTATACATTTTTTTACTTCTTTGGTTCTGATTCTTAACCAGAGGGGATTCGTAATATTATATATCTATTGCCATATGCAGCGTTTCTAGGATTTAATTAAAGAACTAGGGCCAAAATATAATATAAAAATATATTTTAAATACATAAAAAAATTAAATATTAAAAATTAAATATAGTAAGGCTATATATAATAGGGGGATCTTAATAAAAATTAATACTCCTAATGAGTACTACGTGATGGCTGACACAAAAATTCCCTTTAGCTGGGAATGGTAACTAAGGAACATAAATAAGGTAGATTCCTTTTACCTTTAACTTAGTCGGAGTCGCGCGTGGGCTGATCGTCTCTCTGAGCTAATCTAGATATTAGTGAGGCGCGTGCGGCGATACTTATTGACTTGACGATATAAGCGAGGGGGTTTTGAATTTACGATTATTCTAATCACTGGGTTACACTTGCAGGCTTCTTGATAATGAGACTTGACCAAGAGGTGAATCTTTTCTCGAAGGAACTTCACATTGGTATTCCTCAATGGTTTGGGATATCTCTGGTTTTGTTCCCGGAAAACTGAGATAGGGGGTTTTTCTGAACGAGAGTGATATGAGAGTGATTTTCTATACTGATGATCTACTTTTCGATGTGACCAAATGGAACAGCCTCGGGAACAAAAATTTCGCTTGTGTCCACTTCTTCTTGATTCCCTGTTTTACTCAGGGACTGCTCTTCTTCTCTCGATGGCTATCTCGATTCTCCTCCTCTTTTCTCTAGATTGATCTATATATACCTTAATTATCCCCTGGGGGAGAGGAGAGTAGATAAAGGCCCACCTTTTCGCCTCTCTCCTAGGTCATCACTTTTCAACGTTGTGAATCTTAGCCCTTCTGGTTTACGTCGGAGAAAGTAAAATTTCGTCTATTTGGCAAAAATAGACCTAAGCAATAAGAGGTGTCAGTGAGCCTGTTTTAAGACTTTTGTTATAAAGATTATACCACCCTCCTTTGTTTATATAAACGGAATACGAAATCTGCTAATGGTAATGCTTCTTTGCGAGCAATATCAAGGATTTTTGGGCCAGCGGATTAAAGAGGAGGTGGCGCGGTTACTTATCGATCCATATGGGACACAACTGTTGACGTTGTGTAACCAAACTAGCGTCTGTTTGTCCTCGCGATATTGATTTCCATACATATATAAAACAAATAATTATTCTCTTCTGACTGATAAGAATCGTTTTATAAAAGGACCTTTACATAATATATAATACCTGAAAGTTCCCCAAATAGTAGTGTGAATAATAATAGCAGTAAAAATGTAGTTAATGTAAAAGAAGAGAAAATAGCGATAAAAAAGAAAGACAACCAAATAATTATATTCATGTGTATTTTTGCGATGCTGGAGGAATCTGAAATAAATTTAATTAACTAAATTTAATTTAAGATAAATATTACGAGATTCTAGTTATTACTGAAACTTGGTTGCATTTAGCAAACTGGAACTCTCTATTTTTATTTCAAATGCCGGGTTACGTACTTACGAGCATGGATAAACCCGTAAAGGAAGCTTGTAGTCTCTTGTTTTATTTAAAAAGCGAAATAAAATACTAGGTCCTGATTCGACAGCACATCGAGGAAATCTGGGGAAAGATTAGTAATAGAGCTTTTTCTTTAGTTATCAGACAAGTATACAGAGCTTCGAGTACTTCCTATGAAGAGCACCTTAAAATAATTATTGATATTAATTTAACCAATAATTACAAAAATGTGTGAGAAATTTGAATCTTCTGGAAGTTGAGCGGTATACGATGAGTTCAGATTCAGATGACCATATCTTAAACGCATTCTTAGATAATTATCTGATTCCAACCCATTGGTATTTAACATTAAAATGGATTTCATTAATCAGAGGAAAGGTTACCTGTACAAAATTTAACACACTTCCAAAGCAATTGGAGATGAAATAAAAGAATGGGATTGGGATAGAGTAAGAAAACACCTGCCTTGGCTTACAGCGACATAATTAATCGCATTAAGAATCTTCAGACTAGATCTTCTCCTCATATAAACGGTTTACATTACACAAGTAACAAATCTTAGATTAATCAATTTCTTAATACTAATAGGAGAAAAACTCTATAAGTCACACTATAAGTTGTTTAAAGGCAAGAGTTATTAGGGGAAAGAATGATTAATCGGCAAAGACAGATAAAGAGAGAAGTGAATGCATCTAAATGCAGGCACATAATTAGATTAGAGAAAAGTTCACGCAATAATTCGAAACTTTTTATACGTAATATCGAACCAAACACAGTCAGTTCAAATGCTAAGAAATAAGGACCGATTAGTTCAAAATGATCTCGAAAAGGCTGTTATGTTGAATAATTATTTTGCTTCAGTTTTTAACTAGGATATTCAAAATTTAAATGAGGATAGCCTATAAAACATAAATAATAACATTTAGAAATGAATAAAATCATAATTACCACAAATTTTGTCAAAAAACGCAGTTAATATATTAAGTTCTTATAAAGCTAGTGGGGTTGAGGAAATGTACTCGGCTATTATTAAGATTTAGGCAGTTAAGAAAGAAATTCCTGCATTACTCGTTTTCCTATTTAATTTCATTATATGGGTAAATTTGTTACCAGAAAATTTATCAGTCAATAAGTTTAACCTCTCTTATATGTAAAATAATTGAGCAATTATTGATTTAAAATTACACCAACATTTGGAAAAAAATCAAATTTTATTAAATAGTCAAGAAGGTTTCAGAAAATGAAGGTCTTTTTTCAATAGTTTGATCATAGAATATGAGCATTTTAGCAAAAGCTGTCGATTCAATTTCTAATTACTATGTGATATATTAGATTTTTCTAAATCCTTTGATAAATTTCCGTTCAATGACCTTTCAAAGCTAAAATCTTTGAATACCCATGAAAGAACGATAACTCGTATTATAAATTTGTTAAGAGATCGTAAACATAGGGTAATTTTAAATGGGGTGATTTGTGAATAGCTGCCGATAACTACTATAGTTCCTTAAGGTTTCGTTTTGGGACCCATACTCATTATAATTTTCGTAAACATCTTAATTTCTTGAATGAATTGGCAAGTAAATTAATTTCCTGAAGATACTGAACTTCTGCAGAAAATAAAGAATAAGGAAGACACAAAGAGTTTCGGAATTATCTGAATATATTAATTAATTGGTACAACAAATCAGCATTGAAGCTTAATGCTTCCAAATTTAAATACTACAGTAAATTAAACTAATATATGCAAGATACCGATATTATAGAAGTAAAAGCTGTTAAAATTAAATATCGGTATGAATAATAATAATGTCTAAGGTTATAACATCGTTTCTTAATTAGGCGTTGAGACGAAATGCCTGATAAATGATGCGTCTCTCGTTGCTTTATTTCTAATTGCAACGGATTGAATTTCTCCAGTTAATCTGTTGCAATTAGAAATAAAACACCAAGAGTCGCATCATTTATCAGGCATTTCGTCTCAACGCCTAATTCAGAGACAAGGTTACAACTATAGACATCATTATTCAGACCGATATTACATAGATTATGGTGCTTCTTTCTTGTATCAACAATTGACTAGAGATATAGATACTCGTATAATATAACAAGTACAGCGTCGCTTTACGAAAATAGTAAGGGAAATGAAACATATTAGCTACAATGATAGGATTAAAAACTTAATCTCTTTTCTATCGAACATATAATTAGAAGGGAAGAATAAATAAAGAAAATATAAATTATTGAATATGTCCAGTGCTGCAGAAAATCTTTTAAATTTGACAGGCGAGACAGCAAGGAGACAACAAAAATATGAAGAGGTTGAAATTTAAAACATCAACGGGAAAATTTGCCTTTAGAGTCCGTATCGTCCAATTAGGGAACAATCTAACATAAGAAGTAGTCAGTCATCCATACACAGAAGTTAGGAAGACCAAATTTAATACATATTTAAAAGAAAATGGAGTAAAAAATACCTACCAAATATTAGAGGGTGTTCCACCCAAATTAGCCTTATTCTTATAAGAGCCTAACATGTAAGAGATTTTAGGGCTCTCTGTAGGTGCCCAAAATAGTCTGTTTGTTCGTTTACTTTATACGCTTTTATCTAATGTAATTTGGAATGAAAATGTGTTAAAGATAAACACTTTACCAACCCACTCCTCACACTCATTCAACAAGCGTTACTGATCCGCTCTCATTCATGACATATTTCTCCATAATTCAGTATTAATAATATCACCAATATCGTAGATATAAGGCTATTTCACGGTTTCATTGCCCGAATAATGTTCTATTTTATTCTAATAAATGATAATCATAAACCTTACTAATCAATATGAATTCCTTCTAGTAATTCAAGAAAGAAAAGTCGGGATTAATGATTAATTTTTCCATTAATCATAATTGCCCAAAATATTATGATTATGATGGACCGCTTCTAAAAATAAGGAAATAAATTGATATAATAATTCTGCCTGGATGTATTTAGGAATACCTGCATGCATCTCATGGATCAAAATTACTGAGATTTATATTTTACGAAAACAAAAAACCCCAGAAAAGCGCGTGTCGCCATTTTTTTTGTCATAAATTTCTTTGACTAAATCTAATCTGCGTACAATAACCTCACTTGCTCGTGTATTTTTTTTATTCCTAAATAACTGAATACTTATATACAAATTTATCACTCTTTTAGTAATTTTTTAGAGCGGATAACATAAAAGATTACTTTTATTCACAAATACTTTAGATATTCCTTAAAAATACAAACCACTCATGATAAAAAGGGAATAATATTAAATACTTTTCTCAGAGAGTATTTAAAATTGAGTTATCAAGCTATTCAGCCCCAAATGAACGGTGGTCATTACTATACGATTTTCATATCAATAGTTACTTTTTCTTAATTCAATCGAGCTCTTGGAATGTTGAAGTGTCCTGCTTTTTTTATCTAATTATTATTATTATTATTAGCAAAGTCAATGAACGCGACCCGTTGGAAGGAAACATCCAAAACGGCAGAGCCTAAAAACCATACAAAGCGCAACGAGTGGTACAACATCGAAGAGGATAGAAGAGTTGGTTCAGTAATTATAATAGTGGCTAGTCTTAGAGCTGGCGTACTGCATGTTGAAAGAGCTAATTTACTGCATGAGCTTATCTATAGAGACATGTTAAAAACACGTCGTTATGAAGATTGTACTTTAATTGGTGTACTCTTTCAAAAATAGATATATTTTTTAAGAATTTGTGAACTGGATTTTGTATTATTAAATTTGTTTTACTAAACATTTAACTCTCCAATGAACGTTCGCATGGAGAGGTGGATATTCCAAATGGTGAAAAAAAGTTATTTTGTGTATATTGCTTTGTAAACCTCCCATAATTACTCAGGTTTATAGTGCAGATAAACTAGGTGATATCCATGAATAAAATGATTTACTGGATAAATCAAAACTCATGTACACGCTCTGAAGAAAGATATTGTGATAGTATTAATACATTTTGACATGGTTTGTTGTTTAACATGCAATATCTGTTTAAATTATAATATTAATCAATCTTGCCGTCCTGAGCGGCGAGAAAGGCAGAGCACACGTTGCGGGCGAAGATTCCTCAAGCTAGCCCACACGTGGTTAACGTAGGACTTCAACTCGTTGAGTTTGCTGTCAAGAACCTTTCTTGCCTTGCCTTCAACATGCAACCACACGTTAGAGTCGATGGAGTTGAGGCCGGGCGATTGCGGCTGTCAAAGTTCTCTTGAACAGAAGTTTATGTTCCACCCTTACCACTCTTGCACAGTCTTGGCGGTATAAAAAGTGTCATCATTTCGCTGAAAGACGTAGTTCCACTTCTGCGTGATCTTTCTCATCTATGGTAGGATTTTTCTAGCTAAAACCTCACAGTAATATGCTACGCTGAACCCTTAGCCGGCCGTGAACCTCACCAACGTAATCCTTTCATTATTAGTTGCCATGTTACTGAGCATCATCACAGAGGTTGGGTTCTTGGTTTTGAATGCGTAGTGTATCTATAAGACATCCTGGCCAAATCTTACACACAGTTGTTATACTTGTTGATGACTGGTTCGACCGTAAAGTATTTTCATCTAAATAAATGACAGTTCGATTACCATGACACTTCAAATGGTTGGGGAGTTGACGGCAGCGATCCCGACTTTGTCTTCGTAGAATGTCAATGAGCAAAGGCCTTTCCGAGCAACGCCCATCTCTTCCTTGCTTCCTTCTTGGTCCCCGAGTAGAATGTGAGCACCGAGATTTTCTTCTTATTCGCGAGCGCAATCATTTTGAGCTTTGGAGTACTTTCGAAGGAGTTTTACACAGCCAAACGGTGAAAAACTTGAGGTCTGAGGAGCGAAGTCTATCTTAAGCCTCTCCATGACTCTGTGGCCGGATATTTGGCTGAAGTTAAGCAGCTTTGCAATATAGGACTTGTTGTAGCAAGCTCTACACAATGTAAAAGTGTTTTAATGAAATGTGATGGAAAAGTAGAAAGTATGTTTGTTTGACGGAATTTTTTTTCTCTCACACACTATAACCTCTCAAAGGATAAAAAAATCCCGAGTGTAATACAATTTTGCACAACCCTTTAGCATTGAGTGATCATTAAGGAAATAATATTCTATTTCCAGAATTCAATCGGATGAACTAATCAAGTTTTGCACTGAGACGGCATTGCAAGGAAAACAATCAAGTGATAATGGAAGCTCATAATTCATCTAATCTAGTTTAGACTATTAGGTGCTCTAAATATTTACAATGCACACAAAACAATAAAGATACCTACCTCTATTTTTGTCTCAAAATTGTGAAAGAATCGCTGCTTCAGTGAATTCTAATTTGTGAGAGACATAATTTCCTTGTTTAATTACTTAAAAAACTTCTGTGAAAATAAAATCAGAAATAAGCCATAATCCAACTAAATCTACAAAATTTGCTATCTACATCTCATTAGATTTCACTCAAGTTATTTTGTAAAACATGCCCACACCAACCTAAATTATGGATTCAATGATGCTTGAAATTTATCAAGGAACTAAATTTAGAAAAATACTGAAATTTTCGGTCTCTAAGTTTAGAGCTAAATATGTTTAATAAATCACATTTTCAGCTAGCCTAATTTTTACCTATCCTATTTTTCCCAAGTTATCCTGAAATATAATGTACTAATATATGTAAATTACATAAAGAAAAATGTATTTGGAGACTACACTTAATATAATAATTCTTTAAATTAATAATCTTGGATTTCACACTTTCTTCTAAAGTGGCTTCGTTACTGGGTTTATATTTGAATTCACAGCGAAAAAGTTAATTACTTCAGAATAACTACAAAAGCTTTATCCTCATCAGATTCTTATATTAATGGGTCTATGGCCATTATTTGGAGTCAAGTGTTTTTATGCCTATATTAAAGCATCTTTGCTCTTACAAGAAATGGGATCATGTTCGCCCACTCTTAACTGATAAAAAAGTCAAATCAGACAGTTCTTTTTAGGCTATGAGATTATTTGTTTGACATAGCCGCTTGCTTGCCGACGATGAGGATAGGCTACGGCCCCACAACTATAGACAAATAAAGAGAAAATTTTGAAACATAAAATTAATAAGTATACAAAATAATTTTTAGGCAGAGACTAAATACAGTGATTAGAATGGCTTAATATGAACCTCAGCAACAAGTTTGCAAACGAGCACAGGTGCTGCTAAATGGGGAATTGAATCTTCTCTCACGCATAATTTGTAGGAGATTAAAGAAATCGTTAAAAGTTGCTTGATAACAAAGATTCACTGAAAAGGCACAAGTTGCCAACTATCTATATCAAGCACATTCAAGGAATCTTTCCAGCGTACTTTTTTTGAAGAGTTTGCTATATAACAAGGTCTGCTGACCAAAGTCGCGTGCTCTCACTTATTCTGATTCATGACCTTATGCCCTTTAAAACTTTCAATAATTCCTGGCTAACCTTGGGAGGACCGTGCTAATTATATCATTCGACGGAGAATGTAAAGCAACATAAATGTTTAAAACTTCGTTAGAATCTACCTCAATAATTATGATGTTGTAACCAAACAAATTACTTCCCTGGATAACCCTCAAAGGACCTTGGCAATTATATAATTCAAAAGAAAGGTAAAAGAACATAATATTTTCGAATCTCCTTTGAATCAGCCCAGTAGTGACAATGTTATTACCAAAGCAATAAAAAGCAAAACGGTGACCGATCAACATAGGGAGATAGAGAGTCGCAAGCGACTAAGCACACGCGACTAAAAAATGCGTATATTTTAGCAGTCAAATAAATATTCTTTAACCATTTACCCTGACTATGTTGGATATTTATGGTAACATAAACCTGGACAGTAATAATGAGACAATCATCCCAATTTTTACTCATTTCTCTTTTTCACAAATTTATCTTCAATGTTGGCTTGAATTTGTAGGATTATGCGATTTAAGAAATTGACAAGTCACCATTTATCATTCTTATATAATAGACCATTCCATCAGTTTGTGTTATTTTGTTAAGAACAGCATTCTAAACTATATATGTGTAAATAAAAGCCTGAGATCTATGCTTAAAAATACTTTTAAGCAGAAAATCTACCTTTATTTAATTTTACCTCCTTTCTTAACAAACTATTTTGATCCTACAATAAAATTATTAAATTTCTATCAATTACTTATGATTTTATAAAAAATAAAGGATTGAGAAACTATAGACAGCATAATTTTCTATTGCTTGCGTAGGAAATATATTCACCTAATTAAACCTTATCATCAGCCAAGTAAGTCTTTTCCCAAAAGTCAGGGTATTAGCCCAAAGATCCTGGATTTAAAATAACGTTAACTGCATCCCACCAAATGAAAATGAACTTTGATGCTATTTAAATAAATTTAAAGAAAAGATTTTCCCTGATTGCCGATGTAATTATTCTAGACGAAACTTTACGAGGATGCAACATTTAATACAAATGCATTTTCACAAACGTATCCGCATAAGACAACGATCATCTGCATTGGTGAAACTTACTGGCACAAATCAGTCAATAAATTGCAAGGTAAACTGCAATGTAGACAGGGATAGATAAAGTTCCTGGCTTGGCGTGGACGAGGACATGACTCAAGTGTTACCGATGCAGTATAAAGATAGCTACTCATTACTATAAAAACTGCAGTCAACATAATGCAATCGCATGGATTATTACATTTAGAACCCTCATAAGGAGATCGTTTATAAAGATTGAACGGAAAAGTTTAATGGAATCGAATAAAGCAAAAATTATTAATTTGGAGGCCATTCTACTTGTACCACATTTAAGCGTTATGCATAAAATTACTGGTTTCTTTAGTTTCTTGCTTCGGACGCTATATTTAATAAAGTATTATGTCGGCTTTAAGGTTCTCTATTAGGATTTTGGCCTAGCATATCTATATTCCTTAAAATGAACAAACTAAAACGAATATTTCTTTACCATTTTGAGAATGGAACGTGTACTGATTTAGAGCCATCCAGTGCAATTTTAGAGTGAACTTTAATACATAGAGTAGGATAGGGCATTTTGAGGATAATGGTATTTGTTTATTGCCCCGTGACAATAAAGGGTTACTGCCAAGATTGATTTTATTTTTGTTGGGGAGAATTAAAGAGCTCGTTGCCTATCGACCGTTCTAATACAAAAAAAAATTGGAAAAAAAAATTGGGCAACAACGAAATATATTTGACGCTAAATTGTGACAAAGACGATATAGCGCGTATGTCTATTAAGCCTTTTTTTAGCCTACTCTAAAGAGCTATCGAGCAGTGTTAATCGGGTTGAGCTGCATGTAATCTTAGCATTCCAGAGAGGCAAAAATATTAGTGGCCACTTTTTTCTAGCTAAGCAAGCAGAATTGAGTTAAATTAAGAACATCTAGCCATTAATACTGTAGAAGGCCAGATAAACTATTTATTATACATATTTCTTTTTTTATCATATATATAATTCTCTATAAATAAACAGCTTAAGGAGCAGTAGGCCCTAAATTATTTGGGAATGAATTCTCGCCGACTGGGACTATTTTTTGAAAATTGAGTCGTCATTTCTAATTATGTCTATTTTGACCTCATAACCGGAAATTTCACTAAATTTCTTCATTTACAATTGTTCATCAGTACTTTTGTATAGCGGAATAATTGGACCATTAACGAAAATTACCCCAAAATGCACTTTTTAGCGCTCCTGGCATGGTTAAGATACGTCATTGGGGTAGCAGTCGTTTAAAACTGTCAGAAATTAATAATGGATCCAAGTAGAGGGATCCAGTAAGGTACCTAATGAGAGTGTTAGAGGCGAAAATATTGTCACGCGAAAAATTGAAACACGATTTTAGTCGACCTCGTGGAAGTAGAGAAATGATAACGGTTATAGTTATATTACGGTTATAGACCTTACGAAAGCCTTTGATAGTCATGTCTCATTTTCACGATGACATGCGTCTTTTGCATGATGATATGACAGTGTCAATTATGGGTAAAAATAGCTTAGCAGACGCTTTTAATGTCAACTCTGGAGTAAAACAAGGCTGTAGAGCCGCATTAACACTGTTTTCACTATTTATTGCCACGGTTTTGCTGTCCATCCAAGACGACCTTCCTTCCGTTATCTTAATCATTAATAGGTTTGACAGAGAGATTTTTAATCTTAGGTGTCTTTAAGTGGGACTAAAACAGAAGCTGCCTATATTTTCGAAATTCAATATGCAGATGATAATTCAATCTGTGCTCTTAACGCCGAGTACCTACAAACAATTTATCAGCATTTTCGAATGGATACTCCTGGTTTGGTATATCAATTAATGTTCGTAAAACTCAAGTCTTGTACCAACCAGCACCATTAAACCTAGGTAATCCTCAATTAGCATCTGCACCTAATAATCCACGTAATCTTCAATTGCCGGCCCTAATATTCAAATTAATGGAGAAACTCTAGAATGTGTTGGAAGATTTGCTTACTTAGCTAGCCATTCGTCAGCGAACGCTGATATTGATGATAAAATCCAATATGAGCTACCGTGTGCCAAGTCTGCGTTTGGTAAGTTACGAAAGTGCATTTTGAACGACCGAGACCTAGGTGTAGAAACGAAAGTTAAAAATTTCAAGGCAATAATATTGTCCTCACTATTATATGGTTTGGAAAGATTTCACCAATGTTCCTTAAGCTGTATACTAAAGTTAACCTGGCAAGGCCATCGCACCAACTTGAGTGTACTCGATTGAGCAATCAGTATGAGCATTTAATCCATCATAATAAAATAACAGTACAGATGGTCCTGCCATGTGGTCAGAATGTCGAACCAACGTCTACCGAAGCATATATTTTACTCAGAACTCAGCTTAGGAGAAGGAAAGAAAGGTCAAGAAAAGAAAACGTATAAAGACTCTCTCAAAGAGAATCTAAATTATAAAACGTGGGCAACAGAAGTTCTGGACAGAAACGCATGGAGACGGAAGCCAAGGAACAGAATTAAAACTTTTGAAGCAAATCGCAGGCAACACCTGCAAAACCGCAGAGCTGCTAGATTAGCCCGTCGACATCGTTCGGGCCAACCTCACCCATCTGTTTATGCATGTACCGTCTGTAATAAAAATCTGTGATGGTAAAATTGGGCTGATAAGCCAGAAGAAGAGATATTGAAGATCAAATCCAGGGAAAAAGCTACATATACTTGGCATGAGTGATGCCTTAAATGAAATGAAATTATCGATAATATAATACGAAAGGAGGACTATTAAATAGTCTGAAGAGAGTTGTGAGGCAAGCAAGTTAAGTGAGCCTAGAACCATCGAATCCGTGTTAAAATACTTATCTGACTCTTTACATAACGACCCAAGTGGGTGTAATTTTTTTACCAGGTCAGAGTGAAGTGAAACTATGACTGTTCTAATTAAAAGAAATTTATAATGCCATAACAGAAAAGCACATTGAATTCCCTATCTAAAAGTTTGATGTATTACCCATGTATGAGTGAAATAACATGAGAAAGGTAAGAGACAATAAGGTTGCAAAAGTTTAACTTGGACCGAGAGTATGTACATAATTTTATCGTCGGGATTCGGGAAGAGGGTCCAATTTCTTATCCAACAGTATAGAGCTGAGTCTATAAAGGTACTGATTCAAATAGTTTTAGGCGAAAAAAATAAATAAAGACTATAGACGAGGATTAGATAATGCATAAAACACTATAGAATAGTGTACTCTAAAGATGGTCATTAAATGGTTCAATGGGTGAAAGAGTGGAGCTCATGGGTGAAATTTAGTCAACCCGCATAAAGTTAAGGAAAAGTTCCGCGTTCAAATCGAAATGCGGTCAATATTTAAATTTGAACTTAAAAATTGCGTTAACACTCGCTTTTAATGGTGTATGACAATACCACCTAAATAGCAGGAATATGAAGCCACTGTCGAAAGAGTAGGTTAGAGGAGGCTTGTAGTAGGGTACAGTGCCACTCGTTTCGCAAACCTAATTGATAGGTTACAAATCGTTGAACAGCAATGGAATAGCCTTTTTTACCTATCTAAGGTTATAAAAATAAGCGGACTATAAGGCATATTTCCTCATTGGCTGAACCCTTCACCTCCCATAGAATGAAATGAAATCACTTCCCGTAAAATTTAGCTAAAATAGCGAGAACTTTATAAGAGATGGGCCTAAACGGATGCCACCATCAAAAGGAATCTCTAATTTGCATATTATGTAGGTTAACAGCAATTGTCATTTTAATGAAAAAATATAGGGACAGGACAAAGAATATGAGAAGGATGGGTAACATTTTAGAAAATCGTCGAAACTAAGCTTCAATAACTATATAATAAAAAATGTGGGAAAATTAGGTTATTAGAGTTTTAGATAGCATAGAATTCCCTGCTGAACGGTGTATATTGTGATAGTGTAGAAATCAGGTTAACCGGTAAAGAAAAATTCCAACTGCGATTTGGGTAAAAATCAAACTATTTTAACCGGTAAAGAAGCAATGACCTCGAAACTTTTACAGATGGGGAAAATAAACCTTTCTAAAATAACATGTAAATAACCATCTACATAATGCTGTGATATAAAAGATACAGAAGGTAAACAGGTAGAAATGTGTAGGTTTTTATCGAGACCAGCCCAAGATGAGCTAAAATAGCTTTAAGAGTATTCAAGATGGGCAAAATCAAATAGCACTAAAATACTTGGAGTTAATTTGCATAATACAGGAAAACATTTTTCGCTAACTCTCGTATTAAATGTGATAAATATTAAAAGAAAGGGGAAAAACGTGTTCATATGGGACAAAATGGGTTACCCTAGCGATTTATTAATGCTTTACGTCTTATTCTTAATAATAGTTGTAGAAAACTACAGAATCAGCTCATGGAAAAAAATCGAATTTTTTTAGAATTTTATTATAATTATGTCGTATTATTGAGAAATATAAACCTTATCTAATTCTTAAATCCTCACGTGAATTTGTTAATTATCTCAAGAGTAATTAAAGATAACTGTTGTAGAATGGCAGACTCTTTCTCTCTCTCTCTCTCTCTTTCTCTCTTTCTCTCTCTCTCTCTCTCTCTCTCTCTCTCTCTCTCTCTCTCTATATATATATATATATATATATATATATATATATATATATATATATATATATATATATATATATATATATATATATATATATATATATATATATATATATATACGTAGGTACTTTGGGGCTTGGGGACAAAGTTGGTCGTAGACAGATAGTGAAAGGGGAAATTGTTATGAGTCCCGTGGGGATGGCTTATTATTAACATTGCGAGGTCCTTTTAAACAAATATTTCAGAGTGCAAGTTGGCTAAAGATTAACAGGTAGCTGGTACGCACCGGGGTTGCAAAAGAAAGACAATGACGAAAATATTTCTTTACTAACAATAAAATTATATTTATATTTAAACAAAAATTGGGTTTAAAGTGAATGGTTGCCCAGACGGGGTTAAAGGTCCTCGCGCGATACAGGCAGGTTAATTAAGGGATTAAAGAGGTCAAATTCACTTTGGTAATTTAAATAGGGATTTTAAATTGGGGTGTTCACACAAATAATGGAACAATTGGGTAAGCCAGATTCAAGATCAATCTGCAAGTAGCAACGCTTACGAATACCTTACGTTCTCGTTGGGGTACGATGAATGCGACGGAAAAAGTCGGTTTTCCTCTTGCTTTAAACGAGAGAGCACTTGTCGCTTTCTGAGTTGGGAATACTTGTCAAGTCCTTGCTGTTTTCGTATGGCAGATTTCACTGATGTCGAAGCTTTCCGATTGACTAAGGAAGAGTTCACGTATCGATTTAGCCTTTAACTGGATTCGTAATCGCCGCTGGGGGAAGGGGAGCGTCCTTTAGCTCGTTCGCCGGAGTAGGTGGAAGTCTAACATTGCTGCTCTCTAAACTCGTTTGAAGTGTTATATAGGCGCCTGGTGAGCTGGCTCCAAACGCGCTTGCGAATTTGGGGAAAAGTCGGCGACTCCTTCGGGGGAAGAGGGAATCGTGATAACGTTCGTTGGAATGTCCAACGGATTTAAATCTTCGAGCCGGCCGTGGTAGACGATGACATCGGTTCGTAGTGTAATACAACAGGGGCGTGTGATACCAACCTCGGCTTTTCCTTTCCTATGTTCAGCAAGGCTTTCACAGCTCCATGCGGTGATCTCAGATCTCCGTGTGTACAGAAAAGCACGTTGTCTTCATTTGACCTCATTCTGCTACATAAACCTTTGGCTATAGAATCTTATTTATTAAATTTCAATCCTCTGGGATTTTTAATTATTTATTACTATCTACCTCTCCCATGGTAAAAAATATATTAGCTTTGGAAAATAAATTTGTATCTTACATTTGTTGTTATTTAGGAAAGGTTGAGGTGCTCAAGTATGTATTTCGGTTTATCTAGGCGCCAGTAAGCGTTATATTTCAGCAAGAATAGCTTTAGAGGAAGAACTCTATGTATATGAGTATTTAAACGTGGATATTTATTCATGGTATCACTCGCAGACGAATATAGCTAGTGCCCGGGGTCCTATCTTCAATGTGTCCTCAATTGGCTTATCAGCCTGATTCTAGCGCGACATATTTTACGAGAGACAGAACATGCATCCACAGCTGGATGAAGTTGACGCAGACTCTCTTGACGGGCTAATCTAAGAGCTCTGCGGTCTTCTAGGTGTTGCCTTTGATTTGTTTCAAAAGATTCTATTCCGGTTTTCAGCTTCCTTTTTTTTGCGCTTCTGTCCGGAGCTTCTGTTGCCTACGTTTTCTAATATAGTAGACATGCATTTATGTTGTCTTTATTAAAATTAGTAAAGTTAAAAAAATTTATAACAAGGTCTGCTGAATAAAAGGTCACATGCTTTCACTTATTCTGATTTATTACCCTATGACCTATAAAACTTTCAATATTTCCCGGATTAACCATGGGAGAACCTTGGAAATTAGATTATTCAAAAGAGAATGTGAAACAACATAAGAGTTTCAGATTTCGTTAGAATTGGCCAAATGTTTATGATGTTATTGTCAAAACAATATAATTCCAGGGATAAAATTGGGAGGACTTTGGCATTTATATCATTCCAAAGAGAATATAAAACAGCATATGGGCTTCAAATTTTGTTAAAATATAGATTAAAATACAATTACAACAGAGGTATAAGAATAGTTCAAAGGTATTAGAAATAATTTTAAATAAATTAAACATCCAATCTAATTATCTAAAGTACAAAAGTTTTTAAAATAGGTAAAAAAAAACCCCCAAAACACGTCTTTCCCCTTTCCTTTAATATCTATTTTTTTCTGACCAAATAAAGTAAGCAGTTCATCAAAAAACTTTATTCTCGAGTCGAGACTATTTTGGGTAGTGGTTTTGTTCCATTTTCAAACCAAATACAATGATAACAAAGGCTAAGGGTTCTCTAAATTAACTAGACTATTTGTTATCGTTAGTTTTTGGACTAAAATATAAGGTAGTTATGGAAATCCGAACATAAAAATAAATATCCGAAAGGTCAGGCTCCATCAAGAAAAGTGCATTGTGACAGTATGTTAGACTGCATCTAGCTAGGATTAACCACTCATCATCATAATAGCATCACTCGCGGACGAGTACAGCTTGGTCTAGCGGTTCGATCATTGATGTGTCTTCATGTTGCTTATCAGCTCGATTCTATCACCACAGATTTTATGACAGTCGGGACATGCATTAACAGGTGGGTGAGTTTGACGCGGATGGTCAGTCCAACAGTCCCGATAATAAGTCCGAGAACGAGTTACCAGAACATCTTTACGGTCCTGTGACCTCACAATGATGTAATCTATTATGTACCAGCGTTAGGATTTGGCGTGAACTAAACATCCCCGCCAGACATGCTAGACGAGACCTGCATCTTATAGATTCAGCTACCTTGTCCCTACTGTCTCCAGCCTTCGCGGCGCCTGGTACGCTTGTGCATGATTTGTTTAGCGTGGATGCACAAGCACACGCACGTTGCATTCACGATCTTCATTGCCAAGATTAATGCCCAGTGGAACAGGAGAACGCGACGACCAGGTCCTCTCCACAGTTGTGACCTCTCACCCACCGTGGCATTCTATGGAATCCGGAATGCTTCATTTCATCTACCTTTCTCCTCACCCTCTACCAGGTGCTCAAATACAATGAGGCTGCTCTGGGGGTCTTTGGAGCACGCTTGGTTATCCACTGCGAAAAGGTGGCGATCAAAAAGAAGGATTAACCACAATACAACCTAAACTAAGGAGAAAAATCATAGGAGTGAAACACTGTTTGGGATTATTGCTAAGGAAAATAAAGTTGCACCAAAAAACGCAAGCCGCATTCAATCGCAAAGGTTTTATTCTCTTTTTCAAAAATTTGTTTTCGTATGTGGCAAAGGTCCCGCTTCTCAAATTGAATGACTTGGGAATTGAACTCCTCCCTCATACACTTTTCACCCCAAACTCGCTAGCAAAGATTTACATATTTTTAAACATTTAGAAGCCTTTCTAATGAATAAACGAGTTAAAACACAAGCATGAGACAAAGCTTTAAAAGACCTCTGTTAATTCGAGGCGTAATACGTTGCCAAAAATTATTCCATTACAGAGAACCTACTATGATTAAAACTAAAATTATTATTTACCTGTCTGTATTTTTTAAGCCTTGCACCTTTTATAACGCCAGTAATTTCTGTACTACCAAATATATATATATATATATATATATATATATATATATATATATATATATATATATATGGTAGAATAGGCTCTCGACGATATACCATATATAACTATTCATTGAGGGAATTATTCTAATATTTCGAGTGCGTGGTAAAGTGATTGACCGAGGTAAGTCCAAAGGAGAAAGGGGGCCTGGAGACGCTTATTTATCTTTAATATGCTTAAGAAGTGGAACGGAGCACAAGGATAATAATATGGCTATCATTAATAAAATAAAGTTTTATTAATTAAAATATCAACAACACACACAAAAAATGTTTACATAAACGAAGAATGGAAAGGGTCGTGGGAATATCTGACAAATCTGAGGATTAAGATTTGGAGAGATTTAAAAAAGGAAACAAATAAAAATTAAAGGGGGCGAATGGTTTGCTGAACCATTTAAAGCAGAGGGTAGCGTTGACAAAAGGTTAGATGATTAAAGGTAATGCTCAGCTTACGTAATTACAAAGTTGTTGTGCAAAGGAAGACGATGCGAAGGAATCTTTGGTCAATTGGCGATTTCCAGCAGAAGGGTTCTTCGGACGGGGGGCCTTAGCAAAGGGGAAGGAATGTCTTCGAAGAGTGAGAGCAAAGTGGGGCTCGGAAGTACGAACCATCTCTTTGACACCAAATCCGGGATGTTCTAGATGAACAATGGAGGTTATTGTTGAAACCAAGCGTTCTCTTGAAGAACTTTAAAAAGGGGGAAATTAAATTATCCTGACGTGATGTCTTGAGGAATGAGACTTGTTTCTTGAGGAACGGGCTTGAAAAACAATGGCTGTTCTAACGTTGTTCTCTCTCTGAAAAACAGAAGGGGGGGCGTGAGAACCGTTTCTTGTCAAACGGGCTCGAAGAACAATGGCTGTTCTAACGTTTTTCTCTTTCTGAACAACAGGGGGGCCTTGTTGACTTGGCGTTTGGGAGGCACGAACCTTGGCACTCAAGGGATATTTTCCTCTTCTGGACAATAAGGGAGTTCTTGGGGGAGAGAGTTCCTAGGTGCACAAGGGAGACCGGACCGGCGTGATGCCTCGCGAAGATAATCGTGATCTGATCTGCTTTAATCGGGGAAAGCTATGTATAAGTACCCGGAGCCATCTCCATGGCGTAGGGGATAATTGAGTGGGGAACTTCGAGGGAATGACCCGGTCGCGGCTGCGAAAATACCTTAACTGCCCATAAGCCTAACTCTATTTGGCGAGATCGACGTATGAAGGCGAAATGGGGAAATGAACCTCCTTGATTAAATATTTTCTAGGGTGGGCGATAACGTGCTCGGCTTCCTCTCGCAGATGCACTTGGGTAGCATGTGTGTCTAAACATGTGATAGCGGCTGAATTTAAGCGGCCTCAGACCGTTCTATCACAATATATATATATATATATATATATATATATATATATATATATATATATATATATATATATATATATATATCTTTGTCCTTAGATTGGGAACATTTTTTACCTCTTCTATTAATTCTCAGAGAGCCTTTGCAGCTTGAATGACTCCACTTTTAATCGTGGAGGCGAGGCTCTCGCTCTAAAAGTTTTCCTTTTATCTTGGCATAAATTCGTGCCAAATTAATTATTTATTTCCATTATGCGCGTCTATACTTTTCTTCAAAGTGTTTTCAACATATTTATCGGGGGAATGAAGGGAGAAGGATAGAACATTAGAAAAACGCTGTAATTAAATGAAAATCGGTGCAAATAATCATTAGATTCGTTTTCAAATTTATATTAAATGAATCGATCATTGGCCCCAATGACTGCGTCAATTCAGAGTCTGAAGGATTGATATACCAGTATCAAATATTTATCAATTTTTAACGTAGTTTTTTCAGCTGATTTGAAAGATTAAATGTTGTTATGGGGATATTGATTGACCTCTCTCTCGACGAAGCCACATACGTCAAGCGAGCTAGGTGTTTGATGAGGTGAGCTAGGAGTTCTAGGAAATTGGCAGGCATTCAAGCTCTGGCTGTTATCTCCTTATGAGATGTTACAAATTCTTATTGCAAGATGTCAGGTCTTCCGTCGAGTACTGTCTATCTATGACCTCACAATCTTTTCCAAATTCTCCATGTAATTATTAAATCTTCAATACTTACGACTCCCAAACCATTATCATTGCTGTAAACTTGCTATTCATTAGAGTTGTTACCTTGCTTGGTACACTGTATAACTTTCTGTTGCTGCTTAGGTTTACTTTTTGGTCCGAGTCTATGATTATATCATTAGAGCAAAAACCAAATCATTAAATCATTTGATGTTTCAACATAGAGAGCAAGGACTTTGAAAGGATAAAACGTTTTTTGCCATGGACAATTCTTCTGATTGTACATGGTGAACCTTGAAGTCCTTTGCAAGGGTTCTTATCAACTTCCTGGAGTTTCCATTAATTTTTCTCTGTCATTCCTGCAAAATTTCTTATGTTATGATGGTATTAGAGACCTTTGACCTTTTTGGAACCCTATTAGTTGTTTCCAGGTCTTTTCTAACTTTGGAGAAGGATTAGCAACCTTCACAAGTCAAAAAATCTCTTTAATTGTGCTGAGCTTTTATTGCAATGATTACAGTGCACCTTTTGCTTCGCTTCGTTACTCTAATATTTCCCTTTACTCTTTTGTTATAGAATATTTTTGAGTCGTATATTTCTTCTCGACATAATTAGAAAATATTTGCTCCATTGATCTCTAAGGGACGTCTGTTTCATTCCATCATGTCATATTTGTGTTCAAGATCGATGTTTAAAAATTCCGATCTTATAACTAAATCGATTCCATTATGTGACATTTTTGGTTACACATTATTAAAATTAATAAAATTACTAAAAATTAATGAAATTTTGTTAATATAGTTGACATTAATAAAGGTACGTACATGTATATTAGATATTAGGTCATCATTGTTCACACTTCAGTATTGAACTTCTGCTTCTTTGAACTTCTGTGAAAGTCACTCTTCACAGTCCAAAATTACTCAGCCACCATAACACCTCTCCAAGGTCCCTGATACTTGGTATCCATCTCATTTATGTCCTGATTGAATCTCTTCCAATGATCGTCACTCATTGATCTCAGATTCCCAGGAAACCGATCCATATGTGAGAATAAGTAATGCATTTTGTTACTCATGTTGCATCGTAGGGTTTTCATCCAAAATAAATCTTTAAGATAAAAAATATCGTTTTATATCACAAATTATTATATGACTATTACAAAAATTTATTAGTTAATGGTGAAAAGTGAAGTATATATTGATAAGAGTCATCTTTGTTTGAAGTGAGGCCATGAAATTCTGTTTTCTCAAATTCTTAGAATCCTGATCGGTAGGAATATCTCTTTTCAGAGTCCAACAGTAACCAGCCATCATGACTGTATCCTTATTTTTCTCGTACCTGTTATCTATCTCTTTCAAATCCTGATAGAATCTCTCTCACAGTTCGCTAATTATTATTTCCCTATTCATAGGAAGAAATTATATATGTAATAATAAGTAATGCATTTTCATATTCATTTGCAGCCGAAGTTTCTAGAAACAGTCAGTATATAGTTGAAAAGTTTTATGTAGTTTTTCGCCTTCGAGTTGCGCAAAAATAGGGACCTCAGTGGTCTCCATTCTCTTGGTGGCAAACCAAGACATTAATGAACGCAAAGCGGCGAAAGCTAACTCTCTGAACCCAAGCTCAGCTGCATGCAAGCTTCATTCCAGAAAATTTAAACATACGCAATTTTTACATCACACCGTCGCTAAATGTGCATTGAACGCTAAACGCCCGAAAGTTATACTCTTAAACTATACCAGTCTAACCTGACTAAACATAAGGCACCAAATTACAGGCTGTCACGCATAACTCATTTAACAAGCGATGAAACTAGGAAGAGAGAACTTAATTAAGGGCTATCTACCAAAGACTAATAAGCACACAATACTACTCCTTTCGGGCATGCAGTTTACCTACTGACAACTGTACACTGATACTAGCCACTCATTACAGATCTCTACGAGAAAGTTATACATAGTGCTAGATCTAACTACAACCTTCCACTCTTCATCATGGGAGAATTAAATTCACACCTCCAATGCTACTTTCCAACGAGACAAACGACGCATGCTGGTATCTGATCGGTACCCTGCGGTGCTTTTGCTATTTCCTTATGGGTGCGATCTTTCACCACTTACTTGGGTTTGCGACGAGAGACCTCGTTCCCGCATATCGCCATTCTCAACGACCACGCTAAATGCTTCCAAAGACACACACACATATACACATCGCCCCATCCCACCCACCTACTCTCTAACCACCTTGGCATATGCCTCCTCTATCTCTTATCCCTTTCCGAATTTCCTTTCCCCTCTTAATGACTACAACCACATACACTTGTAAAAGATTAAAAGCTACATCTCTAGGAAGAGACAACACAAATTTATCCACCATAAAACCGTTCCAGCAAAAATAAACACTCCCTGGAGAACACGTTTGGATGCAATACCTACAGTGTGTATGCTTCAAACACCCCAAAGAACAAACATGCATAAAACCTTTCACAATTTCAATACAAACACAAAGACTCCTTACCACATACAATAACCACCCGGCCAAGGCCCAAGTCTACAGAACATTATCAATCTCGTTTCTGGCCAGGGACCAGGAATGTATCGCGTGTCGTGACAAATAATAATGCACGACAAGACCTAATACGAGCACAAGTGGCTAATAACCATGAATCCTGTAATGACAAACACGATAAGCTACACGACTCGCGATCATTACATGCACAATCTCCATATATTTACATGTATACGCCAGACCGCAACTACACGAGATCAACAAGAATTACAACCGACTATACTTAGACCTAGCTTGAGACAAGAATCTTGGCTCCTGCCGCTTAATCTTGTGTCTACATTTAAGACAAAGGGATGGGACCTCCAATAAGTAATCTTCCATTAGGTGCGCTCTGTAATGCTCTTCAACCTGCGTCCGGAGCTTCTTTGAGGTATGAACATCATTGGCCTCGCACCCACCAAATTGGAGTTCATAAAATACATCAGACTTTTCTGGTCATGGAACGTGTTCTTAACTCTCGTGAGATGTTTACATAACCATTTATAACCAAATTAAATGAATTAAAGGCAGTATAAATAATACAATTCTTTCTACAAATTAGTCTTAGTTAATTTCACAACAAAGTAGAAGTTATATATTCCTTTTAAATAACTTCCATTTTCTTTAAAGCAAATAAACTGTTGCACTCTTCTTCTGTCTGCGTCTTTATTATAGAATCTTTCATTATGAATACGAATTCTTTTTATCCTTTTACTCTACGTGCATGCCTGGTCTTCATTGTTTTGCAGAAACACGACTCCTTTTCTGTTTACCTGCTCTGAATGGTTTTTGATTGGTTCAAGTCGAGTCCTTTGCAGTTCTTCATGCTATACTTCATCTATGATTAAAGTTTCTGGTTGCAATAACTCATAATACCCAACCTCTAACATATTCAACCAAACAAACAAGGACATTTTCTATTTGTGTAATCCTGAACGAGGACACTATGGCCCAGCTACTGATTGATCTCGATTATCACACCGAATCTATTTTTTTTCAAAAGGCAGCAGTTTCTGTATGTTTGATTTTGCTTTTAAATTCAAATGACCAAGCTTTTTGCTTTGAAGTATTGAGTAATTTAGTTAGGATTATTAGTTAAAAGCCTCGTAGTGGAACGAAACCCTGTCCTTGACCAGATAAGTAAATATCATAGACTCCAAATTTGCCATCATTAACTTGAATTTACAGCCCTATGGATTGCTGTTCTCAGTTATGTATCCATTATCCCCGATTATTTTTAAATTTCATTATATTTCGAATCTATTTACAGGTAGTTTACGGCAAGTTTGCTAGCGTTATGAATTATAATTCGTCTTAAAACGTTCATAGAAGCATAAAAACTCATTGTACCTTAATCTAAGTTAATTGGGTTTGTTTGTTTTTTCCTTAAGTGCAGAGAGAGTTTGGGGGTTCGTAAGACTTAACAAACAGTTAGAGTTAATTCGAAAAGACGCCGGCCAATGAACACTTGTACCCGTAACTTAATTTCAAGCAAATTGACCGCAAGTAGATAGATCTTTTTGGTTTGTGATCTATTTCGTCTAACCGTCTTGATCATGCGCAACATTCTAATTACTTTTGTATAGTTTTAGTTTCAGGCGTCAATGGTTATTTAGTAGGGTTTACATTTGCTGTGCTAGGAATTATAGTAATTAGTCACGTATAATTCTTCACTTGCTTCAGTTCAAGAAACTTTTGGTTTCATTTGAGAAAGCCTCATGTATCTGTCAAGGAAGGATTTTTACATCATTTTATGAAACCTCAGTCCTTAGATAAGAAGCCCTTTCTCTTCAATGGATGACACCTCTTGCTCTATTTAAGAAAGCCTCTTGCTTCATTTATTAGCCTCTTTCCTCAGTAAGCAAAGATTCATACTTAAGTTGAAGAAGCCTACTAACTCGCTTATGGAAGACTTGATTCATTAAAAGAAGCCTCTTTTTTTAATTGAGGAAATCTCTTCTTTTTTTTAAGAATCCTCTTGCTTTGTTTTAGTAAGCTTCATGCTTCATTTGAGGAAGTATTTGGTTTCATTTGAGAAAACCTCATGTATGTATCTGTTTAGGAAGGACTTTGCATCATTATATGAAATCTCACTCCTTGGATAAGAAAACATATCTCCTCAATGAGATCATCTCTTGTTTTATTTAAGAGAGCTTCTCTCTTCATTTATTCAGCCTCTTTCTTCATTAAAGGTAACTTTTTACTTCAGGTAAAGAAGACTATTAGCTCGGGTAAGGAAGACTTAATTCATTTAGGAAAGCCTCTTGTTTTATTTTAAATAAGCCTCTTGCTTGGTTTTAGAAAACCTCATACGTCATTTGAGGATGTTTTATTATCCATTTTATTTATTGAAGACTCTTATGTTTACACTTGTTTTGATTCAGTATGTTTGTTTCTCTTTGCCTTGAATGAATCGTTCTATTTTTGTCCTGCTTTGATTGAGTATCCTCCTATAGCTATTGCTTTAAAAGAGGACGCTTTTGTTGAACACTCAGTTGTTTCTCCTCGCTGTAATATGAGAACGCATATGCTTATTATTGTATTATTTGATGCTGCTTTTGTGCCAATTCATTGATTGATCACGGCAGTTTTTCTCTTTACCTATCGAAACCGCTTGGTTTTTTATTTCAATTTATAGAGGACGATTGATTTTATTTTTGCTTTGATTGGGGACTTTTGTGATTGTCCCTGCATAGATTGAGAATGCGTGCGTTTGTGTTTTCTATGATTAGGGACGCATTTGTTTTTACCTACATTGATTGAATTGGCTTATTTACTATTGCATGGAATCAAGGCGCTTGCATGTCTTTGTTTGATGGCAGTCGCTTGAATTTTTCATTGCTTAGATTGAGAAATTAAGTTATTGTAGTTAAATTTATGTGTGAATACGCTTCTGTTTGTATGCTTTGTTTGAAGGGGCTTGTAATTTCCTTGTTTTTGTTAAGAGTCTTCTTTGTTGTTTTTTTTAGCACACATCTTTGTTCTTTCTTTAGCATGCTTTTGTTTATTTGATTTTATTGAAGACACATGTCTATCATCTCTTTGCTTGATGACGTTTTATTATTTCGCAGCTATGTTTGACGACGCTAGTGAATGTTCTTGATTTGTTCATGTACGGTTAAACTTGTCCTTTCTATTTTGAAGGACTGTGTTTGCATTTTTATTAATTAATGACACTTCTGTTTATGATGTATATTTGAAAACATTAAAGTTTGTTCTTGTTTTAGTTGAGGACGCGTATGTTTACTTTTGTTTGAATGGACGACGCTTCTGGTTCTCCTTGTATCGTTTAAGGACAAAAGGCTTGTGTATGCCCTTGCTTTGTTTAATGACATGTGTAAGTCCTTGATTTTTGAGCTAACTTTTTAAAGAAATGTTTATTTCCTTTCTTTTTTAAGAATGCCTTTTTATTTCATTTTGATGTGTGAGGACGTTTGCTTATGCATTTGCTTCTTTATTTCCTCAAATTATTCGAGGACGCCTTGTGTATCGCGTTGATTTGTTTGGGATGCTTATATATGTCTTTACTTTCTTTTAGAGCGGTTTTGTTTGTCTTTCGTTTTATTAAGTATTTTTGTGTTTGTTCTTAGTCTAATTTAGAATGCTTGTGTAACTCTTTGTATATATATATATTCTTTAGAAGAGTAATTAGGCGCTTCATTTTATATTTCAATTGCTCTAGGCTAATGACACGATGTGTCCCTCGAAGTACCAGAGAACCAATGGGCAAATGATCTAGGAAATCAAAAACTCAATATATTTTAAAATGGAGGGTAATTTTAGAAAAATGGGAGAAGACTAGAGCTAAAAAAAAGAAACTTACCTCCCATTTATCTGATAACCATATTGATTCCATTTACAGTGATTTTACGCCTCTAAACGTTACGGCTATATTCAGTAAGTGATTTTTCAGAGAACTTTAGGATATATATCATCCCTTGTTGAATCAGAATAAACGTTTTCTTTTTACTCTTTGTTCTTATGGCTAGAAGTTCCAGACTAAGCACGGTGTAAGAGATTTCCCAGATTCAAGTTTCTGCAACCTGGCTTTCTGATTGGCTGTCAGTCATTTTGTGAAGCTTATGGTTGGTTGTTTAGCAACAGAGACCAAGTTATTATTTCTTCTATGAGATATCTTTAGCCCATATTTGGAAGATTAGTATAGATACGTATATATATATATATATATATATATATATATATATATATATATATATATATATATATATATGCACGAAAAATAATCACAAATCAGCACGTAATCTTCGAATGCGTGAAATTCCCAAGGAAACAAAAACAAACAACCGATAGCCCAAGCGCTTTCATTGTCAAAACTTCTTCAGTGGTAAGTACAAAGATAAATGTTAAATAAAAAAGTGGAGCGGGCATATAAAACAAAAGACATGTTACGTCATAAACAAAAGACTAACGACACGTATCCCTAAAAACGAAACAAAAGAATAAAGAGATTGTTATCTAAAATGTTATATAAAAGCTAAGGGAGCTTTTTTATATTGTTTACATATTGTTTCAATTATAAAATTATCAAGTATAAAAAGACCATCACTAAGATTAGAATTTAGGTGCTTCGTAGATTTAATAATGGCGGATTCAATAATATTACGCTTATGATGGCCTTTTGCATAAATTAGGGCTTTTGCTCCTGAACAATCAATCTGATGGCCAGTGGAGCTAATATGTATAAATAAAGCATTAAAAGTCTACTCTGTTCTGCAACTATATTTAGGTTGGGTAATCCTCACAGATAAACCTTTTCTAGTTTGACGAACATAAAACTCATTAAAAAAAGTACAGGGAATTGCATAAATACAGCAAAGTTTATTAAAGGGCGAATTATTGATTAACAAATTCTTTAATACTAAATTAGTGGTAAAAACGACATGAACATTAAATGAGGATAAAAACTTGGGGAAATGTCTAAAATTATCATTATAGGAAAGACAAAATATTTTTGTTGGAGAAAGTTTTATTATCATTATTTTAAAAAGATTTTTGGGCTGAAGCCATGGCACTATTTAATACATATAGAGGGTACTTAAGATCCCTAGCAATATTATATATACACTTAAGCTCTTGGTCTAAAACTTCAGGATTACAAACACGTAGTGCGCGTAAAAACATGGAGGTAAAAGCAGATTTGTTGACAACGGTGGGATGGTTCGAGTAAAAATGAATATACAGAGGAATATGGGTAGGTTTTCTAAAAACACAAAATTTAAACCGTTGCACAGTACGATAAACAAGACAGTCTAAAAAGGCCATCATAAGCGTAATCTTATTGAATCCGCCATCATTAAATCTAGATTTACAGCACCTAAATTTTAATCTCAGTGATGGGCTTTTTAAACTTGATAATTTTATAATTGAAAGAATATGTAAACGATATAACATATTTAACATAACAATCTCTTTATTCTTTTGTTTCGTTTTTAGGGATACGTGTCGTTAGTCTTTGGTTTATGACGTCACATGTCTTTTGTTTTAGATGCCCGCTCCACTTCTTTCTTTAAAATTTATCTTTGTACTTGCCCCTGAAGAAGTTTTGACAACGAAAGCTATTGGGCTATCGGTTATTTGTTTTTTTTCCTTGGATTTTTAACGCATATATATATATATATATATATATATATATATATATATATATATATATATATATATATATATATATATATATATATATATATGAGAATGGATGGGGAGAAAGAAAAGTCCAGACACTAATTTAGAAAAGCATGATAAAAGAGAATTATAAATGATCCAGATATTATGAGGAACCAATGATATGAAATGTTATAATACATGCGATAAAGAAAATAATTAACCATGAATTAATTTAAAAGACTAAATGACCTTGCATATCTGTAAGGTCACCTGACGGTCAGGAATAAAGATGGTCGGTTGCCGATGAAAGATCACGTATAATCTGCTTTGATTCTCACGTTTTTTAGAACTGAGGAGGGATTAGTAGGGATTTAACTTATTCCAAAATTATATTTCTTAAATTTAAGGGGAACTAAAGGCAGAAGGAAGTATTAAGTTTTATCTAAGTCCATCAATCCCAGGTTAACCCAACTTAACCTAAATAAATCCAATTAAACCTAAGTAAACAGAAATTAAAGCAAATCATTGAAATGAAAAAGAAGCAAGAAAAGGCCAGTATAGTAAAGATAAAGTAGGGTAAAGTGAAGTAAAATAGGGTAAAGTAAACACCATTGAGGTTGTGAACGTAGACTTATTTGGTTGTTTGTTTGAGTAATCAATAATATTTCAGCAGCAGGTAAATCATTGAAAGAAGTTGAAACACTTTGGCCAATAATCGAAAACCTGGTGAGAAATTAATTCATAATTAACCATAGTGTTGAATAGAGATCCCATTGAAACTTTGCGAAATATCCATCTTACCAGCACAAAACCGTTAACTATGTACTCCTTGCAGTCAGTTGGATAGGACGAAATAAAGCAAATTTGTTATTTTTTTCTGTAACGCTATTTTCTTTTACTATTTATTTATAGCGTTTACATTTCTATAACACATAAAACTAACATAAAAACAGCTCAAGTTCCAAGCAATCCCACTCAATACATAGAGTTTTGATACACATTTTACATCTACAACTTACTCTAGCATGACATACTGCACAACACAATTAGTTGTTCATTTTTCTGAGGGGAAATGACCATAAGGATCAGCACTTCGGCATTGAGGAACATTTGTTGAGTTTCATGCACCGTTTGATTCACATAAAAGCCAAGATAGTGTCTAAAAACACTTATTGGATAACCGACTAAATCTATAGGACTTTCTGCAACTATAATATGTATTTGTGATGCATTTACCATACAAACATTCCTCCTACTCGTATGTGTGAAAATCACTGACCACCATTTCTTGCCTCTGAAATAGATTCTATAATTATTTTCAATATGCTTATGAAAATCAATTACACCCACTCAAAGTTATAATTTGAATAGACACTTCGGGTATATTAAGAAGAAAAGTTTTTTTCAGGTCGATCATCTTTCAATATTATTCAGTGGTTACGCGTATCATAATTTGATGTAATGTTTACCACACTATTATCTTTTCACTTTGCTATCAAATTTTATTTATTCCTGTAATTATAGTACTCCTAATTTTCTTTTTGATTTGCTTATTTGAGGGAACAGGAGGTTTACCTATTTACCAACAGTGCGAATGGCTCTAAGGCCTAGCTCTTTTAATTTTACCAAAAGGTCAAATATATGAAATTTCAAAAAACACTATTTGATCCCTTTAACCATTCATAAAACACAATACTTCAAGCACTACTTTAATGCACAGATGTTTTCTCTCCAACATCTTTTTTCGTTAGACTTTGCACACAATATATATCAAATGACGAACAATTGCCACCCTAACTGCACAGCATTCACTCTTTATAGCAAAAGGATATTGACTTTCTACGAATAAACCTTTTAGTGGGATGACGAGCAAAACTCTCTACCCTAGCTTCATCAATCCTCATTTTGTCGTGAAAATTCCCCATTGTTGAACTAGAGAATTTATCATTTTAATGAGAGACGTAATTTATACATCCTATCGTTTGAATTAATTGTATAAATGATAGCTAAATTAATGTATTTCTTAAAATCTATTGCAAGACACACTCTAAAAGACATTTCCTAACAACTTCATAAAAGGACCAATAGAGTATTTCTCTAGAAAAAAGTGCTACACACTTAGAAAAGGAAGACCTAAAAACATTCTTAGTTTATATAACCAAAGCGAAAATTTATGATCGATCTTTGGTTGATCATACTGTGTTTTTTGTCAGAATATGCTGGTTTCTAATTCTTATCTAACAAGCTTTCAACAAGTTTTACTGGATTATGATGGAACATTTTTTTGGATCAGCCAAACCTTGTAACCATTTGAAGTTTCGAAATAAAACTACACTTTTTATTGGATTTACCTTCTTCGACCTCAAGTTATGTTGTTGTTTTGATCAATTTCCTCGTCCTCTTTACAGTAATCCTGAATTATGTTTTCCCGACTAGTGACACTCTGTTCAACACATATACAACCTATAATCGAACCAAGCATAAAGGTTTTAGCCTACAATAGACGTTCATATTGCAGTCTAAAATATCAACTTCAAATTCCTCTCCATCAGTTCTTCATCACCAGGTTATACCAATAAATTTTAGACTTTTATTATTTGAATTTCAAGGGTCAGAAAAGTTAGCCCGACACCACGTTGTTTTAATCTTCAAGGATTTCGAAAATGTCATTGACGTTCAGCCTACAGAGATATTAAGGTAAATACTGTATAAATACTTATAAGGAATACATGAATATGTAAATATATATATATATATATATATATATATATATATATATATATATATTTATATATAAATATATATATATATATATATATATATATATATATATATATATATATATATATATATATTTATATATAAATATATATATATATATATATATATATATATATATATATATATATATATATATATATATATATATATATATATATATATATATATATATATATATATATATATATAAAGGGTAGGAGTATAGATAAATTAATATGGTAATACTTCAGATTCGGGGCTAACGGTAGGTGGCGCTGTTAGTAGGCTACAATTTTGGACTACAATATATCTCTTATGAATTCAGACGGTAGCTTTAGATGTGACCAATCACGGCGTTATATTTTTCTGTTGTTTTAGGGATTTGTAACTTTTAGTCTCTATTATTTAATAAATATCTGCGCCTCAGCTCGTTTATAGGTTTTTTTAAAATTAGGTAAGGTTTCTTGATGTCTTTTATTGTTTTGGGTTTTTTTTTCGTAAGTTTTATTTGCTGTGAACGATAAGAGCTTCTTACTGGCAACGTCGTAGCTTAGAAATAGAACACGCTTAGCAGTTGTTTCTGTTTCGTTGTGGCTTTTTCTTGCTCTAGTTTTGCTTCTTCGTTATTTGAATTCAGCTTTAGTTTGTATAATTGCGAAAAACTTTTAGATTATCTAGAGGTGCATAAACTAATCAAGAAACCTATAAAAGTAAGTATTGTTTGCTATTAGGTTAGGTTTATCTTCCAGTAAAAAGCTGTTGGGGAAAAGACCCCAGTAAATTCAAGGGGACTGCCCATGGGGAAGATATCACTGCGGGAAGACCACCCTGCGATGATCCTGCGTTTCAATCAATTGGGGAGGTCTGGGTGACGCAGCCCCACAGTATATACTCATATACACAAAAATAACGCCGTAATTGTTCACATCTGACGCTACCGTCTGACGTCCTAAAACTTATATTGTAGCCCAAAATTGTAGCCTATAAACAGCGCCACCTACCGTGTGCACCGAAACTGAATTATTACCATTAATATATATAGATAAGTATTAACTCTTAAATATAAAACAACAATATTAGGAAGATACATTTTTCATGTTCACGCTCGAAGCGAATATTTGTACATCTTTTATTCCCACTAGCAACTTTAGTTGCCAGAAAAGTAAAATCTCTTTGTAAGTTATAATAAATCATTTACGGCATTATTTTTCTTATATATATATATAAACTATGATCATTCGTGGGTTTAATCTTCACATTTTAGTCAAACTTAATCAAAAATCTAAATAAACCACTTACGTTTTTTGGAGAGAGGTATCGAAGCCGTGTTTAGGCTCGCGTGTAACGTGGTTAAATAAATACAATATACATCTAATTTTTTCAGCACAACACTGCCAAACGTAGTGTTTTACATAATTGCAGGCTTGTACGACAACGTGAAATAAAATTTCATGGAAAGTAAATACATTTTTCCGATATATAAGGAAAAAACATTAGCAACTCTAGTTTCTAAGCGGCATTAATGGGTTAAAGGTCTTTAAAATGAGGTGGGAAAAATTGTCGAACTAGTCTACTTGGAAGAAAACTTTGATTTATTCACGCTTAACAAGAAGTCACAGCCGGCAAAGGCAGGAAAGTCAAGGGGAAGGACTTTAGAAAACGTCATCGATCTTTGCCTTTTCCCCACGGGGAATATAAGAACTTTTTTATTCGGAGCCGGGTGTAGCAGACTCCTGTCTGCCTAAGCCCTTTGTAGCCCCTTTCCCCCCAGGGCATGGGGGCTGAAGTGAACTGACTGTCATTTATCAATCTCGCCCCAACTATGTCGGTCCACTTCGATAGACATAATTGGAGACGTAGAGGAAAGCAGGTTTGAGGATTAGTCCACTGTGGAACTCTGCGGAAGAAAACGCCTGGTTACGATGCGATGCTGAAAGCTTTGGGAAAGAGTACGCTCTAATCTCTAAGGGTAATTTCCGGCCAAAACTACAGGGGGACATATAACCGTCCCTGTGTAAGTTGGAGGCAGCATCGATAACTAAACCCCAGACGGGGTGGCACCCCCGGGTGGTGGTAGTTTATTCAATCACCACCCATCATTAGGTCCGACACTTATCATCCGTCTCAAGGGCCTCTCCATGTTCACCCATCATTCATCCACCCCATCCAACAATTGTTTTTCACTAAGGCTCTCTTGCAACGGGGAAGGAGGGGGGTTGCCCTCTATAAACAACTCCATAAAAAAAATCATAATTTTTACGAAGAAGGAAGGAGAACCATTACAAGCAATAGGATATATAAACTACACCTAAAAGACAAGAGGAAATTAAACCCAGTGGAACCACCAAATTCCCGTTGCGCAGCATCAGTGGAAGACGCAGGCCAAACCGTGAGAAGGTGTTTGAAGTGGTCTTCGAGAAACTGAAGATCGCTATGCTCCATCTGTTCGAGGTCTCCACAGGATATGTGGCGGTCTGCGAGAAGGAAAAAAAATGTTGAGGGAATAATAAAGGAGAAGGCAGTGGAGACACTGCGCGAGATAGCTCTTCAACCTGCAATGCCGCTGCAGATACAGACGCATAGGAGCGTTGTATGCAGAAAACTAGATCCTTGGATTGGGCAACACTCCAAGGAACAGATAAAAGAAGAAATAACGAGAAACCAACCATGGGCCAAGGATAAACAAAAAATAAGTTCTGGAACAGAGAAGAAAACGCAGAATACTTGCATGTGTTCAAAGTGGTTTTGATAGACACAGCGATGGCTTAAAAAGCAAAAGAAAATGGTATTTTGCTATTTAATGCAAAAATCAGTGGAGAGCAGATAGAAAGAGAGGAATTTACTTCCATTCAGTTCTGCTTCCACTGTTATAAAATGGAGAGTCACGCGACTAAGGACTGTCTTAAACCACAGAAGATCTGCTCAAGTTGCAGTGAGGTGGGGCACGACTTGAAAAACTGCAGCAGTCCGAGGGAAAAGTGCGCCAACTGCGGTCAAGGACATCGCTCCATGGCTATAGCCTGCCCTCTAAAAAAAAACTAATTAAAAAGAAAGTCCAGCAGAAGAAAGAAGAACAAACCAGGAAACAGAACACTACGTACGCTTAGGCAGCGAAGGCAGTCCTCACGGAAACGGTGGCTAAGAAAACCTATCTAAGGCCTGCAAACGGAAATTTCACCCAAATTCTGACATGCATCTTATACGTGCATTTTCGAAACTTAACTAACCCAGGACTCTTAGCAAAGAAGTTAAACCAGATGCTGGCAAAAATCAGTGGAGAGCAGATAGAAAGAGAGGAATTTACTTCCATTCAGTTCTGCTTCCACTGTTATAAAATGGAGAGTCACGCGACTAAGGACTGTCTTAAACCACAGAAGATCTGCTCAAGTTGCAGTGAGGTGGGGCACGACTTGAAAAACTGCAGCAGTCCGAGGGAAAAGTGCGCCAACTGCGGTCAAGGACATCGCTCCATGGCTATAGCCTGCCCTCTAAAAAAAAACTAATTAAAAAGAAAGTCCAGCAGAAGAAAGAAGAACAAACCAGGAAACAGAACACTACGTACGCTTAGGCAGCGAAGGCAGTCCTCACGGAAACGGTGGCTAAGAAAACCTATCTAAGGCCTGCAAACGGAAATTTCACCCAAATTCTGACATGCATCTTATACGTGCATTTTCGAAACTTAACTAACCCAGGACTCTTAGCAAAGAAGTTAAACCAGATGCTGGCAAAATACAGAATAAACGAGATGTGGTTCTCCGAAAATCCACCATCGTGAGACATACTCCAGTTACAAATGCTCCCCAAAGAAACAGTAAGTAAAAATCAGGAGACAGAAAAGAGAATCAGTACAAAAGTTAGAGGGCCAGATCGCATGATTGAGGCCAAAAAAGAGAGAGAGGCGGCCGCAAGGACAGCCCAACCAAAACAACAGTGTGCGGATAAAAGATTAAGAATCAGAGTCATCCGATACCACGGACAACTCGGACTCAGAGGGTTCTTTATGTGAAGTGAAGCCCAAAAAGGGTAAACGCCACGGAACAGTTCCCCTTCCCGAAGGACTGGAACACAAATAAAATCTGTGTGGGAATTGAGAAAAAGTACTACAAATGGGACTTTGATGCTCAATGCGACGAAGAAACGGTTGAGGTGGCTTTGTATAACCAAAATATCGCCTTCCACCGAGAAACCGTTGTAGAACTGTCCCCAGCAGAATACAAGAATAAAATAAACGGGAAACGGAAATCAACAACCCGTAAATACTAGGACATCCACACAAGCCAGAACAGAGAATGGAAATCAACAGGTTAAAGGTCTTAACACTCAACGTGAACGGATGGGAGGGGAAGGCCACGGCATACAGCAACATATTCAGTGTGCTTTATCCCGGCATAATACTAATCACGGAGCATGGTTTCGATACGAGCAACAAGCAGTTGAAGATACCAGGCTACAAAGTGATCTCAAAAAAACCTTCTCAGGAGAGGTACGATGGTGCTGCCGTTGCCATCAGAAGGAATCTTTCCTTCAAACGCCTTCCGGATATGGACGAGTCCTTCGTGGCAGTAGAGCTGCACACTTTGGTAGGCCAGCTCATAGTAGAGGCTGCATACCAACCACATCGACGAAAGTACCTTCCTCTCACAAACTTCTACACCCTGTTTGGCAACGGCAGAATGGTATTCCTTGGGGGCCACCTCTATGCCAGATGCCGAATGGCTGGCTATGGTAACACAAACGAAAGCGGTCATAACTTTGAAATGATTATGAGAAGGAAAAACATCCAGCGTATAGGGCCGGATTTTCCGACCTATTTCACCGTAAGGTCCGCAACGAATTCCGACATAATCATGACAAGCGATGGCTTCCATTTCAATTTCCGTAGTGAGCCAGGCCCGACATTCCCCAGCGACTACATAGCGATCTTGACGACCATTTCTCTCGCACCAATACAGCTTTCAATCCCTCTTCGAAAAAGCTACGCTTCGTCCAACTGGCAACGCTACAAGGACATCCCTGCTAGATATGAACCAGTGGACCTGAACGGGGCAAAACTAGAGAGGATCGATGAGGAGCTGGAAACGATAACTGCCCGCATCATCGAAGCAAATAAAAAAGAGTGTTCCGATGAAGAGGTACAAAACTCTGTCACAACCAAGATGGACCGAAGAAATGAGAGAGATCACTAGAGTGCACAGGGAGGTGTACGAGGAAACCAGGAGAGAAGGTGCGAATCGGCAAAGAACAACGCTGCTGAGACGCCTTAGGGAATAACTTAACAGGCTTTTAACCAGCAACAGGTTGAAATCTGGGACAGCCTGATTGAAAAGGTGGACAGCGAGTTGCGACCCGATGTGTTCTGGCGACTTGTGAGAAAGTCGAAAGGTCTTACAAGTAGAGAAAAGACCCACATTCAGTAGGGCGATGACTACTTAGAAGACTCAGCGGTATTGGAAGAAAGATTCCGCATATTCTGGAAGAATGTCTTCAAGATAACACCAGAAGAAAATGCGGAATTTGACCAGGAATTCGAAGGCCAACTGATTGAAGATCTGAATCAGAATGTGCATCGCACGCTCCCACATGCCTATGTCGACGAAGGGCGGATTTTGGCATTCCATGGCCGACCAACTACACCTAAAGACGTCATGGCAGTCAAAAATCCTTCAAACAGAAGGCACCAGGCTGGACGGGCATCACCAGAAATAACTGCGTACATGCCCCCCGGCAGATCATTCAGGGAAGCACAAACATCTACAATGCTTCCCTGAATACGGGCTACTTCCCAGATGGTTTAAAGATTGCTAAAATCATCTTAATACCTAAAGGGAGGAAGCCTGATCAACTGGTGGACTACAGGCTAATATCCCTCCTGGAGATTATAGGCAAAGTCTACAAAAAGCTTCTGTCCGACATGTTACACGACTCACTGACCAAGCTAGAAGCCCACAGCCCTTAGCCCTTAAAAACACGGGCTCCGCAAGAGGAGAGGGACTACACAGCCCTTGCCCTTCTCACCAAAAAGCTCACCCGCTGTAAAGCTGAGAGGAAATACGTAGACCTGTTGATGCGAGATGTACAAAAGGCCTTCGACAAGGTTTGGCTTAAAGGCTTACAATACAAGATCTTAGGCCTCCAGCTGAACCCAATCCTGGAAAGGGTCCTCTGCGACTACATCGAGCGCAGAAAACCCCGAATTTAGATCGAGGCCTACAGAGGACCCGAGTTTGAACTTGAGGCGGGTGTTCCACAAGGTAGCTGTCTGAGTCCACTGCTGTACCTTTTGTACACACTGGACTGACCTGATGCAGGAGAAGAGGAAGTGATGCACCTGCAGATTGCAGATAACATCACGCAAATCGTCTCCAGTTATTACAAACATGCTGGATATCAAGCAAGGTAGACAGCCATTGAAATGGACAACATCAATCGATACGAACAAAAGTGGAAAATTAAGACCAACCGCCGAAAGTTCCAGATCCTTCCAATTAACCGCCGAAGACGTGTAGATGTCTCAGTGAATGGCGATATATACCCATATGGTAATAAAGAAAAAGTTCTAGGTCTGCAATTTACATCCAAAGGGTACAAAGTGCACATTAGTGATAGAATATCCCTAGCCAAAACACAGCTTGGCAAAGTTTGTAGGTTTGAAAACCTCAGCTCCTAAAACCTTAAAAAGCTGTACACTGCTCTGTTGCGCTCAACATTAGTGCACCCGGCAGTGGCCATGCAAGCTGCGAGTTCCACCTCTCTCAGACCTTTCAGAGAGTGCAGAACAAAGCGGCACTGCTTATAGCTGAAGCAAGAAGGACGGAATATATTCTTCCAACAGTACTGAACGTAAGATCAGGACTTTCCCATCTAAATATAGAACTCCAAAGGCTATGTTGAAAGACTTGGGACAAAAAAGAAGAGGGAATACTCCCGAATACGAACCACAAGCTAGATATTTCGAGAGCAGTTAGGGGACGTGTCACCAGGAAAGCCCTATTCCCGAGTGGAAGGAACTGCTCCCGAGAAAATCAAATTGGTATATTTACGTAAAACAAAATATATACGTAAACAGGCAAAGCACATACACCAAAGTGCAACGAAGGAAGAAAGAAGAAGAAACTACAAACAAAAGAAAAAGAGGTAAAGTGCCCAATGTGAGATCAAAATATACGAAAGAAGAATTAAAACCTAAACCCCGCCAAAATGAGGAGTTAGCTTTTAAGATAATAATAAAGAAGAATATAAATATATATATATATATATATATATATATATATATATATATATATATATATATATATATATATAAATATATAGCAAATAAGAAACTTGAAAGGCTTGAATGCTACGATGAAGGAAAGAACAAATATATTTATTTATTTGTGTATTAAAAAAAACACACAAAACCAACAAAAAAAAAATAATATCAAATAAATAAAGGGAATTAAAAAAACCCCAAACAAGAAAAACCTGAAAGAAGCCGTCTACCCCAGGGTAACACTAAAACTCTTTTTTATCTTTATATACTTACTACACATTTTCCTACTTCCTATATCAATTTCAATTTCAATTTTCAAACTTGTGACATGACGTCGAAAAACTCATCGCATTTATCTTCGATTTCAAAAAAGGAGGAAAATTTGGGGTAATTTTTTATTTTTCCACAAGACTCCTCTGAAAAGTTGAGGTGCTCGGACGCACAGCTATTGAGTACTCGAAGGACAGCTTACGCTACTTTCGCTTTCCAACGCCTGACCTTTTGAAGAAGAGGAGAAAAAAGAAGATCAGAGTATTACAAGAGAAGTTCCGACATAGGTCTTTACAGAAGAAACCTTCCTCTCCAACGCCATTTTTCCCTTACGCGTGACTTAAAAAAAAAGAGATTTACTACCATGTGGTCATAATTAGCTCTATGGCTACATTAACTAATCACTCCATCCGCTCTCACTTTCTAAGGAGTAGCCGTGTGTATTGCTATTCCTAACTTAGTTCGAACTATGCCCATCGTGAGACAAGGCATAATTCGAGGTGGTTAAATGAAAAAGCAGGTTTGTGTACTAGTCAACTGTAGAACCTTCCGTCATAGGCACCCTAAACAAGAGGTGGTGCTGCAATCGTTATGGAAGAGCTCTTTCTATCCCTGATGGCCCAGCAGTGATCAAAACTGCTAGAAGCAGTTTTGATACCCAAATCCCAGAAGAGGCGGCACCTCAGGTGGTGGTAGTTGATTCACTCACACCCATCATAAAGTCCGCTATGAGTCATGCTTCTGGAGGGCATCCCCGGTTCCATCATATCATTCATCCCTCATCTTGACTCAGGCAAATTTTTATCCCAGAGAAATTAATAGGTACAAAGAAGAGAAGAAAAAATAATACAAAGAATGAGGCTGTAACGAGCCAGAAATGAAGAATCCTGAAGGAGCAAAGAGGGTCTCTTTTCGCATTCTTCCTGGCCGAGAGAAACCAACTCGCAAATTGGCACTAAGGACTATCTACGCTAATATTCGGGCCATACTTCTGAGACTAAAAGACCAGCACAACGGGTACGTGGCGCTATGGGACACAAAAGAGGAATTAGATCTCCTCCTGACCGAACACGCAGACAAAAAGCTGGAAAAGATCGGACTCGCACCTTGAACCCTACCGGACGTACAAACAACAGAGATCTGTGATCTGCAGACAACTCAACCCCTGGGTCGGTGAGCACACTCCCAATGAAATCAAGGAAGAGCTAGTAAAACGTTAGGATTGGGCAAAGGTCGAGGGAATAATTAAATTCAAAAACCAAAATGGAGAAGAGCATAACCACGTATTCAAGTGATATTAAGATCGACAGAAATGTCCAAAAAAGCCTCGGAACATGGATTGCTTGCCTTCTACACTAAGATCTCACCCGATCAAATCGAGAAGGAGATATTTGACTCCGTGCAAATATGCTTCACATGCTATGCCCTCATCAAACACCCGAGCAAAGACTGCACTTTCAAAAGGAATGCATGCTCAGAATGCGCAAGTCAAGACCACAGGTGGGACCAATGTAAGGGCATGGCAAAGAAATGCTTAAACTGTGGTAATGCCCACAGAACCCTGTTTACGTCATGCCGAATAATAAAGCAGCTCATACGGAATAAAAAATTGAAATAAGCGCAAAAAAAGAAAGAAGATATTCTCCCTCTTACGCTGTATCAACTGCAAATGGAAAACCCACGATGCCACCAACACAAACCACAACTGTGAATATAGAGGGAAGCATGAGGCCAGACCTAATTCTCTGCATAATGCACGCATATTTTGTAAACATGGCAAAGCCAGGATCATATGCAAAGGAATTAAACACCATGCTGGAAAAGAACGGGCTTAAAAAAAATGCGGTTTCCTGAGAACCCTCCTTCGACTGAGCTATATAAAATTAAGATGTCCCAAGAAGAAACTCCGAAATATACAAGCCCTGAAGGAGATAAAGCCGGTATGGATCCCGATTCTGAAGAAGAATCTACCAAAGAAGAAACCTCGAAGACGACCCCAGAAAGCTCAAAACAAAAACGAAAACTCAATACTCAATATTTGAACATTAAACTTTACGGTTTCCACGCATACCCGTTACCTAAACAAATCAAACAAAAAGAAATCTTGGACGGACTAGGTAAGGGAAAGTACAGGTTGGAATATGAGGCAGATAGAGGTACACAATGCTGTAAAGCAAGACATGATACACATCATCCCTGAATCGTGTCAAAACATCTCAAACGGGGAATTTAAGAAAAAAACGTAATGGACGCACTCGTTCCCCAGGCAGCTCGGAAAAAACAAAATGAGGAAGAGACCTTAACGATAAATAAAAATTGATACGTACCAACGAAAAATTAAAATCTTTACACTAAATGTATAGGGCTGGCAAAGAAAAAGAATATCATACTCAAACATAATAAGAAAAGAAGACGCAGACATAATTATTCTAATTTAACCTGGACTAAACAGAGAGATCAACACCATAAGAATTCCAAATTATAGATTTATTACCACAAATTACACACAAACAAGGTACGATACGATAGTGTAGCAATTGGCGTAAAAACAGGAATCCACTCTATAGAGGTAAAGGACTTAGAAGAGTCGTATCTGGCCATAAAAATAAAAATGACCACAGGAGATCTAGTCATAGCTGAGGCATATCAGCCCCCAAGACGCTTGTATTTGCCAACTCCAAATTTCCTCAAACTCTTTCGTAGACAGGCCTCAACCATACTAACAGGAGATCTCAATGCAAGATATAGAGAGGCAGGCTACACAAGCCAACCAAATAGAGCAGGAAGGCCCCTTCAATTATTAATACAACAGAACCAGCTAAGCAGAGAAGGAACAGACTTCCCAACATACTTAACAGCCCAAACCTCGACAACTCGAGACATAATACTCATGAACCCAAACTTCAACTTAAATCACAACACAGAACCAAGACCTGCAACCCCATCTGACCATCTAAGTATGATAACGACCATTTCAGCTTCACCCATTCAAATTAAAATTCCACAAAGAATAGCCATCAGTGGAACAAACTGGAATGGTTACAAAGAGCACTTAAGTAAACTAGAAACTGGATCCCTAAACTACCAAGGAACAGAAGAAATAGAGAACCAATTAAATTTACTCACTGAAAATATCATTGAGGCAAACAGAGTTCATACACCAGTAATAGAATATAGAAATCTACCTGCTCCCAGATGAAAAAACGAAATAAAAGAAATGATGGAAGAATTTAAAAACTTAATTAAAGAAATAACAGAAACGGGCACTAATATGGAGAGATAAAAAAGGCTAATTGCTATCAGAAGAAAGATATATAATCTAATTAAAGAAAAGTCACACCAGGTATGGAATAATGTAATAAGTAAAATGTATGTCAAAGCAGATCCGAGTAAATTCTGGAGAGACTACAGAAAATTACGAGGGTCTCAAACAAAGGAAAATATAAAACTAAAACTACAGGAGAGGTTAGTGCAAAATAACGAAGAACTCTAAGTGCACTTACAAAATCACTTGAAAAAATATTCTCAATAACACCAGAAGAGAATCAACAATACGATATGGAACACGAGGGAAAAGTCATACAAGCCCTAGAGGTGCAACAAGGACGCACTGTACCATACATACACGTCGACGAAGAGAGAAACCACCTATTGGGAGAGTGAATGCCCTTCTCAATGGCTGAATATAAAACAGTCCTACAATCTTTCAAACAACAAACACCAAGTCAAAGCAGGATAACAAAGGCACACTTAATAAATGCTCCAGAAACATGCATGAATCGATATAGTGAAGATCTGCAATGCCTGCCTTAATATTAGATACATTCACCATACCTTTAAGCAGTAAAAAGATGATCTTCTCACCGAAGCTAGGCAAACCAAAACATCAAGTCTGAAGCTACCGCCCGATCTCGCTCTTGGAATTTCCGGGTAAAGTCCTAGAAAACCTCCTAAACCACAGGTTAATTTAACACCATACAACCCACAACAACATGGGTTGAGAAGCAAGCGAGGCACGGACACCGCGCTGGCGATAATAACCGAAAAAATTGCCACAGAAACAGCAACATAGTAGATAGGGTAAGTAATCCGTGACCTTGCTAAAGCCTTCGACAAGGTGTCGTTGCCTGGCTTAAAATCCAAGATCTGCAGCCTTAACCTGCAAATAAATGTTTGCAAAACATTATGCAACTAGCTGTATGAAAGGAAAGCCGTACTTCAAATAAACGGACAAACAGGCGACCATATTGACATGAAAACGGGAGTCCTCCAAGGAGGATGCTTCTCTTCGACGCTGTATACTGTTTACACCAGAGACCTTCCACAACCAACTCACGAATGTGCGATGTGCATCCAACTGGCGGATGACATCACACAAATAATTACCAGCGACAGGAAGAACCCCCGAGATGTACCTCAAAGAATAGCGAGGGAGATAAAAAACATCAATGAATATAAACGAAGAAACAAAATAAAAACAAACAAAGTCAAATTCAAAATAATACTCGTAAACAGAAGGAAAACAGCTGCAGTAAGATTCGATGGAGAAGCATATCCATACTCCCTGGAAGGACGCGTCCTCGGTCTAAAGTTAACAAAAACAGGGTACAGTGGAAACATAACACATTAGACTAACGAAAAAAAATACCATATTGGCGCTGTGCAGATTCAAAAACCAAAGTAACAAATACAAGAGAAAATTATACATGGCTCTAGTTTGTCCCAAGCTCCTTTACCCAATAGCACCGATGAAAACAGTAAATAATACACAATTAAAAAATGTCCAACGCTTTCAAAATCAAGCCACAAGGTCCATCACTAACACAAAAAGACAGGACGGCATAACATCTGAGGAACTCCATCGAAGATTTGCACTAGAACCCATAAATTTAACCCTAAAAAACGTTCAACGAAACTGTGAGATAATATAAAAAATATAATTTCCTAAACGAAATCAACCAAATAGACCTTTGGCAAATGCACTACAAAAATCGTTTTTACCGCAGCGTGAAAAAACCTTAAACAACGTCAATCCGATATATAGGTAAAAAAACAAAACAAAACAATAACAAGATTACCAAAGAAGACAACTCACAATACAAACAATATGCGAAACTGAAAAAGACAACCGACTATAAGAAAGCGGATGAGTCAAAATATTAACTGGAATAACAAAGAAGATTAACACTAGAAATTTAAGAAATAAATAAATATATATAAAAAAAAGATGCGAAAGTAGGACAAAATAACCCCCCAAAAACCTAATAAATAAAAAAAAAGATGCTCGATTAAGCTAAAAGAAAACAAAGGCTCGAATACCAAATTTTTATATCTAATAAACTTAAAATCACATCAAAAGGCAAATCAAAAAGAAGGGAAAGCGTTAGCCAGGCAACCTGGTACAAACCACTATCATCCTCATCTCATATTTCATCTTACACTCATTCTCATCCCATCAACACATACTTTTTAAACAATATTTTCAATCTATCCTATCATTCTCTCCACATTCTAACTTTATACTACCTTGAATCTTAAATCGAACTGGTCGGTAAAGGAATATTACTGATCCACATATATAAAAGAAACTTTCGGGAGTTTTCGTACTCACTGGAAATCAGGGTTCGCATTAACACCAGAGTAGGACGAAGACTTTGATCCAGAGATAGACGAAATGGTTCACACAGTCTTGCGAGAAAAAATAAACAAGATCACTCCAGCACCAAGTGTAGAGCAAGATATGGAGGAAATTCTGGGTACACGGGCCGACATAACAACGGAAGAGATCGAAGGCGTAATACAATCATTCAAACAGAAAGCGCCAGGCTCCTTAGGAATAACCAGAAGTAATCTTACCAAGGCCCCTAAAAAAATTATCAGAGCATTAAAGAATATTTTAACGCGTGCTTAAACACCGGTTACTTCCCTTATAGCTATAAACTAGCAGAAATTATATTCGTCCTAAAGTCAGGAAAACAACCAAATAACCACCTCAGCAGTTACCGGCCAATATCGCTATTGAACTTAATGGCAAAAGTCTTCGAGAAAATCCTTAACAAAAGACTAAAAGAATATCCTGAAGAAAATGACCTTTATAATGATTATTATTTCTGATTCAGAAGAGGCAGAGACACCATAATGGCACTTTGTATAATAACAGAGAAAATAGCAAAGGCCCAAGCTATAAATAACTCAATCGATCTGCTCCTGAGAGATGTAGCAAAAGCATTCGACAAAGTCTGGGTCAGAGGAATGCAATTTAAGATCTTAAGTCTCCAGATGAATAGCAATCTGGAGAGAATTCTCTGCGACTATCTCACAGACAGAAGAAAATATGTAAAGATCAATGGTTATTCAGGACCAGAATTCGAATTGGAGGCTGGAGTCCGCAGGGGGCCTTTCTCAACCCCACGCTGTATTCACTATACAAAGCAGACCAGCCACCACCAATAATGCCTGGTTGCCTAAACATCCAGTTCGCGGACAACATAAACCAACTCGTAGTCGTTCCGTAGAGGAGCTTACGCTTTCAGGCAAGGACAACAGCCTTATAAATCAGCCACATCAACAACTACGAAAGAGACTGGAAGATAAGGACAAACGGGAGGAAATTTACAATAATCCTAATCTCTAGGAACAAAACAGCTGAAATTGTAGTTGAAGACCAGAACTACAGATATCATAGTGAGGGCAAAGTGCTTGGACTCAGAATAACAAAAAGAGGCTACAAACAACATACAACGAAGAAGAACAGGGCGATTCTGATGCTTAACCTACTGTACAATCAGAGATGGTTAGGCACGAAAAATAAAAGAAATATCTATCTTGCACTAGGAAGAGAGGTACTACTATACCCGCCAACCCCTATCAACGGGGAAACAAGGACCAAAATATAGGAACTCCAGAGAATACAAAATAAAGCTCTCTACCTAATCACCAACACACGTAGGAGATAGAGGAGAAGATTACAGGATCCATACCAAGAAGCAGGATTAGAAACGCTCAATATCAACATCAAGAACAGAGCAGAGAAAATATGGAGGAAGAGAGACGATCTACCTCCGATATCTGCAGAGTACACGAACACCAGAGCTGGAGTCCCCTTTAGCACTTAAATTCCCAGCGGCAGACAACAGCTGAGAATTGAAAGGCTCCCATGTTTACTTAAGTAAAAATTCAAAAAGAGAGAAGGAACAAGCATAACGATAAAGATATTTACCCGACTATATATAAACCTAAGCAACGAAATAACCAACCAAGACACCAGATTGATACCCTAATAACACAACCGCACTAGGAAAAAAGAACTAACTAAGAAGACCACACAGATCAAAAGTGTAAATAGAAATAATGCGAACATAATGAACTGAAAATGTAATAAGTGAACTATATTAAAAGTTTAACAAAAATAATAGCCAAGTGAAAGTTAAGAGTAAAAAAGAAATAAAACGAGCATAGTAAACTAAATGTATAATAAATGAACTATAGTATTAAAAAATCTAAAAAAAATTATAGTGAAGTGGAAGTTAATCGTAAAACAAGTTAACAAAGTGAAAAGGTGATAACAACAAGAGAAAGAGAAACAAATTAATGAAAGTAAAAACAAGTAACATAATATATAAATAAAGCTCAGAGCTAAGATAACTCAAAACAGCATGAATGCCACACTAAACAAATGAATGAAAGATGAAGAGAATAAGGGAACAGAGATTAGGCGGTCCTCCCGCTTCTGTATGAGGAACATAGGTGCTAAAGTGTTAGAAAGGAAGTAAGAATGATGAGTAAATGCATGACGATGGTTCGGAATCCCCGTTAATCAGCAGGACTCCCTTGTGCCTCGTGCAAGGGTATTCCATCCCTTCCATCTTTGAAAACCAAGGTTGCTCAATCTGCCTCTTCACCAATCTGTGATCTTATAACTCAAGACTTTCCGTCACACACTATAAACCCTCTTCTGAAGCTTGTTCCGGACTTCCCATTAAGCACTTCATAATCGGTTCACTTGAACTGAGAGTCAAAAGTGTAGGGAGTTTCTCCAGGAGCAAGTCGGACGCGGGCTTCCTCCTCTTCTGTGCCCTCCTGATCGTGGGAGGGGACAGAGGGGAGGAGTAACCGAAAGCCGTACCTTTTCTCCCCCTAAAAAAAAGAAAATGCCTTCTCCTGTAAATAAAATACACTGTAGTATGTGAAGATTAATATAAATAGTAACAGCAACAAATATTAAATGAAAGGTAAAAATAGGAAGCATTAGGGAAGAATTACCACGGATTTGGACCCATATACGAGAGGCTGTCAATAAGTTTTGAAATTTGGATATAAGGAAACGAGATATGAGGAAAGGTGTTTTATTATTATTCAATATAACTACCCACGACTTCAATGCACTTGCGCCACTTGTCCCAGAGGCCTTGAATTCCCAATAACCAGAAATCTCCTGACTACTGTTCAATCCCCTCCTGGACGGCGAGCTGGTATCTTCATCGTTCCCAAACCGGCATCCACGCAGTGCAGCCTTGAGCTGGCGGAATAAAATTAGTCGCTAGGGGCCAGATCGGTACTGTATGGGGATGGTTGTGCTTCTTGAATCCGCACTCGCGCAGGGCAGCTTTTGCAACTCTGGCCTTGTGGACAGGCGCATTGTCGTGGAGGAGCAGGACACCACGTGTCAACTTGCCGCGCCGCTTCTGACGGATGCACTTCTTCAACCCTGCCAGTTCCTTGGCGTAATATTGGCCTGTGATGGTCCTTCCACGAGGCGTATAATCCACCATCAACACTCGCTCAGAATCCCAGAAGATGGTGGTCAATAACTTCCCGGCTGAGTGTTGGTTCTGGAAGTTGATGGGGGTCGGAGAGCCCTTGTGCTTCCAGGCCATGCTTTTGAACTTGGTCTCGGGATCCTAGTGATGGACCCACGTTTCATCACCTGTCACTATGCGTGACTCGAATCCCGTCGGGTCTTGGTTGTACAGGAGCAGCAGCTCCTCCGAATTTTTACGACGTTGAAGTCAATCATGGGGTGTGAGGTTTTTAGGAACCCAACGGGCAGAGACCTTTGCTATGGCCAAATTGTCGTGGATGATGTTAATAACACTTCCATGTGATATTCCAAGTTCTCGCTCGATTTCTTTGGTCTTCAACTGTCGATTTTCGAGGATCATCGACTTCACACGGGCCACATCGTCCTCGTTGGTCACATCTGACGGGCACCCTGGACGGAGGTCATCTTCAAGGGACTCACGACCATGGCGGAACTCCCTATTACAGCGAGCAATGGTTGCATAGGAAGGGGTGGTATCAGTGTACACTGCAACCATGCGTTCATGGATCTCTTGTGCATTCTTGCCTTCCTTGGTCAAAGATTCGATCACTGCGCGCTGCTCAACCTTCTCTATTGTTGAAAAGTTTGTGACTGAAGATCTGAGATCAGCTACTGCTTCTTAATTAGACGAGGCAGGAGCGTGCGGCTGCAGGTCTTGACTTGTCATAACTTGTCCTAACACTCCCACAAATAGCCATCCCCCTTCGTCTGTTTTGCCCTACCGATTCGCAAAACTTATTGACCACCCCTCGTAACTCAAAAAATATTGTGTATACTTTTCTGAATTTCATATGTTAGGTTGACAAATACCTTAGTAACACTTCTTTAAAATAAATATCAAAATCCATTTATAACTTCTAGAGTTGTCAATTTCGGCCTCGGTGCTTTTTGCATTGAATTATTTCGGAACCATCAGTCTATTTAACGTAATTAAGTCGACTCTTCAAGCCTGAAAAAATCTTTCTAAAATTAAAGGTCGACTTGAATGGCAAGAATGAAATAAAAGTGAGACAGTAATCCTACCAATAACTTTAGCCTCGACATTAATCTAGTGATGTTGGTTATACTTTGGATTCCAAAGTATAACCAGCATCAGTTAGTCATTGTTACTGGTCTAATCAAAGCAACTCAAATGTAATCACGCAATCCGCCACACCTTCAATCAAAGCAAGACAAATATAATAAAGCAAACTGTAGAACACTCCGTTCCAAACTACAACACTCATTAATTCTGCCAGATTTAAGCCTAATTATTTAGCTAAATAATTAACAGATAACCACATATAGCGTGTTACACCTATCACACTTAGAAATAAAACTCTACCTATGGCGTGCCCTATAATTCCCTAGTTTAATAAATTCAGGCACAGAATTTTTTAAAAAAATTAAAAAAGGTAGACCATAATTTCAACCAGTGTGACCCATTCGAGGTCCCATAGGAGACCCCGGAGCTAATTGCAGCCATGCCACTAATATAGTTTCATTCTATGATTTTTTTTAATTCCCGTTGAAAAACTTACACGGATTAGGTAAGGTAGTCTTCTGAATGTAAATGGCTAAATTTGGATGTAAATTATTACTAAACTTCGAGGACACATAACTCGAGAATATTTTTTGAGATGCATAGCAAACTCCAAATTTTTGGCATTCTATTTGAGTGTCATTGTTCTTAAATTTTGCTACCAATCTTATTTTTAATTTTGTGAACTTTGTGAGCTATGGGCATTTGAAATCTAAAACATAACATTTTTAAAAACAAAAATATTTTCTTATCATCTTGTTCTATTCTTCTTCTTCTCCTTCTATAACGCTATATTTTAAGCACGGGATTTGTAGATTTTTCTCTTTGTTTGGATGTTCATTTGCAAGGGGAGAGCAGGGGGAAGAGGAGCCGGTTGGTGCAAAGAAAATAGGGGCGGAATTTGGGAGAAAGAGAGGAGAGAGGATGGGAGTTAAAGGAAAGGGTTAGAACGGGATTTTCTGAATCTTATGAATGGACAGACACAAACACATACAGACAGACTTCATTTTTAGTTGTGTGCGCGTCTAGTCGCAGGCGACTCTACATTTCACTATGTAGGTCGGTCGGTCAATCGGTCGGGCTGTCGCCGGGTTTTTTTTGTAATAACATTGTAACAATTCGGCTTTTTCTATGGAAATTTAAACCATTATGTTGTTTTATATTATCTATTAAATGATACAATTGCCAAAGTCCTCCCAAGGTTAACTAGGGAATTAATTATATTGTTTTGACAATAACATCATAACTATTGCGCCCATTCTAATGAAATTTGGAAACCTTATGCATTTTACATTCTCTTTGGAATTATATAATTTACAAAGGCGTCCCAAGGTTAGCCAAGGAATTGGTAATGTTTTGGCGATAATATCATAACTATTCGGCGGATACTAACGAAATTTGAAACCCTTATGTTGTTTTACATTGCCTTTCGATTGCTAGGTTATATATATATATATATGAGACAAGAAGAAGTAACATTAGAAGAACACAATGATCAAAGAGAGCAAACGACGGCACAATGAAAGCAATCCAAACTGAAAAGAGAGAAATCACGCCAGGGAAAACAAGTTTAAAAATTCCTTGCCGAGACTCGAACTTGGGTCTGCTGATTGCCGGTTAGAATCTCTACCGTTAAACTACTGGCCAAAGTCACTCATTTCCACCCATAACCTTACCCTATCAAATCCAATGTCTCCCTAAACTACGAACCTTCAAGGGATTTTTAGACCAAATCTTTTTACCCGCTGACACTTTATAGGATTATTATTTATGACACATATAAATAAATAGAAAATACAAGTTCTGCTGGTCATAAGAACCACCATAGGGCTTTAGCCATATTTAATTTCTTACTTTCATAAACCTTTTGTAGACAGAAAGAAAGAGTCAGTAAACTTTTGTTTAGGATTTTATAACAATACAGTACAAGAGTAACTAAAATATGACGTAAATAAGCAATTATACAAGAAACAAAAGTTTTTACAAGATATAGAATGGGACATTTGAAGAACACCAGGAAAAAAGTGACTAAAGGATGGGACAATGAAGGCAATCCATAATGTGGAGACAGAAAATAAGCTAGGAGAAAACAGTTCGAATAATCCTTTCCGGGTTTCGATCCCGAGTTTGCTGATTGCCGGACAGATACTCTATCGTAAAGGTACCAGACACAATGACTTAATTCCAACAAAAGCGTTACCTTAACAAATACAATACCTCTCTAAGCTAGAAACATCCAAGGGACTTTATACCATATCTCTTTACCCGCTCACACATTATAGGATCATTATCCATGACATATACAAATAAATAGCAAATGCAAGTTCTGCAGGTGGTAACAACCACTACAAGGCTTTCGCCATATTTAATTTACTGCTTTCAAAAACGTTTTGCAGACAGAAAGAAAGATGCAAAAACCTTTTATTGTAGAACATATAACAATACAGTACAAAGGAAAGAGAAATTTGACAGCATGTTGTTCGTGTTACGCAATACTCAAAACGGATGATAGTACTTATACTGTACCATATACATAGGCGATAGCATCCTCTGGTTGGCAGGATAAGTTTAACCGGAATTCAACCTAAGTCTCAGCCGAATTAAGGATATCGTTAGAGCAAAAGGAGATGTTATCTCAAAAACATACTTCAGTGTAACTTACTAGAAAATTACAACCTACAAACAACTCAATAAAATAAATACAACACTCAAGAAGCACATTAGTGCTACACAAATCATGCAGAAAGAAAACAACAAAGATTTGTAAAGGAATATATAAAGTGTTGGAAGAATTTAGTGTGCAAATCAAATATTTATAAATTAAGGTCATTTGACCAAATTTTTTGTAACCAATCCCCATCCAAGGATATGACTCTGTCCAACTTTTGTCTATGGTTTCGAGTCAACTTCGTATTCTCATCCGGCTCCTTCTGGTAGAGGATAATTTTATTAAAATATTAGCGATCTTGTTCAAGAAAACAACGGAAATAATTAGCCTACGCATAGGGGACACAGATTGGCTAACGCACAGTTACCGTTTTTTTAACCCTCCTACCACAATATAATATATAGCTATAGTACCAGGATAACCAATGAGGGTTTTTTATACATTGTCTAAATTATCTCCAACCATACCCGAAACATGTGGCTTATCCTTACTTATTCAAATTCTTCATGAGCACAAAAATATGAATGCAAATTTAGGAGAAAACGAAAACGTACATTAAAATACAGACCATGTTCGAATACGCGATGAATGATGGAGGAGGATTCTAAAGCTTATATAAAAAGTATTTTGCCAATTCCTTAATTTTTCTTTCTATTATTAACCTATCTCTTAATAAGGATTGTAGTTCATAAGAACTTTCCAGCGTGACTATTAATCAATCCCGGCTTATACTCATTGAGTGGCATCTGTAAACGGCTTCCCCGAAGATACATAAACTGTGTGGTGGTTGTGATAGAACGAGTTGAATCTGTGTTAAATTCAACTCCTATCCCATATTAGTTAAAACCGCGAGGAGGCCCACGTGCATCTTTGATTCGAGGCTTGGAGTCTTATCAACAGCTGCCGGACGTCAATGTTTAAACAAGGAGGTTATCGTCCCCCCGTTCGCCCCCATACGCCGACCTCGCCAGATCGAGTTAGGCTTATGAACAGATAAGGCATTTTTCTCCGGCCCAGCTGTGCGTTCCCTCCAAGCTTTCACTCCATTCTCCCCCACGCCTAGGAGATGTCCTGGCTATTTATATGGACTCTTTACTACCAAGAGCAGATTGGAGATCCAGATTTTCGTCGCGAAACATCACCACGACCCTCTCTCCCTTTGTGCGCCAAGGGACCTCGGCCTCGAGATTCACCATCACTTGTCCAGGAGGACAATATTCCTTGAGTGCCAAAGGTTCAAGCCTTTAGTGACGTCAAGTCCCCAAGGCATCCCCCCCTGTTGTTCAAGGAGAACAACATTAGAACAGCCATTGTTCGTTTTGAGCCCTTCGCCAAAAAACGGTTCTCATCTTTTCCCTATTGTTCGAGGAGAACAGTATTAGAACAGCCATTGTTCGTTTTGAGCCCTTCGCCAAGAAACGGTTCTCATCTTCCCCCTATTGTTCGAGGAGAACAGTATTAGAACAGCCATTGTTCGTTTTGAGCCCTTCGCCAAGAAACGGTTCTCATCCCCCCCCTATTGTTCGAGGAGAACAGTATTAGAACAGCCATTGTTCGTTTTGAGCCTTTCGCCAAGAAACGGTTCTCACCCCCCCTGTTGTTCAAAGGAGAACAACATTAGAACAACCATTGTTCTTGAGCCCGTAGACAAGAGACGGTTCTCATCCCCCCTTTGTTCAGAAGAGAACAACCTAGAACAGCCATTGTTCGTCAAGCCGTTCGTCGAGAACGGTTCTCCTTCCCAAGACGCCACGTCAGGATCCTTTCATCCCCCCCCCCTTCTGCTGGAACTCGCCAGCGGACCGAATATTCCTTCAAGTACCTTCGACTGCACCCTAACGAAGTTACGTAAGCCAAGCGTCACCTTTTGAGTATTGATCCCTTATTTGTCAATTCTATCCTGTGCTTTAAATGGTTTATCGAACCATCCCATCTCTTTAACTCCATATTTGTTTTACCTTTTTTGATCCCTTAAATCCTTGGATTAGCCCGAGTCTCCACGACCCTTTCCATTCTGTTTGTCAATATTTTCCGTTTTTGTGTATTGTTTATAGTTATTATTAATAAAACTCTATTTTATTAATGATAGCAATATTATTATCCTTGAGCTCAGTTCCACTTCTTAAGCATTTTGAAGATACATAATATCGGCCGCCAAGACAGTAAAACGCACTCTAGAGATAATTAAGGAAGTTCCCTCAACGAATAGTGATATATGTATATCGTCGGGAGTCATTCTACGACATATATATATACTATTTAATTTGGTATCAGGTGTGTAAGGTTTAACGCTATATCTTTGCAAACACTGGTCTCAGTCGAGTAAAGCATAGTGTTATTCGTTATAATAATAGAATATAGTAGTTCCCTTTTGTTTTAACGATTGCTATCCCCTTTTTTTTTTGAAACTTAAGAAGCTGGAGTAGCTCAAGGAACGGTTATAATAATTTGTTTGTTTTTTTGTGATTTTAGTCAGTGGTTATTTAGAGTAAGAAACCAAGTACGAATAGGTCAGTGCCCATATTTAGGTAGGCTAATTCTATAGAGGCATAATTCTTGTTGCGAGGAATTTTAGTTGGTTGACTAGTGCGCCCCAAGTGCAAAGATGACTCCGTTCGAAATCTTTAAAGCGCAAGGAGAGTCCTGTGGACTTTCCAGAAAAGAACTAACTGAGTACATTCTAGAGGAGCAAAGAAAAGAGGAAGAAAGAGAAATACAAAGAAGAAAGGAAGAAAGAGAAATACAACGAGAAGAAAGAGAGGAACGGATAAGACAAGCTGAGCTTCAGATTGAATTATCTCGGATTAAAGCAGAAGTTCAAAGAAAAAAGGTAGAAAAAGAAAGAGAAAGAGAGGAACGGGGAAGAGTAATCCAACGAGAAGAACGAGAAGGAAAAATACAACGAGAAGAACGAGAAAGAGTAATCCAACGAGAAGAAAGAAGGAAGGATTCGCGCCCCTTCCCAGGAAAGCTGACAAAGTTTCCGAGCCCCGTAAAACCCCCAAACTTCTTTCCCCAAAACCAACAACGGGACTCCAAACCTCCCGTTAAGACTTCTCCTCCATCTCTCTTCCCGAAGCGACCAACCATATGCTTCACCTGTGGTGTAGAAAACCACATGAGCCGGAATTGCCCCCAAAATTCTAGGCTTAAAAGCGGACCAGGCAACCAAGTTCACCAGATTAATGCGACCCCGGCTCCTTCGGTGGTGCAGACCCAAGCAGAAACTTCTCCCCCTCCGTCAGGCCACCAGGTAAATTTTGTTTTTGGTAAAAGTTCATCGGGAACTTTGAAATATGAGGAGGGCAGCGTGGACAGCTGTCGAGTATTGACTCTCGTCAGGGACACAGGATGTACATGCTTCATCGTGTCCGACGAACTCCTCCCAGTGGCCTCTAACCACGAAAAATTTGCGGTGGTACGTGACTACCTTGGGCGGGCGAACAGATTCCCCGTCGCTAGATGTTACCTGCAGTGTCAATATTATAATGGCTGGGCTGAAGTCATTGTAGCACCAATAAAATTCTGTTCCGTACTTATAGGAAAGAGCCCCCAAGTAAGTTTCGACCCTGTGTTTCAGGCCGCCCTTCCTCAAGGCCGAGATAAGAAAGAAGCCCAGGAGCCCGTCCCCATCAGAACCCCGATACCGTCCGATTTCTCGGAGACCCCTAACCAGGACTTTAGGACGGAAAAAGAGGAATGTGATTCACTAGAACCCTTAGGTGATAAGGCCCCAGACAAGGACAGGGAGACTGTCCCTGGACCCCAAGATAAAAAGAACCCCCAACGCGCCCATGGACGAAGCATCGGCGCTTGAAGAGGATTGCCCCGCGGAGTCCCTTAAGGTAATCCAGACAGTGTGCATCCAACCTGATGCCGATTACCCTCCTCCTTCCCTACCAGGCAAGTCTTTAGAACCCTCTGACCTGGATAGTGACGCGCAGCTGACACCACGTCAGAAGAGTCAGCTCCAAGAACTAATTAAATGGAATCACCATTTACCCGCCCTATTAGTTCTTTTCGAGCAACTGCGTGAAAATGGCCTCACCATTGGCCCCAGCAAATGCCATTTTGCCCACGAACCCATTAAATATTTGGGTTTCAAAATAGGACGAAGCAAGTTAGGTCCCCACGAGAACAAGATTAAGGCAATCGCTCACATGCCCCTCCCGATTACAAAGAAGCCATTAAGATCGTTCCTAGGATCAGCTTCTCCCTATCAGCGATTTGTTCCGAATTTCGCTGCAATTTTGGCCCCCCTACGCCCCCTTCAGGAAAAGAATTTCTCCGATCGTTTACGTTGGAATGATGTCACTGTTTCCCATTTTAATCAGCTCAAAAATAAGTTCATTTCTGCCCCCATTTTTAAGTTGCCCAACCCGGAAAAATCTTTTGGGGTTAAGACCGACGTGATCAACGAGGGCATTGGAGGTGTACTCCTTCAATACGTGGATGACAGAACGAGTCATCCAGTTGCATATGCTAGCCATCTATTATTACCACGCGAAAAGAGATATGCCACTAGGGAAAAGATAGCTCTATCAATTATCTGGGTCATAGACAAATTTAAGCTGTACTTGATATGTGAAGAATGTCAAATAGGAACCGACCGCCGTCCGTTAGCCTATATTAGGAATGTGAGACACTCAAACGGCCGCATCATGCGCTGGAGTTTACTCTTGCAAGAGTATCGATTTAAAATAAATTATATCAAAGGTTCCGATAACCAGGTCGCTGACGCACTCAGTAGGAATGCGTTACCGAATAGTGTAGAACAATTGTATTCATAGGATTAGTATCTCCATGTAGGTATATACCGTCTTGTACGACTTAATTTAAGATTCTTTTGTAATATAGTTATTTAATGTATGTCTGAATTTTGTAACGCTCAATGTCTAATTTTTTTTTATGTATATATATTTGTTCTTATTAATTTACGTATAAATTATTTTGTCCCGTATGTACTAAGTTTATAACATTTCAATTGTTCCATGCCCTTTTTTTTATCAAGTTGTATTAAAGGTTATTTTCCCCTGTAATCTAAAGATCAAAATAATCATGTACTGAGGTAATACTAGTTAGGTGCAGGAAGATACGGTCGGTACAAGAAAACGAGTTCCCTACAACGGAGCTCTATCGTTGTCCCTTCTCTTTTTTTTTCGAAGTGACAACTTCCCCTGGAATGGAGGGGTGTGATAGAACGAGTTGAATCTGTGTTAAATTTAACTCCTATCCCATATTAGTTAAAACCGCGAGGAGGCCCACGTGCATCTTCGATTCGAGGCTTGGAGTCTTATCAACAGCTGCTGGACGTCAATGTTTAAACAAGGAGGTTATCGTCCCCCCGTTCGCCCCCATACGCCGACCTCGCCAGATCGAGTTAGGCTTATGAACAGATAAGGCATTTTTCTCCGGCCCAGCTGTGCGTTCCCTCCAAGCTTTCACTCCATTCTCCCCCACGCCTAGGAGATGTCCTGGCTATTTATATGGACTCTTTACCACTAAGAGCAGATTGGAGATCCAGATTTTCGTCGCGAAACATCACCACGACCCTCTCTCCCTTTGTGCGCCAAGGGACCTCGGCCTCGAGATTCACCATCACTTGTCCAGGAGGACAATATTCCTTGAGTGCCAAAGGTTCGAGCCTTTAGTGACGTCAAGTCCCCAAGGCATCCCCCCCTGTTGTTCAAGGAGAACAACATTAGAACAGCCATTGTTCGTTTTGAGCCCTTCGCCAAGAAACGGTTCTCATCTTCCCCCTATTGTTCGAGGAGAACAGTATTAGAACAGCCATTGTTCATTTTGAGCCCTTCGCCAAGAAACGGTTCTCATCTTCCCCCTATTGTTCGAGGAGAACAGTATTAGAACAGCCATTGTTCGTTTTGAGCCCTTCGCCAAGAAACGGTTCTCATCCCCCCCCCTATTGTTCGAGGAGAACAGTATTAGAACAGCCATTGTTCGTTTTGAGCCTTTCGCCAAGAAACGGTTCTCACCCCCCCTGTTGTTCAAAGGAGAACAACATTAGAACAGCCATTGTTCTTGAGCCCGTAGACAAGAGACGGTTCTCATCCCCCCCTTTGTTAAGAAGAGAACAACCTAGAACAGCCATTGTTCGTCAAGCCGTTCGTCGAGAACGGTTCTCCTTCCCAAGACGCCACGTCAGGATCCTTTCATCCCCCCCCCCTTCTGCTGGAACTCGCCAGCGGACCGAATATTCCTTCAAATACCTTCGACTGCACCCTAACGAAGTTACGTAAGCCAAGCGTCACCTTTTGAGTATTGATCCCTTATTTGTCAATTCTATCCTGTGCTTTAAATGGTTTATCGAACCATCCCATCTCTTTAACTCCATATTTGTTTTACCTTTTTTGATCCCTTAAATCCTTGGATTAGCCCAAGTCTCCACGACCCTTTCCATTCTGTTTGTCAATATTTTCCGTTTTTGTGTATTGTTTATAGTTATTATTAATAAAACTCTATTTTATTAATGATAGCAATATTATTATCCTTGAGCTCAGTTCCACTTCTTAAGCATTTTGAAGATACATAATATCGGCCGCCAAGACAGTAAAACGCACTCTAGAGATAATTAAGGAAGTTCCCTCTACGAATAGTGTTATATATAATATCGTCGGGAGTCATTCTACGACAGTGGTATTTTGATTTGAATTAAGAAGCTATAAATGGATTATGCCATTCCTATCAAAACAGAAGCACAAGAGATTCTAACTTGAATCAAACCACTGCTACTGCCTGTGTATTGATTCTTCCCAGGATAATAGTTTCTATAATGGTTTATACTAATATATCTAACACAGAATTCGTCCCCTGTAAAAATCTTAATGAAAATAGTTTAATTTTTAGTCGCCGAGAAACGGGAAATAAAAATATGTTAATTCTTTGATACATGTATAAATCTGCAAGATTTTGATCAATCAATTGTCCTAATCATGAAACCTTGCCCATTTCCTCTAAAGAACGATGCTAAGTAGAGTAAGTTAAATATAATTTTCAGGCATTTGTTCAACATTTACAATCAGAATTTCTTCCACACTTATTTTAAAAAGATCCTAATCTATTTCCCTTAGTCTTCATCAGCGGGTCTTTTGTGATGAATAACTTAACCCGAAGGAAAATTATTAAACTATCTTTAACACTGGCTCCCACTCTTTCGTCGCCGTATACATGAGGCAAATATTCTAAACTTATCTTAGCAATGTTGCCTTTTCTAAATTCCCGAAGATAAACGTTGGGAATGTAGTATTTTCATATTCCATAATTTTGATAATTTAATCATAAAGCCCATTAATTACAATAATAATACAAAATTAGTAGCTGAGAAAATGACGGCTAATGTATGTATTTCAAAATTTATGCTTTGTTTTAGTCTAGACATACGGGTACTTAGGCTTTAAGTTTAATAGACTAGTTTATTATGAAAAAACCTGATTTGGATTATTTCTATCCATAGAATAAATAATAAACATGCAAGAAAAGTCCGTATTATTTAAGGAATTGGCTAATATATAACAACAGCAAATGGTTGGTATTACATATGTTCTACTTAGCTATTTTTCATTCTCTATTTCTTGCTTATCAGTTCACTTCAACCTTCTCTTTCTTAATTGGTTATCTTTGATTCAGCTAATTTCCTCTCTACGATCTCCGATTACCTTTGGCACTCCTTCTTACATGCAAGTAACTCACAATAAAGTGAAAATTGGAAGAAGAAGGATGATAAAGCACTCACAGACACAATACCTTATGGATGAAAAAAACTATATTCTGAGAAATTTAGAATTGTCTCTATTAATTTAAATAAATGAATACTATATCAAATATTTCTGGATTTTATTGGTTTCAAATGAAGTATACTCTCTTATTTCATACACATTTATAGATATAGTTATAAAATCCAATGGCTATGCATTTTATTATATTAAATTTAACGTAAATTCAAACAAAGGCATACATCTCAAACAGAATGTTTGATTATTAAAGGTCTGTAAAAGTGTGAAGATTAAGGGAGAAAAAATGTTAGGAAGTTATATAATGAACATCATTCTGCAGTTACTGCTCCTCGAATGGTATACAAACGCAGTTATTTGAGCTCGATTGGCACATAATATTTAGTTAATTGAAGTTAACAGCTATTTAAATAAAGAAAAACATTACACCCAACTCAGAAAAAGAATGTAAAAGGCTGCTTGTCGAAGAATTCTTCCTTTCGCTACAATATCATTAATTTTTGTTCCAACTACGCACTGTAATCTTCCGTTCTTCTTTTTTCTGCCAGCCGGCTCTTTGTTTACACCTCCGCTTTTTGTATCGGTGCCTTCCACATGGATTAAATGAAACCACCGTGTCAAAGAGGTAAGGAGTAGGATAGGAAAAAAAGAGAGGTGGGTGTCCGAAATACTTTATAGGGAAAAATATTCCAAAATTATCCACGAAGCAAAGTGGCAACTAGTCGAATGTTAGAGAAATATCGCACTCATCCTGGTGAGCGGGCATATATTTTTATAAGAGTTTAAATTTTTGTTGTCTAAGAAGACATTGAGGTGATTAACTATTGTCTACTAGCTACAATAAGAAAAAAATTTAAACTCAGATGGATAGTCGAACTGCTCATTAGAGGCAAATGGTTGAACATTACATGATACTTTTTAGTTTTGATTATGGAATAGCAATTACAATAGACGTCACCATAGCACAATACTGAATTTAATTTTGATTTAAATTATTTGAATTCCTTGTTTTTCAAATTTACTTCTAGAAATCCTTTTAGACCCTTCTTAACACATTATTCTTTAAAAAAACTATGATCTGTCCCTACTTAGTAAATCTAACATTTGGTGTTGTAGAATAACAATTTCAAATCAAGGCACCCTAGATTGTACTTTGCCTAATTATTTTGTTCTTATCTTTCTAAAACTTATATGATATCTCTCTAAACTACTATATAAAGACTCAACCATATATTTAAAATAAGCAAACTACTCTCGTATAAAATTTGATCTCACTCTGTAGACACTCTACATCCTACATTATGTTTGGATATGTTTGAGACAGCACAGTGGAGGAGGACCATTTTGGACAATAAAAATCCATCCCTGCTTATAATTCTTTTAATTTATTGAATTTAATGAAAAAATCTCAAGGTTTAATATCTACCAGTACCAAAGAAATTTTGGAGGGATTCTCTTAACCGAAATTATAATTAATGTAAAAAAGTTCTTATTTCAAGGTTTTGATCATGAAGAACATAGTTTATATTTATTTTATCTTAAACGAATTTCTATCATTATGGCTCAGCTGCAGTAGAAGACTAAGAAGATGGAGCTGATACTGCTATTTTGAAGGTCAGAGAAAAAAATATGTTTAATTAAGTGAGAACTTTTAAGATGGGATCGCGGCGAATCACCGTATATAAAATGACTGTTGGTTCTAAAAATGTATTTATTCCAAGATTTGATGAATTTCTGCAAAAGCAAGGTCAACTGATGAGAAAGTGGAAAGAGAAGAGTAGGTGCGACAAATATTTTTTAGGGAAGGTCTTCACTCAGTAACAACTCTCGTAGAGGTGGCACTTCCTCAATTTAATTGAACATTTCTTCGAGTGGAGCTGAACAGTGTAGATCCGATGAAATTGAAAGATGAAAATAATGTTCTGATTGATATTTCGCCGTCATTTTATTGTAGGAAACTGATAAACATGGAGTGTATAAAATTTTAAGTAATATACCACAAATTTGATGTGTTTTTACACAAAGGCGATATTTTGAAAATTAGATTGATGCGTAGATCGTATTAGTTTCGTGGGAAGATTTTTAATATGGTATTGCAGTTTAGGAGCCATGGATCATATATTTAACAGGGAATTGTTTACAAAATATAACATACATGGTTACCAAAGCTTTAATAGGGATAAGTTTAAACGAAAATGTGGAGATATTTTCAGCCACTATGACCGATCTAAACGAGAGAATTAAATTCATTAATATAGACATTGTGTCCTCAATTCTTTCCAATGAGTTGGTGAAAAAAATAAAAAATAAATTTTATTTATCTATAAGTTACAAGGCAAACGGATGAGAGCAAATTTATTGCTTTGAAATCTCTTGACATAAATTGAACATATAAAATATAATAGGCATTTAATCCAATTTTCCACAAGTAGTTATTTAACTCGAAAAGAGTATGTACAATCCAGGAAATCGAATTAAAAAATTTACAAAGGAGAACTTACTGCATTAAATCTTTGATGAACTGAAACATAATGACAATACACTCTACTTAATTTTGACTAATATTGAGATGTTCGAAGAAAATATACATGCATCTCAAACCATTGAAATTTGAGGGCACATAATTCCCTTAAGTGTAAATATTCCTAAATGTCTACTAATATTTACGTAAGCTCTCCACTCTAGTCAGACAAAAAATTCTTGCAATAATGATATTTTTCGAGTCAATTTATAAAATGTCAAAAGGTTGAAATTGAAAACAATGGAATTGCAGTCGAAATTTATACGGTATTTTAGCATTAGTTATTCCCCTTAAATAGAGATTACTGTGGTATAAACTCATTGATTATCATAAGTCAAATCAGGTGCGGTGAATAGTTAGTGATAATAAAAGCTGCATAAAAGAACGTAATCGGCTTTAGGAAATGTTGAAACTCAGAAAAAAGTCTCAGAGTCGAAACGTTACCTTTATAACCATTGTGCTGACAAACTTGAAATACAAACAGTTAAACGAAAGTATTAAACTGTCGTTGTCAAACATAAGCCAGACGATATTATGATGAACTAAACAAATTTGGCTAATTACAGTGCAACAGGATCCTTCACAATGCCAATGGTGTCTATCCTAAAAGCAACTTGCACCTCGTGTTTAAAAATTCAATGAAAATTATTAGAACCTTTTCAATATCACGAATATAAATGAATTCTCGAAAATCTATCATATAAACGCTTTAATTTCAATTTTTATATAAGCAAAAAGAAAATGAACATTTTCTAGGCCTGGACCAAAATAAAATCTATCTAATACACTCTAGATAAATAAGAAGCATGTAGAGAAATAGGGAAGAACTCAAACAGAATTTAATTAGGATAGTTCTTTTTTATATAATAAACAACTGAAAAGAAGACGCATCCATGTTAAACATGGATACATTTAACGTGAACAAATCTTATTGTGAAACTATCTTTTGCACTTGCTTACACTAAATTTTTTTTACCTTATATATGATACAAACTTTCTGCTCTTAACTTATCATTGTTAGTTTTCTTAACTCCAAATACATATTTTTATAAATGTGTTCTTGTGACACTTCCATAATATTTATCATTTAAGAGTAGGCGCATTAAATTAGCAAGAATAATGCTTCTATAAAAACAAACCTATTTTTGTTTATTTATATCTATACATTATAGAAATACGGCATTTTATTCATGTTTGTCATTGTGTGATGACTTAAGTATAAAGTCTTACTCAAATTAAAATAAAGCTATCATTTCTTCATTAGAAAGTGAAAAATTAGTTCATGTAAATAACTCTTATAACTTAAAGAAAGACGAATTTAAATAACTAAAACATAACTGATTCCTTAGAGGGCAAAAAATGATAAAGATCGAAGAGTGTTAATTCTAAAATTCATGATTCAAGTTATGTTGTACCCCATAGTCAAATGTAAATCAAATATAAGGTAATGAAGGTTATTTGTAATAGTTATATAAAACCATCTGTGATCAAATACGACAGGTAAATAAAGTATTCTTTTCTTCCAAAAATATAACAAACTCAAAGCATATTCAAATGGAAAGGGGACTCAGCAGTGGATGAGAAAGGTTATATCTTGATAAAATGGCTAAAGTGGAAAAAATAGTACAGAATCATACCTATTAATAATAAAATAGTGGAATAGGAGGATATGTTAGGCACTTTCCAGAAAAGTTGAGTACAACTAAATCAGTCAAATTTGAGTTTTCAAACTTGCTTGCTGTGGGAAGCGATGTAATTTCGTCAATAACAACATGCATTCTCTACCACAATTAATTCATTTGTTTATGAAAGATTCATATTAATAAATTTTAAAAGAGAAATACAGGTTTAAGCAGTCTCTAATATCTTGTGAAAGGCATATATTGCAAAAAACCTTATTTAGAATTTTAGCAATCAAAACTCACTGAAATATTGTAAGATAAAGCATAAAGACTTCCCTTTCTCTAAAGGAAAGTGCTACTAATTAAAGGCCGAAATCAAACAATGGGCACACATATTTCGTCTTTGTCACATGTTTCAAGAACACATATAGAAGAAGAGTTAACTATTTTTTCTTTAAAAAATGTCCTTTGGAAACAGCAGTAATAAAATAAATAATAAAATAAAATTTATTCAAATTGAAAATATAATACGATATTTAGAATAGATAATTCCGGCATATAGCCTCAAACCACATACAATATTGGAATTACTAAGAAATAGTTAAGTAAAAACTTCCCACAGAAGTTTCAATTTTAACTTTAGTTTGAAGTTACTAAGCTAAAAACTTCTTTTTATATTTCTATACCACGTCGTTTTAGGGGTTTCGAAGAGCCTGAACACCACGCATTCATGCAAATTATTTGAGAACCGTAAATTCAAAGAGGGTAGTGACGAGATATTAGATAAGGTGAATAACATCAGCGCTAAATAACAAAGATTTATGGCTTGATTAGTGCAGCCTATTCAAAGCTAGCCAAATTTGCCAGAATATTAATGAGGCTGAAGACAGTTCTCGCTTTCCGCCTATAAGGTTAACTGACTGAATGTTATATTTCATTAAAATCACAGTTACGCTGTATATCGAATCTATAGAGTCGTATAATTACAGAATTGACGTTTAAACAAAATTAGAAATTTAAAGCAATTGGAACAAAATAATTATTTTATCACTCGTTAAACAAACACAAAATCAGGTAAAGAAAAGGATCAATCCTACAAAACCAACCCCAAGAAGACTATTTCTAATTAAGTCCTAACCTAGCCAAGATTATCTTGACCGAATTCAATCCAGAAGTAGCTTTTTACTCTATCTGTTATCTTAATCTCATTACCACTCATTATTACCTAACCGATATTATCTTAAAAAAGTTCAATCTTAAGTTGGATTTTTACTTTATCCTTTTATCTTAATCTTACTATCAATAATTATTGATTAATTAAAGAATTAAATCTTAAGTAATGATCCCCAAGTTATCATTCCTAGATATTACCCCTGATATCACATTCATGTCATTAAACCGGGCACAACACGTGATCTCCCATAAGGGGCAGTATATTGTAACCAACTCAGCCTTGCAACAGACGTAGTGCCTGGTAGATACCCTTTGACTTTGAATGGAAGAGATACTACTTGGAAACAAACGCCATTCTGGGAAGTGGAGAGTTCCGTTTACACATCCAAAGCGCTTAGGGTATAACTCCCGTCTTTAGTCGGCAAAGGCACCGTCTAACTTGGATGCAGATGCAATGAGACCTGTTGACTACTGAACGAGACGTGCGGCGCGCGTGTAAAAGTGCAAATTGAACTGTGAACGGAGAAGAGTGGGTGACTCTCGATGGAGAAGGTATTGAAGGCACCGCTTGCGAAACGGAGACCAGTTTGGTGGATTAAGTCCACCTCTCGTAATATACGCTGGTCTGCGGATGCGTAACACTCAAATTAGTATTCAAGATTGGAACAAACACAAGATTAATAAAAAGTAAGGCACTAACTTTATCAGCAAACTAATTTCTGAACGTCGCGGGTGAAGAATTCTATAGCTAAGCTCCACGAAAATTTAGGGATACGAATACGAGGGTACAAGTTGAGATGTCGTTCGAAAAGAAGACCAAGAAACGGTGTGACTCCACTACTTCTAGGCGAGATCCTTATAGGATCAAGTATAGATAGGGGTAGAGCGGTTAAAGGCAGCAGAAATTCGTCATATTAGGCTTGGCCATAGAAATCACAAAACCTGGCCTTTGGTATAGCAAGAATTGGAGTTAAATGCCTGTCGGAGTTGACACTCCAGAGTTGGCAACTGAGTGGCACCTGAAGAAATCGAAATCTCATCCGCATAGAACGTAGCAAAATATCTTGCGGTAAAAGTGACGTGAAACCGTTGATTCTCAGAATATAGAGTGTAACAAAGATGATACTTACTTGTCACGGGATGCCCTCTACCAGCCACGTTATGCCAAACAGGAATATACTCACCCAGATGCAGAATCGACAATCTCGCAGAAATTCAGAAATTAAATTTTGTAGGCGTCACCTAACCATAATCGTATGGATGATCTCCATGATATCATCTCGCAATGTGGTATCAAAGACCTTCTTGATATCAAAAAATACAGGGATATATTGCATAGGAATTGGGGCATAGGACGTCCTTACCAAGTCATTAGATTTCCGAAAGGATGGTAGATACGAAGTCTAAACGGCCAGGATTTCCCTTGCAAAGAGGTACGTACCACATTGCTTCAAAGCTTCCTTTTTTGAGCCTCCGTATAGTGGTAAAAATCCTTTTTCGTCTTTGAATTCATCCTGATGCTTTGTTTCATATTTGGGAAGGAGGTCAAGGAGTACCCCCATTCTTTCCTCTTCAGGAAAAAGCTTCAAGGCCGGAATGACGGGACCCTGCCAGATCTTTTTCCGAGATGGAGAAATCTTACCATAAAAGGTGAAATCAAATGGTGTAGTGTGTTCCTCCTCTTCTTGTGAGTCTCAGGGGGCCTGTAGATGATGAGTGGACCATTGCAGAGGGGAGAACTAAAGTTTGATTTTTAGGACCGAGCCAATTTTCGCCCCTATGGAAGTTCCTGCCATCTTCGGGTGGGATAACCTAAGGGACCATCTCCAACTCAGGTGGTGCATCCAACTAACCATCCTCTCCAAGGTGTCATCTGACCTGACCAGGTACTCAAAGAGCGTATGGACTATCACCAACGTAACAGGAAGCCATGCCAACCCTCGTTGAGAGGGAAAGGGGAGCAGGTTGCCAGCTCCGATTAACGATACAAACCCTGGCTCTACAATATGCCTTTACAATACCCATGAGATGAGTCCGTCTGTTATCACTCTAGAGGAGCTTAGTTGGTTTATCAGAACCAATTAGTGGGCCAAGAGCCGAGAGTGCTCATATTTTGTCTCGAAATGTTTTTTTGGGCACCTGAGTAAGCATAATGGGACTGTCTTAGGTTGAGAGTTGCTTGGAGGCAACTATCCATAAGGAAGTAATGGGGTATAAAGGGTAGGCCTTCGTAATCCCATTCCTTCCCTTTCTCATCATATTTTACGCTGTTTACCGCAGGTCGACCCGCTTCTGTAACTTACCAGCCTAATTTGGGTAGGGGAAGCGAATCATTCTGCCCCCCCCTCCCTGTGCCCCACTTCCCTTTTCACCCTTCGGACTGAAGGATATAAATTAGGTCGTGAGGCCTTTATAATTTATTCTGTTGAGAGGATTCTGCTTTGATTGGGCCGTTGAACCGTTTTCCGTCCTTTACCTTTGAGGTTGTTCATTTTTAGAGACTAGTACTGGATTCCTTCGTGTAGCGAAGATTTTTTGCTATTGTTTCCTGCCAGCGTTGTTGCTGCCCCTCTGTCGACTGCATCGAATTGTGCTCTTCCAATTACGTTTGCAAGTGTTCTCTTTTGGGAGGCCGTTTGCAATGGGAACGTGAAAACTTTCCCCCAGTCACCTCGCAATCTCCTCTTTGGGAAATTCTGTCATCTCTAATTCCTTCTCTCGAATCGTTGGGCCTCTGAGTAATCGTTTTCAGTGGTCTCAACGCCTTAGGCCCGATATCGCCGACTGTGCGTTTCTCCTCGCCGAAGACCGCCATCGCATTCATCCCCGTGGACTTGGGTCGAATTCACTCATCGTCACCGAGCCTCTTTCTTCTGGGTTCGAGAAGTAGAAACATCTCCGAAAATAGAGACCTGTTGAAGCTCTTGTGACAGACCATGTGATCAACTGCCTCTGAACAGGAGACGCTATCTGAGGGCGGCTCCAATAGTGAGAGAATTGAATCTCTCCTTTCTGTTGAAGGAGGTAAGAGGGGAAAGAATTTCTAGACTTATAAATGAACCATTAATATTGAACAGTTAAGATTGGTTCAGAGAAGTTAAGGTTTGTGAGAATAAGTAAGTGCACTGAGGCAGTTAGCTGCCTAAAGGAAATAGAAAAGATTTAAAGTCTATGATAGGTTAATTAATCCAGAATCAGCCTAAATTTGTCTATAAAGCGACCTGGTTATGCATTGCATTTGAAGAAAGCAATACCATAGCTGAATTTAATCCTCCATGTAATGATCTCCAATGTAAAAATCTCCGAGAGGTTGGATTTCAATCGAACTAAAATGAAGAAGATCTAAAAGGGTTTGAAGATTTAGGTTGTGATTTCAAGAGAACAGCAGCTTGTAAACCTTAATCTAACAGTTCTGATATAAAAACAACTTCCACATTTGTAGCAGAGGCTCAGCCTTCATTAATACGATTCCAACAAGTCAATAAGATCTATATGCAGAAACAAGAATGGTACATTACCTCATCCTGCAGTTAGTGCATGAAGACTTCCGTTACTACTTATAGAAAATCAGAAAGAGACACTTTATTTCGCTGAAGATGAAAAAAAGGGTAAGGAATTGCTAAGAAGCTTGTGAACAAAGTAAAGTATCACCTAAAGCCTGACATGCTATTTTCTACCCAGACAAGAAGAATTTCTGCCAAGACCAGGCAGTGAACTAGCAAAACCACTGGTGGCATGATGTGTCTCTCAAAGATGTGCCAAGAGTGCTATAGACAAAGTTAGCAGTCCGTAACGTAGTATTTAGGGTATTCAGTAGCAAGGAGTATGTTCTGTTTCCATTTATCTTTCGGAGGGCTACAAGAACGGAAAGGAGGAGTTTGTTCTCCTCAGAATCAAGGAGGTGGCCGTTAAAAGGCCGTAGGTATGGCAGTAGGACTCTATCTAAACCTTACAAACAATCTAGGCTGTCAGAAAATTTCTTTTACTATATCACTGCGTAGATTTGGTCTTCTACCTTCCGAGACTGCAACTCCCTAGAATCATATCTTTAGAGCGGTGTTGACAGAGAGAGGGAGAACATTAAGATCCAGTGCACCAGCAAGGTGGAACTTAGGTCCAAGTTAATCAGTGTTTTTACCCCAAAAAAGAAGGTGACCGTCGTCGAGAAGGCCTGTACCAGATTCTGACTCCGCCTAGAGACCGTATTGTGGCTGAGTGCGATTTCTTTTAGCAGAATCACTACTACAATCATTCAACTCTTCAAAATATAACTTTGGTAAATATATCTGTATAAAAAATCTGTGTTAGTTTCTTCTATATTGAAGATAGGTGAGAAATTACCCAACGCCCACTGTATGGGCACTTTTAAGACATCGTTGGTGTATGCTGTCACAAATTTAAGAATTTCATTAGGATTACATAGCTTCATTTAATTTTTTCTTTACACTTCTTTTGTTACAATTATTTTATTTTAATTACTAGCCTTCTGCAATATTTGCCTTTTTTATAGAATTATATACTATTTTAGGAAATAAAACTTAGATATTTTATTGAAACTATGTAGTTTTAATTGCTCTTTACAAAATCAGTCACTTTTGGAAATAGTATTCACATGACTTCGAACTGTGAATTGTGTCCGATTACTTATGAACCGACTGCAATCGATTATTCCAATTTTTAGACGAGCAGAAACTAATCCTGTTGACAATGCCCTGTGATCATTGTGATAAGCCCCATGCGATCCAGCCTGATTGTACCTTTAAATACTCCAAAACACTAATCAAAGGGTATGCCATTTTTTCTACTAGTTGGTTCTCAAAGGCACGTTTTTCTCAAATTCGCACCGCCCAATGGAGGAAATCATGAGGCTCATTTATCGGATCTCTATCCCCCTGTATAATGTAAGTATCATTACAATTTAGTTCGTAATTTTCAAAATAAGCTGAGTTTTCATTATATTTATGGACTTTAACTACAAACAAATTTGCGCAATCGGATTTAACTTGGATATAAACAACGTTGTCATGCGCCCTGAAAGAAACATGAAAACAAGTTCTAATTAATTTTGGCTCATAAAAAACAACAATGTTCGTGAAGAAGCTAATATTAAAGATTACCAACAAACCAACCGTCACTTTACCCTTTAGGCCTTTTATGATGGGAAGAGAAGGGATGTTCGGAGTGCCTTCCATTCTATTTCTCTTTTATGTATAGTTTGTCTGTCTACGCTTTAATATTTACGATATATTCTTTACTTCCTAACTTTGTTGTAACTTTCCATTCTACTTGTGTTAGTTAAGTATTCAAGTTCCCAATCTAAACACACGGTGTTGACTAACCCGGTTGTTACCAGTGTCGGGAGCAACTTAAATTTGCGAAGTATAGTTAAATCAATTCAGCAGTAAAATGTGCATTTAGTGTATAGAAAATTAAGTGAAAATATAAAATCACAGAAAGTGAGCACCTTCTTCTTCTGTACAACCTTCTAATTTCAGTGCAAGAGGGTAGTGCTCATGCGTAGAGTGAATAAATTCTTCTTACATATGCAGTACAATTCTGGCCACCATATATGCGATAATACTTTGCAATATTAGAGATAGACGAGTGATCAACTTACTACTCAAACTTTGAAATACAATGTATGAAGACAGATACCTCCTCCTTAATTTACTCTCACTGGAAGATCAATATCGAATTTACTAATTAAAATAGATTAAAGAATATTAACCAGAACTAAGGACTACAGGCTAGTGAACTAATGATTTAGCATTGCAAAAGTACATACTCTAATTTCTTTTAATAGCAAATGATACAGCATGGTATACTCCAACTATTTTAACTTTATATCGGCCCTGGATATCTATTTGATAATTCCCCTTGAAATAGCCTCGAATAGATGTTTTTTTCTGGTTTGTAATTCTATAAATCTGAAATTGCAATGAATATTCTTAAAAATTTGGCTTTATTAATGTTTTCGAGTTTTATTTTCTAAAACAAAGTTTGATGCGTCCAATAGAGAGAACGATAACTTTGAGTTTTCACAAAACTACAATCTCCATGTCGATAGCGGGTTCTTGAATTTGACAAAGAAAAGGCGTTGACCTCGAAAAAACACTCCCACGGAAGATTATATCGGGCAAAGGAGGTCGCTAAACTTTTGATTTAAGAGAGCAGCCGGTATATAATGTTTGATTAGCAAAACTCTCAACTAGGATGTATCTCACCAAAGTTTCTCTCTTTGATTGTTAGAGTTGGGATTCATATCATGTTCCTATGCTTAGATACCATTTAGAAGTTTCAAGGATAAAGCGGCTATGTTGGCTATAGCTACTAAGCATGTCGCGTTGATTGATGAAAAGTGTTTTTTTAGCGAAAAAAGTAACTTCAGTTGTTCTGATCAATTGGTAGGCTACATCTTAAGTTTCGTACATTTGAAAGATTGATTACCACATTCACGAAGAATTAGGTTAAATTTAGATGTGACAGCGGTATAGTGTGGGATAGGATTTTATATGCAAAAATTGCCCATTCGTAAATTTACGCAGTCAACTTATATCTGCAGTATTCAAAAATATATTTTAGGAATATCTACTCGTTTTCTCTGAAAATCATGAGAACGAGATCCTGTTTTCATACAAGTCAATGCTCCGTGCCACACAGCAAAAATCTTGAATCTTCTTGGATACAGAAAATATCGACTAATGAACTGATTTGCACAGTGTCCTGATTTAAAACAGATAGAATACATATGGGAGATCATAGATGAGAAGGTTATGGCTCGGATACCAACAAATGTTGAAGATTACTGTAAAAGATTGGAAGAAGAATGGAATGAAATAACATATAAAGATCTGAAACATTTTTGAAATTCTGCTGAATATGTGTTTATGACAATTACAAGAGAATGCAATCTTCCCTTTAAATTTGTGTTGTAAGGCTATGCGCTAATTATGTTGTTTTCTGATTATGGCTGCTTTATTCTTGTCATTTTGTATTTTTGCAGGTACCCTTTCTTTAATTATACAGTTCTTTCCTCATAACAATTGTATCCCTTGTTATATTAAATGAAAAGAGGCAAAATTTTTAGAATATTATGTGCAATTTGAAGAGAAGAGACAAATATTTTTAGGAAAAGGTTGATTATGGAATTTTGTTCTCTCTATATAAATTAACTATACCGGTCAAGGAAAAAGTGGGGATTCAAACATGTGCCGTTAATTTTTCCTTGCTTCTCAGGTGCTCCTCTCTATCCACTACGTCACAGTACATAAAGTGGCGTGCTTGACAAAAATTTTCAAATCTCAGACATTGCATTGAGGGGTATAATTTTATTTAAACTATGTTCACGGAAATTGTAACGCGCTTTTGAAGCAAGTCATTTTTTGCTTCTTCATCGGAGAATTTCTCAAATTCCGGTCTAATGAGTGATTAATTCTTAGTACGGTTAGGTTATTCACTAAATTCCGATTAATTCCATTTGTATTCATATATACAAAATATTATTCCTTTTTTTTCCTCTATAGTTCAACTGATAAGTCATAAAATGGAATCTGCTGAGTTTCTTAACATAATCACTTATCTTATATATGACATGCTATGTATTGTATTATTAGGGTCTTCCGTTATCCTACAAACTTTAGATTAAATATAATCCCAATATTAAATATCACAAAAGCTCCTGACACCTGATAAAAGTGTATCAAGGATAGTTAACCTTTCCATTTTATCCATAAGTGTTTCAGAGTAGCTTCTCTAATACCTTGTTGGGGTGGCAGATATTTTCAAAGTAAGAATTAGTTGTTTTAGGCATTAACAGATTCCATTTAGGCGATTTAGGGATGAGTTCCACTCAATCCAAATATCCATTTCCCACAGAGAAAATCTGTTCAGAAAATCTCTGCGAGCTGAATGTACGGTAAACAGCGGGTTCAAAGCGAATGTCCAAAGTTTTCCTTTCTTCTGATAAAAAATTAGGAGGGAACACTTATTAATAACCTTGAAATCCAAAGATTTAGAGAGATACTAAACATAATTGTGGTAGGAGAAGTTAAAACTTAAAATCCAAAACCATTCTCGTCATTACTATAGGCTCAATTCGGAGAGATTTCTGAAGAAAGTGTTAAATATGGAGTAGGTGAAAATAGAGAAAATTATTTATATATCATAAGTATTCTATAGCTTCGCCGACGTGATGCAGTTTAAAAGACACGAAATTCTCTAGATGTGTGTTTGGGCAAAGTTTTCTTTGTATACTTGATATCCGCTTATGAGGAATTTATAATAAAGTTAATCTTCAAATCACGATTAAATAAGGCAATGTAAGGCACGAGGATATAGAGTATAAGGCTTGGACTCGGTTGACCTCTATCAATACATCAAAGGATGATATCGGTGATTGCAATAGATTTTCTATCCAAAATTTAAATCATGGTCTCCAAAATTTGTAAAAGATTTAATAGAAGTGTTACATTTATACATTAATTGTGATCAAGAAGGTAATTAACCTTAGCAAAGACACAATTGAGGGGTATAAGCCACTTCTTTCTTAATTTAAATATGGTTAATTATCCAAAATGTTAACATTACCGTGCACAAAAATGAACCATGAAAGAAACTATAGATATAGACGTTGGTTTTATATATATTTTGGCAATCGCCTTTGTTTTTAAGTAAAAGGATATCTGGTTACCCTTTAATGACAAGTCCATATGGGAATAATTTGTAGTTGGATGAAAAATAGTTCATACCCAATATACGCTATCAGCGTGGTAAGCAAATTACAAGGATGTTCGTTTGGACTTCAAACCAGAGTATTCGTTATCTCAGAATAACTCCTTCAAACATCACTTGGGACATTACGAAATACTAGTTTACTCAAGCAATAGCTAGAATATGTAATTAGCATGTGAATTCTCTATTAGCATGAAATATGCGTTACTCTCTGGAAGAATTAAACTTTGAAACATATATGCGTTTCCTTCGTGTGTTTCATTAAATTCGTATAATTGGTTTGGAATAAATGCATATATGGGAATATTAATTCAAATAAGTTTAATATTTTGAATTATTACCCTGCGTACAAGTGTTCTCCGCATCTCGTGTAGGACGCAGACGTTTCGAAAGCCTTTTCAAATTACCTTTTAAAAAATTTAACAATATACGAAAAGTTTTAAAACATAATTAAGTAGACTTTTATACTAATATTCATCTCCTGGTATGACATTATATTACATCAATGCCATATTATATCTATAGGGAAGGGACCAATAACTTAAAGGCCAACCGACAAGGGACGGAACGCCAAGAGTTTCAACGCGCGGAACAGCGAGAAAAGAGTGCAACGGGGTCAGGTAAAATTTGGGCAATGGCAAAGCTCAAGGTTATTTAAAGAGGCATGTATAAAAATATAATTTTCTATACATAAAATAAGAGAATTAATGGGCAAAATTACATCGGTAAACGAGGGGGTAATTGCAGAGTTATGCATCAGACTCTGAAGTCAGAAATTAATGCGTTACAGAAGGAGACTATTCAAAAGGGTAGGATTAACTCAAATGGGTTGCTGAAGGGGAAAGATGGGTCGGCTTTCGGAGGATTGCGGGTGAGACGTCAGGATAAGGCTACACAGATGTCTTTTGCAGGCAATAAACGTGAGGGCTCGGGCGCTCGGAGCTTCTGAGCGGAAAGTTGACGTGATGGCGGTTCTCCAAAGGTGGGGGGCCCGTAACGTCCGGTCCAGGGAAGAGTATTTCGGCCACCAGAAAACGAGGAGGGAACGAGGAGGGCTTCTGCAGGAGTTGACGAGTAGGGTCGGAAAAATCGCTTGGTGGCGATCGTCAAATGGAATTACCTCACTGGCTGGGCTAATTCTAACACACAAAATGTTCAGCTGTTACTTTGCTTTGTTGTTAGCACCTGACTTGGTACTAGGGGAATGCTTCTTGGTCCTGGCGGGACTCCTCAACTCTGTGTCTCCAACATGGAAGATGAGTCCTATAAATATTTGCTAGGCTCCCCTTCCCCCGCAGGGGTGGGGAAAACAGCGCTACTCTCGAATGGCCTCGAATCTTCACGTCGAGGCGATTCTAACCCGTGAATAGGTGGTCCGAGGTGGACGCGGTTCGAGGCTACCGCTTGTGGATGGAGAAGGAAGCTTATGAATTAAGGCTTAACCAAATTCTAGAATCTTCTTTAGCGCATTGACGTCACTTCTGTGCTGGAAAAGAAATTCCACGTGGAATTCTACCACAATTCCATACATCATAATTGGCAAATCTTAACAAACGATCTCTTAGTTTTTATTAATTCATACTGTGCAGAACCGAAATAAACGCCTTTTTAAATTCAGATTAAATGATGCGTAGGGTTTATGACGCCAATATTATCCTACCCTATCATTAATTAATTGAAAAAAATCATTAAATTTCAGATGTCTTGTGAATCTGTTGTCTATCGTATATTAAAATTCGTGGTCATATACGATTTAGAAATGCGTACATAATTCTCTAGTACAAAAAATATGATTTTTTATATTGTCCTTGCTGAAACAATTTACTCATTCAAATCTAGGAGAAACATAAATGAAGCCAGTAATGCTGCTTTCGATTGTCTGGTTCACATGTCGCCTTGAATAAGTGAAAAGCTAATAAGCTAACCAGCAAAAGGTTTCTGTGATGCATAAGCATTGGTATACCAATGATTTAATCCGTTAGCTAGATACTTTATTTCCATTTAGAATAGATTAAAACAAGCGAGTTTGGTGTTTTTTTATATTCTTAATAAGAAATTTACTTGGGTTTGTTACTTCTTACCTCTGACCTTTTAGTTCTATCTTCAATCACAAGATTGCTCTTGAAGCAGAAATTGTTAAAATAACTCTAAAGACAATAGGATGTAAAGCCCTCGAAGGACTAGCTTCTGATCTGAACGTTATCTAGAAGTAAGTTTGCATATACTGACGTCGAGAATCCTCTAGGAACGGCCAGGACCTGGGGTTATCTATCGGATCAGCCATCCGGCTATTTAATCCGGAGTCCCCATTCCTCGAGAAGGTTGAGAGTCCGCCAATCCTTCCGTTCAGACCGTTTGTCTGTTCCTCAGCAAAGTCAAGCAACCCTTTTCTAGTCGTACATCCTCGTAAGATCTCACCCGCAGATCTCCCTTGGTTAAGCTTTGGCCTCAATCAGAGGAAAGTTATCGAACCCCCTTCTTCCCGGAGAATTATACGGACCCCCTCACCTCGAAGCCCTTCAAGATTCCCGTTCCTTTGAGTCTGAGGCTCCCTGCCGATCTGCAGACTCATGTCGAGTTGAGATTACATCTCTTTGGAGCAGAAAAAAATCTTATTCTTCAACAAAAATGTAATCAAATCCCATCTACTAGTCCTCGTTAGGACTCCAAGAATTATCTTCTCGAAGAACTGTGCCATTGGGCTTCATCCTCGCCCCTTCAATTCACTCCGTGCTTCAACGTAAAGTGATCTTGTGTTATAATCCCCTAATTACCTCGTAAAATGGCACGCGCATCCACTTTTGATTCGATTTCCCGCTCAATCGTAATTAATATCTTCTCTTGTTCGGGTTACGTTTATTTTGCTCCTTCTGCTTAACTTTGTCATATCATAAATTTCCACAATTCATTTAAAATACCTTTATCAAGTAATTTGTTTACCCTTTTTGTATATATATATATATATATATATATATATATATATATATATATATATATATATATAAATATATATATATATATATATATATATATATATATATATATATATATATATATATTTATATATATATATATATATTTATATATATATATTTAAATATATATATATTGCCCCATTTATTATATATATATTAAAATTATATTGGGGTTCTCGTCCTTTATATATCCTTTGAACTGCAACTGGGCAAGCCATTAGATAAATCCTGGTCAACCGTAAATCGCACTCTGTATTAATTGCCCCAAACTAAATCAGAGGCAGTATCGTTTCCGCTATTTGCCCGCGCATGTGTATGCTCCCTTGTGCCGGAGCAAGTCGTCACAGGCATACCTCAACTGGCGATATCAGCTTACATTAATATTATTTTGTTTTCTATTGAACTTCAGCTTTTGTATTACATTTTAAAAAGAAATAAAGACCTATATATTTAAATTTATGTTTAATCTAAACATTTGAGGTAAGCTTTCTTCATATGCAACCTATTCAATATTTAGAGAATTTGATTATATATCGCGTTGAAAACCACTCTTTATAGCTAATTAGAAAATAGATAGGATGAGTTTAATGATCTTTACTCGGTCTTGATATTAAACTTTATAATGTTGTTTCGGAAACAGATTTCTGTTTCTTATCTATGAGAAATTTTAATAAATGGTCATCACGATGCTGCTGCTTTCAATTCTCTTATTAAGACTCCTCGATTAATTAAAAACGTGAAACGGCTGGGACGCGATTAAGGAACCAAATATTAAACAAGTTCAAAGATGGGAAAAGAATGTGTGTATCATAGTAGGAGAGGGATTAGGTAGAAAAAAGTGTTATTCTATTAAAAGATTATAGCTGCCATTATGTCTAGCATGTTTTTCACTCAAAGCTCTATTTTTTAGGTCAATGTTATTACGTCTTATTTTGGTTTCTTTATCCACTAAGGATATTTTTCATTTGCTTGTCCTCTTCGGATCTATAAATTTATTTATTTATTTGTTTTTGTTAATTTTGAATTAAATTTCTTATATTGTCTTTGTCGTAGAATGGACTCTCGACGATATACCATATATAACTATTCGTTGAGGGAACTTCTTTAATTATCTTTAGAGTGCGTGGATGTCTGGCGGGCCAATATTATGTATCTTCGATATGCTTAAGAAGTGGAACTGAGCTATCATTAATAAAATAGAGTTTTATTAATAATAACTATCAACAATACACAAAACGGAAAATATTGACATAAACAGAGAATGAAAAGTGTCGTGATGGCTCGGGCTAATCCAAGTATTAAACGATTTAAAAAGGTAAAACAAATATAAAGTTAAAGAGATGGGATGGTTCGCTAAACCATTTAAAGCACAGGATAAAATTGACAAAAGGGTTAAATACTCAAAGGTAACGTTCGGCTTACGTAATTTTATACTAGTTGTGCAGTGGAAGGCGACGTGAACGAATTTTGGGTCCACTGGCGAGTTCTAGCCAAAGGGGGGGAATAAAAGGCTCCTGACGTGGCGTCTTGGGAATGAGAACCGTTTCTTGACGAACGGCTTGAAGAATAATAGCTGTTCTACGTTGTTCTCTTCTGAAAAACAGGAGGGGGGGGTGAGAACCGTCTCTTGTCTACGGGCTCAAGAACAATGGCTGTTCTAATGTTGTTCTCTTCTAAACAACAAAGGGGAAGGGTGAGAACTGTTTCTTGGCGAAAGGGCACAAAAGAACAATGGCTGTTCTACGTTGTTCTCTTCTGAACAACAGGGGAAGGGTTGAGAACCGTTTTCTGGTCAACGGGCTCAAACGAACAATGGCTGTTCTAACGTTGTTCTCTTTTTGAACAACGAGGGGGAAGCCTTGTTGACTTGGCGTCACGAAAGGCTCGAACCTTGGCACTCAAGGGATATTGTCCTCCTTCTGGAAAAGTGATGGTGAATCTCGAGGTCGAGGTCGCTTGGCGCACAAAGTGAGAGAGGGTCGGGGTGATGTTTCGCGACGAAAATCTGGATCTCCAATCTGCTCTTAGTGGTAACGTTTCCATCTAAATAGTCGAGACACTCCCTTGGCGTGGGAGACAATGCAGTGGGAGCTTCGAGGAAATGCACAGCCGAGCCTGGGAAAAATGCTTTATCTGCCCATAAGCCTAACTCAATCTGGCGAGGTCGGCGTATGGGGGCGAACGGGGGGAAGATAAACCTCCTTGTTTAAACATTTAAGCGAAGATGCACGTGGGAGCATCGTGGTTTTCAAATACCATGTGATAGGGGTGAAATTAACGCGGCCTCAACCCGTTCTATCACACCCCCTCCATTCCGGGGGAAGTTGTCACTTCGAAAAAAAGAGAGAAGGGACAACGATAGAGCTCCGTTGTGGGGAACTCATTTATTGTACCAACCGTACCTTTCTGCACCTTACTAGTTTTACCTCAATACATATGATTATTTTGATCTTTAGATTACAGGGGAAAATAACCTTTAATACAACTTAATAAAAAAAAGGGGGCATAGACATATGAAATGATATAAAATTAGTACATACGGGACAAAATAATTTATACGTAAATTAATGGGTACAAATATATATACATACCAAAAAAAATAGACATTGAGCGTTACAAAATTCAGACATATACATTAACTAATTATATTACAAAAGAATCTAATTTAAGTGGTACAAGACGGTATATACCTACATGGAGATATTAATTCTATGAATTCAATTACTCTACGCTATTCGGTCACGCATTCCTACTGAGTGCGTCAGCGACTTGGTTATCGGAACCTTTTATATAATTTATTTTAAATTGATACTCTTGCAAGAGTAAACTCCAGCGCATGATTCGGCCGTTGGAGTGTCGCACATTCCTAATATAGGCTAACGGACGGTGGTCGGTTCCTATCTGAAATTCTTTTCCAATCAAGTACATTTTGAATTTGTCTATGACCCAGATAATTGATAGAGCTTCCTTTTCTATAGTGGTATATCTCTTTTCGTGTGGTAATAATTGACGACTAGCATATGCAACTGGATGACTCGTTCCGTCATCCTCGTATTGAAGGAGTACACCTTCAATGCCCTCGTTGGACGCGTCGGTCTTAATTCCAACGTATTTTTCCGGGTTGGGCAACTTTAAAATGGGGGCAGAAATGAGCTTACTCTTGAGCTGATTAAAATGAGAAATAGCGACATCAATCCAACGTAAACGATCGGGAGAATTATTTTTTTGAAGGGGACTGAGGAGGGGCCGAAATTGAAGTGAAATTCGGAACAAATCGCTGATAGTGAGAAGCTGATTCTAGAAACGATCTTAATTGCTTCTTTGTATTCGGGAGGGGCATGTCGGCGATTGCCTTAATCTTGTTCTCTTGGGGACCTAACTTGCTTTTTCCTATTTTGATTCCCAAATATTTTATGGTTTCGTGGGCAAAATGGCATTTGCGAGGGCCTAATGGTGAGGCTATTTTCGCGCAGTCGCTCGAAAAGAGCTAATAGGGTGGTTAAATGGTGACTCCATTCAAATAGTTCTTGTAGCTGACTCTTTTGATGTGGTGTCAGCTGCTCGTCAATATCCAGGTCAGAGGGTTCAAAAGACTTGCCTGGTAGGGAAGGAGGAGGGTAATTAGCATCAGATTGGGTGCACACTATCTGTATTACATTAAGGGACTCCGCGGGGTAATCTTCTTCAAGTGCCGATGTTTCATCCAGGTCTACGAAGGTATCTCCATGGGCGCGATGGGGGTTCTTTTTTTCTTGGGGTCCACGGACAGTCTGCGTGTCCTTGACTTGGGCCTTATTGCCTAAGGCTGTTAGTAATTCACACTCCTTTTGTGCCGTCCTAAAGTCCTGGTTAGGGGTCTCCGAGAAGACAGAGATAACGCAATCAGCAGACCCAGGTTTGAGTCCCGGCCAGAAATTCCAAACTTTTTTCCCCTGGCGTTATCTCTGTCTTCTCGGTAAAGGATTGCCTTCATTGTGCCGCCCTCTGCTCTCTATGATTCTAGTCTTCTTCTAATGTCCCTTTCTCTTACCTCTAAAAAAACTCCTGTTTCTTGTCTCATTGCTCATTTGCGTCAAATTTCTCTTTCTTGTAATATCTATATATATATATATATATATATATATATATATATATATATATGGAGAGAGAATATAAGAAACCAAAAGTGAGGCAAGGTTCTTTATTAGTGACCTTTTGTTCCTATGAAGCTTCCTTATTTTCTTGTTACTCTAAAGAAAGTTCCTGAGGAGAGGAACTTCAGTACTAAAGAACCTTGTACCACTCATGGTTGGAAGAACACTAGGATCAAAGAGAGCAGTGGGCTGCACAATGAAGGCAAAAACAGTACATGGACATGGTCCGTAAAAAGGCCTTCTTTACACCCAAAGTAGGTTTGATTGCGTTTACCTTTTGCATACCAAACCGGTATGATGTGTCCTAGCCTCCCTCTTCTTGCAGTAGAACTCAGACACAATTTTTGTTTGCTAGTAGAATTTTTTGTTAATATTTTACGTGTATGATATAATTTTTACTCGTTACATTTTAGTCCACAGTGTTCGTAAATATTGTGATTCTGGTGGTTATGGTTTCCATGGTAAATATGATCATTTTGAATGGAAATGAGTGTGATTTCATTTGTGCGTGGGGATTTGCGTGTTTACAGTTGACATAAAATGGCCCGTAATTCACCGTCCGTACAAATTTTTGAGATTCGTAAAAATGATTATAATGAAGATTTCGGTTTGAAGCTACTGTATGTTTATCATGTAACATTGTTTTCTGTTTTATATGTTTAAAAGTGAACAAAAAAGTAGGAAAATAAATGATGTCAAACTGCAAATCTTACAATTTTGATCAGTGTTAAATGATGTTATTTGTTTTATTATCTAGCATTATTATATGTTTGATGCTAGAATGAACTATATACTTACACTGTTTTGCTAAGTCTATTAAGTATTAGGATAAGGGTTTATCTCTTTAAAATAGTCCATTCCACTTTAGGATATTTATTATTTTATAGGCTATTTTGTATTTAATTTTGTGAATTTCAAATTTCCAGTTGCATTTTTCAGTAGGATCGGGATTTTACATTGCCGAAAGAGGTTATAATACATTTATGCAATGATAAAAAATCAGAGCTGTGCATTAGTTGGTAAAAAAATGTTCTATAAAATTAAGAAATTATTTTATATATTATTTTATATACCTAAGTCCAAATGTTGTAGAATAACAATTCTAACATTTTATTATATTATTTTTCTTTTTATAACATTTGTGTATCATTTAGTAGTTGTAGACCATTTAATTTCAGTTGTAGCCGATAAAAAATTACAAAAATTGTACCACTGTCGTACTGAGGGTGTCCTAGAAAAAATTACACCATAAATCTGAACGGGCAAATATATTTCAACCCTCTGTATGTAGAAAATAACGGTAATTATATCAGTTACCTGTTAGGCACTTTGGATATGTTTTACTTTATCCCCACTAGAAGTAGGATCCTTGACCAGCTGACCCTATATATAAAACGCAAAGAGAAAACGATCATTCAAAGAGGAGATAATAAATTATCAGTAACCATATAATGAAACTAGTGTCATGGTACACCACTCTATACCATACACTACTCCTGGAGTAGAATCACGGCTGAGAATGTCTTGCTGGTCAGATAACGGTCACTGGAATTGACGATTGTGACGGTCTTGACGTCCGTGTTAGATTCCTCGAATTACATAAAAACCTGAGTATTTGTATGCCCGATTCTAAGAGAGAAAAGGGAATTTGGAGAAAGTAGTCACAAGTTCCAGACATCTTAATCCAGAGGCGAAATTGATTCATCATTTAGCAGCAAGGGGCGAGACACAGCTGGTTTTCTCGCCTCCTTCCCGAGGTGGATAGGAGTGCTTGGGGCGAGTTCGCAGATTGGAGAATATTTCTCCAATGCGCTCAGGAGTAGAAAATTCGTGAATGTTCGAACAGGAAGCGACGTTGTCCTTGGCGGGATATAATGGCACGTAGTCTCCAATAAAGTGGGTGATTGTGTGTCAGAGGTTGTTCTTTAACAAATACCATGATGCCTCGTACCCCTTACGCTTTAAAATTTTTTGTTTAATCGTAAACTCCCTGATGTTTTTCCTATATTTACTATTATTCCAACCATCCTTATTAAACTAAGAAATCTGTTTTCTAAAATTTATATCTGCGTGCCAATCAAGTCTCTGACCCTGAATTCATCAATGATCAACTTGAAATAATAAAGATTAGTTTAGAATATCTTAAATATCCGTAAAATATTTACTTGAATATCTAACAGCAGTTAAAAATTCCTTTTACTACAATAAGAATATTAACTTTAGACAGAATTATATTTTGGCTATCTCATATAATGATCAATTATCTCATGTCCTGAAGTTATTAAACGATTTTTATGTCACTGTGGTAGATGGCATTAGTATAACTAGAAAACATTTAATCAGTAAAAAATTCCTCTCCTAAACCAGATGTACATATCTACATGCTTAAAGCTGCCCTCAAATGTAGCCGTTGTTTGTACAAAGGCGAAACTACGGAAGAACTTGAAAATAGAATTGAACAACACCAGTACAACTGTAAGGGAAGCCAAAGATTTAAGGGAGCGCATTTCACCACTATATGATCTATTAAATTATCACATTGACTAGGCTAATGCAAGTTGTTTGATTTCCATCCGAACGTACACGAAATAAATAAAGAGGACTCTACCTTCTTCCATTATTGATTTATTTTATTAAAAAAATATAGTGTTTAGTTGTCATTTAAATTTATTTAAAAAACATTTTCTATGGTAACTTTATGTGTATGTTAGTTTATTTTCCAGATATCTTAATATGACAAAAATTCTGATACAAAATGTCAGCAAATACAAAACAACGCAGAATCTACTAAACGGCAAAGTTAAAAATCCCCCAAACTCACAAGAAAACCTAATCCATAGATCTGAATCCGGCTTACTCACTAATGTTTCACGAGCCACTTCAAGAAATACAAATGAAGTTTTATCAAGAAAAGCAAGTACCGATGTTCACTCATCAGCTGTTGATCTGGGAGCAACAGTGTGCCCCAGAGGTACCGCGTTTAGGCCCATCGGTGTTTGGAAACATCCTGATAAAAAAACAATATCCAGAGTGTCTATATTTAAGCAACAGCAGACCGGTGTCTGTTTGGTAAACAGCAAACGATCCAACATCTACAAGATGCAATAAAAAAGATAGTTAGATAAAAAGAAAGTTGCCAATGGAAAGTAATTAATGCAAAATACATAAGGGTCTTCAACAAAATTTGCATTCAGTAAAGAGTGCTACACAACTACTATATATATATATATATATATATATATATATATATATATATATATATATATATATATATATATATATATATATATATATATGTCAAAGAATGCCAAAATAATATATATTTATTTGTTTTATTAACTTTTAATAAACCAAATAACTTTAAATTGAGGCGTAGGTTCGTGCCTCTGTGATCGCTTGAAGATCGGGCTCTAAAAATGCTAAACTTTATTTTTATTCTAGTGAATAAATAAACTGGGTTTCTTTCTAGGCTTTAACAAATATTGCATCTTCAACTCGTTCGGGGATAATTAAAATAGTGCATTTACTAAAGAAAAATAGACTTTAATGAGCATTACCGATCTCTCTAAATAACATACAATAATTACAGATCTAATACACTTAAAAAAAAAAAAATAGGATTAATGGGTGAGCTTTCGCAGGTCGCTCCTGGATGAATTTTATTGCGGGGAACAATTTTTAAGTTAATAGCTTTGTCCTTAGTTGGACATCCAATAAACTAATTTTTATGCACGGGGACATAAATAACAGGATTATTCTTCACTTACCCAAGGTAATGGAGATTAATACCAGTTTCCAGTTAGAATATCTTCGGGGATTTTTGTTCCTGAGAGGCGTAGCTCAAGCAGTTTTTAGTTTGCTCCCAAACATGTCGTTACTCAGGCCTAAAGGTGAATAAGTGATGTCACAGAAAAATTCGAGTTAGCGTAAGAGAATCAAAACAAAGGCGCCGATGAGGCGGGTTGGTTTTCGTACGTTTATGACCTTGAAAAGGTTTCTAATCTTGGGAAATGTTCATATTCTCTTCTAGCAATTTGGGTCTGGCTTATATAATTTCGATTTTGGATGAGAAATCTATCTAGTTTGGAGTTGTCAAACTCAGATAGAATGAGATTTGGAGTCCTCAATCTGTGTCGGTTGATACTAACTTATTTTGGGCTCGAACGGTCCTGAGCTTCCTTGGTACAATCTGGTATTGTACAAGGAGTGCAAATTCCCCTTAACTTGCAATAACTTTGTACCGGTGATTTGTGAGTCTTCTGGTCGAACTCAAAAAATCTTCTGTCCTCCGGTAACTTTCTTGTCTCTTCGGTGGGAACGAACAAAAAGCCCGGCTTACACGGGTCATCGTGTTATATACCCAACTTACTCCCGCTGAGGTGGGTGGGTAGGTGGGGGTGGGCACAAGGTGGGACCTCAGGTTGGTCTCCCGCACTTTTGCGTCCTGTGGCTCGGACAGGTGGTAATACGATATCGGCAGTTTGCACTTTTGAATGGGTTTTTTATAAGTGCACCCTCGAAGGGCCTGCCTTTTTGAGCTGAGGTCAGGAACCCTCTCGTATTACTTACCCTTTTACCCGTTCTCCTATGTTACCGGAAAACCTCGAAGGAGAAAAGCTAAACCCAGATGTCTTTAGTTATTTTTTTCCTTAGACTCGATATATATATATATATATATATATATATATATATATATATATATATATATATATATATATATATATAATATATATATATATATATATATATATATATATATATATATATATATATATATATATATATATATATATATAATATATATATATATATATATATATATATATATATATATATATATATATATATATATATACTAATTTATTATTATACATCTACATTCCTCCACCCTTAAGATGGTCCTGGGGGAGGAGGGGAATTGCCTGTGCTCTACGCAAAGAGCCCTACTAAAACATCTGTACAAAAAGCTACACGACCGATAGTGGGAACGCTTCTCTCACATCACTCTTATTGATTGAATTATGTCCTCTTTGCGCCTAATTAACACTCATCGTAACCAATTCTACGAAATACACAAAAGAAACTACAACATTAGGGATACACTTATACGTGCAAAATAACCAACTAAAAAAATTATATCTACACACAAAAAAAATTACTGTAGGTAAACCATATTAACCTGGTATTACATTATGGCTAATGCTTTCAGTACTCCAGTCGCATACGCTGTTTCCCACATCTTGAGTTTTCGACTGGCATAACATATTTCAAATGAATTTGCTCTAGTGTGGGGTGGTTCTCACGAACGTTCGGACTTGTTTTTTGGTTCGGGGTAGCGGCATCTTTATTATGGCGTTTACCCAATTCCGTCTTGTGGATAAACTGTTTTTCCCAATTTTGACTCCTAGCTCAGAGATGGCCTCATCAGCAAAGTAGTATTTAGACGTTCCCATCGTGCGGACGCGTTTGCAGGGACGCTTTGAGACAGTGCTACGTGCCTCTAAGTGTCCTTCCCGTGTAGGGGTAGTCACGTACATGTGGTCAGGATAGAAGGATGACTCCTTCCAACCACCTACACATCTTCTTGCTTCTCCTTCTCTTTTAATCTTTATTTGCCTATTTACTATTAACTTTTTTTCTTTGGGAATAGGGTTGATCTTCATCAGGGAGAAGAGATTGATCTTTCCGAAATTCTTCCTTCATTTCTACTTTCATTAAACTCTCTTTAGAACCGTCATTTTCTTGAAAGTAGCTTGGTACTCCCGTTTCAATCACTGCATTTGACCTTGAGTTTTTGGTCACCATCTTTGTCTTCTGAGAATTTTTATTTTTGAGGGTTTTGTTGCGGCAGCGATTCTGCACATTTATTTTGATCTTGCAAAGATTTCTCAGTCAGAACTTTTTCTTGAAAGGTTTCTTTGATTGCCCTGTGATCAGAAGGAACTCGCTTGGCTACGGCTTGCTTATTAGGCGTATGGATTACTCTTCTTATATTTATTCTTCTTTGTTCTTCTTCATTCCTTTTCTTCGCTACCTTTCACTCCGAGGGTGGAATGGACGGCACCACATCCGTCGCAGTCTTGACGACTCGTGAACATATCCCTTCGTCCAAATGTTTCTCGGACGAAAACAAATGGGTCGAAACCGTGTGTCTCTCATTTGCGGGTATCCGGGTGACTAGTAATTGAGCTATCGGATTTAGGGAGAGCTGCGTGCTCTGGCCTATTAATACAGAGCAGAATTTAATAGGCGCTGCTACTACCTCAGTCCAGCCAGAAAAATATTTCGTCTGTATGTAGCATCGAATGACAGGGAACTTAGTGGGTCTACCCAGGAAATCCTAGACGACCACGAACTTCTGGTGCTAGGGGCTGATAGGGAAAAGCAATTGGTTTGATACAACGATACAGGTACCCCCTGTATCATGTAACACGGTTGAGACTTGGCGACGATTTACGGCCCCAGTCTCGAATTTGAATCCTTCGGGAGAATTTTTGCTGTACATAAAATTCACTTGCTGTTCAGGGGAATTCGCTGTGGTCAAAGGAGGTGAGGAATTCGAAGTTTGTTCTGATTCCAACGTTGCCGTCAGGTAATGTACCTGCTTGTTCGAGGGCGACTTACGCCTCGAGTTTTGGGGGCAATTGTGGCTAAGGTGGCCTTGGATGCCACAACTATAGCAGGTTATGGGGTTTCTGGGATTTACGGCGTTCCTGATGAATTTAGGGAAGTTATTTTGCGGGTATTTTTGGGGATAATCTCCGTCCTTTGGGAAAAGGGTTTCTGATGCTACCCACCTTTCTTGGGGGACGAGGGCTTGTTTTTATTACACTCTCTAGGATATAACCTATGGTTTCATGAATGCAAGTCGGCTTCTGACACACACTCATCGAAGGAATCTGCTCTCCTTCCTTGACAAAGGCCCTTAATTCTGCAGGCAGCGTGCTTAATAGCTGGTCCTTCAGTATGAAGTCGATGAGTAAGTCAAAATCATTTCTCACTCGAGCTGACTCTAACCAAAATTGAAGGTGTTCTCTGAGAATGAAACCAATTTGTCGGTAGGTTTGTCCGGGCTGAATCCTAGCCTGCCTAAATTTTATCCTATAGTCTTCAGGATTCAGGTTAATCGCTCCCAGTAGTTCTTCTTTTAGGGTAGAATAGTCTATCGTCGCAGCCGATGGTAGAGACACGAATATGTCTCTTTCTTGGGTACTGAGAAGGGAGAGTAATCTGGCGTACCGTCTGTTTCGATATCCAGTGATTCACTTCAAATATTTTTTAAAAGAGTGAGAGGTACGCGTATAGGTCGTCTTCGTTTTTGTACGCTGGCAGCTTCATAGTTGGGACCTGCGATGTCCCAGTCCTGGACCCCACGGACTGCAGTTCCACTTGGTCCTTGCGCAATGGTCTCTCGTGTTCTCTTATCTTTTCCATCTCTTCTGCTTCCATCTGTAACTTTCTCTCTTCTCTCCTTATTTCCCTTTCTGTCTTTTCTTTATCTTTGACGTATGCAAGGAGTTCTTTGTCCTTCTGTCCAAGAATTTGACCTTGTTTAACAAATAATTCAAACGAAGACATATTGGCTATGTTCGTCGAAACCTCACCACTGTAACGAACGTTACGTATGTAACTTGGAGTCCCTTAGCTTTTATTACCCTAACCTAACCTTTCTCTAAACCTCTTGATTAGATTATTCCTATTTGAAAACAAGACAGCACACTACACAACACTCTTCGTTGAGTTATAATTCCTACCTTCGTAACTACACTTCACTGAATCTTTACGACTTGTTTGAAGTCTCGTTATTTAAATAAATTTTCCTCGAACGGGTGGGCAAATATTTGTTATGGGTAAGGGCTCAAATTAGGGTTCTTCTGACTTAAACCCACACCAGACACCACTTAAATAATATGTCGTAGAATGCCGAGATAATATATATTAATTTGTTCTATTAATTTTTAATAAACCAAATAACTTTAAATTGAGGCGTAGGTTCGTGCCTCGGTGATCGCCTGAGGATCGGGCTCTAAAAATGCTAAACTTTATTTTTATTCTAGTGAATGAATAAACTGGGTTTCTTTCAAGACTTTATCAAATATTGCATCTTTAACTCGTTAGGGGATAATTAAAATAGTGCATTTACTAAAGAAAAATAGACTTTAATGAGCATTACCGATCTCTCTAAATAACATACAATAAATACAGATCTAATACACTTAAAAAAAAAGAAAATGGGATTACTGGGTGAGCTCTCGCAGCTCGCTTCGAGATAAATTTTTACGGGGGGAACAATTTTTAAGTTAATAGCTTTGTCCTTAGTCGGACATCCAATAAACTAATTTTTATGCACGGGGACATAAATAACAGGATTATTCTTTACTTACCAAAGGTAATGAAGATTGATACCGAATTCCAGTTAGAATATCTTCGGGGATTTTTGTTCCTGAGAGGCGTAACTCGAGCAGTTTGCTCCCCAAGATGGCGTTACACCGGCCTAAAGGTGGATAAGTGACGTCACAGGGAATTTCGAGTTGGCGTAAGAAAATCAAAACAAAGGCGCCGATGAGGCGGGTTGGTTCTCGTACGTTTATGACCTTGAAAAAGTTTCAAATCTTGGGATATGTTTATATTCTTTTCTAGCAATTTGGGTCTCACTAATATAATTTCGATTTTGGATGAGAAATCTATCTAGTTTGGAGTTGTCAAACTCAGATAAAATAAGATTTGGAGTCCTCAATCTGTGTCGGTTGATACTCACTAATCTTGGTGCTCGAACGGCGCCGAGCTTCCTTGGTACAATCTGGTAAGGTACAAGGAATGCAAATTCTCCTTAACTTGCAATAACTTTGAACCGGTGATTTTTGAGTCTTCTGGTCGAACTCAAAAAATCTTCTGTCAACCGGTGACTTTCTTGTCAATGAGACGTAGCTTTGTAGGAATGTTGATAACGGTAAGAGTAGGACTTGGAATTGCATTCCAAGAAATGTATTTTTCCGTCGTTTAGGTTTCATTTATGCTTTGGAGTTCTCTCTTCCCCCATTACCTTCTTAAGAAAAGATGAAATGTGAGGAAATCAATATTGAAAGGAACAAACTGACGCTAGTTCGGTTACACAGCGTCAACAGCTACGTGGCATATGAGCCGATACTTCACCCCCCCCCCTCTACTTGGGCCCCGTTGGCACAACAATCCTAGATATCACTCGCAAGGAAACATTATAATCAGCAGCATTCGTAGTCCGTTAGTATAAACAAAGGAGGGTGATATAGCCTTTAGAATAAAAATCTATGAATTGGCTCACTGTCCCATCTTATTGTTTGGGTCTAGTTTCGCCAAATAGACGAAATTTCACTTTCTCCGACGAAAACCAGAAGAAACCATTAGAGCTAAGGTTTACCATGATGAAAAGTCATACCCTAGGAGAGAGGCTTAAATGTGGGCACTCATCTTCCCTCCCCTCCCCTAGGGGATAATTGAAGTATATATAGGTCAATCGGGAGAAAAGAGGAGAATCGAGTTAGCGATCGTGAGAAGACGAGTACCGGAGTCAGTCCGTCCATTAAGAAGAAGAAAAGGTGGAACCGATTGGGAGTTTTCGTCCCAAAGCTGTTCCTTTGGGTTACATCAAAGAGTAGACCATCGGTATAGAGAATCACTCTCATACCCATCTCGTCAGTGAAACCCCATATCTCAGTTTTCGAATAAAAGCAGAGATATCCCTCACTATTGAGAAATACCAAAATGAACATCCACTGAAGAAAGGTTTCACCTCTTGGTCAAGGCTTATATCGCCAAGTCAAGAAGCATCACAACGCGCCTTACCCACCTTGGGCTTAACTCAGCGAGACGAACAGCTGTGCGTCCGACTCAGCCTCACGTCTGCAACACCCTAGCCTCACCTCGCATTCACACGCCTCCCCTCCTGAACGAGATTCTCATTCAAGTTGATCCACCCCCTGACTCCGCATGGTTTAAAAGGAAAAGGTTTCCAAATTAACTATGTTCTTTACTTAACATTCCGTACGAAAGTGAGTTTTGCGTCAACCATTGCTTAGTACTCATTGGTAGTATTAATTTCTATTTAGATCCTCTTTATTCTATCCTCAGTAGATTTAAAGTTTTTAATATTTCATTTTTTTATGTAATTAAAAGTACATTTTTTGCTTTAACTATTTAATTAAATTCTCGAAACGCTGTATATGGCAATAGATATATAAATCTACGAATCCCCCCTGGTTAACGAATCAAATAAAAAAGATAAATAATCATATAGCACTCTTAGATCAAAAGAGGAAAGGAGTTATTCATGTACGGAACCAACCTACATACATACTCAGCCGTATACCACAATACTAACGGAATTTCTATTTTGGGAAACTCTCTCGTCACTGCCGTTGTTACTGCTAGCTCAGTCTATAGTGCCCTTGTCTAGTTTAACAGAGATCTGAGTCAGAGGACTTGATAGGTAGAAGTATTTTTTTTAGTAGCTTTTTTCTATCTTATCACATTTAAGATGATCCGTTCTTCTATTTCTCTTTAAATTTTTGCATCTTAAACAATCTTATGCCGCATAAAACTGAACTTGTTTGCACGCCCACCACAACTGACAGATAGTTTTCGTTCGTACAAACAATGGATGTGCTCATTGTGCAGATTCAGCATATACTATTTGGCAAGCATGGTTTCGTTTTACAGTGTTCTTTGGTGAAGCGAACAGATAGTCGATTTTTGAAAAATCTCTGGACGCTGGTTTGTTCCCATTAGTTCCTTTTATAGAGCACTAGTCTAGATAACCAGATGTATGAGGTTAGCTTCATGTTTTTTTCGCGTGTCTTTTTTCGGGCTTATTTTATGGAAAACTCTGCTTTTCCGGGTTTTTTTTTAATTTTAACATATTAAAGGGATCTAGCAACATAAAACTGAACGTTGTAGATGCATGCTAGTTTGCATGCAAACCAAAACTGGCCAAAAGTTTTTACTCAAGGAAATAATAGTTGCAATATATAACCATACAAGCACAGTAGCATTTGACGGTGGTATTTGGAAATGCGAACGGAACGTCTATTTGGGGAACATCTCTAGCTTCAGAAATTGTTCAAGTTAGCTCATTTGCTAGAGTATGGTCCAGGTAATCAGAGGTCTGGGGATCGAATCCTTGACTGGGCGATGATATTTTTATTTACGTAGCTTTTCACGGAGTTATCTTCCATAAGATATCCGCTAGACTGTTTCTGTTTAAATTATGACATATTAACTGGATCAGGCAGCATAAGCCTTGCTAGTTTGTAGGCCAAACACAAGTGGTAAATACTTTTTTGTCGTACAAATAAGAGATGCATGACACATTGCAAATTAACTATATAACGTCCTGCGAACACAGTTTCTTTGGAAGGTAGTCTTTGGGGATACTAACGGAAAATCTATTTGGAGAAAATATTTCGCCAACCCGATAGAATGTTAATGTAGATATTCAGAGGTCTGTGGTTTGAGTCTTTTTCTGCACGAGGAGGTTTCTTTTTTTCTTGCTTGTTTTGTAAAATTGTACATTAGCAAAATCAGGAAGCATAAGTCTGATCGTCGTATATACCTGCTTGTTTGCACGCACCCACTCCTGTCCGATATTTTCAGTAGTACAAAGAATCGATGTGTTTGCCTTGCAAATTCAACATATAACATCATGTAAGCACTTTTTTCTTCGTGGATGATCTTTAGAGATTCAAAAGGAAAGTACTTGTGGCACATCTCTTGCCGTAGCTGGTAGTTTCGTTAGCTTATTCGATAGACCACTCGTCTATATAACTACAGCTCTGAGCTTCGAATCCTTTTCGGGGTAATGGATTTTATTTGTGTGGGTTTTTCAGGATCATCTTCTGGAAATCTCTGCCACTCACTTTTTGTGTAAATTTTCATGCATTTTTTACTTTTTAATTTTAAGAGCTGACCTGACGAATGCCTCCTTGGGCATTATTCGCCGAATTAAAACTGCGTAATACTAGGCTACTTTAAAAGAAGATTAAAAAAAACAAACAAAAAAGCCAACAATAAAAAAAAGCAAAAAGGAAACGGGCAGGAAGCAAGCTCCGGCGTCGGAGGGAGGTGCGCCTACCACTGGCGCAGTAACGTGTAACCTACTTAAATAACAAAAAACAAAAACTGAACTAGTTAAATACAGGGGAGAAGGCCGGCCTCCTCCTAAAAGTCTAAAGGTCCACAGGACGGTATACACGAATCCGTCCCGAGTACAAAGGACAGGCGGTAGCGACTCTGCCCATCCCGGTACCGGGACAAGTAACCTGCACGAAGATTACCCAAACTACGACATTCGACGAGAAAATGCGAAACAGTCTAGAGGACGACGCGGTCGTTATTTTAGGGCGAAGGCAAGCGCTTCACCAAATGGCGATACGTCACACGAGTGTGCCCGATTTGGTGACGAAAGAAAGCGAATTGAAGCCGTCGCGGCATTGTGGGCTAGGTCCATAGGAACACTCGCCTCGCAATGGCACGCAACTGTAAGTACCCCTGGACCGTCTTCTTTGCCAAGCAGTCCGAAGAGCTGCTCGTAATCCTGCCATGTAGTCTGTAAGTGGAAGAACGAATCGCTGGTTCGGTCGTCCGGTCCTTCGCACTATTTGTCACCGTTGTCGGTGCACCCATTCTACACAATTCCAACATGTCCAGAAACGTAGAAGATAATCTCGACATTTAGGCGGCTCACTTGAACCGTGGATCACGGATATCGCAAACCAGACGGTGCGGAGATTCCAATGCCCCGAGAGCACTCAGGACGCTTTATGAGTAGCTATAAATCACGAACCGTTCTCCAAACCTGGCACGTCACGTAATCTCCCGTACCGAGTGGTGTATTGCAACCAACTCAGCCGTAAAGACAGATGCAGCGCCTGGCAGAGCCATGCTGACTTCAAACATAGAGGATACGACATGAAAACTGACCCACTCTTCGGACTTAGAGCCATCCCTATACACTGGCACGGTTTCAGCGTGACACGAGATGTGCTCCAAAAAGGCTGAACACAATACTTCCCGGCGCTGTACAAGCTTTCGGAGCAGAGGCGAGGTGACAAATAGCCAACGGTGGTACCCTCCAGGGTGGCGTTCTGGGCAGAATCAGGAGCGCTAAGGCCCGAGAGCTATATTTACCTCTGGATGGAGTTTCCTAGCCCTAAATTTAAAGGGCTTCGGGTAATATTTGCGTCCTTCGGCGGCATAGGCACCGTCAAGATCAGTTGTGGATGCATTGAGAGCCGTTGGCGACAAAGGAAGACGCTGCGCTTGTGCACACAGGCGAGTAATGCACTGTGCACTGCGCATAGATAATGTCATCTCCCTAGCATTGACAAGCAGGCTCTTAATAGGGGAAATACGGAAGGCACCGGTGGATCGAGTCTACCTTCCGCAATAGACGTTCAGCTGCGAATACATAAAACTCGCATCCGTAGTCGAGCTTCAAACGGACAAAGAGTCGATAAAAAAGTAAGGCAGTAGCCCTATCAGTGCCCCAAGCGATGAATGAACGTCACGGAACGAAGAATACCCATGGCGTGGGTACAAGAGACCATAATGCTGCGAATATGAGTCTCCCAGGTTAGACGTCATGCAAATACAAGACCAAGGAAACGCTGCGATTTCACCACTTCCAGGTGCACGATATTAAGAAACAAGTTTGGTTCAGGGTGGAGCCCTGGGTGGCGGTAGAAGTGCACCACCTTAGTTTTGCTGTAAGAAAACCAAAACCTGTGCGCTCTGGCATAGCGAGAGACTAGATTCAAAGCCTGTTGGAATCGACGCTCCAGAGTCGGCATCTGGGCCGCGCCAAAAGAGATCGAAAGGTCTTAGACGTAGAGTGTAGCAAGAACATCTTCTAGCAGCACCGAGGTAATGCCGATGATGCTCAAGGCAAAGAGTGTAACGCCGAGGAAACTTCCCTTTGGACACCCTCTTTCTGCTCCATTAGGCCGGAAAGGGTTCCGATCAACCGTAAGCGGAATCGGCGCTTTCGAAAAATTCAGATATAAAGACCGGGAGGCCTCCCCTCGCCCCTATTTTGTGGAGGGCCTCTATGATACTGTATCGACATGCGGTATCATAAGCTTTGTCTAGATCGAAAAACAACGTGGCGCTGTGCTGTCTACGAAGGAAGGCCTCGCAGACAGCATTTTCCAGTCAAAGCAGAGCATCCAACATGGAATGGAGCTTGCGGAAGAGGCACTGTGAACATAAATGGCCTCGTCTTTAGAGAAAAAGGCTAATCTAACATTTACCAATTTCTCCATCAACTTGCACACGCAGGAGGTTAGAGAAATTGGGCAGAAACAGGCCGGGGTAGAATGATCTTTGCCCTGTTTGTGAAAATATAGCACAGTAGCGATTTGCCAGGAGTCTGGTAGGTTATCCTATACCTAGATTCTGTCAAATAAATCTAACAAAAAGGCCATGTCTGGCTCACTCAGGTGTTGAAGAGTGGCGTACGGGACATCGTCCGGACCATGGGCGGTGTCCGCGCACTAAGCAAGAGCGGTACTCAACTTACTCAGAGTAGACCTGTTGTTAAAGGGTTCTTCGCCTCAGGAAGTAAAGTGCAGCCGGTGGCCTTCCGTGACATGAAGAGGTACATTAAATGTTGGCGGAGCAGCATCCCGGCTAGAGAATGCAGGAAATCGGTCGCGAAGGATTCCGCCACGAAGGCGGGGTCCGAGAATGCTGGCCCATTCTCCTGGAGAACGGGAGGGGGGTCCTGCGAGAACTTGCCCCGAATCCGTTTGACTCGCTTCCACACCTCAGCTAAAGGGGTCTTCCCGTTGAAGTGAAGACACGTATGCCCGCCAATAAGAGCGGCGGGCGTGCTTCGAAATATACTGGAACGTAGCCCTAGCCCCACGAAATTCACCGACAGTGAAATCGTTCGGGAGACGCTTATAGCGCATGTAGGCATAACGCTTCTGTCTGAGGGCCATCCCAAACTCAACCGACCACCATGAGGTTACCGAAAAAGAATACAACGGCCTCATCTCTTGACCTAAACTCCTCGACTGAGAAACAGATTTGAGTCATTTCCTGAGTTCACCGAACCCGCGTCAAGCACAACTGAGGTGGGCACTTTGGCGGCAGTGGCCCAGAAAATGATATTTGAATGGAAAAGTGATCACTACCATGGAGGTCATCGACCACCTCCCAATCAAAATCAGGCTGTGAATCCGGAAAGCACATAGATAGATTAAGGCAAGAAATTGAAGCAGTTCTCAGGCAGTGATGTGTAAACTCATCAACATTTTGGACACCTATTTTAAGCTCTTCGATCAGATCGGCAAGTACTTGTCCCTTGTGATTTATTGAGAAGTCTCCCCAGAGAGGATCTTTGCCTTTCAGTTCTCCAAGCAAAAGAAAGGGCCTCGGCAACCGTGCAACGACGTGGCGGAAGTCCCCCGCGCCTAAGTCAGCTGACGGTGGAATGTACGCAGAAATAACAGTATACCTCCTATCGAAGTGAAGCTGCACAGCCATTCCTTGAAAGGAGGTATTTAAAGTGAAAAGAAAAGCGGAGACATCATGCCGGGTGTAAACCGTGCATCCCCCAGCCCGGCCCCCATCCCGTTGTGGAGGGGGCGCAAAGCCCTTATACCCCGGGAGGCTGGCGAGAGGTCAACCACCTACCATGGCTCCTGCAGAAAAATAGCTAACGGGGAACGGGACGAGACGAGCCTCTGCAACTTTTCCCTGTTGGCCTGGAGTCCGCGGCAATTCATTGGAAGGCATAAACCCTCCAGGGCAAGCTCGAAAGAAACGCAGGCTTCTCTATGATGAGAAGACCCTCACAGGAACAGTGCTGTTGGCCGGACAATGCGCTGAGGGCGCTGTCGTCTTCGAGGGCTTATTGGGATCGGTTGGGCTCGCCATGCGATTCTTTTCCACCCTCCGCCTCAAAACCTCAGCTGGGCATTGCGGCTTTGAAGCTAGGGGCCCTCTTGTCGCGGGTCCACCGTCTCCGAGCCACCCACCCCAACACTAGGTGTGGGCGAAAGACCCGAAGCTCCCATTTTGCTGTCCTCCTCTCGGGGGCCAGCTTTAGGATCCTCGGAAGATGGTCTGGCGACCAACTTTAGGGGTGTTGCCTCCTGGGAGTCTAACGACTCGGTGTAGGCGCGTGTCAGTTTCGCCTTACGGGAAAAGGTCACGCCGAGGGAAGGGGTGGAGCCCGAGTTTTAGCCGGGGCTCGAGGTGAACCCTTTGTGCCACCAGCTTTACCAAGGGAGATCCGGGTTCAGTAGAACCGGCAGAAGGGCTCCAAATGGGCGCGGAAACAATCGTGCTCATTGGCCTGGATTGCCCCGGAGCAGAGGGTGTCTTTCTACACATTGAGGCGTAAGACGTCCCAGGCAGAGTCGGGCCCGCCAGGACCAAGTCCGTAGCCTCGCGGAATGAGACACGACCCTAGGCCTGAACAGCCAGGATTTCTTACTCAAGGAGATATACACCACATTGCTTCGAAGAAGCGGGATAGGGCTCTCTGTAATTGACGCACTTGGCCACACACGATTTGGACTTTCCGTGTGCGGCCTTGGAGCAATTTACACAGACTTCTTGTGACCCCGAATTTGCAGTCTAAATAAGCGATTAGTATGGCCGAAGCGGTGAGACCAATAGCATCTCCATGGCAGTGACAAGAGTGCCTCCACGTGGTAGGAGTACCAACCGATACGGACCGACTCAGGGATCTTGTGACATTCGAACGTGACTTAGAGTGTAGGGGTGGTTCTCAAGGCCCCTCCCTGTTTTCTCATCACACGATCGACCTTATCCGCCGCCTAGTCGGCCAGCTCTAGAGTGATAGCTTCTATGGACTAGTCCAGTAGTTCCCTTACATAAACTACCTCTTTCACAGAGTGTGACCTCACACTCACCTTGGTGCCATCAAGTGTTTGAAGAGGGTTCCGTCGCATTCGCCAGAAGGCTCCCGTCCGAAAAACGGGTCACCTTCGGCTCTCCACCAATTATACCTTCTAAAGTACTTATCTGATGGATCATGTTGCCCTTGGCCAACATGCTGCCATCAGTGTAGCGAATAATTAAGAAGCGTTTGAAGCCAGCGGCCTCGACGTTATCGAGGCTCATCTCTGCCCACTTTTGATCTTATATTTCGATTCCCAGCATAGGCAAGCACCCGGACCGGACGTGCCGTTCTTGGCTTTGTCGCGTTTAAGGCTGTTAGCGGCCTCGTCCATCATCCTGGCTCCCGTGGGTGGAGAAGGGCCCTAAATCTTTTTGGTCTTTTTTTATTAGTCATTTTACTTTTTAGGAGAGGAGGGCGGTGAATGGACCCAATCTCCCCTCCCCCAGCAGGAGCGGACAGGCCAGATGTGCCGGCCTCTGCAAGGTCCTTCGCCGAGATAGTAAATGTCCCAGCATTCGTCGGGGCAGCAGTTGTATGAGCAGCCCGACCCTTCTGGCAAGGGCCCCACACAGGAGCAGAATCGAGCTCGGTGTTTGATGTCGAGCCCAAATCTGCTCCCATGGAAGCCCCACCTTCTGATGCTTGGCTGCATCAGGAAGCATGTCTATCTCAGGGGTGCCTCCATTTGCCCATACCCCCCATGACATTACAGGTCATCTCAGTTTCATCCAAGTTCTTTAAGGGGGCATAGGCCTTCACCCCCGTTAGATTTAATATTTGGACCAGCAGGTCTTTAGAGGGAAGCAGCCGATGGGGCCTTTCTTCCCTCTTTCCTCTAAGGGGATTGGCTCTACCGAGGCCCTTAAACTGGGAGGGGCCGGTTATGGGCTGCCTGTTGGTTTTCCTGGCAGTCTCTTGTGAAAGCAAAGGCGAGACTGCCAGATTTGAGATGGAGTCATGTGGTGACTCCAAGGAAGGGGATGAGGGGAAGCCCTCTGCACACATAGGCACTGGAGAGGTGTAAGCCTTCTGTCCGGTTGAAGGGGTATGGAGGTCTCCTGGCAAACCACAGGGGGAGGGACCTCCATTTTCTCTGTGGAGCTGCCTAAGGGCGGCTCATTTGTTCTTAAAATTAAAATATGGAGGGATTTGTTTTTTTCTAAGTTTTCATCCATGTGCATGGTGACCCTTTTTTCTGCGTAATGCAAACGCTAATCACCACCCACAGTAGCCCGCTCTGCAGTGGGTGAGTACAGGCCTGGCAAAGCCAGGTGCCTCCATTCAAGACCTCCCCTCCCGCTTGGTGGCCTGGCAGTCCCTCAGCATGGCGGCTCCACCTTCAACGCAGCATAAAATTGATAGTGTGAAGAGAGAAGGAAAAGGGATGTGAGGAAGGTATGGGTGGGGATGAAGCAGCTTGTTTAAAGCCACCATCCCAAACCGGAGCTCAGGGGTTAGGGAACATTGTCCCTTCCCCCCTCAGCCCCGATCCGGGATAGTTAGCCGAGAAGATGGTTAGCATCTACCCTGTGAAATTAGAGGCTGACTAGAGAAAGTTGTGCTAGAGGTTGTATGAAAAGCAATGAAACAGAAAGGAAACACGAGTATATGAAGGAAAAAGAGGCTAAGCTGGGGTCGGACCGGGTGCTGAGTTCCGTCAGCACGGCGGCCAGGATGGCATATTGCCTCCCCCCCCCCTCCGGGCAATTTTCATACAATAGCAGTATCAGGCACCATATGCTTGAACGTTGTAAATGCTTGCTTGTTGGCATGCTAACCAAAACTGGCTGATAGTTTTCATTTTTACAAAGAAGGGATTTGTTCAATTTGAAGATTAAACATATGCTCCACTGCAAACAAGGTTTCATTGGACAGTAGACAATGGAGATGGAAACGGAAAGTCTAATTGTGGAAAGTCTCTCGCCGCTGCTATTGATCGTGTTAGCATATTCCGTAAAACGCTGTTCTAGATAAACAGAGGTCTGTGGTTAGAGTCCTTGATGTGGCGATGTGTTTTTTATCGCGTCTTTCCTTGGGATCATCTGCTGTAAGATATCTGCCCCTATGTTTTTGTCAAAATTCTTTCACATACCTCGGATCGTGCAGCATAAACCTACATGTTGTAGATGCCGGTTAGTTTGCAACGCAATTTCAAATTGGCCGATAGTTTTCTGTCGCACAACGAAGGGATGTATAAACCTTGCAAATTCTACACATGCCAACTCCAAGCACAGATTGATGACGGTAGTATTTGGAGATGCGAACTGAAAATGTATTTGCAGACCATCTCTCCCGGTTGTTGTTATTCGAGTTAGCTAAGTTGGTAGAGCTCTGCTCTAGAGAACCTCAGGCCTGAGGTTCTAATCTTTGACGCGGCAAGGTTTCTTTTCTCGTGGCTTTACTCAGGGTCATCTCCTGTAAGATTTCAACATTCCTGTTTCTCGGTAAATTTTCCACATGAACATACATAAGTACACACACACACAAACATATATATATATGTATATATATATATATATATATATATATATATATATATATATATATATATATATATATATATATATATATGAGTATAAGGGCATCATATAAGTAATTCGCCACTTTTTTAAGTTCATGACTATTTTAGGGATATATATCAAACAATCTTTTAGAGATATTTAATTTTAAATAATATTTTTTACTACTTTATTATTTAATATAACTTACAGTGGTTTTGACTAGTACCCTCTTCTTCCTATTAACATTTGAATACCTTGTTTTTAAAATCGTTCTTTAAGGTTGTTTCGACCATTTGTGTCGGTGACATCTTCATTCTGTTTACGTGGTTCACTAAACTTTTAAAATGATCGTGATCTAATCGAGTTAATTAACTCTATTCTGTAGTGACAGTTATTATTTCATATTCGAAATGTTCAACTTTTAAGCGCTACCTATTCCGATATAAGATCGAGTTTTGTCTTTATCAAAGATCACCATTTTTCTATTAATAAATTATGATATTTATTTTACTGCTGCATCGAAACACTCCGAGTGAGATCCGAAATAATTTCGGTGAATCGCTGAATTATGTTAAGAAGTTCCAACTAGATGTTTTTAATTCCTATCTCTCCTAGCGCATAAGAAATTATTATATGGAGGCGGCCCCTGTTTCGACTCTACTATTGTCTTTTTTCCGAGGTTTAACACATGTATAGAATGTTTATTATTTTAAAACACATATCCTTTTCTATATCAATCCTACCAAAAAATAGTTAACCTTTTGGGCCTGAAAGGAGAGATCAAAAAATAATTTCCTTTTTATAAGTGTACTTCAAAAAAGGTCCCGAATTATACATGACCTTTAAAAAACTATGCACATTTAAATCAGTTGAATGTAGTTTATATGACAATTATTCAAGTTATATTCGGATTATTTTCAGTGTTATTTTTAAATGATCTTGATCGATTTCTACTAGTCGCCTTGAATGGGGATCATATTTGAGACTTTCCCGTGCGAAATTTGTGAAACTAACTTTGGAACTGGTTTACCCTAATTGTTCCTTCACGGTATACATAAGCAAAACTTTCTTCTCATATAAACCTTCTATATTTTTTATCATTTAAAGATAAGACATTAAATTAACACAAATTATATAATATTAATAGTCCAGAAAAGACGACTGAGCCATGTTTAAATGTAAGCCACGATTTAGGCTAAGACTGGAGGCATCTACATATGATGCAAGTTTAGAAGACTAGAAAAAACAACTAATTCTTAATTTTTTAGTGATATAAAATGCGAAATATGAAAATAAAGTAAATTACATTGTTGTGGAATGGCCATACTCTATATAAATAAATATATTCCCTTTGGAGTTTGCGTCGAAGTTGGTTTAAGATTTGACCTTAGCCGGTTCGTGAGCGGGAAATATTTAAGAATTCAATGGAGATGGTATACTTTTTAATTGCCGAATCTTTTCAAAACAAGTAATTTAGAGTGCAAGTTGACCAAAGATTAACAGCTAGCTGTTACTCGTTTAGGGGTGCAAGAAAAAGACAATAACAAAAATATACCTTTACTAACAAATAAATAAAGTTGAAATAGGTACAGGTATACGGTTTAAAGGGAATGATCGTACATGCGAAAATTAACTATCAGCACGAGACACAGGAGGAATAAATATGGGATTAGTGGTCGGGTCCCGGTCGCTGATTAAAAATGGGATTTTAATCCGGGGTTTACACAAAGGATGGCACGGTTTGGGTAGACCAGATTATAGAATAACACAGGCTTGCGTTTAAAAAAAAAAAATAGGTTGCTTAGGATTTCTTTGTGGTTTGTTAATGAATCAAACCTCCTGAGCTCGAAAATGAATATATTTTTGTAAAATCATCTCAGATTTTGTCAGTACAGCATACACCATTTTCATTGAGATAAGCTCATTTTTCCTGAAAAAGATTATTAAAACCTTTCTCTATCGAATAATGCATTGTTTTTTTATATCATAGAAACATAAATAAACGTATTTAAACTATAATCCTTTCGATAAAACAACAAATTAAAGAATGCAACATAATAAAGAAAATAATTCTAATTTCCCAGAAAAGACGCCGTTGACGATTTTTGTTTGTGCCTCTCATCTGGTGCATCACGCTTCAAACACCAACAGTAGTCAGCTAACATATTTACATCCCATTTACCCTGGTACCTGGATTCCATTGTTTTTATGTCCTGGTGGAATCTTTTCCCCTGTGCTACACTGTAATCTTCCTACTTGTTGGGAAAATAATCCAGATGGGACCGTAAAAAGTGTATCTTTATAGACATTCGAGCTCCCAAATGTTTGAGATGTGTTAAGAGCTGATTCACCAGAGCAACATATTCTCGACTTCTTTTCTTGCCTATAAAATAGTTAACTAGAGCTTTGAAAGCTTTCCAGGCATCTTTTTCTATGTCCGTCATTGATGCCTCAAACTGCTGATCTTTTATCAAGTTCCTGATCTGAGGTCCATGGAGCTTAGCGTCACTGAGTTGTTAAAATTTTTGAGAAGAAATTTTGGAAGCTAGGCCTTTCTATTAGGGAATTTGACATAATTTTCCATTATGCCAAGCTTAATATGCAGTGGAGGAAGCAGTATTTTGTGAGGTGGCACTAGACGTTCAGCTATCACATTGTTTGATCCAATTCTAAATGCTTCTCGTGGAAGCCAAACCTTCTTCTCATAGTGAATACTATCTGCACGACTGTCCCAAAAACATAGGAAAGAGGAATGGTCCGTGTAGCCTATTTGCATCCCAAATATAAGAAAAACTGCCTGAAAAGAAAGTAAGCAGGGTATGGAAATTCAAGGTGTAATATTTCTAAAAACAAATTCCAAGTAATATTTCTTAAAACAATAAGAATATGAATATGTACTAAAAAATCCTTTATGTTGATGCATTAAATCATTGTATTGGGACTAATTGGATATATGTACATCTTACTTTGAGTTTATTGAGTTATGTTGTATACTTTCTCAATTAAGATAAGTTTCCCATTAACGCAAAAGGAGGCATTAACCTATAGGGATCGACTTCAACAAAAAATATAACTAAAACTTGACTCATGATTTCCAGATTTGCATTTTTATAAAATAGAAGTTGACCAAAAGGTCTATACAAGTATTAACAATTAAAAATGAAAATGTCACTCTCAAAGAGCTTAGAAATGCCAAGTGTAAAATAATCTTACCTTTAATTCACCACATATTCTCCAATTGTGGGTAGAGTAATTTATAGTATCCAGCTATCTTGTTACCAATATTTAGTAACACAGCATTTAAACTTCTACTGGAGGAATCTATGACAGGTCACCATTCTAATGGGTTGTAGGGAATTCCAAGGGCCTCAACAAGTCTTTTAATATTGGCGAAGTATACTAAAGAGCTGGAAGAATGCTGTAAAAATTAGCTTCGAAGCTCTATTTCTGTACCAAAGAAATGTTCCTTTAGCGAGAAGATTCTTTTCACGAAGTTAAGAGCCAAGAAGTTGTGCATTCTCCTTTGAAAGGCCCAGATTCCTGGTCAAGTCATTCAACTAAACCTGATGAATGGTCTTGTGACTATATCATGTGTGGAAACCTGATAAGTCTCAGATGTGTCATAATCTTGATCAACTTCCATATTAATCTCTTCATAGACCTCTATATGTTCAGGGGCAGAAGGTATAGGAAAACCTGGATCATGGGGCAGGGGTTTGATGGCAGAAGGAACATGCGGATATGCTACACTATATTTATTTTTCTTATTTATAGCTGTGGAAAATATAATTGCATATTACATAAAGCAATTGATTTAGAGTTGCCGATAGTACAGAAATGTTTAGTAAATGATATGTTCATGCTGAAGTGAACTATGTTAGTTGTTAATTTTATGCTAAGTCTTTGCATAATAATGACATTTTCAGGAGCTAGTATAATACAGAAAGCTTGAATATTTGATACAATGCTTAACTTTATAATTTGTCATGCAAATATAGCGGTCCATAGTGTGGTCCTTGCCCTCTCTCCACACCATGGGAACACCAAATAAGAAAGACTTCTGTTCGCCCTGACTCCATCGTGTTAAACATATCTAACATCCTTTGCAGCAGATATGTGGGGCAAAACTTTTATCTTAATCTCCTAGCTTTACTTCAAAATATGCATGATACAAAGATTTAATTACAGGAGAGATTGTTCAATCTGTGGGAGCTATTCTTACATTTTCTGTTCATTTTTAACTCAAACACTATTGTTATTATTATTCTAGCTATTATAATGTTAAGCAATTTCTAGCATGAAAAAATATAAACCTACTAGCTTAATTATTTAAAATGTACACAAAATTGACTGCAAATACAGTGGTGCAAAAACTATTGAAATTTTGATGTAATATAGGACGTATATAAACTATAAGATTATTATCACCCCCTGTATCGCAAAAGTGGACCTGAAAGAGATGAACTGATGCCAGGTGCGGATTTAGAAGGTCAATATTATTAAGAAACACTACAGAAAACCTAAGGTACATTTTTGACGCAGACTAGTGTAATCTGTAGGCATCAACAATTGCGACTACTTACGTGTTCGTTGAAGGCAATGGCTGGTCGGGATATGATGACTGTAATGGAGAAGCTGGGTTATCTAACGGAGCGGATGAGGGAGCACACGTAGTTTGGCCTTCAAAGATGGAAATCCTCCTCAGATACTCGACGATTGACTATGGCGCCAAGTTCACGGATGTCGATTTAGCCTTCGATCTGGTATTAAAATCGCCACTGTCCCGGATCGCGACGGATGAGCGTGTCCTTTGCTCGTACGCGGTGATAGGCGGGAAAGTCTTAGAGTGCTTCTGGCTAAACTGAGTCGAGGGATTATATAGGCGTTTGCTGGTGATGATATGACCTGGTGGGAGACTCTACGACTCGCGGGTTCTTGTGAAAAGGTAGCGACCCCTTCGGAGGAACCGAGATAAAGATGGTATAGAATTTTAGACAAGCTTCGAACTATGCCAGATAGCAATAAGATGGCCGTGAGGACATGCAAGATGAGAAGAATGTGCCCCCTAAGTAAATGCAGCTGGGGTGCAATAAAACGGAGTGGACCGCATCCTCGCCTTAGTTGAGCCTTGCTTCCAACGCCCCATGCGGTGATCTCGAGACTAGGTGGGTAAAGAAGGGCACATAGTCGCCCTTTGACATTATTCTTCTACATAAATAAAATAAGGGTTTTAAGATGGCCTATATGTTGACACTTGAGTTTAGATTAATATAAAGTTTTTCCTCATCTATAAAATTGCGTTCTTTCTGAATACATACCTATTTCTTCTTCAAATACATATTAGTCAGCTATATCTAAATACTCCCATCATCTGCTTGATTTAGATTAGCTTTTTTATATAATGACGACAACTATTACTAATTATATATATCCGTTTTAATTTCTTCAAAATTTAGCACACGACATTGCTAAACTCAGAAGTTCTGAATCTCTTTATATTCATAAATAAATCCTTACATTAATGTTAAATGATCTTCTACCCCACTAAATATTCTCAATAAAAAAATGTATGAATACATACTGATTTAGATAATGTTGCAAAATTTCCATGTAAAAAATTTATTTCACGTTTTGTTTCACATTTATTCTGATGATAGCTTTGATCTTCTTGTGAGACTCCGAGTTAAACAAAAAATTTCTATTAAATATATACACGATGGTAAAGAAGTAGAGAATGTTTTTAACAAATCAGTTAAAAATGTTTACAACCTATATATTATGTAACTCATATTTCAAATTCATAGAAATAACACCATGTTTAGCATGTGACTGGGGAATATGAAGCAATCAATTATCTCTATGTATAGAATCGAGAAGTGACCGGCCAATATTTTCCAAACGTTTAACTCCGCTGTGAGCAGATCTTTTTTTAAATATATTACACGACTTAGATAGTAAGGAAGTTATTTTCCAAGAGCAAACACCACCTTGCCACGATCAGTAAAAACCCCAACTATCATAAATAACATGATGAACAAGATCATTTGAAATTAATAAAACACTCCTAGATAATATGCATTTGACAATGCAAAAATTACAAAACGATTATATAAAACTAAATTCATTTAAGCTAGCTTAAGGACATCTATTTAAGTTAGCAAATGAGCAAAGCTCCTCCTTCACAGTTTCCTTGTGGCCTTGTGATCGTGTGGACAAAACATAAACAGGACAACAAAGACCGCTCATTTTGATTGAAGCAAGGTAAAGTTGAATCAACACAATTTATTCAAGCTCATTACTAGAGTTCATCGTGTCATCTACCAAAAAAAGATCCAGTCCAATAATATTTGCATCATCTTGTAACATCTAAACTTTTCCTCTGTTATAGTATAAGCATTATCAAATAATACATTGTGTTCTGTGAATAATTCAATATAATACACAGATACATAATTCTGAGGGACAATTGTTATATTGTACCTTAGAATATTAAGTGTTATCAACGCCAATAATATTTCACTTTGTAACAGAAGTTTTGTTCCTGGCAGGTAAATATAATTGTCGTAGAATGGACTCTCGACGATATACCATATATAACTATTCGTTGAGGGAACTTCTTTAATTATCTTTAGAGTGCGTGGATATCTGGCGGGCCGATACTATGTTTCTTCGATATGCTTAAGAATTGGAACTGAGCTCAAGGATAATAATATTGATATCATTAATAAAATAGAGTTTTATTAATAATAACTATCAACAATACACAAAACGGAAAATATTGACATAAACAGAGAATGGAAAGAGTCGTGGGAACTCGGCTAATCCGAGGATTAAAAGATTTAAAAAGGTAAAACAAATATAAAGTTAAAGAGATGGGATGGTTCGCTAAACCATTTAAAGCACAGGATAGAATTGACAAAAGGGTTAAATACTCAAAGGTAACGTTCGGCTAACGTAATTTTATACTATTGGTGCAGAGGAAGTCAACGTGAAGGAATTTTCAGGCTGCTGGCGAGTTCCAGCCGAAGCGGGGGAAATAAAAAGATCCTGCCGTGGCGTCTTGGGAATGAACACCGTTTCTCGACGAACGGCTTGAAGAACAATGGCTGTTCTACGTTGTTCTCTTCTGAACAACAGGCAGGGTGAGAACCGTCTCTTGTCTACGGGCTTAAGAACAATGGGTGTTCTAATGTTGTTCTCTTCTGAACAAGAAAAGGAAAGGGTGAGAACCGTTTCTTTTCGAACGGGCTCAAAAGAACAATGGCTTTTCTACGTTGTTCTCTTCTGAACAACAAGGGGAGGGTGAGAACCGTTTCTTGTCAACGGGCTCAAACGAACAATAACTGTTCTAATGTTGTTCTCTTTTGAACAACGAGGGGAAAGGGTGAGAACCGTTTCTTGGAGAACGGGCTCAAAAGAACAATGGCTGTTCTACGTTGTTCTCTTCTGAACAACAGGGGAGGGGGGTTGAGAACCGTCTCTTGTCTACAGGCTCAAGAACAATGGCTGTTCTAATGTTGTTCTCTTCTGAACAACAAGGAGGAAGGGTGAGAACCGTTTCTTGGCGAACGGGCTCATAAGAACAATGGCTGTTCTACGTTGTTCTCTTCTGAACAACAGTGAAAGGGGTGAGAACCGTTTCTTTTCAACGGGCTCGAACTAACAATAGCTGTTCTAATGTTGTTCTCTTCTGAACAACAAGGGGAAAGGGTGAGAACCGTTTCTTGGCGAACGGGCTCAAAAGAACAATGGCTGTTCTACGTTGTTCTCTTCTGAACAACAGGAAAAGGGGTGAGAACCGTTTCTTGTCAACGGGATCGAACTAACAATGGCTGTTCTAACGTTGTTCTCTTTCTGAACAACAAGGGGGAAGCCTTGTGGAATTGGCGTCAAGAAAGGCTCTAACCTTGGAACTCAAGGGATATTGTCCTTCTTCTGGACAAGTTATGGTGAATCTGGAGGTCAAAGTCCCTTGGCGCACAAAGGGAGAGAGGGTCTTGGTCATCTTTCGCGACGAAAATCTGGATCTTCAATCTGCTCTTAGTAATTATGTTTCCATTAAAATAGTTGAGACACTCCCTTCGCGTTGGGTACAATGGACTGGGAGCTTCGAGGGAATGCACAGCCGAGCCTGGGAACAATGCCTTATCTGCCCATAAGCCTAACTCAATCTGGCGAGGTCGGCGTATAGGGGAGAGCGGGGAAAGAGAAACCTCCTTGTTTAAACATTGACTCAGGTTGCTGCGATAAGGCGCCAAGCTTCAAAGCAAAGATGCACGTGGGAGCATCGTGGTTTTAAATTACATGTGATAGGAGTAGAAATTAACGCGGCCGTAACCCGTTCTATCACACCCTTCCATTCCGGGGGAAGTTGTCACTTCGAAAAAATGGGAGAAGGGACAACGATAGAGCTACGTTGTGGGGAAGAACTCGTTTTCTTGTGCCAACCGCCTCTTCCTGCACCTAACTAGTATTAACTCAATACATATGATTATTTTGATCTTTTGATTATAGGGGAAAATAGCTTTTAATACAAACTTAAAAAAAAGGGGGCATAGACATATGAAATGATATAAGAATTAGTACATATTGGACAAAATATTTTATACGTAATTTAATGGTTACAAATATATACATACAAAAAAAAAAACATTGGGCGTTACAAAATTCAGACATATACAATAACTAATTATATTGCAAGAGAATCTAATTTAAGTCGTACAAGATGGTATATACCTACATGGAGATACTAATCCTATGAATACAATTACTATACGCTATTCGGTAACGCATTCCTACTGTGTGCGTCAGCGACCTGGTTATCGGAACCTTTTATATAATTTATTTAAAATTGATACTCTTGCAAGAGTAAACTCCAGCGCATGATGCGGCCGTTGGATTGTCGCACATTCCTAATATAGGCTAACGGACGGTGGTCGGTTCCTATCTGAAATTCTTTTCCAATCAAGTACATTTCGAATTTGTCTATGACCCAGATAATTGATAGAGCTTCCTTCTCTATAGGGGCATATCTCTTTTCGCGTGGTAATAATTGGCAACTAGCATATGCAACTGGATGACTCGTTCCGTCATCCTCGTATTGAAGGAGTACACCTCCAATGCCCTCGTTGGACTAGTCGGGCTTAATCCCTAAGGATTTTTCCGGGTTGGGCAACTTTAAAATTGGAGCAGAAATGAGCCTACTCTTGAGCTGATTAAAATGGGAAATAGCGACATCATTCCAACGTAAACGATCGGGGGAATTATTTTTTTAAAGGGAGCTAAGGGGGGCCGAAATTGCAGCGAAATTCGGTGAAAATCGCTGATAGTGAAAAGCTGATCCTAGGAACGATCTTAATTGCTTCTTTGTAATCGGGAGGGGCATGTCGGCGATTGCCTTAATCTTGTTCTCTTGGGGACCTAACTTGCTTTGTCCTATTTTAAAACCTAAATATTTTATGGTTTCGTGGGCAAAATGCCATTTGCGGGGGCCAATGGTGAGGCGATTTTCGCGCAGTCGCTCGAAAAGAGCTAATAATGTGGTTAAATGGTGACTCTATTTAAATAGTTCTTGTAGCTGACTCTTTTGATGTGGTGTCAGCTGCGCGTCAATATCCAGGTCAGAGGGTTCCAAAGACTCGCTTGGTAGGGAAGGAAGAGGGTAATTGGAATCAGGTTGGGTGCAGACTATCTGTATTACATTAATGGACTCTGCGGGGTAATCTTCTTCAAGCGCCGATGTTTCGTCCAGTTGTACGAAGGTATCTCCATGGGCTCGTTGGGGGTTCTTTTTTTCTTGGGGTCCACGGACAGTCTCCGTGTCCTTGTCTTGGGCCTTATCGCCTAAGGCTGTTAGTAATTCACACTCCTTTTGTGCCGTCTTAAATTCCTGGTTAGGGGTCTCCGAGAAATCGGACGGTATCGGGGTTCTGATGGTGACAGGCTCCTAAGCTTCTTTCTTAGCTTGGCCTCGAGGAAGGGCGGCCTGAGACACAGGGTCGGAACTAACTTGGGGGGTCTGTCCTATAAGTACGGAACAAAATTGTATTGGTGCTGAAATGACTTCAGCCCAGCCATCATAATATTGACACTGCAGGTAACATCTAACGACAGGGAATTGGTTCGCCCGCCCAAGGTAGTCATGTACCACCGCATTATTTCGTGGTTAGGGTCCACTGGGAGGGGGGGAGTTCGTCGGATACGATGAAACACGTAAATCCTGTGTCTCTGACGAGAGACGATACTCGGCAGCCGTTCACCCTGCCCTCCTCAAATTTCAAAGTTCCCGATGAACTTTTATCAAAAATAAAATTTACCTGGTGGCCTGACGGAGGGCGAGAAGTTTCTGCTTGGGTCTGCACCACCGGGGGAGCCGGGGTGGCATTAATCTGGTGAACTTGGTGGGCTGGTCCGCTTTTAAGCCTGGAATTTTGGGGGCAATTCCAGCTCATGTGGTTTTCTACACCACAGGTGAAGCATATGATTGGTCGCTTCGGGAAGAGAGATGGAGGAGAAATCTTAACGGGAGGTTTGGAGTCCCGTTGTTGGTTTTGGGGAAAGAAGTTTTGGGTTTTTACGGGGCTCGGAAACTTCGTCGGCATTCCTGTGAAGGGGCGCGAATCCTTCCTTCTTTCCTTGTAGGGGGATTGGTGAGAAGTTCGATTCTCCTTTGGGTATAAATTATGGCTTGCGGCATAGACATCCGCTAATTCGGTACATTCTTTAAAGGTCTATCACCGACGATCCTTGACGAACGCGTGGACCTCCGTCGGGAGAGACGCCAAAATTGATCTCGCAACACGAAGTCTGTTAAGGACTCGTAGTTAGGATCAACCTTTGAGGATTCTAACCAAAATTTAAAATTCCTCTGAAGAATGTATCCGAATTCACGGAACGTATGTCTGCGTTTAATACGACCTCTTCGAAATTCTTGGCGGTAGAAATCGGGAGTCATATTATGAGCGGCCAATAACTCAGCTTTTAAGATGCTGTAGTAAATTGTACACTCAGATGGTAAAGATATAAAAATTTCGCGCAATTTACAATTTAACAGGGGAAGTAATCTGGCTACACCTTCAGCCTCCAGATCCATGTTATTGATTTCGAGGATCTTTTCGAAGTGGGCTAAAAATGCTCCGAAATCCTCTCCATCCTTGAAATTGGGGCGCTTTAGTGAGAGATTGGGGGGGGGGCTTCGGAACGGGAACTGGCGGACTGTATCTCTGCTTCAACACGAGCTCATTCACTCTGATGGTGAAGCTCAGCTTGTTTTATTCGTTCCTCTCTTTCTCTTTCTTTTTCTTTTTCTTCACGTTCGATTTCTCTTTCTAATTCTTCTCGTTATATTTCTCTTCCTCTTTCTTTTTCTTTTCTTTACGCTCTTTTTTTTTGCTCCTCTTGAACGTACTCAATTAGTTCTTTTCCGTAAGTCCTAAGGATTCTCCTTGCGTTTTAAAGATTTCGAACTGAGTCATCTTTGCTCTTGGGGGCGCAATAGTCAACCAACTAAAATTCCTTGCAACAAAAATTATGCCTTCTAAAGAAATTAGCTTACCTAAATATGGGCACTGACCTATTCGTACTTGGTTTCTCAATCTAAATAACTACTGACTAAAATCACAAAAAAAACACAAACAAATTATTATAACAGTTCCTTGAGCTACTCCAGGTCCTTAAGTTTCAAAAATGGGGATAGCAATCGTTGAAAACAAAAGGGTACTACTCTACTCTATTATTATAACGAAAAACACTATGCTTTATTCTTCCGTGTTTTGAATATTGCGCCCCTGTTTGGAGTTCGGCAGCCAACTCTTATCTTAATTTATTAGATAAAAATTTGAGAGCAATAAAATTTTTAATTCCTGACCTCAAAGTTGATCTGTGGCACAGGCGAGCAATAAGCTCCTTATGCATCTTATATAAAATTTTTAACAATGCAGATCATCCACTGCATCACGATCTGCCCAATTTATATGCCCCTCAACGAGTTACCAGAGGTGTACTAAATGCCAATAGTAGGGCCTTTACGCCTATGAGATTCAACACAACACAGTTTTCAAGAAGTTTCATTCCTAACACAACTAAACTGTGGAATGAACTTCCTAGTGTTGTTGTTGAGTCCTTGGAACTTCAGAAATTTAAAGTGGGTGCTAATACATTTTTAATTAACAGAAACTTATAACTTTAATATTTTATTCATTATCCACACATATATAATATTATAATATTTTTAACATTATAGCATTTAATTTTTTTATTTTTTTTATTTTTTTTTTTTTTTTTTGATTTTCTATTTATTTATTATGTTTTTCTTAATCTTTGTTTCGTTTTTTCCATACCAGGTTTCTTTCCCCACTGGGGCCCTTGGGCTTATAGCTATTTGCTCTTCCAGTTGGGGTTGTGGCTTGGAACTTTAATAATAATAATAATAATATAGCGTAAAACCTTGCACACCTGATACCAAATTTAAATAGTATATATATATATATATATATATATATATATATATATATATATGTCGTAGAATGGACTCTCGACGATATCCCTTATATAACTATTAGTTGAGGGAACTTCTTTAATTATGTGTAGAGTGCGTGGATGTCTGGCGGGCCGATATTATGTATCTTTGATATGCTTAAGAAGTGGAACTGAGCTCATGCATAATAATATTGCTATCATTAATAAAATAGAGTTTTATAAATAATAACTATCAACCATACACAAAACGGAAAATATTGAAATAAACAGAGAATGGAAAGGGTCGTGGGAACTGGGCTAATCCGAGGATTAAAAAAGATAAAAAGGTAAAACAAATACAAAGTTAAAGAAATGGGATGGTTCGCTAAACCATTTTTAGCACAGTAGAATTGACAAAAGGGTTCAATACTCAAAGGTAACGTACAGGCTTACGTAATTTTATACTGGTGGTGCAGAGGAAGTCGACGTGAAGAGATTTTCAGGCCGCTGGCGAGTTCCAGCCGAAAGGGAGGGGGGGGATAACAGAATCCTAACATAACGTCTTGGGAATGAGAACCGTTTCTCGACGAACGGCTTGAAAAACAATGGCTGTTCTACGTTGTTCTCTTCTGAACAACAGGGGGGGGTGAGAACCGACTATTGTCTACGGGGTCAAGAATAATGGCTGTTCTAATATTGTTCTCTTCTGAACAACAAGGGGGAAGGGTGAGAACCGTTTCTTGGCAAACGGCCTCAAAAGAACAATGGCTGTTCTACGTTGTTCTCTTCTGAACAACAGATGACGGGGTGAAAACCGTTTCTTGTGAACGGGCTCGATCGAACAATAGCTGTTCTAATGTTGTTCTCTTCTGAACAACAAGGGGGAAGGGTGAGAACCGTTTCTTGGCGAACGGGCTCATAAGAACAATAGATGTTCTACGTTGTTCTCTTCTGAACAACAGGGGAAGGGGTAAGAACCGTTTCTTGTGAACGGGCTCGAACGAACAATAGCTGTTCTAATGTTGTTCTCTTCTGAACAACAAAAGGGAAGGGTGAGAACCGTTTCTTGGCGAACGGGCTCAAAAGAACAATGGCTTTTGTACGTTGTTCTCTTCTGAACAACAGGGGGGGGGTGAGAACCGTCTCTTGTCTACGGGCTCAAGAACAATGGCTGTTCTAATGTTGTTCTCTTCTGAACAACAAGGAGGAAGGGTGAGAACCGTTTCTTGGCGAACGGGCTCATAAGAACAATAGATGTTCTACGTTGTTCTCTTCTGAACAACAGATGACGGGGTGAAAACCGTTTCTTGTGAACGGGCTCGAACGAACAATAGCTGTTCTACTGTTGTTCTCTTCTGAACAACAAGGGGGGAGGGTGAGAACAGTTTCTTGGCGAACGGGCTAAAAAGAACAATGGCTTTTGTACGTTGTTCTCTTCTGAACAACAGGGGAGGGGGTGAGAACCGTCTCTTGTCTACGGGCTCAAGAACAATGGCTGTTCTAATGTTGTTCTCTTCTGAACAACAAGGAGGAAGGGTGAGAACCGTTTCTTGGCGAACGGGCTTATAAGAACAATAGATGTTCTACGTTGTTCTCTTCTGAACAACAGTGGAAGGGGTAAGAACCGTTTCTTGTCAACGGGCTCGAACGAACAATATCTGTTCTAATGTTGTTCTCTTCTGAACAACAAAAGGGAAGGGTGAGAACCGTTTCTTGGCGAACGGGCTTAAAAGAACAATGGCTGTTCTACATTGTTCTCTCCTGAACAACAGGGGAAGGGGTGAGAACCGTTTCTTGTCAACGAGCTCGAACGAACAATGGCTGTTTTAACGTTGTTCTCTTTCTCACCAACAAGGGGGAAGCCTTGTGGACTTGGCGTCATGAAAGGCTTGAACCTTGGAACTCAAGGGATATTGTCCTTCTTCTGGACAAGTTATGGTGAATCGCGAGGTTAAAGTCCCTTGGCGCACAAAGGGAGAGAGGGTCTTGGTCATCTTTCGCGACGAAAATCTGGATCTTCAATCTGCTCTTAGTGATTATGTTTCCATTAAAATAGTTGAGACACTCCCTTGGCGTTGGGGACAATGGAGTGGGAGCTTCGAGGGAATGCACAGCCGAGCCTGGGAACAATGCCTTATCTGCCCATAAGCCTAACTCAATCTGGTGAGGTCGGCCTATGGGGGAGAGTGGGGAAAGAGAAACCTCCTTGTTTAAACATTGACTCAGGTTGCTGCGATAAGGCGCCAAGCTTCAAAGCAAAGATGCACGTGGGAGCATCGTGGTTTTAAATTACATGTGATAGGAGTAGAAATTAACGCGGACGTAACCCGTTCTATCACACCCCTCCATTCCGGGGGAAGTTGTCACTTCGAAAAAATGGGAGAAGGGACAACGATAGAGCTACGTTGTGGGGAAGAACTCGTTTTCTTGTGCCAACCGCCTCTTCCTGCACCTAACTAGTATTAACTCAATAAATATGATTATTTTGATCTTTTGATTATAGGGGAAAATAGCTTTTAATACAAACTTAAAAAAAAGGGGGCATAGACATATGAAATGATATAAGAATTAGTACATATTGGACAAAATATTTTATACGTAATTTAATGGTTACAAATATATACATACAAAAAAAAAAACATTGGGCGTTACAAAATTCAGACATATACAATAACTAATTATATTGCAAGAGAATCTAATTTAAGTCGTACAAGATGGTATATACCTACATGGAGATACTAATCCTATGAATACAATTACTATACGCTATTCGGTAACGCATTCCTACTGTGTGCGTCAGCGACCTGGTTATCGGAACCTTTTATATAATTTATTTAAAATTGATACTCTTGCAAGAGTAAACTCCAGCGCATGATGCGGCCGTTGGATTGTCGCACATTCCTAATATAGGCTAACGGACGGTGGTCGGTTCCTATCTGAAATTCTTTTCCAATCAAGTACTTTTCGAATTTGTCTATGACCCAGATAATTGATAGAGCTTCCTTCTCTATAGGGGCATATCTCTTTTCGCGTGGTAATAATTGGCAACTAGCATATGCAACTGGATGACTCGTTCCGTCATCCTCGTATTGAAGGAGTACACCTCCAATGCCCTCGTTGGACTCGTCGGGCTTAATCCCTAAGGATTTTTCCGGGTTGGGCAACTTTAAAATTGGAGTAGAAATGAGCTTACTCTTGAGCTGATTAAAATGGGAAATAGCGACATCATTCCAACGTAAACGATCGGGGGAATTATTTTTTTAAAGGGAGCTGAGGGGGGCCGAAATTGCAGCGAAATTCGGAGAAACCGCTGATAGTGAAAAGCTGATCCTAGGAACGATCTTAATTGCTTCTTTGTAATCGGGAAGGGCATGTCGGCGATTGCCTTAATCTTGTTCTCTTGGGGACCTAACTTGCTTTGTCCTATTTTAAAACCTAAATATTTTATGGTTTCGTGGGCAAAATGCCATTTGCGGGAGCCAATGGTGAGGCGATTTTCGCTAATAGGGTGGTTAAATGGTGACTCTATTTAAATAGTTCTTGTAGCTGACTCTTTTGATGTGGTGTCAGCTGCGCGTCAATATCCAGGTCAGAGGGTTACAAAGACTCACTTGGTAGGGAAGGAGGAGGGTAATTGGCATCAGGTGGGGTGCAGACTATCTGTATTACATTAAGGGACTCTGCGGGGTAATCTTCTTCAAGCGCCGATGTTTCGTCCAGTTGTACGAAGGTATCTCCATGGGCTCGTTGGGGGTTCTTTTTTTCTTGGGGTCCACGGACAGTCTCCGTGTCCTTGTCTTGGGCCTTATCGCCTAAGGCTGTTAGTAATTCACACTCCTTTTGTGCCGTCTTAAAGTCCTGGTTAGGGGTCTCCGAGAAATCGGACGGTATCGGGGTTCTGATGGTGACAGGCTCCTAAGCTTCTTTCTTAGCTTGGCCTCGAGGAAGGGCGGCCTGAGACACAGGGTCGGAACTAACTTGGGGGCTCTGTCCTATAAGTACGGAACAAAATTGTATTGGTGCTGAAAGGACTTCAGCCCAGCCATCATAATATTGACACTGCAGGTAACATCTAACGACAGGGAATTGGTTCGCCCGCCCAAGGTAGTCATGTACCACCGCATTATTTCGTGGTTAGGGTCCACTGGGAGGGGGGGAGTTCGTCGGATACGATGAAACACGTACATCCTGTGTCCCTGACGAGAGACGATACTCGGCAGCCGTTCACCCTGCCCTCCTCAAATTTCAAAGTTCCCGATGAACTTTTATCAAAAATAAAATTTACCTGGTGGCCTGACGGAGGGCGAGAAGTTTCTGCTTGGGTCTGCACCACCAGGGGAGCCGGGGTGGCATTAATCTGGTGAACTTGGTGGGCTGGTCCGCTTTTAAGCCTGGAATTTTGGGGCCAATTCCAGCTCATGTGGTTTTCTACACCACAGGTGAAGCATATGATTGGTCGCTTCGGGAAGAGAGATGGAGGAGAAATCTTAACGGGAGGTTTGGAGTCCCGTTGTTGGTTTTGGGGAAAGAAGTTTTGGGTTTTTACAGGGCTCGGAAACTTCGTCGGCATTCCTGTGAAGGGGCGCGAATCCTTCCTTCTTTCCTTGTAGGGGGATTGGTGAGAAGTTCGATTCTCCTTTGGGTATAAATTGTGGCTTGCGGCATAGACCTCCGCTTCTTCGGTACATTCTTTAAAGGTCTATCACCGACGATCCTTGACGAACGCGTGGACCTCCGTCGGGAGAGACGCCAAAAATTGATCTCGCAACACGAAGTCTGTTAAGGACTCGTAGTTAGGATCAACCTTTGAGGATTTCAACCAAAATTTAAAATTCCTCTGAAGAATGTATCCGAATTCACGGAACGTATGTCTGCGTTTAATACGACCTCTTCGAAATTCTTGGCGGTAGAAATCGGGAGTCATATTATGAGCGGCCAATAACTCAGCTTTTAAGATGCTGTAGTAAATTGTACACTCAGATGGTAAAGATATAAAAATTTCGCGCAATTTACAATTTAACAGGGGAAGTAATCTGGCTACACCTTCAGCCTCCAGATCCATGTTATTGATTTCGAGGATCCTTTCGAAGTGGGCTAAAAATGCTCCGAAATCCTCTCCATCCTTAAAATTGGGGAGCTTTAGTGAGAGATTGGGGGGGGGGCTTCGGAACGGGAACTGGCGGACTGTATCTCTGCTTCAACACGAGCTAATTCACTCTGATGGTGAAGCTCAGCTTGTCTTATTCGTTCCTCTCTTTCTCTTTCTTTTTTCTTTTTCTTCACGTTCGATTTCTCTTTCTCGTTCTTCTCGTTATATTTCTCTTCCTCTTTCTTTTTCTTTTCTTTACGCTCTTTTTTTTTGCTCCTCTTGAAGGTACTCAATTAGTTCTTTTCCGTAAGTCCTAAGGATTCTCCTTGCGTTTTAAAGATTTCGAACTGAGTCATCTTTGCTCTTGGGGGCGCAATAGTCAACCAACTAAAATTCCTTGCAACAAGAATTAGGCCTTCTAAAGAAATTAGCTTACCTAAATATGGGCACTGACCTATTCGTACTTGGTTTCTCAATCTAAATAACTACTGACTAAAATCACAAAAAAAAACACAAACAAATTATTATAACAGTTCCTTGAGCTACTCCAGCTTCTTAAGTTTCCAAAAAGGGGATAGCAATCGTTGAAAACAAAAGGGTACTACTCTACTCTATTATTATAACGAATAACACTATGCTTTACTCGACTGAGACCAGTGTTTGCAAAGATATAGCGTTAAACCTTGCACACCTGATACCAAATTTAAATAGTATATATATATATATATATATATATATATATATATATATATATATATATATATATATATATATGTATATATATATATATATATATATATATATATATATATATATATATATATATATATATATATATATATTTATATATATATATATATATATATATATATATATATATATATATATATATATGTCGTAGAATGGACTCTCGACGATATCCCTTATATAACTATTAGTTGAGGGAACTCCTTTAATTATCTTTAGAGTGCGTGGATGTCTGGCGGGCCGATATTATGTATCTTCGATATGCTTAAGAAGTGGAACTGAGCTCATGCATAATAATATTGCTATCATTAATAAAATAGAGTTTTATAAATAATAACTATCAACCATACACAAAACGGAAAATATTGAAATAAACAGAGAATGGAAAGGGTCGTGGGAACTGGGCTAATCCGAGGATTAAAAGAGATAAAAAGGTAAAACAAATATAAAGTTAAAGAGATGGGATGGTTCGCTAAACCATTTAAAGCACAGTAGAATTGACAAAAGGGTTTAATACTCAAAGTTAACGTACAGGCTTACGTAATTTTATACTAGTGGTGCAGAGCACGTCGACGTGAAGAGATTTTCTTTCCGCTTGCGAGTTCCAGCCGAAGGGGGGGGGGGGATAAAAGAATCCTTACATAGCGTCTTGGGAATGAGAACCGTTTCTCGACGAACGGCTTGAAAAAACAATGGCTGTTCTACGTTGTTCTCTTCTGAACAACAGGGGGGGGGGGGTGAGAATTGTCTATTGTCTACGGGGTCAAGAATAATGGCTGTTCTAATATTGTTCTCTTCTGAACAACAAGGGGGAAGGGTGAGAACCGTTTCTTGGCAAACGGCCTCAAAAGAACAATGGCTGTTCTACGTTGTTCTCTTCTGAACAACAGATAACGGGATGAAAACCGTTTCTTGTGAACGGGCTCGAACGAACAATAGCTGTTCTACTGTTGTTCTCTTCTGAACAACAAGGGGGAAGGGTGAGAACCGTTTCTTGGCGAACGGGCTCAAAAGAACAATGGCTTTTGTACGTTGTTCTCTTCTGAACAACAGGGGGGGGGGAGAACCGTCTCTTGTCTACGGGCTCAAGAACAATGGCTGTTCTAATGTTGTTCTCTTCTGAACAACAAAAGGGAATGGTGAGAACCGTGTTTTGGCGAATGGGCTCAGAAGAACAATGGCTGTTCTACATTGTTCTCTCCTGAACAACAGGGGAAGGGGTGAGAACCGTTTCTTGTCAACGAGCTCGAACAGCAATGGCTGTTTCAACGTTGTTCTCTTTCTCAACAACAAGGGGGAAGCCTTGTGTACTTGGCGTCATGAAAGTCTTGAACCTTGCAACTCAAGGGATATTGTCCTTCTTGTGGGACAAGTGATGGTGAATCTCGAGGTCGAGGTCCCTTGGCGCACAAAGTGAGAGAGGGTCGTGGTGATATTTCGCGACGAAAATCTGGATCTCCAATCTGCTCTAAGTGGTAAAGTTTTATCTAAATAGTCGAGACACTCCCTTGGCGTGGGGGACAATGGAGTGGGAGCTTCGAGGGAACAATGCCTTATCTGCCCATAAGCCTAACTCAATCTGTCGAGGCCGGCGTAAGGGGGCGAGCGGGGGAAGATAAACCTCCTTGTTTAAACATTGACTCAGGTTGCTGCGATAAGGCGCCAAGCTTCAAAGCAAAGATGCACGTGGGAGCATCGTGGTTTTAAATTACATGTGATAGGAGTAAAAATTAACGCGGCCTAAACCCGTTCTATCACAATAATTTTAAAAGATATTTTATTGCAAAAGATAAAAGAGCAATAATTTGATTTAAACATTGATTTTGTGGATTATATAATGAAATATATACTGAAATGCCCCCATCTGTCTTCTGTTCAACCTAAGTGGTTTAATCGAGAAATCGGCCAACTGCTTAGGGAGAAGAGAAATGTGTACTGGCAATCGAAGATCTCGGGCGACTTTGACGAATACCGGAGGCTAGCCAGGAGAGTGAATTCCAGCATAACGGCGGCTAAGCGGTCTGAGGAACTCCGAGTGGCGAGACTCTGTAAAGAGAATCCCAAGGAGTTTTTTGGATATGTGAACAACCGTAAACCAATCCTTCGAACGATTGGGTCTTTGAGGAATGAGGAGGGGACATTAAAGCATTCAGATGCAGAAAATGCTAACCTCCTCAACGACTACTGAAGAATGTGGTCCCATTCCCCTGCCGACGGATTTCTACTCGGGGGGAAAGCTGGAGGCAATGGACTTCACCGAAGGAGAAATTACGAAAAAGATCGCTGACCTAAAGACGAATAAGTCCCCTGGACCGGACGGGTTTCTACCTAAAGTATTGAAGGAAGTGTGCGATGAAGTATCACGACATCTGTGCGCCATCTTTAACATGCTAATCCGGACCAAATGCGTTCCTAGAGACTGGCGTGAGGCGGAGGTGACTCCTATCTTCAAGAAAGGAGACCGTAACCAACCGTCGAACTACCGACCTATCAGTCTGACTTTGATAGTCGGTAAACTCATGGAAAGCCTCATGGTGGACAAAGTGACGTCGTATTTAGAGTCAAACCTGCTACTGAGGAGTTCCCAGCACGGCTTCCGAAGGCAACGGTCATGCCTGACGAACCTTGTGGAATTCTTCCACTTCGTTTTCAGTGAGCACGATCGGGACAAGGCGGTGGATGTGGTCTACCTAGACTTTCAGAAAGCCTTTGATAAGGTACCACACCACCGCCTTCTCCGGAAAGTGCGAGCGCTTGGCATAGACAGAAAGGTAGCCGGCTGGATCGAGAACTGGCTAAGTGGCAGACGGCAACGGGTGGTGGTAAATGGACAGTCTTCTGAGTGGGTGCCCGTTACTAGCGGGGTGCCTCAAGGTTCTGTCCTGGGACCACCACTATTCATCATCTACGTCAACGACATGGACGGTGACATGGTTGCCAAGATTTCCAAATTTGCCGATGATACCAAGCTTGGTATGAACGTTGCAAAGGATGGAAATACTGCCCGCCTGCAGGAAGATCTTGGGAAGATCTTGGGGAGTGGTCGGATACGTTGCAAATGCCTTTTAACATGGGGAAATGCAAAGTGATGCATATCGGCCACAGAAACCCCCAATCTCAGTATATCCTTAAGGGCACTGCTCTGGACTCCACCGACACTGAGAAGGACTTGGGTGTAACAATCACTAGTGACCTCAAGTTCTCGAAACAGTGCATTGAGGCGGAGAAAAAGGCCCAAAGGATGCTAGGCTATATTAAGCGCCAGTTTGGTTATCGGAACCAGGAGATTGTACTGTGCCTGTACAACTCACTTGTCCGACCGCACCTGGAGTATTCCGTACAATTTTGGAGTCCTTCATTGCGAAAGGACATCGCGAGATTGGAACGCGTACAAGCCAGGGCAACCAAGCTGATTCCCTCTATCCGACATAAAAGTTATGAGGATAGACTAAGGGAATTAGATCTGTTCTCGCTGGGAACCCGTAGACTGCGTGGTCAGCTCATCGACGTTTTCAAAATACTTCGAGGGTTCGACAATGTTGACTACCGGGATATTTTCACACTGAGTGAGAACAGAAGGCGCAATCATGGCTTCAAACTTGAACTGAAGTGTTACAACCGCAATCTGTGTGGAAATTTTTTCACCTACAGTATCTGCGGTAAGTGGAACGCACTTCCAGTGGAAGTTGTCAACAGTGAATCTGTTGACCAGTTCAAGTCAAGACTAGACAAGGTCTTGAAAAGTGGCCGTTTAGGGACGCAAACCAATTGAGCAGCCTTGTGCCCGCTCGATTGCAAGTCCAATGGTACCCTCTTTGAATGTACCGTAAGGTCTCCTAGGGTATCTTCTTTCCTTGTTGTTACTCCTTGATGTAGAAGTAGGACAAAATCTTTTGCGTCGATGTAGAGTTAAAAGAAAACAAAGTTAAATCCTTAAAAATTTATAGGAAGTTTTACTAGAAATATATAAATATACAAGTGAAAAAGTTAAAGGTGAACAGCTTTTTTGAATTTCCGTTTGTAATGTTTTTCTCCATCATATTTTCATTGTATAATCTCTGGTATTTATATTAAAATTCAGTATATCTTGATGGATGTGCTGCCATTGCTCCTCTGCGTATGCTTCAATAGTCTTTTTAACCTTATTAAGGTTGGTATAAAGGATGAACTCATTTATGGTCCCTCTGCAGACCATTTTGCCATAGCATTTCACTAAGTTGCCAACCAAGTCCACATAAATCTTAACCTTGGCTTTGCTCAAAAAGTTCTGACACACCAAAACAAAAATCTCCCAGGGTCCTTTTACCTTTATAGTAAGCTTTTCAGAAAGTAAGCTTTGCTTGTCTCCGAATAATTCAAAGCTTGAAACATGAGTTTGACATTGTTTTACTCATCCATGTGATATACTGAATAAGCCAAAGGAAGTGATGTATGCTACTCTAAGTCCATTTATTGATAGGTACAGCTTAATGTCTATTGAGTAGCTGTCAATGAAGAGTGTCGAACCCATCCGAATTATATGTAATTCTACTTGAATCAAATGGACCAGATCTATCATTCCAGTAGCATAGCCCACCATAATAAGGCAAGAATCTTTAGAAATTCTTATGTCCTTTACTTAGGCTTGTAACCTGCACATTTTCATCCATAAAATCCCAGTATTTGAGCATAGAAATCCAAGGATCAGCATTTGACTGTGACAAGACAAGATCTCTGATAATGACATTGAGGTCTTTATGACATAGATGGTATTTATTCTCCTCAACAATAATTAATATCTCTGATGGTGTATTCTATATCTTCACTGATCATTTTAGCTTCTGATTTGTTGCTTTCGTTTAAGGATGACAAATTTCTTTCGCGATGAATAGATAGAGGATGATCACCACTGCGTGATAGTGGTGATAGATAGAAAAGAAGATCGAGATAGGAAAAAGCAGTTTAATTTTTGCATCTTAGACATACCATTCTATTAATTAAAATTATATAATTTACTCATTTAGCTTTCAAAAAAAACTTAATAGCTTAAACACTTGTGACCTTTAATACTTTACTGTTGAAAACAGATAATTTTCTTACCTTCCAAAGCAAGTTTTGTGATTAAAATATAATTTATTTATTTACTTTAGTTACAACTACTAAGAAAAACACTTTTTACCTAGAAAGCTATAAAAATAGTTAAATTTTATTGCATAGTGTAATGGATTCTGAGATATGTCTTTCTATATAATTTCTAGAATTATATATAATTTCGTCTTGGTTAAAATGAATTCCTTATTCACAGCTTTGTATGTGATAAAAAGGCTGGGAAAAAGCGAACCTCTACTGATATCTGCAAAGTGTTCGTAAATCTTCTTATCAAAGTTACCAGACTCGCCAATGTAGGATTTATCACAATCATTAGGGAAGATTAGATACAAACTTACATCTTGGGTTTTAGGACAAAGTCTACTTAAATATTTTTTTATTGGTCCAAATAATGTTTGCTATCTTAATATTATTATCAACGTAGAGTCTTAAGTAGGCATGAAAAGGGAAATTTATACATTTTTCACATATTTATTTGGGCAACTTTGATAGAATAAAAGATTTTTCTGGCGTTAGATTTGAAATGGTTAATGAAATGAAGTAAATAATTTTGGCAGAAGGGTTTATCTTCGATATAGTTATACAAATGAATATAGTAGTGATATCATTATAATTGTGCAAGATATTTTACATTTAATTTGCATGTCTTACTCCATTCACCCTCCAAATTTTGAGCTTCCTTTGCTTGACCTTTAGCTTTATATATGTACTTCACTTTCTGCATTATTTATTTTAGTTTCCTTATGAAATTAATGACATTTATCAACCCCAAGTGTTTAGGTTTCTGCTGAGGTTCAGTCGTCTCACAAATATAAAAACAATTGAAGGCGCTGAATTATTTGAGTTGCAAAAAATATTGGTACTTTTTCCTTCATCAGATCTGCGTGGATTTATATCCCTCAACTTTAAAGTGCAATATCAAGAAGTGCGTAAAATTTTGAAGCTCATTAAGGGAAAACTTGGAATGAAAGAAGATAAGCTAACGAAATTAGAAACGTAGGTCTGATATAAGTAATATAGACATAGCTGTTTCTACAGGCAATGAGGGCAGGCGGGCAAACTAGCTAAGTTTTTTAAGACAATAAAAACCATACAGATATCTACCTCCACAAAGTCACCAATGCTACAAAGAAAATTCCATTGGTGACCACATAACCTAGAAAATTAAAATCTTCGCTAGGCTATAAAGGTAAATTTTGTGGGGGAGATTCCTCTCAGAATGCTAAGCTCTTCCGTCTCTTCGCTAAAAATTCAAAGGGGGAGGAAACTCGTAGTTCATATGCACTAGAGCTCTTAACTCCTTCGATATTTACGCAAAAGTGCATTCATATATATTTTAATGGTGACTGCTTGTGTGTAATGTTAGTTAAATTAAAAATGTATCATAAAATGGACACATTATTACTTCTCAAACTTAGTAGTTTTCCTAACTACATCACTTTGCAAATAGAGTAGGTTTTAGAAAAATTCGTCCGGGTAGCGTACATTTGTTGTTTCCATATATGTTCTATTAAATGCTCAGAAAGATGTTCCATCTGCAAAACTTTAATAATCTCACTTCGTTATATGACAACAAAAGGGACCAAGAATTTGGAAGATTTTTCCTTCCGGACAATCCCAATATACAACCAATAATTAAAAGCCAATTTTGTTCTTTGCAAACTGCAAAGAGTTCCATTGACCTAAAGTTAGCCAAGTCAACTACCTATATGAAAAAAAAACACGATAGTAACAAATGTTGCACTCTTTGTTAAAATTCCTCGGATATTTTCCTTTAATGAATAATTTAATTTGAACAATGAGTGTAATCCACTAAACACCTAACATGGATTTAAGCTCACACATTGGAATGCCTCGTATCATGGTATGAAACTTAACAGAGGTATGAACTATATTTGACAACTAGAGGTCTTAAACTTTATGTAAAGACCTAATGCGTTTTTTCTTTAGCTTTTATTCTAAGTCTGTTCTTTCTCTTTCTCCGCCCTTTCATTCAATCTCACCGCTTCTACCTTATTTAGTTTTTGTAAAACATGAGAACATTCACGTTTGTAACAACTTTCCTTCCCTCCAATAAAATTGTTGCAAGTATAAATAAGAAATACATAATTCGTTTCCTTTAGTCAGGCAATTCATTATATGCATTGGAATATATACTATTTCCTTTCATCATTCGTAGTTCTTTTGTATCTAGTAACTAAAAAGGTTCTACTTAATCTGTTATTCCTCCTTGTTGTTCACAAACAATCACTGGTAGGTTTTGGTTCTACATAACACATCTCTTAAAGTAAAATAAAATAAACTTATGAAGCATATTAACTCTATAGAATAATGAAGAAAATGAATCGAAATAAGTAGAAAGACAACAACATTAATATACGTTGAAGAATGAAGACAAGTTTAACAGATTATTGCTTCCATTTCCTCCATTTAAGACGAAGTAGCCTCCTCTTTGTGCTACTTTGTCCGTTTTCCACAAATTCATAATTCCTTGATTTCACCAATTTTCTTACTATCTTTATTAGATAAAGTTCCTGCAGAAAAACCACCAAGTTATTGAATTAAATATTTCGGGGGTTATACTTAAATTTATAGGCATACGCTAGAGGGCGCTATTTCTGGGCAACACTTTTGGGCTACAATTCAGGCCTTATGATGTCAGAGGGGTCTCTATACTACAATATTTATAAAGGCCTGCACTTCTACTCAATTATCTTATTTAGTAATGCATTGATTTTTTTATGTTTAGGAGTGTATTATATTTTTCATGTTTCCTTTACTTATTTCGTTAAAATACAAAAGACACTTTAGGAATTTCCGTCGACATACATGGTTTCGGTTTGGCGCACAAAGTGCATATTTTTAAGATACTATACATTGAAGTGGTTAAAATTGACATTTGAAATAATTGAGACTAAGTTTCTTTTTATGTTATAAAAACCATTATTTTCACACATTGGCATTCTTAATTAGATCATATTTAAAACATTGGCAACCCTGGAGCTCCTCAGTTAAAAGAGCGCCGTTCTCGTACATTCGGTTTGATTGACTTTAATACGACTTTTGTTAATTCGTCAATTTAATAGACTTTTGTATAGATCATGTCCGCATTTTAAAAGCGAGGATTTGCACAAAGAGTGGAAACGAATTGCGGCTCGATTATAATATTGAAAGGTGGAGATGGTTTATCTTTTGTAGTGAAGTGATTATTTATTAGATAGTTTATGATGACGATAGCGCCGCTGACATTTAGCATTCGTCTTTTGCATTTAAATCTGATGTTAGCCCTTCGAGTTAGAAATATAATGAGTTTTTTAAAGTTGCGGGTGGCAGGGGAAAACTCCCCCCCAATTAAACGTTATGGGGGGTAAACCCCTTATTTCCAAAGTAACTAATAAAATTGACTTTTGGGGCGGAAATAGCCTAAATTAGGTGTCGCAATCGTTTTTATTCTCTTCATAAACTTCCAGAGTCGATCACATTAATTGTAGCTCCAAATTGTTACCCAGAGATAGCGCCCGTGGCCAAAAACTTAAGTATTACCTTTTTTTGCATCTGAGGATTAGATAAATTTAAGAAAATGAACTCATTTATATATATTGTTGAACTAAACAAAGAAATAACTCAGCCGATAATAAGAAACATTATAATGTTCAGAAACACGGAAAAAACGGAATATGAACAAAAAAGAAACAACTTAAACAAATACTTTGGTCTAATAATGTTTTTCATCACTCAATACTTCTTCGCGCAGTATATTCTCTTGCCACTACTAACTGCGCGCAAATCTTAACACGCACTTTTGCTGGAGAAAGCGAAGCGGCGGACGTCGCATTTGCACGATTTCCAATAAGGAAAATGACACCAGAGTGACGATAACGAATGGAGAGTGTAGCAGGAAAATATTTCCCTTCAGGAAATTGACGATTTCTTCCATTTGGATATTTTTTCTTTAATTTAGTTCCATTTTGAGATTCTATGCATGTTAAACTGCTTGCTCTCAGGTAATATATTGTTAAATCTTTTAATATTGATTTTTTCCTTTAAGAATAGAACGATTATAGAGGCTGAATTTATTCTCTTTTCGTCCTTAATAATCAATCTAGTAGCCTAATTAATCGTGCATTCTTTTGGCTTTTTCTCCATGTATTATATAGCATAAATTATATAGCATTAGATACAGTCACACTTAAATAATTATAACTTTTCCTTCTTAAGTCTCTGCCACACATACGCATACTGTTTTTCCTTCTCTCTCTTTCTCTCTCTCGTTGAATTTCCGTGACAGCCAACTTATATTCTGATATACTCTTCCAATCTCATCGTATAAATTAGTTTTGGCTCAGATAATAAACAAATCTACGATACCAAGTATTTTTTATAACCTAAATGAAATGCGTCGCGCAACTTGCTTTCCATTTTAAAGTAAGAAACACACTAATGTGCAATAAAATAAGTTGTATCTGTGCCATTTTATCTTCTTCATTCACAAAAGCATCTACCTGCTGTTAGGCGCTCCCATTCATTGCATCGTAAGTGGGACATAAGGGTGTGTTCCCTTGAGGAAAACATAATAAAATGCCTATTGTTATTTTTAGGTTCTTAAAAAATGTAAATGCTCTCCTTTATTTTGTCTACAATATATTCAAACCTCTATGATATATTATTTGTTATGCGTAAATATAATGAGTGCTTAGTTTATTTTTATCAAAATATTGAATATCGAATCAATACTTTATCAGTTTGCTGCATATAGGTTATTAATGTTATATATATGTACACTGAGGTGAAATAGCCTTTGTCGTAGAATAGGCTCTCGACGATATACCATATATAACTATTCGTTGAAGTAATTATGCTAATATTTCGAGTGCGTGGTAATCTGATTGACCGAGGTTAGTTCAAAAAGGTGGGGGGGGGGGCTGGAGAGGCTTATTTATCTTCAATATGCTTAAGAAGTAAAACGGTACACAAGGATAAATAATATAGCTAACATTATTAAAATGGAGTTTCATTAATTAAACTATCAACATCACACAAAAAAAATGTTTACATAAACGGGGAATTCAAAAGGGTCGTGGGAATATCCGACTAATCTAAAGATTAAGATTTGGAGAGATTTAAAAAGGTAAACAAACAAAAACTAAAGGGGGAATGGTTCGCTAAACCATTTAAAGCACAGGGTTGCGTTGACAAAAGGTAAAATGATTAAAGGTAATGCTCAGCTTACCTAATTACAAAGTTGTTGTGCAGAGGAAGACGATGCGAAGGAATTTTCGGTCCACTGGCGATTTCCAGCAGAAGGGTTCTTCGGGGAGGTGTCCTTAACGAGGGGGAAGGACTGTCTTTGAGGAGTGAGAGCGAAATGGGGCTCGGAAGTACGAGCAATCTTTGTGAAAGCAAATCGGAGATGTTCTAGCTGAACAATGGGGGTTATTGTTGAAACCAAGCGTCTTCTTGGAGAACGTTAAAAAGGGGGGGGGAAATTAAATTATCCCAACTTGATGTCTTTGGAACAAGAACCATTTCTTGACAAACGGGCTTGAAGAACAATGGCTGTTCCAACGTTGTTCTCTTTGTGAACCACAGAAGGGGGGGAGGGTATGAGAACCGTTTCTTGTCAAACGGGTTCAAAGAACAAGGGCTGTTCCTAACGTTGTTATCATTCTGAACAACAGGGGGAGGTGCCTTGTTGACTTGGCGTCTCGAAGGCACGAACCTTGGCACTCAAGGGATATTGTCCTATTCTGGACAATAAGGGGGTTCTCGAGGGCAAGAGTTGCTAGGTGCACATGGGAAACCGGATCAGCTTGATACCTCGCGAAGATAATCTGGATCTGCTTCCATTGGCAAAAGCTATGGTATAAATACCCGGAGCCATCTCCTTAGCGTACTGGATAATTGAGTGGGGGACTTCGGGGGAATGTCTCGGTGGCGCCTGGGAAAATATCTTATCTTCCCATAAGCCTAATTCAATCTGGCGAGATCCACGTGAGGAGGCAAAACGGGGGATTGAAGCTCCTTGATTAAACATCGGCTATGATGGGAGATAACGAGCTTCTGCTTCCTCTCGCAGGCAGGATGCACGTGGTTAATCATGTTGGTAAGCATGGTTAACATGTGATAGAGGCTTAATTAAAGCAACCTCAGACCGTTCTATCACACCCTTTAAGAGTGTTATACAGCTCAGTTATATTTTCAATGTCAACTATGGTGATAAATTAAATAATCTTGCAAAGATTTTGTTTGTAGTGAACAAAAATTAAAAATAAAATGAGCCCATTATGGTGACTTTATACTTGTTTGGATAATTACAAATATATATTAGTTATCGATTCCTTTAGAAGAGGGAATAGATGCCATGAAGAGATTGGGCTTAATGCAGTTTACCTAAAAATAGTTTTAACCTGTCCACACCTTTCAGAACGCTGATTAAGGGCTATTTCTTCTAACTACGTGAATTATCTTTAGGTTACTTATACCATTAAAGATATATATAGGTAAAATGGTTATTGTTTTAATTTATTCCCTATTACGTGTTGCCCGGGCACTAATGCCTTTCTCTTGATAAAAAATAGTGTAAAAAATATAGGAAGATTCATTTAAAATTTGATCGTTAATAAATGTTGAACTAAAATTAATCAAATTATCTCTAACTATCTCTATTTTGAGTAAGAAAGTTTCTTATGGTAAATTTAGAAAAGGGTTTTAACACGAAATGATAAATAGAACGTTGGTCTCCTAGAATATTAGCTTTAATAAAGGCAGTTCATATAAAAATATATTGGTAAAATTGAGATAAAATAACTAGTTAATAGATGAAGAAGATGGAATCAAATCTAAAATTTTAAAATCATATGAGGTTTAGAACAGGTTAGAAAGGAAAGTTTGCCTTCTCTTTAGCAGTCACTATTAGTACAATTTAGTATTTTTTCCTTTCAAACTTATTAGCCAGGACAATTATTATAAGATGATAATCATTATGCCAAAGCAGCTGTAACTATTCTAAAGTAAGAACCTCTCAGAGGAAGGAGACAAGAGATTACCTTAAGACCCGAGAAGAATACTTTATACCCAGGCAAATTAACAAGCATCAACGAGAAGGAACAAGGAACCAGACAAATACGCTCTAAACGGGCTGACATAGACGACCAAGAAGGAGTACCTCTTCGTATCCTCCCTGGCATGGAGAAACCAACACGTGAACAAACCCCTTAAGAGAATATAGGCGGACATCGGAGTTATTTTACTAAATAAATACATAAAAACACGAGAATGCACCAACTCCCGTAATTATAAATAAATAAAAAAAAATCAAAGGCTCGCAAGAGAGAAAACATTGGCAAAGGCTTGAATGTTAAAGTAAACGAATATAAAGATTAACAAAAATGAAAATATCAAGAAAAAACAAAAACCCCAAGAGAACAAAGGCTCCTAAGCTAAAAGTAAATTAATCTACAAAAAGCAAAAGATGATACTGCAAAACTAAAGCGTTTACCATGCAACTTGGCAAAAATCACCATCACCTTCATCGTACCACATCCATCTCTATTTTCTAATCACAAGCATCTAATCAACACTCATCCAATACACAATATTTCCTGACTATTCTATCATTTCTATCATTATCATATTCCCTACTTACATTATCCAAATCTCAATGATAAAGCCTTGATAGTGTGACAGAGAAATGAATAATTTCTCATTTTACATCATCATTTTCTCTCATCTAAACTTTTCATTTAAATAAATTCATGTGTCATCCGAGGAAACCGTAATGAAGTTTCTAACATGACTCCATGGGACACTAGTTTTACCAATAAGAATATTAAAATTCTTTGAATAGAAACAGTATATGTCAAAAACTTTTATAAATATTAACATTGAAATCTGGGGGGATATCAATCAGAAATGAGGGAATTTTGTGTGACCCCATGAGTGTCTCGTTTAACGTATTTTTAAATTCTAATTAGAGATCTTGTGGCTGTAAAAAAGGGCATAACCGCTCTTATTATACATAAATTGTCTAATGACTGAGGAGCATCAAGTACGATCGGTGATTTGCTAAAAATCATACCTCAGTATATACATATTTTACCCAAATCGGCTGTGAACAGGGACGCAGGGCCCCTAAAAGATTCCTTGGTCTCAAACAGGGGACATAAGGCAGCGAATCTAACAAAATTTTTGGATTTGGAGCTATACCTTTAAAATGGCAAGGTACCAGACCAGCAAAGAGTTTTCCAAGAAATTCAGACATTACTTATGGGGATGTAGATGGTTTCGGAACAGACGCATGGTGGTTGAAGTTTAATAATGGTATTTTCCAGCGGGATGCCTTGGTAGAACTAGCGTCACAAACGTACCGAGATTTACCTCAAGATCTTGAAGGAATTTCTTTGTAATGAAACCAACATGCTTATCGACCCGCTCGTACACTACCATATTACAATGTATTCAAATCAGGTTCTCTAGACTGGGCGTTCATTCGGAAGGATTCAGTTGTCAAGTGAAGACCAGTAAGATGCATCAAAGCCATCTTCCTCAATCACGCTTTTCTGCAAATCCTAGAACTGGACTCTGTATTCTATCTTAGAAGGAATAAATGAAGGCTATGAAGAGTAAAAGATTATTCTAATTAGGACATGCGTCTTTGACCGCACAAAGCCAAAAATGTCCGATTTGTGACTACAAAGAGACCCTAAGGCAATTATCGCTTGACAACAGAGAACTATTTTGGGAACATTAGCAACGAAACAATGGAAATCTACACCATCCCTACACTTCCTATTTAGGAACAGGTCTAACTTTAGGTTAGCTGTGGATTGCCATAGATGTGTACCGCATTTTTCTTGGTTAAAGAAAATCAAAAGCTTTGCACTTCGTCATTGCGACCAAAAAGAGTTATAAAAGTCATCGACGCAAGGTTTAGCGAAAACAATTTCCCATCCGGCAAAAGTGAAGAGATATTCCTCAGGATTAACATAGATTGATTCACGTTAAGTACAATTCCCTGCGAGAAGCCTCTACCTTCCCTATTGGTTTGCAGTTTCTATCTCTTTCACAGAATTGATAATCTTGCAGGTACTTCCAAAAGAGAATTAAGATTCATTCACTTACCCTCTTATTTTGAAGTGTCCCCAATATACTTGATCACTATCCGTTATCACCCTTTTTATCCAGATCAAATATTATCGTGACGAGGTGAACTCTACGAAGTAACGCATCGCAGAAGATATTTTACCCTCTTATCAGTGATTCGAAGTGGAGTTGAATTTGCTAAAGCTAGACTCTGCATCAGACAGGTAACTGGTTCCGGAAAGAAAATAAGCTAACCTAACGTTGAACATTTTTTATTTTTACCTTCCAACAAAGGGAGTGTGAGAAATTTGGTGAAAATAGGCCGAGGTAGAGCGATCTCTCCACAGCTTATAATAACAAGCAGGAATGCTAATATCTAGTAAGCTGTGAATAAACCCTCTCTTCAATCCTATTAAAGCGTGAGAACAAAAAGGACATGTTTCGCTCACAAAGGTATCAAAGTATAACGTAGATTTCTCATTCACACCAGAAACCAGTGTGGTCAGAAACCAGCTCGCTGAGATATAGAGATGCTTGAAGATATTCTACGAATGATATTTTGACCTAGGCTATAAGAGTGAATAAGAGGACCTCAATGCCTGCATCAACTGGTTAATACTCCTCGAGTAAGGGAGATAAGTCCCTCATTTTTTTAAATGCGTACCACGCACCCACTTCTAACAGGAGTGGGTAACCTTATAGGTGGCAGCTGAGAGCCACAAGGTATTTGTTTGTAAAATTGTTCCCTAAAATGGAGGCCATCGGCAACGTGAGCCAGGAGAGCACAAGATATATAAAAACAAGTTACTTAATCGTTCCTCAGGAATTGATAGGGTAACTCAATCAAATTCATGACACCAATCATCATCTGCTAGATGAAATTAGCAACGAACTGGGCCCATGGATTGGTTGTTTAGTCGCTTTAAATAAGCTGCCTTCTGTTTAAATCCAAATGGAGAGAAATGGACTCTGCATCCGTACTATAACGCGACGAAAATTCGCCTCATCGCATCAATGTCGGATGCAGATGAAAAGGTAGATTGTCTTCTAATAAGGTGGGCGGCCCAGCTAACAAAGATATCATCATAATTGTGAAATAAATATCAAGCTGACAGCAACCATTCCTGGTGGTGGGGTTGCAAAGCGCATATACGCCGTGAGAGTAGGTAGGGGTACCCACCCAAATTGGTCTTCTGCATAGAAACAGTTAAGGATTAAGACAATTCATTGAGGGAAAGTACCTTTCCGATCTATTTTTGGGGAGCATTAGAGACTTCTAGGAAGATAATACCTTTACACAAGTGTTCTACGGCTTCCTTGAATTATATTGCTGACCGCGTAAAGTGATCATGGGGCTACTACCATCAAAATCTTCTGGAGGTGTGGCTTTGGGATAATGGGACCTTGGTTTGGAAACTTCAGACATTTCAATCTGCTTGCCCGGCCGCAGATTTAGAGCAAGGGTGTGTCAGAAAAATCTTTGGGCAAGTTGCCTCTCGTAAGCCTACAGACTTGGTTAAATCGTGCGTTCGCTATGCCTTTTTTCGAATAGGGTATATGTTTGGCTGGTTATAGATTGTGTGGACCTTGATACTGCATTACCAACAGATTTAAAAGCATGTATCAATAATTAACACGATCCGCCTGATATGACACAGTAATGTCGTATATGGCCTTGGAGGAGAAAACAGAGATTTCACAATCACTTTAATTGGCACGTCTACGAATTCGATTGGTGTGCCCGAAGGGGTAGGAACAGTAACACCTCGGTGGTATCGTTCGAAGGCCTCTATGTGGTAGCAATATCAATCAGTTAGAACCGAATCACGAAGCCTCTCAAGGGCGAACGTGATTAAGAGTTTAGGGAAGGCCCTTGAGGCACCCATCTCTATCCTTAACACAAGCTCAAGCCCGAAATATCTGAATCAGCCAACTATCCCGTGATGTGTTCGAGGAGTAGTCAGCAAATGTCAGGTCAGAAACAGCTCTTTTTACAGAGTTTATTGTAGAGGTCAGATTAGTTAGAAGGCGAGCTATCGATTTTCTGAGAAGCTCTTTCAATGGCTGCCCTGGCAAGTTTAATGGACCTTCACAGAAGGGCTGCCAACCGAGAATCGTGTAATCTTCATTATTTTTCCCGATACAAATAGCTAATACCTGACCGTCAAGAAGAAGTTTATCCGGAAAAACATGTTACTATCATCAAAACGAATGTTCTAATGATATTTTTTTGAGTTCAACGGGTTAGGTGCGCCTCGGGAGCCTTGCAGTGAGGGGAGCCGATATCACTGAGGCTTCATTTTCATCTCAATTAATCTGTTTGGCTTTTTGCATTTCTCTACTGCTACACAATGTCGTCATTATCGCATCCATGCGATCCCTGGATCTATCATAGATCAAGTGTTCATTTTGCTTTACTGTTCCTGTAACAAAGAAGAAGGAATAATAACGTCCCAGGCATTTCACTCTTCTTTTATGTTCTTTTAGTTTAAAGAAGAGCGAAAGATCTGGGCTCGCTTTCCTCCTTCTCTCAAGGGCTACATGGGGCCAAAAGAGGCTCACTTGGCTTAGAGCTTCGCCAAACAGTTAAAAGACCTGGGCGTCTGCGTAGCTGAAAATGCCTACCTCTTTGATTCCTTGTTATTCTACGGTGCCTTAGAATGATCTCGCCCTCGAGCAGAAATAGGTTTGATGGTGTAATAGACCGAGTTAGTGTTCACTCGATTAGAATACCTGTCTGTTAGGTCAGGGATGTCTTTTTTTCATTTCTTACTTCGGAGTTGCCCTCAATCTCGCGATTCTTCCTCCACCTATATATTTGTCTTGTACACTAACCGGGGACTCGTTCTTCCTATTACATATCTTAAAAGGACGAATAACCCACATCCATTTAGAAAATTTGTGGTGCCGTCAAGTCAAAATACAAAGTCTCAAAACTCGCGTCAAGGCGGTGAGGTCATAGGAATTCAGGAGCAGACAACCGTACGGCTCGTATTCTTCTTAACCATTTTACATGGCATTTGCAAAAAAGAGGGTGACTGCTACTGGTTATTTTTATAGGAGGTCTCTGAGGTGACTTTGAAGATAGAGGTAAATGAAAAAGCTAATTTATTTTCGATAAAGGAGAAGGGAGAGGCTTCTCCCTGGAATCAGAAGATTCGAGGTGCCCTGAACTTTTTTAAGTGCCCATCTTTCAACTATCTTCTTAGGTATATGTCGCCGTAATTAAGATTATAGTATAGTTTTAAGCTATTTTAAAATAGGCAAAACCAAAAAAAGGACAAAAAGAAACGAGAACAAAGAAATTAAATACAAAGTAGTAAAAAATAAAGCAGAAACAACAAGAATGCAGGAAACCATCTTGAGGACAAGGGACAAGTGGCAGCGACTCCGCTCATCCCAATACTTGGAAAAGAAACGTGAGCAAAGTTTACCCAGCCTGGATCATTCAATAAGAATTTGCTGAACACTCTAGGAGACAAAACAGTCGTCTTCCATCAAATGGCGGTGCGTCCCTCGAGTGTGCCCAACAAAAGATTATCTCGACATCAATCTTGCTCGTGGTAACCTTAGCGTCACGGATACTACGACTCATTGGGTGTGGATATTCTAATGCCATGATAGCAATTAAAGTGCTTTGAGAGTCGCTAAAGATCCAAATCTGTTGTTAAAACAGGACATGATGTTGCAGTATGTTGCAACTAGCTCGGCTATGAAGATAGTCGCAGTGCCTTGTGTAACCTTGCTGACCTCAAACCGATGCGATATGGCGTAGAAACCGACCCCTTTCTGCGAGTTGGAGCCATAGGTATACCTCGCACAGATCCAGCGTGACAGGAAGTGTGTTCCGAAACGTCTGAAAGCAATACTACAAGCACTGTAGGCGTGGCGACAAATAGTAAAAGGTGGTACATTCCAGGGTGGCGTCCTAGGCAAAACAAGAGGCATCAACAGCCCGATCGCTCCATTTAGGTCTTGACGGAGTCTCCTAGGCCTAAACCTGAAGGATTTAGTCTGGCTTTACTTGGCAATATAGGCACCGACTGCCTGCCAGTGCAGTGAAAGCCTTTTGCAACTGTGGAAGGCGCTAGCTGACGTCTCAAAGCACATAATGCACTGAACACGGTGCAAAGAGAGTAGCATTCCCCCAGCATTGACAAATAGGCTATAAATTGGAGACGGGTGGAAGACACCGGTCGCAAGACGATGATTGGTGCGGTAAATAGACTACCTTTCTCAATAAACTATATTATGGATGCTTAAAACTCGCATCCGTAATCAAGCTTTGAACGAAAAATAATCGAGAATAAAGTAAGGCTAACCTTATGTTTACCCGATGGCCGCAACGTAACCTAAGAAAGAATTTCGCGGGTACAAAATGCCCTAAGGTTTTGAATATTATTCTCCTAGGTGAGAAGGCGATGGAAAAAAGACCAAGGAAACGGTGCTGATCCAAAATTCCAGTCGAAATCCGTTTAGACACAAGTCTGGGCCAGGATGGAACTTTGAATTGCGGTAGAAGTGAACAACCTTAGTCTTGGCCAAGTAAAAATGAAAGAATGCACTTAGAAATAGGAATAAATGCGTTTCAATATCTGTTGGAATCGATGCTTGAGAGTAGGAATTTGGGCAACACACCAAAAATGGAAAGGCCATCTACGTAGAGCGTAGCGTGAACTTTTTCTGGAAGCATCAAGGTAATGCCATTGATGCTCAGAGATGGCTCCCCACCCTACGCGAAATCGCTTATTTCTCACAAACAAAAATAAAGTTTAGGAGGCGTCCCGTTGCCCTCATAGTGTAAAAAGTCTTCATGATACCCTATCGCCATGAGGTTGCATATGTTTTCTCAAGATCGAAAAATAGCGTGACATAATGCTCTCTACTACGGACGCCCGAGAAGATTGCATTTCCAGTCAAAGCATAACATCCGAAGAGGATGGGAACTAGAAGAAGATGCAATGTGGAGAAAGCAGGTAGCCACCACTGTCCTGAAAAAATGCTAGTCTAAAAATATCAATTTCTCTATCAACTTTCACACACAGGAGGATAGAGAAATTGGGTGGAAAACCGTCAGGATACTGATCTATCGTCGGCTTGGGAAAAAGCGCAGTACCTATTAGAGAGATTATTGGGCAGTATACTTTCTCTAAATATAACTTTGAAGAGCTCTAACAGATAGGTTATGCCACGCTCACCTAGGTGTCGAAGCATGGAATATATGGTATCGTCTGAAGAGTAAAATCGTTCGGGTGTAGCTTATAGTGCATGTAGGCATAATGTTCTGTTTGAGGGCCGTTACACTCTAGGCTGACTATTAGGGAATCGGTAGGCGAGCAAAACGGTCAGTCGTTCTAAGAACAGTAGTTAGGCTCAAAGCGATAAGGTTAACGGAAAAAACTAAACGGCCTTATCCCCTGATCTAGACTCCTCGATTGAGAAAGAGAAATCTGTCATTTTCTAAAATGCCAACTAACACACCCGGTGGTGTCTCAGGTGAACACGGTCTATAAAATAATATTAGAATGGGCAAGTTTTTACTTTAATGGAGGTCGGCTCCTTCCTTCCATCCCCAATCAGGCTGTGAATCCGGAGAGCAAAAGGATATATTATCAAGCCAGGAAAATGAAGCTTTTCTCGAAAAATGATGTATAAACTCAGCAACATCAAGTCAAACATATACACTCATCTATAAGCTCACCAAGGTCGTGACCCTGGGATTGTTCGAGTAGTCTCCTCAGAGGGGTTGTCTACCATTCAATTTAATGAGCAAGAGAAAAAGCTCAGGAAATAGTACCACGACAGGGTAGAAGTTGCCCAGGTCGAGTCACCTTGCAGGGGAATGTACGCAGAAATAATAATATACCATCTATCTAGGTGCCACCGCAACTTTACTGCTTGAAAAGAGATATAAGAAACACAGAAAATAACAGAGAGATGATGTCGGGTGTAAATGGCGTATCCTTCTGATCGGACGCATCCTGTGGCGGTGGGGTTAACAAAACCTCTTCATCGGTGAGGGTAGGAAAGTAGCACTAGCCCATCATGTCATGTTTTAAAAATATAGTTAAGGTAGGACGGTAGGAGACGAGCCTCCGCAACTCCTGTCAGTTAGCCTAGAGTCAGCGGCGATTTAATTGCAGGAACATTCCCGCCAGTCCCAGTTCTAAAAAGATGTGAGGGACCTCTTTAAAGATAAGAACCTCACAGTAAAGCCATGGGTTTTTACATAAGGCAGAACTCCGGGTGCTATTGGCCGAAATAAGGGTTTAAGGTGCGGTCTTTTGTTTCTATAGACCCGAAACCTTTTGGATGATCCACCATTTCCACCCACTTGTTCCACACTTGGGTGGGAGCATAAGCCCACACGCTCCATCTGTGCTATCCTCCTTCTGGTGGGTAGTGTTAGGAACCACGGAAGACGGCCTCATGTCTAACTTCCATGAAGTTGCTTTCTCTGAGTCTTACGACCCGGTAGATGTGCGCGGCCGTTTAGCACTACAAGAAATGGCCACCCTGGGGGATAGATGTAGTTTAGTTTATCGAAGGCTGAGTGTGAATTCTTTGTACCGCCAGTTCTATCAGGGGAGGGCTTGTAGTAAGTAAATCCGCAGAAAAGAACTAAAGGCGGGCAGAAACGACCTTGCTCCTTGGCCTTGAGGGGCCAGGAGCACAGAGTGCCTTTTTAAAAATGAAGCATAAGACGTTCTAGCAAGCGCTGGCTGTGCCAGAACCAAGTCTTTTGCCTTGCGAAATTCAAGACGATCCTTAGTCTGAAGTGTTAGGATGTTTTCTTCTATGAAATGCGAACCGAATTGCTTAGATGAAGCAAGGTGTGCCTCTCTTCAATTTACACAGTTGAACATACACATTAGCTGCTTGTCCTGTACAGCCTTAAGGCAACTTACATAGAACTTCTGGTAAGCCCAACTTTGCAAGGCTACATCACATATTTTTATGGCCAAGGCAGTGAGAGTTGTAGTACTTCCATGGCATTGACAAGAAGGCCTTCACGCGGTATCTTTAGCAACGGCACGCACCGGCTTAAAGAAACCTGTCGTGGTCGAACATGACCAACAAGAGTGGTGGAGTAGGTCTCGAGGTCACTCACTAGTTTCTCTTCATACAGTGGTATTTGACCAATCAATGTTTGGTAAACTCTAAGGTGATATCTTATATGGATAAGTCCAAGAGTTCCCTCGCATACATTACCCATTTCACGAAGTTCATGCTAAAGTGTGGTCTCACACTCACTGGCGTGCCATTAATTTTCTGAAGGGTACTAATCGTGGATGACTTAGAGGGATCTGAAGCATTCGCCAAGAGGATCCTTCCCTAGAAGCGATTCAGCTTCTGCTCTCTACAAAACAGGCTAGCTAATACTCTCCTCTGATGGATCATGCTTCACACATGCTGCCATCAGTGGTGCAAATAAATAATAAGCGTTTGAAGCTGGCAGGCTTAAAATCGCCATGTAGTCTCTCAATGAGGAACCCGACGTATTTGAGTCATTTTTCCGTGCAATTGCGACTTTGGTCTTTGTTTATCACCCCTTTCCCATTAACTCTGCCACGTTCTCTTACGTCATTCTCCTGAAAAACTTTGCGTAAATGCCATCGTTGTTTTTAAATTTTAAATAAGAGAGGAAAACATCCTGGACACCAAAGCTGAAAGTAGAAATGGGTAAACGTCCGCTCAAAAGATCCAATACATTTTAAAAATTCGGATAGAAAGAAAATCATATATGATATTTTTGCAAGAGGATAGAAAGCATTTCAGTTACCGAGTTGAATTCCATACTAATTCGTACTAGACATCGAAAGGATAGGCAGGATTTAAAGATATAATATGTGATAGTCCCACACCTGGCAGTCACCATGACAGTACGCTATTTCTCGCTCTCGTAGAGTTTAATGCACCAGACACCTCCGGCAAATGGTGGTTTGACATTGACACGCAGTCTAAGGATTATTTGGGAGTAACCGAACATCTCTTTTCTTTGCTTATATATCCTAGGATTCATCAAGCCTGTTGTCCCCAACCTTTAGGCGTTAAATGTGGTCTTATTTAGCCGTTTAGTTTGTTAAACTAGATACAGGAGGATATCAGGAAAGGCAAAAGAGGTGATATTTTGAAATAAGGGGTTGGGGTGTATAGTTGAACCGGACGAATGCACCAGAATTCCAGGCCTGTCAAAAAGTGGGGGGTTTCTGAGTGAGCCAGTCCTCCTTACTACCACCAGAGGCAGGATGTAATTGCTATTCCTTAAGGTACGAGGTGTATCATCCAGCAAGATGCACCACCATGCGTGTCAGAATATTGGCAAGTAAGGATCTGCGAAAAAATGGTTCTAGATAACTTAAATGTAAATAGTAGAAGATATGTCGCCACATATCTTTCAGACAGTGACACAAGGAGAATACAAAAATAAAGAAATATGGCCGGGAATTATTGCCTAATTGTGTGTAACTGCAGGCACGTTAGCCAACAGGACGCACTGCGTCTCAAGCATCGAGGTGTAACAGACAACACAGGCTAACCTAATGAAGGAGCAAAGGTTTATGTAAATAAGAATTCCCCATAAGAGACAATAGTACTTCAGTAGAAAGATTTTTGAACAGAGGAGAGGGAATAAGTATTGGTGTTCTGCTTTGAAGGCGGAAAGGGACTTTACACGAGCAATATATTGTCGATGTGGTTAATGCCACGAGCAATGAGTAGCCAGCTCATGTCCTCCATGAAAGTTTTGTGTCTGCAACCACTGTAAATGAGCCCGTGTCTCGAGGTCAGAAACCAAAGACTGAATCCGTTAGTCTAGCGAGAACTCATATCAAAGTGGGTTTTATGGTAAGTGATATTGAGCGCCAATCGTTATGATTTATCTGTGTTAGGGATTGATGATTTGAGACAGGTTTTTGATGGCTGCCTTATTTTCGAGCTCATTTACGTTCGGTCCCATGTTAAACTGTCAGTCACAACTGAGTTAACAACCAGACGGTGCGAAATTTCATTTATATTCTGAGTACATGCAAGTGTGCCCATCCTACCTATTCACGCGAATAAATTTATTATTACAAATAATTTTTCCGGCACTTTTCAAAATTATTTAATTTAGCTGACCAACTCTACACAGTTGGCTGGCTGTGTCGTGGGAATTTGAGTGGTTTAATGACTTGAACAGGAATGTAAGTCAAATGTCTCGTTTTGATCAGCAGGATCCGCAAAGATAATTCAGGGCATTGAAACGGAAGGAAGAAATATTTAATTGGCATAGCAATACCTGAGCGAAGATAGTGGCAAATTGATTTAAATGAAGGGGCAGATCAGTATTTCCTATACTTGATATATGAGTGTGCCAGGGATTATCCTTTTGTAACGGATGCGATTTAAGTCAATTTCAAATTAAAGCGTAGAGCTACATTCAGCTCTTTAGGTTCGTGCATGAAGTGTCAAATTCATTCTCTCCTTGGAGTTCATCTTACATCTCTGCCGGAGGCTGGACTGGTGACTGGTAGAGTGGGTGAAAGGGATATCCGTGCTTAGCACGGAAGTTATTTAGAAGGTATTCTTGATCGAGTCTTTGAAAATAAAGTTTTTCATCAAAATTACGTATAGTCAGTCCCCAAACAATGTACCTCGAGAAGGCATTGTTTGAAGAGAGAGAATAGAAATAAGGTGGAGCTAATATACCATATTAGCGCCCCATGAAAATTGCCAGCGGGATCAAAAGGAAGAGAAGGAGAAGAAGAGAGAAACAAGCATAGGGAAGAAATACAAGTCAGGAAGATGTACCTGGAATATGTCCTTAGTACAGCCAAAAGTGATCAGGGAAAGTGAGACTAGCGAGGCCACGCGAGACTTTATTCACGAAGGAAAATTGACATGAGTTGGGTGAGAGTTTCTTTATCGCATAAGGCTGCTTGAGAAAACGAGTGTTTCGTTGAGCCTTGTAGACAAGAGCTCGTTTGAGATACCAGAAAAAGCGTCTACTGGGCAGAAAGTGTTAGCAAAAGGGATAAACGGGGTGAAGACAATTCGTTTAGTCAGGCTATACCTGTATTCCAGGTCGCAACTGGGATGTGACGTGATAAGGCTCTATGATTCTTTGCTGGAGTAAGTTATGTGTTTAATATTAAGCAATGATATAGCTGGCAGCCAAGTAATGCAAAAAACGAAAATAGTGAGGGTTCCCTTAAAGAACAGTACAACGGTTGGCTTAGAGGTCGCGTATCCAGGATTGTTTTCAGCATCTATGTTCATGCGTTCTATGATGGAGAGAGTAGATATCTGCGAGGATCCGATGGGAGAATGGGCGCCAGAAAGGGTAACCAGACAGTCTCGCAGGGAAGGCAGTTATTCGAGGGAGTACGTCGGGCGGTATTCACGAAGAGGTTTTGGTGTAGGGTGGCCAGAACGTATGGGAGGGAAGAACGTTCAAGGGTAAGGGAAAAATCGAGTTGACTTTTCAAAGACTTGGTGAACTGGTCAAGGATCCTGAAGTTGAAAGAAGTGATCATTTTGGCAAACGGGAAGCATAGACTGAAGCTTTTCCCAACTGTTTGGGGTCAGTGAGTGAAGACCCAGGAAATAACTCTTTTCTGAAGGGAGGAATCATGATAAGGAGTTTTAAACCCCCATGAATTAAATAGAAGAGCTCGTGATCGGAAATGCTGCAACTAGTGGTCCCTAAAGTCGATATACATATGGTCTCATCTCTTGCTCAAGACGGGATGGCAGGCACTTTGGAGAATTTAAATCTTATTAGACAATCCTTTGTCATTTACTTTGAACGGGAATAAATAAAGGTGTAAATAATTAAATCAGGACGTGTTCCAAGGGGCAGTTAGCTGGAAGTAATCATATTTGGATACAAATAAGGCTCCTCTTATACCTATACCTATTGTCAGAGAGCTTTTTTTTATTTTACTAGATAGAGTTTCTCCATGCTGTTCACTAGTAAGGGAAATTACTATTTCTTGTCTATTATGTTTGATGTTTGGAATATGCTTACCAAGTTAGTTAAATTATTCACGCAAGTAGCTATTTAGCTAGAATCAGATAAGATCAAGGCACCATCTTTACACAGGCATTGTTTGTGGAAGTGATGAGAATAATATAAATTTCTATAATAACTTCAAAACTTTAAGATCATGATGCATGGATGACTCAGAAAGGTGCCACACTGTCTTACAGGACTTAATGCGCGTTTGCACGCACTGGATTAATGTTTACCTTAAATTTGTTTTTCAACCAAGGGCTCTGATATTGGGTTTACGCCATTCGAGTTGATTTCAGCTTAAAATAAATGTAAAGTAACGAACAAAATACCAATGTACTAGTTTTGGGCCTTAAATTAGGTCAGTGTATTGAATCATTTCGCGCGGAAGAGCTTGAATTTGATCTAATTCAGCTTGGCAGCCAACGTGGCAGGCGAGGAGCTGACGAAACAACGTTCATTCAAGAAAGTCAAGAGGCTAATAGTCTCTGCCCCGGTTCTGAAGACACCCAACTTCGTGGAAGCGTTTTTGTGGCAGGAAATGGTTCCCATTTCGGATTGAGAGCAGTTGTTTTGCTGCAGAAGCACGAGGAAGGACTTCTTCATCCATTTGTTTTTACCTCTCGGAAGTTAGTCGGTGCCTCTGGAAATTATTCTATGGTTGAAAAGGAGTTTTTGGCACTGATAAAGAAAATGCAAGGTGCTCATAAGATGTGAGTTTTAAATGACTATAAACTTTAACGCATTTGACTAGGTTTATGATGAAAAACAACCAGTGGTTGCGATAGTAAGTGGTATGAATTCTCTCGCGCCGATTAATTTTGGGGTGATTTTTTTTTAGTTTGCATGAATTTTACGGATTAAATTTAAGTATTTTGCTTGATATATACTGATGTATTTTATGCTGGTTGTCATTGTTTTATGGTAGGGTGTTATTTATTAGTTTTTCACATACATATCTTACGTACATGTGCTTGCCTTGACTGAGTGCAAATTCTACCTGGTTCATTACAGTCATTGCTGGTTTCAACCTCAAATAGTAAATCTAGTTCAAGGTACGCCAATCAACATGTTTTAAAATAAATTGGACTGGCGCCAATTTAATTGTTAAAGGATTAACTTGTTAATGGCATTTTAAACTAATAAAACAACTCTTAAGACTTATATAATTTGAATTCTTTTCTTGTCTTGAGTTTATCATTCTAGACTAATAATGATATTGGAAATAATGTTAAATTTACGGTACACCTACCGCCAACTTTAAACCACATCTGACAATCTTTTGTGGTGTTGCTACTTCGACTCAGATATGAAACAAATGCTAACCGATAGCTAAAAATATCAGTGATGAAAAGGTAAATACTTTGAATAAGTGTTTAGCCCACACAAGGATACATACAAGTAGTAATACTGTCTCCATCTTCTTTATCAGTATCTGAATTATTTGTAACTATATAATGAGTGTAAAAAAGGTATGTGTGAACGTATCTTCGTCTATGTTAATAGAGAAATGTTAGTACAATAGTGTCTTCCATGAGTCAGACAGTGGAGGAATTGTACAGATGAATTCTTCTTTAATACGAACATTTCCACCTCTAAGTAATACAGTCTAATAACAAGACACAATCCAAATCGCTACTAGAAATCCTCCATCCTAATAACAGAAAGTTATCTTAAGATCAGCCACAATAGCGAGTAAATCTCAACTAAAGATTTGGCTACTGCTTATTTTCTCTTAAAATAATAAAAAAAATGTTTAAAAACAGGCTAGGTTTCAATTGAAAATGCATTGATAGAGAATATTTTTCTCCTATGATGGTATTCGTGTTGTTTTAATTCATTTGGTCAATTTTATCTTTCCCCCAAAATATTTTTAGCTACAGCAAGACAAGTGTTCTTAACAAAATGAAGGAAGCAACTTGGAAAATACCAAATACTAGATTTTAAAAAGTATTTGGTTGGTAAACTATGCAATGAGTCTTTATTTTAATGCCATTTATTCGATTTGAGATTGATATCTTTCATTCTTATTTATTTTTTCATTTTTCGTCTGTAAAATGTTATAATCCTTGAGAGAAGAGTTTTTAAAATAGATCGAATTTGGACTGCTTTCTAGTCATTCCTTCTCTCGGACTGATTCCGAAACAATTTGTGTGGCACCTTTTGTCTGCCATTTACTTGGATTTGTAAAACCTTTACAAACAAATTAAATCCTTATATAAACTTGGCGAAATAAGAAGTCTTGCGGAGATTCTAAATTGTTTAGATTGTCCACAAAGAGAAACTAAATATTTATATAATCTTTAAATTTCTATCAAATTTATACTAAAAGACGTGGCAAACCTTAGATTTAAAATAAAATATATTTTTGTCATATTTGTTGTTCCAACTTCGCAAACCTTTTGACACAGAATTTGATAATATAAATTCATTAATGACCCAATACGGACGTTGCGATGTACTATTTCGCGCAGTTCGTAATAGATAGTCGATATTTTTCCTAGAAATTCAGGAATTTTTCATTGACCAATTAATAAGTAGACAGCATGGCTATGCAATAATTTTCCTGCTCAATTAATCGATCAATTAATAAATTAGTTCTAAAATAATAATCAATAAACGATTCATGCTATTTGTGGGTGGGCTATCAAACCGCTTGTGAACAATGTTGCATTGGTAGGTTAGTATAATATGATTCACAACTTTTATATTGATAATTAGGATATAAGTCTGCATTTTACTTTAGGCAATTAACGGAAAATCAATTGCTACTTCCTTAAAATATTAAATTAATTATGAACTTGCATTGATTCCTCTATAAAAAAATTAGAATTGTTTGGCAGATAATCAAAACGAAATAGATAATTAAATAAAATGGAGATGATATTTATGTAAGTACCCTGTTGCGAAATTCAATTTACAGGTTTATTTTCAGCACTGTTTTCCTGGATAAATATATGCGATTCTATCGATGTTCAAAAATCATACCCTCAAATTTATAGCGGTTTTTTGCATTAGAACATTCAAATAAAAAAATGACTAAGAGCATAAAACATTTCCCATTTTTTTGTTACCCATTTTTTCTCGTATCCTTTGATTAGTTTCTTTATTTATTGAATGGGTTTTAAATGATAAAGAACTTGCCAATTTAAAAACCGCGGCATAAGCTTTATATCACGGAATTTGCCTAAAATCTCCCTTTTCTACTATCCTTTATAAATCTCTTTGACTAATTTTTATAATTTTAAATTTTACTTAAACCAAAAAGACAGTGCTACTCATGCTAGAAAAAAAACATTTGACTTATCACTCACTGGCAAAAAAACACCTACACTTTATTTAAAGGGCTTCTTGAATCTCCCTTTATAGGGCGGCGAGGATGGTAGTTCAGCAGATGAGCGTCGTGTTCATAATAGTAATGAGCGCTTGATGACAAGCGTTCGAATCCAACTCCTTTATGCATTTTCATATAACGGTTACAAGTACTTTCCTCAAATTTTCCGTGTTCTGACATTAGTTTTCATTTCCATGGGCCTTTAAATACACAAGAATAATATATATATATATATATATATATATATATATATATATATATAGACTGCATACCTCAGGAAATTGAAAAGTACATGAAATTTAGAAATGAACAAATATATGTTCATATTTTCAAAATTGTATTGTAGTTAAAAACCAAAATTTCAAAAAATCTTGCAATAACTTTTAAACTTACCTTTGGCCTTATTAAATTCAATTGGTTATGTTTGAGAGATCTGTAATATTTTTTTACCAGGTTAGAATTAAAATGCATGCATATACCATATACTTGAATACAATGCCAAACCCTTATGGGTCTCCATTGTTTGTTATCTTTGCAATTGTCTCTACCAAAATACGGTGGTATACTTCCATCAAATATTTTCTTGGAGATGTTCAAACAATAGCCAAAGTTTTTACTTTGAAGCTTGCTGTATAATTGTTATATTGCCAACTTAAAATTCCTCTTTATAGAGAAATGGATGGTTGCCTTCTCGTATATTTAACGCTTCTGAAGAGGTTTAACTATTTTTTATAGCGGATTAGGTAATTCTTATTATTGCCCTTTCCTAACTGCATTGGCAAGAATATATATATATATATGTATAAATATATATATATATATATATATATATATATATATATATATATATATATATATATAAATATATATATATATATAAAGAGGGAGAGAGAGAGAGAGAGAGAGAGAGAGAGAATTAGAGAGAGTGAGAGAGAGACAGAATTCTGGCTAGATTGTTAGAATATAATAAATTAGATATTATTGATACATATATTCATGAATGAAATTACCCAGATAAATAGATTGATTAGCATACTTTTCTAACTATTAAACCGAAATATTAATAGTTATCGCATGTATGTTAACTTGCTTAATTTTAGCACAAACGATTTAGCGGACCTTAAACACCTTACAAAAACTTTAAAATTCACAATTTCCCACTAAATTATTCTCACATAGTAACTTAAAATGAGTCCTTATAGAAAATATTTAAAAAATACATTAATATGGATTTATTTACCTAATTCCCATTGAAAATTGTGGTGCCGCTATCTTTGCGCTTGAATTGAAAATAAATCGGAGTTGCCAGTTTATGATTATTTTAAATACATAAAATCATATTTATTAACAATATTTTAAATATATAAAAGTATATTTATTAACAATTGAATTTATAATAAGGTAATTGGATTGTGGAATTTTACAAAATAATATACTAATTTTAATTGAAATGTCTTTAAAGACCCCGTATACTTAATGGGTAAAAAAGGAAAGCCGAACCATCTACCTATTATACACGTGTCAAAAAACTGAAGAATAATTTCAGACATGGGTGGTCTTGTGAGATATACAGATTAGTGGTCTTTTGGTGCTACACATGATAAATTTTATTTTCCTTTCTTTTCTAAATAATTTCTTTTTAATTTACCTAATCTCGATTGCTGTCAAGAAAAGCAGAAAACAGATCTGAGGTTTCTTCCCCAACTCTTCAAAGCTACGTGATTATGGCATCTGTATATCTTTGTGTAGAGAGAAAACTGTGTGTGTCTGCGGCGTATTTTAATGTGTGGGCGAGAGGTATGAGCTCTAGGAATGACAGGATGAATGTTCAAGCCTTACTTCGCATCGCATAGGGAAACTGACTTTAATTTGACTTAAAGTGGAAAGACACATATTATTGCTTCTGCCCTCCAGGTGATACTTTTAAAATTATATTTAGAGAGAGTTATGATCGGAGTGGAATGAAACTGGGTAATTCTTATTCTGTTTTCATTAGAGAATAAATTTCTTGTGCGAGAATAGATTTTCGATTTAAATGTTTTAGAAGTGTTTCGTAGAAAATTATAGTGATAAAAAGTTAATTCTTGTAAACGTGAAAGGAAATTGTGAATTATACCGTTTCCTCCAATTGGGTTAACGTCTAACATTTTTACATATACATTTATAGACGTGCAAAGATCCTCTTGTAATATGCATCTATTTGTTATTGCAATTTTGAGCGTAAATAGATGACTGAAATCTTTTGTCACCTTTAAGGGAAACAACATTTAACTCCTCAATAATTACATCAGTGGGAATTATAGCACTGCAATATACAACTTATAGAGTAGCTGAAGAAAAACTAGTAAGGACTTAAGTTATTCGTGAAGGAGAGTAGACATTCACTTTACTGGCCTCGTAGGCTAGAGGACTTAGAATCTTGGAGTAAGCTGATATATATATATATATATATATATATATATATATATATATATATATATATATATATATATATATATATATATATATATATATATATATATATATATCACTTCCCTGCACGTTTTTTTTCAAAAAAAGGTAATAAAAATATTACTGCAAGGAAAAATTATTCCGTTTTCTCTTTCAATGTGGTTTAATGGATTCATTTTCATCATTCTCTCGTGCTACTTTGAGAGATATATACACTTGTATATCTGCCACGCGTTTATCTATTCCTCATTGATTCTTTGAATTCCCAATTAATTTTCTATTTCTTTCATAGTCTCCGTTCGAGCTTGCGAAAGTGTTCCTTAAAAAAAGCTATTCTATTCAGAGAATTTTTTGGTTCTCTGCGTAGCGTAGTGTACTAACGGCATACTTTTAACTGTGATCAAAGCGGTGCTCGCTGCCTCAGTGTGCCTGATTTGAATCACTTCCCTGCACGGATTTTTTCGAAAAAAGGTAAAAAAATATTACTACAAGGAAAAATTAGTCCGTTTTCTCTTTCAATGTGGTTTAATGGATTCATTTTCATCATTCTCTCGTGCTACTTTGAGAGATATATACATATATATATATATATATATATATATATATATATATATATATATATATATATATATATATATATATATATATATAAATATATATATATATATATATATATATATATATATATATATATATATATATATATAATGAAGAAGGTAGGGTCCCTTGTTAAAATTCAATATTTCGAGTTATTACAAAACCCATCTTTAGGACTTATAGACAAATTTAAAATTACTAATCTTAAACGAAAATCTTAAATCTAAAATCTTAATGCCATTTTTGGCCGTTTTGATGTGCATATATTGCCAAAATTGCCATCTTCAGCTAAATGTAATCAGCATTTCATCCATTGTGGTCAACTCTGATAGTTCTTACTTGGATTACAATTTTCTACATACTTTTCAAACAGAATTCTAAAAGTAGCCAACTTATCTTGGGCCCTCGTTTCAATGCGTTTATAAATATCATCAAATCTCAAGTATAATAAAAATCTAAAGGGTTAAATCGACATTATAGAGCAGGGGCAGGTAACCTTTTTAGTTTGATGGCCAGATGAGACTTTTGGGAGCAGGTCGCGAGCCGTAGTGACAAAGGAAATCCCCAAAGTGGCCTTATATATATATATATATATATATATATATATATATATATATATATATATATATATATATACTAGAATACATTATACAAGAATTTTATTGAAAAACATACAAATCAGTGAGGCGATTGGTGCTGCTTTCCATGAAGAAGGGTTTCGATGTCCGGCTCGATGGAGGAGGTAGACAGAAAAATAATGTTATTGAGATGGCAGGCCGAGAGTTTGAAGGGAAATGTTTTTTATCTCATTTTTTACTCATTTTCTTTGCCAGACGTAAGACTCATTCCCCTTTCCCTCTACGAATCTACGGAGATAGATGGATGCTGTTTGGCAGAAATTATTTAATTTGTGGGGAGGTGAGGTTTCACAGGCCGGATTGCAATATTAATGCCGAGCAAGGTGGCGGACCAGGCGCATTGCATTCGCGGGCCCGAGGTTGCCTGCCCCTGCTGTAGAGCAAAAGATGTCAAGACCTGTGTTATCAGTCGCTCATAATTTTAATTATGTTTGCAAGATAAGTTCCAGATAAAAAAGTAGACGTATAACATGGCATTCACTCTCCGCATTGAAAGGTACAAAATAAGCGTAATCGGATCATACATCCGCCCAAATTATAAATGCTGCTCTACATGGGAACTTTTCCACCAAAAGATTGAACAAGTAAAACAAATACTCGTGAATAATGGTTTCTAAAACAACATGATTGACAAACAACTCCAATAATTTTTAAATAACCATTACTAACATGCAGATTAAACTGAAAGTAATCATTGAGAAGTCAACATCAAAATGTATTACAAAACTAGATGTCCATGGCCTATAAAATAGATGAAAAAAAATCAAGGAGATTATTAACAGTAACATCAAGGTTACAAATCAAACGGATGAAATTCAACTAAAAGCCAGCAATCTTCTGATGAAAAGTAACATTTGCCTTATCCCCTCGAATCTCAACTCAACCAACATAGTTTGCGAGTACATCTGCCCCGATATTATGGTCACCACAACACGAACCAGTTTATCAAGAGAAAGGCAATACGGTTTTGATATAAAGTTGGGGTTCTATCTGGTTCGAATGAAAAAATGTTTCCTGCAAAACCTTATTTTGGTAGCTCAACAGAACTTCCTGTAATTGGGTTAGGTTAAGGTGGAGATGTTGTGTCGGGTTTAGTTAAAAGAACAAATATAAAGGCTGGACAGTGTTTATATTTTGATAACTTTTTTTACTTCCTTTCCTCCTTTGAATGAACTTTTAAACAGTGGTATTGCTAGAACTGGTACTAGGAAGAGAAAGAAGATTGGGAAACGCACCATTGCCAGCTTCCAAATTTCTAGAAAAAAGGGAAAGAGTTTATGTTGTGTTAGTGTTTACTAATTAAGAAGAAAGATAATAAGGGTGGGACAGTTGCTTCAAATAAATTTAGTGTTGATCCTAAATCAAAGAGCTCCCGATGCTCGCGAGAGATTGTGGTTCTAATGCTTAATGCCATCTAAGCTTATAAGAAGCATATGAGTGTTGTTTATCTAATTTCTCAATTCGTTGCGAATTACTGCATCCTACTTCTTTCAAATGGTGGTGGCTATTACTTTCAAGGAGTGTCTGCTGTTCTTCTGTCAACGGTTAGCTTTTGTAGAGAAAATTTGAAAATCCCATTTCACCGTAGGAATCTTTAAGACAAATTGTGCTTCAATCATTAAAGCAACATATAACAAACAAATAAAGACCTGGACCATCACCTAACAGGATACGGGGAGTTGCAGGAGACGAAATAAGGAAGGATCAATTTGATCACTGGCCAGGGCTTCTACCCTCTAAATACTCAAGATGTAAGCATTGCGCAGGGAGAACGAAGTATGAGTGCAAAAAATATCATGTTCTACTACATATTGTTTGCATGGAGCCATATCATTGAGCATAATATATGTGTCAGCGTGTTTTAATAATAAAAAATTAAGAATTTAACTATTTTCATATTCCCATCGCAAATGTTATGCTTTGTAAGCAAGAAAATTCATACTGAAGGACTATATGCTTTATTTATTACACTAAAATTAATTTTCCAAAATATAATATCAATAATTTAAAAAATAAATTGTCGGCATTAATGAGTTTATGTTTTACCCGTTCTATAGTTAATGCCCATGTAAAATAAACTCAAGGAAGTTAGCTAAAAATCCAAACCCTGGAGAAACCCAAGCCCACCCGTCTCTTCGGTCAATCAACAAATATAAAGTCAACAATATCAGCTTTTTATTTCGAAATGCTCATTATATTGCTTTACACTCTATACGTTTCACCACATTTGAAAACCTGAGTAAGTTTGCAAAACCGAAAAAAATTGGATGTTGGTTAGCAATATAATATCAGAAAAAGGGAAAAGAATTTAATGAAGCCATTGCAATCAATGAAAGAGAAAAGTTACAAGAGTTTTGAAAAGAAGTCTTTCTCTTAATCATTGATGTCCGATAGATCAATAGACACTTCAGCACTTAAAAAAGAGATTATTTATCGTCGGTTTGCTCATAAATGAGAAATCATTGTCCACTTCTTGGCACTTCAAGTGGTGACAAAAGTGAATGAGTATTGAATAGTGGAAGCCATAGAGCAAATTAAGAAAAGATTCAGGGGAGGAATAAATGGAGTTTTACGTAATTTAAAAAGAGACCACGAGGACGTCATTGGATTCATTTTCTGGGTCATCGCGTTAAATGTGATAATAAGTTGCTTCTCCTCCTAAAATCACTTAACATATTTTTAAAAGGTCAGCCAAAAATAAAGCCAAAGTGAGAGAATCCTTCTTCCCCTTAAATAAAACGCCTATATATGCTTAGAGAATTTGTGGCACGCGATGGTCGGAGTATCTTAAGAGGGCCATAGAAATTTTACTGAAAGGATTTTATGGTTTTGCGCCTCATCTTTTTAAGGTCATTTTTACTTTTTAATAAATTTATTTAAAATAAGAGAAATATTAAGACAAGATATGGTCTTTTCTTGTCACGAATATGCTGACTTCACCCTGAACGGCTCAGATTCTTCCTTCCTCAGGGGCTCAAACTCATCTATTGCCAATTTTCTGGAATCCCTTGATAGGCGAAGAGCATTCATGCAGGGAGAAGTCGTAGAAGCTATGAGTATTACAGACTTTAAAAACTGGCCTGATGTGGAAAACCATGAGAGTATACCTCGTATTCTAAAGTAAAAAAATAAAACATGATTTATTGATAACAAAACTAACTACAAAATTATACGTATGAATAAAACCTTTGTTCTATAAATCTGATAATCTCCACCTGTTATTGGGCCATTCCCTTTTCCTGTTGAATTCTGTATTATTCAATCAAAGTATTAATATTTGAAGTTTATATTATTTAGATATGAAATTATATTTCATATTAATATAAAATTCAATTTGAGGGAAAATTGAGATAAAATATTTTCTGAATGATGATTAGTTAATATGCAATTAATATATCCATTTGAATATGTTTTTCCAGGTTTTGGGGACAAAAAAATTCACATCCTGACAAATCATTTCTGTTGTATTTTTTAATCATTCGAAATAGGTTAACTCTCATATAAATGGTCGATGCTTAAATCGATGATCTAAAACAAGGAGTGGAAATATAACCTTGAGACATTTACGTGTCGGGAACTGAATCATAAGTAGGGAGCAGAGTTTTCAAATCAATTCCCTCTCATCGACATTCTATATTCGCTTCCTGCTACCTCTATCCTCCACCTATTGTGAATATGGATCCTTGGCAGTGAAATGGATGAAAAATTACAGCCGATATATGTAGTTTGAACACTTTTTCTCCTGACAAGCTAAAGATGATTCACTTCAATTCTTCAGATTTCCTCACCCTTGACACTTACTAACCAATAGAAATATATTGAATCTAAATAGCAAAAGATTTAGAAAAGTCAACAGAGATGAAGTAGTAGATAGTTGCACTAAGAGCAACGATGAATGTTTAGCAATAATTTCAAGAAATTATATTAGAAAAATACGTATCTTGTTTAGTTATTTTCCATTTTTTCGGGCGATTGAAAATTTAAAACGGCAATAGGACTCTTAGGACTTTTTGTCCGAAGGGCGCAAGAATTATTTCACGAAATCCACAGGGTTGTGCAGAATGATGTTATCCAAATTGTGAATTTTATATAGTTCAGTGCTTTGAACTCGCGCCTTTTCCATAAAATGTGTGAAAGATGGTAACACATCATCAGGAATTACTTTTCCACTCTGATATGCGTTGGCTGTCTCGAGTCCGCATCCTTGGACGGGTTAATGAACTCAAAGCTGAAATAGAAGATTTTCTCTAGGAAAAGAAGCATAAGCTCTCCGACTGTTTTAAAGATGATGCTTGGTTGGCAAAGCTAGCATATTTCGGCGACAACTTCAAATACTTCAATGAATTGAACTCATACATGCAATGCCCAAATGAAACTAGGTAGAATGTAAAATAACTACATCATTCAAGAAGAAACCTGCACTTTTGGACAAAAATTAGCTCCCGTAAAACAGCGGCTTTTCAATAGCTAAGTGCAGTGCTGGAAGACTTAGCGAATTAGAACTTGCTGACATAAAATTGTTTTCCAAGATCATTAGCAGAAGCTTCAGAAGGAAATGGACAAATATTTGTCAGAAAATGTTGATATATGTCAACACAATTTGGTCAAGAATGTGTTCACTGTGAACGTTAGTGATGTTGGAGAAGATATGCCAGGATTTCTAGAACTTTTAGACCTCCAGGAAAATCCGATTAGGAAGCAGCGTTTAGAAAGTCTCTCATAGTATAAATTCTGGATTCAACTGAAGGACAAGCCCATTCTGATTCATGAGATTAAAAAAGCTCTTATTTCATTTCCAACAACATACCGCTGTGAACAAGAATTGTCAGCTCACGAGACGACCAACACTAAAGAAGGGATCCGTCTCGATCCTCAACATGATCTGCACTGCTCTCTACCCATTAACATGATGCTAAATTTGGAGGAAATTGTCCATAATATTAAGGAATATCACGGTAATCACTAAAATACTTTTTTCAAAATTTCAATGAAGTCTACTTGAAGAGACAGAAGAAGATGCCAGCCAAAAGTTTATTTTTTTGCTTGGTTTTTGTTTCAATAATTTACCTTAATATGAAAATATGCCTTTAGTGTCCTTTAATCAACATAGAAATATAAAAATATATTATATATGGGCTCATTTATGAAACGCTATTATAGTTGTCAGTCAAAAGTTTGTTTATATTTGTTTGAGAATAAAGGTTTGCTCTTAATTAAACTGGACAACAGACTTTTTGCTTACTTATGTTTTGTAGTTATTTTTAACTAAGTTTGTCGTGCCGATTTCAAATATGTTATTAATTGTTTTGTAACAGATCAGGTTCTATTCTATAGCATATAAAATTATTATAGCTTTAAACCGTAACTTAAAATGTCAACTGAATTTGAGGGATAAATGCATTGTAAGATAACATCACCTATTACTAAATACGAGGGGCGGTCAAATAGTTTTGCGAATCGGTCGGGCAAAACAGAGGAAGGGGGATGGCTGTTTGTGGGGGTGTTAGGACAAGGTATGAAAAGTCAAGACTTGCAACCGCACGCTCTTCCCTCTTTTATTTAAGAAGCAGTAGCTGATCGCAGATCGTCAGTCACAAATTTTTCAACAATGTAGAAGGTTGAGCACCGTGCAGTGATCAAATTGTTGACCAAGGAAGGCAAAACCCAAAAGAGATCCATGAACGCATGGTTCCAGTGTACATCGACACCGCCCCTTCCTATGCAACCATTGCTCGCTGAAATAGGGAGTTCCACCATAGTCGTAAATCCCTTGAAGATGACCCCCGTCAAGGACGCCTGTCATGCGTGACCAACGAGGACAATGTGGCGTGTGTGGAGAGGATGATCCTCGAAAATCGACGGGTAAATTTCGAAGAAATCGAGCGAGAAAGCGAGAACTTAGAATATGACGTGGAAGTGTTATCAACATCATCCACGACAATTTTGCCATGACCAAGGTCTCTATCCGTTGGGTCCCTAGAAACCTCACGCTCCATGATCGACTTCAACGTCGTCAAAGTCCCGAAGGCCAGAGTTGCACAAGCTGCCCTGCGCGAGTGCGGATTGGAGGAGCTCAACCATCCCCCCTACAGTCCAGATCTGGCCCCTAGCGACTACTTTTTATTCCACCAGCTCAAGGTTGCACTGCGTGGACGCCGGTTTATGGAAGATGAAGATGTCCAGCTCGCCGTCCAGGAATGGATTAAACAACAGTCGGGAGATTTCTGGTTGTCGGGAATTCGAAGCCTCGGGGAGAAGTGGCGCAAGTGCATTAAAGTCGAGGGTAGTTATATTGAAAAATAATATAACACTTTTTCCTCATATCTCGTTTCCTAATATCCGAATTGCAAAACTTATTGACCACCCCTCTTAAATACAGGTTATTTTTCTAATATAATGGAGAAAACACAAGCAATCGTACACATATCTTTACATTCATGAAAGGAATTTTGCTTGCGGAGTATTTTGAGTGTTTGATGCCTACATAGTCTCGTTCAATACTCTAACAGTAGTCTGCCACCAATTTTGTGTTCCATCTGCCTTGATATCTCTCCTGCATAATCTTGATATCTTGATGAAAGCGCTCTCCGCGTTCATCACTCACGTTGCCAGGCTGGCATGACAAACTCCATGCCGAAACTGGTCTCGAGATAATAAACTACTACGCTCCCTCACAGTGGTTTTATTTATATATATATATATATATATATATATATATATATATACATATAAACAAATTATAAGAGAGATAAAATCAATACGATTAGAATAAAAGCAACGTAATGGTTCTGCTATTTTAGACTGTTGAGACACCTGCAATATCGACGTGTATGTTAGAATTCCAGTCTTGTTGAAAACCAGGGTAGTAGAAATTCTGCTATTCTTTTTTTATCGTTCCGACAGTTTGATTTCGTCCTAATTCATTTGTTTTGCTGATTACTTTGTTGTGAGGCAGTTTCTGAGAGTGATTCGTCCGTCCGGAAGGCTCTCTTTAGTTTCAATATCCTTTTTGGGAAGTGTTCACGTAATGCAGTACACTACCGAAGTGGAGTAAGATGCTAAACTACCATTTTGCGATTTTGGGGTGATGCGTTTCATCAGTGGGACCATTGGTACAACATTGCCTAGAAAGTAGACTCACAAGCCGTCTTTTGGATTTAATCAGTGTTAATCAAATCACAACCAAGAAAAGCACTGACAATCCAATGTAACAAAAGGGCCAGGAGACAGTGCAGTAACGCTTTATGTACTATTGAAAAGAGGAGAGATATCTTAAAAAAGTCTTATCTGACAACAATTATTCTGGACGAGGTATAAATTTAACACGAAGATCACGAGATTGAGAGTAGTATATAAAAGCGCAAGAAGTTCACCCTCTGCAACATACACAACACTTCCGATATAGCGGGAAGATTATTCCAAACATACAATATATATATATATATATATATATATATGTATATCACACAAATCCACGATTAGCATGCGAGTACAACCTAGCAAAGTGAAAGACATTTTGCTCAATAATCATTGTCATCCTCCTACGACTCAAAGAATAGCTTCACGGCTATTTTGCACTCTGCGACACAAAAAAGTACCTGGACCTGCTCTTAAGCAAAGACCGAAGAAGAGACTCGTTACGATCAGCCTCTTATTCAGCACTATCCCAGATGTAACAACAAAGAGTTCCGTGATATGTAGGCGCCTTGACCTTTGAGTAAGCGCACAACTTAGCCACTGAAATAAAACAAGAACTGAAAAAGGCACAAATGTGGGCAACGATAGTTGCCTGCTCAAGTTAAATAATAAACGGTGAAAAACGTACACATTCCTTAAACTAATTATCGCATGACCGGAATAGCAAAGGAGGTTTCAGAACATGGCTTACTTGCCTTTCATACAAAACATATCCTTGGACCAGATTGAACAAAAAATATTCGTCTCTTTCCAGATATGCTTCCAAAGCTATGCCCTGTATAAGCAAATTAAAAAATGCACCTATAAAGGAAAAGTTTGTTCAGAATGTGCAAGTCAAGAAAACATGTAAGACGAATGTCACAGGATCAAAAAGAAATAGCTCAACTGCGCGGATGCACAGAGGACCTAAAAGAAAAAAACATCATCAGGCAAAGGAAAACGAAGAAAAACTGAAAAAAGGAAAGAATGAAAAATAAAACATAAGCCGCAGTGACAACAGCAAGAAAATCAATGAAGGCACCTGCGACACCAACCACGACGGTGAACATTGTACGATGCAGATGATCAGACCCCTTAATCTACTTTATGCATACTCATTTCGTGAGCATGGCGAAGCCACGATCCTACACCAAGTAACTGAACACTGTTAGAAAAAATGGCCTCAAATAATGCGGAGAACCCACCCTCAAGTGAAATATATAATATATATCTGCGAGTAAATCAAAATGGAAAAAAATACAAATGGCTAAAAAGAAGAAAAAGGCAAAATTCAAGCAGACAAAGAAACAAAAGTATAGACAACCGACGAAGAATATCTACTGGCAACATGTGAAATTTTAGTAGAGCTTGAAAAAGAGAATAAAAAAAATATCCAATCTAAACACAAAAAACTGAATATAAATTTATATGCTTCTGAAAAATGCTCCATTTCTAAAGGAAACCAATAAAAGGAGAGAGTCGACGGCTTGGTCAAAGAAAAATTTAAATGAGATTACAAGCAGACGTCGAGGAAATTGAAATGCACAACGTAAGCAAACAAGTTATAATTTTAATTGATCCCGAATCCTCTTATAACTGCTCAACCAACCAGGTCAAGAAGAAACAAGCTCTTTGCACTTGGTCCCTAGCATCTACAAAAAAAGTAAAGCAGCCAAAGAACAGAAGTATGTGAAAAAGCCAACATGTATGCGTATCATAAAAGTTTTAAAATATTTATGCTCAATGTTAACGGTTTGAAAGAAACAAGTAATAATTTTCCGGAATATAATAAGAAAAGCAGACACAGACATCGTTATAATTACAGAATAAGTAGTAAACTCAGGACAGAAACAATAAAAATACCAAACATTAATATCACAACATCCAAACATAACAATACCCGATATGATCTTGTAATGATCGCAGTCCAAACAGGACTCAAAAACCTAGAATAAAATATCTTTAAGAACCTAAACTTGCCGTAAAGATAAGAATAATCTCAAGTGGCCTAGTACTACCCGAGGCATTCCAACACCTGAGGCGCCCGTACTTTGATATGCCCAACGTCATTAATCTTTTTTGCCTACAAGCATGAGCCATATTGTTTGGAGTTCTCAACGCAAATGCAGGGAAGCTGGATATACAACCCAAGCAAACGCAATTGTAAAAAGAAATCCTGAGCACGATAGAAATCGGATCTTTAAATAACCTGAGTCAAAACGAAAAAGAAACAACTAGAACTAATAATCGCAAATACAAATAAAGCGTAAAAACTTTAGCCTCCAAAATTGAATAGAGAAATTTACTTACACTAGGCTGTGGCGACGAGATTAAATAGAAAATGGAAGAATTCACGAATCTAACCAAGAATTTATCGAGTTGCACAATCCAATGGAAAACTATCGTAGGCTCAAAATTATCAAAAGGCAAGAAGGAATACTGATAAACCTAAAGTAAGATCTGGTTTGTAACAATATTATAGTAAAAGGACATCAAAACAGATATAAGGAATGCAACCAAAAAATAAAGAAAAATTAAATTATGAGGAGGAAGTGAACCGGAACGACGAACTACAAGAACATTTCCAAAAATGGTGTAAAAAGTATTTTCTATTTTTCCGAGGTAAAAACTTAACTAGGATAGGAAAGATAAAGAAGTAATCATACGTGCACAACAAGCACAGATAAAAGAAATTGCACCCTACTTATTTGTAAACGGAGCGAGACGCAACTAAAAGGTATAAGGAATGCCTTTCACTAAAGAAGAGTACTTGTAGCGGTAAGCTCCTTCACGAATAAACAGCAGGTAAGAGCGGTATAACAAAGTCACACCTGATTAATCTATCAATGTACATACATATATCAAACAATACGGAAAATCTTCAATGCATCTTTTAACATTGGATATTTTCCTAAAGTGTTCAAGAGGGCAAAGATGGTCTTTAGACCGTAACCGGACAAAGTGTAGGACCAAATTGAATGGCATTATCCGATCTCAATATTGGATTTTGGGGGAAACTCTTGAAAAAGCTTCTAAACGAAAGGTTTAAAAATACCTCTAAAACATAAATCTATGTAACCCACAATAACACGAGTTCAGAGGTAAGCGAGGAACGGAAACCAGGCTCGTAGTTATAACAGAATAAAAAACGCCATAAAGACCACTCGAAGCAACAGAGTAGACATCCTTATCCGCTATCTTGCCAAAGCTTTCGACAAGTTGTGAAAACCTGGCTTGAGAGCTAAGATAGCAGTCTAAACATAGAAATATACCTATACAAAATATTTTACTGTTACGTGGATTAAAGAAATGCACTTTATATCAAAATGCCCAAACTGCAGAGGCATTTGAACTACAAGCGGCACCCCTCAATAAGGGTGTCTCTCTCCAAAATGGTATATACCCTATACACCATTGACCTAATTTAACCGGCACACAATAGTGCGATCTTCATTAAATTAGTAGATAATATCCCACAGATTACTACAATCAATATAAAAAACCCATAGACATTGCACAAAGTACGTTCAAAGAAATCAAGCACATAAATGATTAGGAAAAAAACGAAACAAAATTACGCATAAAAAGAAGTTCAATTTAATTCCCATTCACCGGATGAAAGAAAACTGACTTACGATTAGATGGAGAAGCATATCCATATACCACGAAAGGGCGACGGAATACAAAAATGAGTCACTATATTAATCTCAAACAGGAGAAGAAACGATCGTCTCACATCAGGGGAACTACACCGGACAACAACATTAGAACCATTAACCAAATTCTTACAATAACGTGCGAAAACTTTTTGAACAAACTGAATGAAGGAATAGCACTGGTAGAAATAAACCAACCAGTATACTTGATAATGAAATCCGTCAAATCCTATATAGACCGCGATTTGACGGAAGAAGAATAAAGACACTACAAAATATTATACCGATATTTACATGAAGGAACGAGAAGCAAAAAATAGAATAAGAAAACGAAATTGACAACATAACCGGAAAGTTAGAAAAGGAAAGAGAAAATAAAAATAATGGTAAAAAAGTAATAAATGAATGAAAAAACGCAAAAAGTGCGCGAAAAAGGACAAAATTAATAAATAATACCCAAATGATGCAAACGCTCAAATGAGCAGACGATAACAAATACTCTAATGCTACAAATACAACTTAATACAGACCGAAGAATGGAAAAAATAAAAATAAAAACGAACGCCTTTGCCAGGCAACCCGGCACAAGACATTGTCTTCGCCATCCATATCACCCCATAATCATCCCCTATTCACATCGATATCATCAACATAACGCAGCACACAATATTTTCTATCTTATCTTATTTCCCCACACATTCACTTTATTACTCCTCAAGGCCCACTTCTCTAATGTAGACCATAGCTCTGGTCCGAAAGCTCAGAAATAAACTCTCTCAAAAGCTCAGTCGTGCATAATTTATCATTCAAATTTGTTTCCTGAGTTACAAGTCTTCCGCAGCACAAGCACACAGACATATATGTATATATATATATATATATATATATATATATATATATATATGTGGAAAACTCACAAAGTATCGCGTGGGCAAGCAATAAATGCAACAAAGCCCACAGGGAAAATAATACGAGGATTCCAAGTACTTTTGAATTTTATTTCGATTTCTTTATCAAGCAATAACAGAAGTATTCTAAATTGTAATATTTATAAGAATGATACAGAGAAGAGGAAGCGCCCACAAAAAAAGCAAAAAAACAATCAACAAAATGAATTAATATGAAATGGAAACTTTAGGAGGAGCGAAGATAAATACAAAATAAGATTAAATCAGGTAAATTCACAGACTAAAGATTGACAAGAGGATTAAAATATCGCCTAAGCAATTAGGGAGGGAGAACATCTTAAAGAGAGATTAACCTCAGTGGTTAGGATCTAAAAACCAAGGTAGAATAAGTACAAACGTTCTAAAGACTTGATTCAAATGGAAATAAATACAGACAAAAACATAAGGCTACATAGATGCACACAAAATAAAATTAAATTGTTTATTAAGATTAATATAAATATTTAATCCCATTTTAAAAGTTTCGACAGTACACTGTGAATATAATTGGAAAAATAACCATCAAGTTTATAAAAGCCAGGACTTAAATTAAAATTTGGGAATCTACTAATTAAGTTCGATTCAATGATATTTCGTGATAAAATAAACTCTCATAATAACGATGCAATTTCAGGAAATATCATTGAATCCCCCTTTATTAGTAATTTCCCAAATATTAATTAAGCTATATATATCCAAGAGAAGCAACCGAATTTAAACATGCAGTCTAACTCTAATGAAACCCTGCCCAGCGCAAGAAAAGCAAACAGAGGGATAGGTGTACTCAGAGCTGCGCCTTAGCCACTAATCTCTTCTGGCAAGCAACTTAATCCCCATGCCCCTTCTCTGGGCTACCTAATTCTCTGACCTTTTATCACCTGGATCCAACCTACCTATATGTGTATAGCTTCGTTCGTAATTTTTTTAATACATTTTGGAACATATATAAAGTGAATAGTTTGTAATAATTTCCCATTGTACCTCTGAAGATGATACTCGATGTATCGAAACGCGTCAGTCAAATTAAGGAAAGTGCTAAATTACATTAATTTACTTCTACTTTTGGCAAAATAACAAGCCTCAGTCCCCGATGATCTTCGGTACGCTTATCCGCAGGTTAAACAATGAATAAAAGGCAAATATAAGACAAGTCGAGAAGATTGAAAAAAGAATTATTAATTCAAAACTAGCGGTCGCTTTTAATAAAACATGCTATAATCAAAATATACTGTCCAAATTCACACGTATATATATATATATATATATATATATATATATATATATATATATATATATTATGGTGGTTGAAGTCATATAGAGCAAAAATTAAGTGCTAATTTTAGAAACGATCAAAGAATTTTTAGAAGTAGCTCATGACATCTTAAGTTTGTATGCCCGGAGTGGCTCTGGATCGCTTCTAGGCAAACCGTCTGTCTGGTTATTAGCCCCTTAATTTGGGGCTTTCATGAATCCTACTCCGCTTATTGTTGCCCAGATGACATATGAGCTCAATGCCAATGCTAATCCACAACCTTCAGAAGAAACTGAATCTGATCATCCCCGGTGGTGTACTGGCAGTTAAACTCTTTGATAAGAGCAACCCCTCTCTAGGTGTGTTCGTTTACAATATGTAGGTTCTGAACAGTTTATTAGCAATGCAGTATCCCTAATTGTGTTTCAATAAGTCTTGATCCTCCTTCAAGAAGGAGGAATCCACTTGGAGCTGGTCCAAGTGCTTCCAGGATGCGGAAGATGTCAGGAATTCGAAGGTTAAAAGCCCTCGTTTCCCTACTTTCACGGTTTTTTTAATAATTTTCTTCCGTATCTTCCTCATCCTGCATCTCCTGGACCATTGCTTGTTTGTTGGTACTTAGAACAAGGTCATTAAACTAAGCCAATGATGCCAATTCTGGGAAAATGTACTAGAGATGCTCTTCGAATTTTGCAGCAGCAACACTCCAGGCAGAGTGGTGATAATTTCTGAGCTGTGCCAGGAGGGTGAGGTCACTCCTAGGTGCAGATCTTGTAACTTAAGCTGTGAACCCGGGACATGTAGACTCGGAAAGAGAAACTTTTTGCAGTTTTGGCAAGTTCAGCATCCCTTATAGTGAGTTCTTGGAGCTAATTTACGAGAAATCCAGATCTTAAGACAATACAGCACCTTTGCCATCCAGCGAGCGTGTTGCATGGCTCCCTGTTGCTTGAAGGAGAAACCAGAGACTGTTCCTCCAAGAAAATAATGGCTCGTTCCAAAAACTCTTTGTAGTAATCTCGGAACTGCTTTCCTGAGAATTGGTCGTGGGCAAACTTAAGGAGCTCTTCACGATCGTTTTGAAGCAATGACTGAATTTCTTGATAGTTCCAACTGGCTCAAATTCATTTTTTCCAGAAAGTTGCATTGTTTCAGGAATGAGTTAAATAGCTTTATATCAGGTACTGAGGATACAGAATGAGCAGTAGCTGTTGAACACAGCAACCCACATTAGCTCCAGGATGTGATACCTGCCTGCCAGATGAAAAAGATCACGACCAAGCTTCTGCCTATGAGAATGCATTCAGTTTTTTCAGTTGTGATGGACGTCACCAGAACCGGTAATCCATCAACTGTTTCTGTTGAGTCTAAGAGAGACGGCAAAAGTTTTCCATCCCAGTGGACGACACATCGAGTACCATGGAATCTCTTCCTAAGTCATCTCTACTTCTGACTCTCAATTTCGTTATCTGTAGCCTTTGATGGATGAGGAAGTGATTTTTAGCTCAGCAGGGTTATGTCCGAGGCTTTTTGCTATTTCTTAAAAAATATATGGTGCCATTTGGTTTGTAGTCGTCGAACGATCAAGAGCAGCAACTATGCCAGGAGTCATTATAATATGAATTTTCTTTTTATTTGGAGTATTAGCTTCCATGTTGATAGGTCTATCTCCCTGTACACAAGATATATCAGAGATGTCAGAAGAAAAACTTGTATCTGTGCTTGACTCTAATTCCACAAGGCTTGTCGATGACTCCTGTTGCATCTTAGCTCGATCTCTCATCCTTTCATGTAATTCCATCTTATTCTTTGCTGCTTGAGTCTTTCTGGTCAAAGTTATGTCAGCTCATGCCCTACAACATCTTCATTTGGTCTGTCGTTGTGCGAGGAGGAACTGCTTGTGCTGGTCACTTTTCATGAGGGACAGTGCATCTTGATGCGCGAGGTAAAATAGGTTTTACATATCCACCTAGATTTTTTCCTCCTTTCTCTTCTGGGTGTCTGTTACTCTCTTATGGTTCTTCTTAATTGCAGTCCATATTTTGTACAGTCCAAGTACTTTTGTCTTTACTTGGCCTATTCCTAGTATGTCAATACTTCCTCTACTACAGCTTCCGCACCGTGCCTGCACTCCATCATATTTTGGTGATGGTGGAGGAAGACTATTTGATGGAAATTTTCTTCCTTTGATGGAATCATCTGTCGGAAAAAGGGTAGTAGTCTCGAGTTTTGGCATCCTGTATATTACATTTGTATAGATTTATATTTTTAACTATATTTATATATAGATTTATATTTTTTTAGATTAAAATTATACAAATAAAAAATATTCTATTTTTTATCTCTAGCTGCATTATAAAAAATGTCAGTAACAATTTGAGTTAGTAACAATTGAATATTTTTGTATTAGTAAATATTCATGAACAAATCGTCAATGTAAAATAAAGTCATATTCTGGAATTTCAGGTGCCTTGAGCTACCCTTAAATATTAAGCAATCGTGATAAAAATTATACCAAATTATTTTTCAAGAAATTGGTAAGAATTATGGATTGGGAGCAAACAAATTCAAAAGTCATGAAAATTGGACCCTTTCGGAACGCATTTCTTTTATGCCTTAAATAATAGACATTTAGGTTTTCAACATTTAATGGACCATATAAGAACAGTTTTCCATGAAAAGAAAAAAATCTTGCTTTTTTAATGTTAATTATAGCAATGGGAAAAAAAGATCCCAACAGTTATTGTAAATTTTATATAATGAGACATGTAGACCTTTATTGATCATTGAACTAAAGGAAAAAATGAACATAAAGTAAGTTTTATAAAAAGTCCTTAACCATACAAACTACATATAACATGCTGCAAAGCAATTTTGGCAATATGGCAGTTTACATTCTCTTTAGTGTGTTTTAGTACGAGTTTCTTCTCCTTTACAAGCACATCCTACACATCTTTGTTTTTGTTTTTCCATGGGTAGATGAGTTCCTACATTAGCCATAAGAGCAACTTTGCATGAAAGCCTACCTGAACGAAGGCATCTTCAAATATGCTTCCTTTCCATTACTTTTGTAATAACACTTGCTGATTTTCGCAAAGGAATTCCAAAAAAGGACTTTTCTATTCCTTTTTATCTCTTTGTATATTACCCACGAATTTACTGCCCTAAAATGAAGAGTTCTATATTTAAACTTTTTTAACCAACTTAGTACTTTTCTATCTAAATCATAAAGGCTTTCAATTTCAACTACAAGATCTATTCCCTTCATTAGCTTCCTATAAAAACTATTGCTTAAGGACAATCAGCAATAATTGTACTGCCATCCTTTTGCTTTTTGTTTTTTGGAACAAATCTGTTTGCATGAAAGTTGCTGAACAAAATCATTTCTTTTGTGTATTGCCATACAGGAGGGAAAGGGTGACTTCACCAAACTAGGATTGAGTGAGCTATTGGGTCTCTTGTCCTCAAAAGGTAACCAGATGAATTTCGGAGGATGGCTCCTCATTTCCTTGATCTGAAGGCGGTTGAAAATGGCTGACGTTGACCCAAGAGACTTTTCTCTCTAACCTGAAGTTACGAGTCTGATGTCCAGCTCTTCCGTGGCCTGCACCCATCACTAATTACTTCTCCGGCGATGGCGTCGTTCAAGTGAACCTCCGTTCGGTGAAGCGTCGTCTACCTGAATCTACGGGTAATCCTTGAGAGGGCGCATATATACGTGGATTTCTCCAAAACAGGGAGAGAGAGAAGGACCTTCTAGAACCTTTATTATCGGCCGGGGTAACAGAACCTGTCCTTACACAAAGGTCTAAGAAGCCGCGAGCAGCGGGTCTGAAGGAACGACCAGCGGCTGGAGCTATAAAGGTCTTCTCGAGCCAAGCCTAGAAAAAGACGAATAATCTTCTGACTCGGGTGGAGGAAGGGAAGATTGAGGAGGCGGGGAGATAGCCTTCAATCGCAGCGTCATGCCTTGGTGTGAATTTTTCAGTGACCGGGCGGAAAGTCCAAAAAGGGTGAAGTTGGAGGAAAAGGGGTAACGGCTCGCTATCTCTCCCGAAGTAATATCTTAATGGGATATTACTTAAGTAAACAAAAAATAACCTATTATATTAAATTGTCAAAAAAAAACCCCAAAAACGAAAACAAATCAGAATGAACAAAGTGACTAACCATTATCGTGGGAGTTGAGAAATCAACTAACTAAACATATAAAACTACTAAAGAAATTTGTTCGGATGGTCGGTTGGCTAGTTAATATATTGAAGTGTTGGTTGGTTATATTGTGAATAGTTTAATTGAGGAGAAGTAATTATTTAGGTTTGGATTTATTTTATTGATATATATTGACTCTAAGATTTACAAATTGAGAGAAGTTAAGGCTAAAGATAATATAGTAAATGAATTAGAATTAAGACGATGATGGTGATACTCTGAATGTTGCATGATGGAAGAGGCTTCAGGTTTAGAAATGGGAATACCAGTCCTATGAGACGTACCCAAGTGCTTCGCGATCCTGCAATTGAGTTGTAAGCCAGTTTGGCCTACAACTATCAATAAAATAAATCCAAACCTAAATAATTACTCCTCCTCAATTAAACTATTCACAATATATTGGTTTTTTTTTACAATTTAATATTATAGGTTATTTTTTGTTTACCTGAGTAATTTTTAATATATGAAATTCAAGTCAGTTTATGTTATAATTTCAGTTTCTATTATTTTTTATTTTTTATTTTTTTTAAATCAGACTGGGTAGTATTATTTAATTCTATATATTGTTATTAGTGTTTTTACTTTGATTTTAATAATTTAAAATTTTATTATTTTAACTTGCCTTCTTCGACTTTTTTAGCCATTATTTAATGCATTCTTTTAACTGTTATCAATTAATGTTCCTTTCCCTTCTCATTAGTCGACATAGTCGCTGAAGATGGTCCTAGTTAAGATCCGAAACGTCTGGCCAATAAATGATTAGTATAATCAGTCGGGTCTTCATATTCCTGCTACATATCAGATTCCCAAGGAACAAATCAATTACCAGTATTATATATATATATATATATATATATATATATATATATATATATATATATATATATATATATATATATATATATATATATAGGCTTGGTCATATACTCGTATCCGAGTAAAATTTTTGGAGTCCATTACAAAGTTTAGGTTAAGGTCTAGTTATTGATGGTTCGGTCGGTTGCTAAAGAGCCCAATGCGAGCTCTACACAGTCATGGGTATTGTTCCCATTGGAATGTGAATTTTAGCTGGAGTTGCTTTACCCTTTCGACCCGTCATTGTCATTTGTCCACCAAGCTTGCTTGGCTATTTTATTCAAATAAGTCAGCATCCACTTTTAGTTCGTTTCTCTATTCTGTTCTGTTGCTGGCAGATAGTTCAAAGGCCATTTGTGCTTAGGTTGCGTCATTGAGCAATCTTTTAGCTGGTGTTTGTATCTGAGCAGGTGGTGGCCTATAGGCCAGAAGCATGTGCCCAGTTCGCAGAAGAGGATCTTCTTACGTATTCCTATGCCATCCATGCATAACACATGACCTGACCAGTTCATGCGGTGTTTCAGGATCATTGCTTCGATGTTGGTGATATTTGCCCTTATAATAACATACTCGTCCCATGAGCTTAAACATTTTGAAGAGTCTACTGTGGGGGAAATTCCATGTGGAATTTCTTTTCCAGCACGGAAGTTCCATGTGCTAGAGAAGATTCTGTTTGGCTTAAATTAGTAAGCCTAACCCTCCCCCTTCCCTTCCACAAGTGGTAGCCTCGAACCACGTCCACCACGATTCACATTTACACGGGCTAGAATATCCTCGGCAAGAAGATTTGAGGCCATTTGAGAGTAGAAATGTTTCCCACTGAAGCCCCTCGCGGGGGGAGAGCATCAGTCGTATATATTGCTTGTTTCCCATAAAACCGACACAAAGGTGAGAAGTCTTGCCCGGACCCCAAGAAAATTCCCCTAGTTCCAAGTCAGTTGCTAGCAACAAAGCAAATTAACAGCTGAACTATTTTTGTGTACTGAAATTAGCCCCAGCCAGTGAGGTAATTCCATTTAACGATCGCTACCGAGTAATTTTTCTGACTTCTATCGTCAACTGCTGTCGAAGCCCTCCTCGTTCGCACCTCGTTTTCCGGTGGCCGAAATACTCTCCTCTGGACCGTATGTTACCGCCCCCCTTCCCACACCTTTTTGGAGAACCGTCATCACTTTAAAATCACGTTCAGAAGCTTAGAGCAGCCTCGCCTCATGTGCAAAAGACATCCGTAAGCCAACCCCTCTTCCCTTTCAGTAACCCATTTTCGTTAATTCCCCCCATTTGAATAGTCTCCACCCTTAACTCATTAATTTCAACTTCATAGTCTGATTCCTAACTACAATCCCCTCCCCCCCTCGTTCATCTGATGTATTTTTTCCCGTCAATTCTCTCATTATTTTTATGTAAATAAAATTATATTTTTGTAAATGCTTCTTCAAATAACCTTGAGCTTTGCCATTGCCCATAATTTACCTGACCTGGTTGCACTCTTTCTCGCTACTCAGCCCATCTAAACTAGTGGTGTTCCGTCCTTTTCGGTTAGCCTTTAAGTCATTGGTCCGTCTCCCATAGATATAATATAGTATTGATGTAATATAATGTCATACCACGAAATATATATTTATTAATATACTTATTATATAAATTTGGTGTCAAGTGTTTGGGTTTTTTTAAGAAACCCGTGTCATTTAATTTAGACATTAGAAGTTCTCTGGTTATTCACGTATATCCCTTTTATTTTAATTTTTGTATTGTACTTGCAGAAGGCAAGTTCAAGTTAATTGAAGAGCAGTGGAACGTTAATCGATTTAGATTTTGTGTTAGACCCCAGGTAATTATTTTTTTATGGTGTTTAAATTTTGAAAACTCTCCTTGTTATTAATCCAAAGGAGTTAAGGTATTTCGTGTCTTAATTCTGGTAGGACCATTATTTTTTTCTCTGCTTAGAAACAGCAGAGGTAGGTAGCTGCGTGGGCAGTGTCCTAGATCGTTCGCGTGTCAGTGTTCCCTCATTTAACTGCGTAACAATGTCATACTTCGAAAAATTTAAGAGTCAGGGTGAAATATAAGGTTTTTCGGGCAAAGACCTGTTAAATTACGTACAGGAAGAAGAGAGGAACGAACCGGCAGAGCGAAGGGAAGAGGAACTAAGAAAAACGGAGGAGAACAAACGGAAAACGGAGATGGAGAAAGAATAGAACAAACTGAAAATGGAGATGGAGAAGAACAAGATGTAGATGGAGATGGAGGATAACAAACGAAAATGTAGATGGAGATGCAGAAGAACAAAAAAGAGATGGAAGAACGTGAACAAATAAGGCAGCATGAGCTGGAAATGAACCCTAATCAAATGGATTCTCAGTCCATCGGTTCTTCGGGCTGAAATTCCCCAAACACCTTCAGTCCACCTTCCCGCTTTTAATGAGGGAGATGACTTTTGGTCATTTTTAACTCATTTTGAGAGAATCCTTCAGATCATCAGATGGGATCTCTAAAATGATGGCGTCGCTCGCTTACTCCCCCTTCTAAATCCCAAGTTTGGGATATCTTCGTATCCCTTACTCCAGAAGCAACTTTGGACTATTCCACGTTAAATTCCGAATTGCTATCCGCTGTCCATATGAATAGCGAATTCTACCGCTCCCGATTCGGCCAGGAAAGGATCCGTCCTGGGCAAATATTTCGGCAACACGGGTACATCCTCCAAAGAAACCTTCAGTGTTGGCTGGATGCCTGCAAGATTCCCCAGGTCTACGAGTTCCTTCTGGACTTCTTCCTTAGGCATCAGCTTTCAGCTGCCGTGGCTCCTGAAATTCGCACCTTCATTAAGGATAATCGTTGCGACACTTTCGAGGAGTGCTTGGTAGAGGCCGATGTCTACGCGGGTAGTCACGATTTAGCCTCTAAGGATGTTAAAAAGGCTCCCCAATCGCCCCCATAACGAAATTTTATGGCCCTAAGAGCCCCCCTAAACTGGTTCCAAGATTTCCTAAAGTTCCTAGTCCCTCGAAGCTAAGAAACTTCCATCCATCTAAACACTGAGACATTAAGCCCCTTGTCGTAGAATTGCTCATAGTCTGGTCCAATAATTATTCTAGTCCTCGATCTGGACACACCGCTTTTGTTTAAGTCGATGGTATTGAGACCCTATGACTCAATCTACGATAATTATATATATATATATATATATATATACGCTTTAATTCCTATTGAACGTGCGAAAGCTGGTTAGAGGCAGGTTGTGCCACGGCCAGGATTCTCACTATAAAATTCTCACTTGTTACTGGGAGGAGGTTTTTGATTGTTAAATTTTAAGAGTGCATAATACAGGTTGAATAAATTAGCCGAAGGGATTCTTAATTAAAGTCTTGCCAAGGGTACTTTAAAAAGGAGGAGCCACAAATAAACATACGTACAAAAATAAACTTTACTTCACACCAAAATAATAATTAGTTGCAATAGTTAAACAGGCATTTAGGTAAATAAGGATTAAATATTAAACACGGATTAGTCCGGGTTGACAGCAATTATAAATAATAATATCAGAGAATGACTCACTTGAATCTCTTTAAAAAAGAAGGGTAGGATAACACTGACGTTAAGCGTCTAGATTTATAATGACTCAATGGGAGTATCAATCACTGTTAATTAAATAGGTAATTTAAGAATAGAGGGACACTGGGTTTACAGATTACCATTAATTGTGATGGATTGGAGAGACGACTACTCAGGTCCACACGGGGGTGGTTCGGGTGGCGTTAACACGAGTTCTCGGGGAGGAGGGGGATAAGACGACGCGTTTGGGGCTTCTGACTGCAGTTCCGGTTAGTTCACTCCTAACTGGATGTGACACTAACAAATAGTTACTTCCAGTAACTATTTGGATGTTCCTGTTTATTTCTCAAGTTATGTTGAGCAACGGAGCGTATTCTTCTAGTCACAGACTCTGCAGGGCGGGATTTGCCTCAGGAACACTTTAGAACAGCGACCAAATTAACTCAACGGCGCGTTGGTAGTCGATACGTTACGGCAACGACTCTCATTCAACGTGAGGGTTATGCGAGTAGGTCTGGAACACTTCTGACGAGGAATGAACGGCGTTGTCATTTATACCGCAGACTATGTGAAATCGAGAGAAAGATTCCCTATACGACAATTTGCTTTTCGCAGCGCCTTTAGGACAATCTCCATGGTATTATAAAGAAGGCAAATAGAATTTAGGCTTCTCTGTGAGATAGGCCTTCTTTCGTCAGACTTCCTGTCGCCTGTTAGGGAAGTTTGCCACAGATAACGACTTAGGTCAAGGGGAAGGCGAAGGAGGGCAGTAGAATGTCGGGGGAGGGTAGGGGGAAGAGAGAGGGGACGAAGGTCAACTCAAACGACAAATTTCGTTCGTTCCCACGATTGTCTGGCGGCATGCGAGTATGTACGTTCCATACCCTCACACCCCTAGTTTCTTCTCCCCCGTTTGTGCCGTACCAAAATAACCCGATCGTGTGCTAAACCTGCGGAGTTGTCGGCCATTACAGAACGACTGTGCTCAAAACTCCCGATTCGCAAACTCTCAGTCCCACCAAGTACACAAATTCTGGGCCGCCCCTGATCCTCCTCCGTCGTCTCAGAAGACTCCTGATTCTCCCTCACCCGCCAAAGACCCGGTCCATCAGGTAAACTTTATCTTTAATGAGAACAATCCTGGTGGATTGAAGTTCGACAACGGAACTGTGAACGGTCGCCGAGTATCCACCCTGGTCCGTGACACTGGGTGCACCTGTATTATAGTGTCTGAGGACCTACTCCCCCCTGTTGGCCCCGACCACATGAAATTTGCGGTGGTCTACGACTATCTTGGCAGGTCCAGTCTTTTCCCAGTAATTTGTTGCCACATCGAGTGTGACTATATGTCCGGTTTGGCCGAAGTGGTTTGCGGCCCCAATCCAGTTCTGCTTCGTTTTGTTAGGTAAGAACCCTGTAATCCACGACCATCCCGTGTCCCAGCCCGTGATCACCCGTACACAGGCAGCCCTGAATCCCATGCACCCGTTACCCTGGAAACCCCTATCGACCCGGAGTTTCAAGCCCTTCGGAGCGACAAGTTTGCCTGCGCCCAGATGGAGTCGCAACTCTCCACCCCTTCGGGAGAAAACTAAAGCCCTCGAGCGTAAGTCCACCCGAGGTAACAAACGAGTGTTGTATCTCGTGAAGAAGGACTTATTGAGAGGTATGATACCTACTTTGACCTTAAGTCACGAGAACGAAAATTAAAGCCTGGTGCGGAGGTGCTGGTGCTACTTCCCACGGGAAGCAACAAAAGCCAGTGAAAGAGACCCTACCCCGTCCTCGAGGCTAAAGGACCCGTGGATTACCTCATCCATAATCCGGCGGGAGCGAAGGTTTTCCACGTGAATCGTATATATATATTATATCATTAATGTTCCTAATAATGATTATCTTTTTAGGTCACTAAATTGTTTAGTCTTTAGTCTTTAGTCCCATATTTATGCCTCCATTTAAGTGTTATTTTTTGCAGGTTCCACTAAAATGTCGCCAATGTTCTCCTGGGATTTTTTTTTGTTTAAAATTGTACTAGTTAAATTCTCTTTAATTGACTTTTTTAATGCTTATGTCCGTAAATTCCGCGCTGAGCTCAGATTCACGTTCTTTTTTTGTGTGTGTACACCTGTCGTAGTAGGTCAGAATTTCCCTAGACCCTTGATAATTTTTGTTTGATGGGTGGGATGATCCTTTCGTACGCAACTGCTCTGTAAAGCATTATCTTTCGGTTGGGAGATGTGTGGGGGAAATTCCAGGTGGAATTTCTTTTACAGCACGGAAGTTCCATGTGCTGGAGAAGATTCTGTTACGCTAAAATTGGTAAACCTAACCCTCCCCTTCCACAAGCGGTAGCCTCGAACTGCGTCCACCACGATTCACCTTCACACAGGCTAGAATAGCCTCGGCAAGAAGATTCGAGGCCATTCGAGAGTAGAGCTGTTTCCCACTAAACCCCCCTGCGGGGAGAGCCTCAGACATATATAGTGCTCGTTTCCCATGAAACTAACACAGAGTTGAGAAGGCTCACATGGACCCCAAGAAAATTCCCCCAGTTCCAAGTCAGGTGCTAACAACAAAGTAAAGTGACAGCTGAACGATTTTTGTGTATTGAAATTAGCCCCAGCCAGTGAGGTAATTCCATTTAACGATCGCTACCAAGTGAATTTTTGGACTTCTATCGTCAACTGCTGTCGAAGCCCTCCTCGTTCGCACCTCGTTTTCGGGGGGCCGAAATACTCTCCCCTGGACCGTATGTCACCCCCCCCCCTCCCACACCTTTTTGGAGAACCTTCATCACTTTAAAATCACGCTCAGAAGCTTCGAGCGGCCTTGCCTCACGTGCTGAAGACATCCGTAAGCCAACCCCTCTTCCCATTCAGTAACCCATTTGCGTTAATTTTGGCCCATTTGAATAGTCTCCTCCCGTAACACATTAATTTTAACTTCATAGTTGTATTCATAACTACAACCTCCCCCCCCCCCCCCCTCGTTTATCTGATGTAATTTTGCTCGTCAATTCTCTCATTATTTTTATGTAAATAAAATTATATTTTTGTAAATGCCTCTTTAAATAACCTTGACCTTTGCCATTGCCCATAATTTACCTGACTCGTTTCGCTATTTATCACTACTCAGCCCGTCTAAACTAGTGGTGTTCCGTCCCTTTTCGGTTCGCCTTTAAGTTATTGGTCCGTCTCCTATAGATATAATATGGTATAGATGTAATTTAATGGCATACCACGACATCTACCATCACCCAAATATTTGATGTAGACTCTCGAGTTGTCTGGGTAGATTTTGTATAACAAGGCAGCCAAATATAGGGCGAAGAGAGTGAGTGCAAGTACACATCCTTGCTTTAACCCACATTTAATGGGAAAGATTCTGATTGGTTATTTTGATGCCTGACTTTTGCATTCATATCATCATGCTTTGTCTGTATCATCTTTATGATGGTTTGTGAGATTTCCAATCGGTTAAGAATTGACCACATAGCAGTTACAGGCAAACTGCTTCATGCCTTTTCAAGATCATATCAATGGTTCCTCTAGATGGGCGAAACCAATATTGAAACTCGGGTAGGATGGGCTCTGCTACTTGTTGAAGTCTGTCTATAATTTAAAAACATTTTGGTCGTTTTTTTTGAAGATCGTAACAACGAGTGCGTTTTTCCACTCGTCTGGTATATTTTTTCTTCCCATATTCTGTTTATGAGGGTATTCAATAGTGTTTTTAGAACTATACCTCTATGGACAAGAAGTTCTGTAGGGATGTTATCAGGTCCAACAGCTCTTCCTTGACCGATTTCTTTTAGGGCTATGCAGATCTCTTGATAGGTTGGTGGTATTGACATCAATAATTGGGGTGGATGTTGAGGTGCGTTTCTTACAAAATCCAGATGGGCTGATTGGTTTTGATTCAGAAGGATGTTAAATGCCCCTTCCAAAGTTTTTGTATATCTGTGGTTTCAGTCGTACAGGCATACAAATTTAAGGTCTCCAGCCTCACTAAAATTTGAAGCTATTCGGCCGTTGGTTGACACCAGTCATTCTAGCTCTCCCGGATTCTAAGTTGGCACTTTAACTTTAATTGCTTGTACTGGGCCTTTTTTTAATGAGAGTTCTGGTATTTTTCTAGAGTTGTTTAGGCCCTGCGTTTAGCATCAATGAGAGACTTAATTACTTCATAATTGTTTTCTAACCGTTCCTGATGTTGTCTACTCTTATAACCGATTGTGGTTATTGCAGCATTGTTGATTGATGTTCGGAATTTGGCCTCTTCAGAAAAAAATTAGGATCTCTAGGTGGTCTGATTCTAGATTTTACTGAACTACACCTTTTATGGATTGTGCTATCTTTGAGGCTTTTAGCTTTTCTGTATTATACTTCCTCCTCACTTCATTTTGTGGGCTGTTTCGACGTTTCATTTTAAGGGTTCGCCTTAGCTTTGTGATAAGAAGAGGATGGTATACCCAACAGTCATCAGCCCAAGGCATGCTTCTGGTGATGAGAACATCTTGTTTGTATTGTAGTTTAAAAATGGCGTAATCGAAGATATGACAGTGCTTTGATCTGGGATGTTTCCATGTAGTCTTTAGATGGTTTAGGAGTCGGAATTTGGTGTTACTGATGAACAGGTCATGCTTAGTACCACAGAGGCCAAGGAGTAGTAGGCCGCGGTCGTTGCAGTTTCCCATGCCTTCCTTGCCAATGACATTGTCCCAGAGTACGTGGTATATATTAATCTGGCATTAAAGTCCTCTAATAGAGTAAAAGGGTCACCAACTGGGAATTAGGATATGGTAGTGTCTAGTTGTTGATAAAAAACCCATTTTACATGGTCACCTACGTATATTGTTGGGATGTACACTCATACAGGTGTGATAAAACTACCATTAGGGAGTGGTATACGTAGCGAGATGATTCTTTCATTTATAGCATGAGGTGTCAGGTTATGAGCTCTTACTAATTCGCTTTCAACAGCAAAGCTTACACCTTGAGAGCGGTGGTCTTCTGGGTTCTTCCCTTCTAAAAGAATGTATTTTCTGTTCTGATTTCTTTAACCTGTCCTTCTACGGGTAGTCTTCTTTCACTCAGAGCAGCAACATACACTCTGAATCTGGATAATTTTCTAGAGACTAGGAATGTTCTTCACTCGAATCGGTAAGTGAGAACCTGGTCCTCGAATCCTAGATCAAAGTTTTTCTTTTCTTTGTCGGAGAAATTTAAAAACGGTTTTTCAGACTCCTCGGAACAGCCTCTACTCCTCACATTGAGCGGTCGCAGTTATACCTAAATGCGATATTGTGGTTGTTCCATGCGTTTGGAAAGTCCCTTTTAGTCTGTAGATTTTTGCCCAAAATGACTTCCTCCCACAGTTTGTGAGATAGGTTGGTGTTTATTTTTCTACTGAGGTGTTGAGAATGCGGTTGTAGATATCGGTTAAGCGCTGTAGGAGCACTACTCTCTCTTGTGTCGTGATTGTTGAAAGTGTGATTCTGATAGAAATTTTTAGGATAGTAATTGTGTCTGTGGTGGAAATGCAGGGGATGGTAAGAGTAAGCTCATCGTTGAGGTATTGCTTGGATGCGCTCTAAAGATCAGGAGAGTCCAATGAGAACGCCCTCCTGTATGCTACTCAGTCGGCCTTCGAGAAGTCTTCCCTGTGAACAACGGCAGCTGGTATAAGAGCAGCTCTTATGGTGATCAACATGAGGATGTGATTGCTGGGGGTCAATGGTTCTGTTCTGACTAGATGGTGGAAGGGGTAGTCGGGATTCGTGAGAACGACATCTGGCTTAGGGGCCGACCGTAGGTATAGGAATGTAGGGAATTCCGCGCTGATGCGTGCTACTATATTTCTTCAGTGCAAGAAGTCCCCGGCGAATATTATTGGGCGCTCTCCCTTGAATAGGGAGAACAAGTAATGAAAGGGCATTAAGGATGGTCAGGAGGTTAATATTAGCGGCCATATCGATGTTTCCCAGAGAGAATCTTAGAATAATAGACAGAAACGATTCGTCCATTTTCTGCCTTCGTCTAAACTACAGATCTTTCTTGACTGCTATTATTGCTCCTTCTAATCTCTCCCCTGTGACTTTCTTTTGGAGATCTTTGTTCCCAAATATTTTTCTGCGTATCATCATGCCTCATTACAGGTTCTGACAGCTAAAGAATGTATAGTTTTACTTCTATATAAACTTTGCACAACTGATGTTTGTGCAACTGCCACCCGTGCAATTTATGCGAAAGAATAGTTAGCCTATTTCTAGTAGTTGCAATCTTTATCTGTACTGCTCGAGGGCTTTTTGGTATAAGGTTTGCCCGAGAAAAGTTATCTGTATAAGGATGGCTCGTAAAGCTTGAAGTTGTCGTCCTACAGCCTTACCTGATTCTTCAGTGAGGCTGGCTTGACCGACTCTTCTTCAACAGGTAAGTCGTAGCACCACTTTAAGTGGCCTCTTTTGACACATGTATCCAGTTCCTTGAGGGATATATTTCTCTTTTGTGTGGTGTAAGAATTATGTGAAATGGTGAGGTTGAGCACCCTGCCATCGAATTCTTGTTCGTCCTGATGTGGATGACACTCAGTGTCCCCTCTTGCTTCTTAGGCTCCTTTTTGGCTCTCTTTTTTCTTTTTTTTCTCGGCTAGGCAGGTTGGTCTGCCTAGCTGACTTCAGGCTTTTTTACTGTTATTCTCAGTTTATGCCCCTGGGTTTCTGCTCCTTGCAGTGGTGTGGTTGATTCTGTCGTAGTTCCCTTGGTGCACGTTGCCCAAAGAACTTTTGCCGACTGCGGGTTCTCCTGAAAGGGGAATGATTCCAGAGAATTTGCAGCTAGCAGACTTTTCATTTGAGCATCAAATGAGCCCAGACAGGCCAGATTGATTACGTGCGTATGCAGAATACATGATGACCTTTTAGGTAGAGTTGCATTAGTAAGCTGCCGAACTATTTGATGTCAGACCTGTGTTAGGTTGGTTTGTGATGAAGTCTAGGCGGCGGCAGCGTAGGAGACACTTGGCCTTTAAGCTTTAGCTCTTTTTTTCACAACTGCTCCTTTGTGACTGGGCAGTGCATGCTCAAATTTCGGTGGATACCAAGCAGTTTATGCAGATTTTCGTTTTACTAACGCAGTGCATCTAGCCACGGCCGGTTTTGCACACTCGGAACAGATCTTGGTGTTTTCTTTGTAAGGGCAGCTGCTGATAGGTTGTTCTTGTACCTTGTAGCAGGAGAAGCAGAATATCAGCCGGTAGAATCTCTCTCTTCTGATCTGATCAGTAGAGATGATCATGGAGAATAGCTTCAATTCTACTTCTTTAGCCTTGGCTGCCATTTTCATTTCGTGGAACACGACCTTAAAACATGCCTGAGGTTGCGAAATTTGATCACCTCGACAACCTTAGCCCATCCCTGGTTTCTTTATAACTCCTGCTAGATGTCTTCTACGGACCGTTCGCCTACCCCCGTGTCGACTCGCCTGTACATGATAGCCTTTCTTTCCGTTAGGGCTGAGGAAGGTCTTGGCTCTAGTTCTCTTATGCCAGATGTCGAGGTCAGTTTCATCAGATTCCCCTGTTTGCGGCAGTTCGCAGTGTAACTTCTGGCTACTTCGATTAGTCTTTTGAGTCCTATCTCCAGTTTCCCAAAGATCGTCTCGAAGACCTTAATTTTATTGGGTTTCTCATTCCCGATGAGCCTCATTGGGACGGAAAGGACCAGAAGCTCCTCTGCTCCGTTCAGTGTGGGGACGCCATTTCAAAAGTGGGAAAATGGGTGCCACACTCCGATTCCGCATGGAAGATCTCTCCTTCTCCACAGACGAGATAGAAACATGAGGAATCTCCAACAATCAGTCTATCACAGCCTGCTTAGTCCCTCGCAGGGTTCGACGTTCCGCCCTTGCTTATTACCGCCCCTGCTGCAAGCCACAGAGACAAGAGGTATCTCCAATCCGTCTGCATTACGCAACAGAGGGTGTGGGAGGATGCAGCACCAGGGCATTCCCGGTCTCCTTCAGCAAGCTCAGGAATCGGTTGTCTAGGAGGATTTGAATTCTTCCTTTTCTTGCTTTCAGGTTTTCTTATATAGGATTGCGAATTGAGTCCTTGTTAGAGGTGGGGGAGTTGGGGTGCCCTTCGGATGGCACATGAAGTGTGCCACTGGTGGTTCCCTAGAGGGATCACGAAGAGCAGGCAGATTGGTTTAATCGGCTACTCACTGTAGGTCAGATTTTACCCTTAGGGGAGTACGTCGTTCGGCCCCTGCGCAGGAGCTCAGGGCCCGTAAATAGACTTGTGTATTGTTGTCTATGCGAACTGGGGTTTGATTTTTTTGACACGGTTTGGGAGGCCTTTTTCACCTTTTCTTGCCTCCTTTGCCGGGTAAAGATTTCTCTTCATGAGGACGACGACGATCACATCTACCGATCTCACTAATCCGAAATTAACGAGAGCACCGTCTAATATACGCATGGGACTGAACCTAACTCTCACCATAGTCCAAGCTCGTCGCTGATTCATCAGTTTTCTGAAGAGTCCGGACCAGTGTTAGAGCGTTTCATTTCCGCGAAGTTATCTTCTGCATCTTTTAACGGTAAAGGAGGAAAATTTAAAGGGAAACAGACTTATGTTAAAGAAGCCAGAGTTTAGGTTCAATCATATTGGCGTGGCTATGACGGCCGCTTTCATTGCTTTTCTCATCCTTCTATTAGGTGCATATGCGACTGCTCTTGCCTCCGTCCAGCTGAGGCGTGGTCTGCATCTCGCAGGTGTTCGGTGAGAGCGTTGCTAAACAGCCCTACCCGAATGTCCGGCTTGTGCTCCCTGACTCTGGTCTTCAAGCCCCTTTGTATCTCACCAAATTAAGTCTAAGTGGGAGTCGCTGTAGGGCACTCTATATACTACGGAGCTCTTTTGATTTCCATCGTTGGTAAGGAGCGGCATATATCTCCAACTTTGACGACAGTTTAAAGGGCGACTCTACTGCAGGGTGCAAGATTTCCTCAGATTTCGATGTCGAGATGGCTACTAGGAGCTGAAATGGACTTTTTGTTAGGCTTGCTCCTTGCTTCTTTCTCACTTGATGAAAGCCACAGTGTATCCTAGCTTCGGGAAGGAGTCTTGGATGTGCATCTCCTCCTTTTAGATGAACAGAAAATATTCCGTGGGCGCAGAAAGAACCTGATGACGATTCCTATAACGGTCTGAGAAACGTGGGACGGCAGGTAGCTGACAAAGTCATCGTTGTAATTTGGCTTTCTGGAGATGCAGAATTTTAAGCCTTTTTAGATACAGTGTAGTTTAAACCAGAAATGAAAGCGTAGCGTTGTCTCCCTCTTCCTCCACGGGAAATCTGATTGATTTGGTGAAGCTCGTAGATTCTGCGGAGTAAATTCTCGTGGTTGAGGCGTTGTATGACGATTGCGATTGTGTCGACTACGTACCTGAGCTATTTGTGGCTCTAGCACTTCCGTTATCGGTTCCGTCTCTAATTTCTCCATAAACAGATAGGCTATTACGGCACACAGAGGTATTCCCATGGTTATCCCGTACACCTGTTCGTACTCCTGTTCACAAAAAGTGATGGAGTTCAATCTAACCAATAGCTCAACCAGCTTCAGTAAGTCATACGGCTTGAGAGGTAGAGACTAGGACCCGTCTCTGGTTAAAATTCTGTTGGATACCATTAAATCTTCAATGGGAACTTTAGTGAAGAGAGAGACAACATCCAAACTATTGAGGTTCTCTTTTAGGAAGTATATTTCCTGTAGTATCTCGATTGGGTCTGACGAGTTTTTAATATGGGAACCATTGCTGCTGCCATCATACCTATCAGTGAAAGGGGAAAGTAACTTGGGCATTCTATGTTCATTTCTTTTCTTAGTTTCTTCTTATTCTCTGAGAAAGCTTCAGAGGAGCAAAACGTCAGTAATAAAACCTTGCATCATTAGTGGTTTGTCTTATTCTCCCACTCCAAATATATATATATATATATATATATATATATATATATATATATATATATATATATATATATGTATATATATATAGAGAGAGAGAAAAAGAGAGAAAGAGAAAGAGAGAGAGAGAGGAGAGAGAATTATCGGATGACAGCCAAAAATTTCTTCTTTTTTATAATGATGTAATTTGTTAGCCATTTAAGCTTGTAGGTAGAATTAGTATCATTATAGAGAACAATATTGGAAAGTTTATTAGCTAGCTTAGGTAGCCTAGGCTTGTGATGGATAGTCTAAGTGAACCTAGGATAGCCGTTATAGGGAAGATTTTAGCCTTCAAAAATGGCACAAATCGGTCAGAAATCTCGCTGCTGAGACATATTTGAATAGAGAAGCTGTGCGAACTATTCTCAAAAAAGTTATTAATTTCCAGACATACAAAAGTCAATGTCATCAACAAATCTCAATACAGGATAAACCTGGGGGTTAAATAAATGTGCGATGATAAACAAAGAATATTTAATAACGAAATATTTAGTGATGGATGTCACGTTTACTTGAAATGCATGCCAAATAAACAGAATTATCGTAAAAGATCAGTAATTAAGCCAAATAATCGGTTTTAAAAACATTAACACTCCCCAAAGATAAGGTGGACTCAGTAGAAATAAGATTGGGCCCTATTTCTTTGAAGACGATGCACCAGAATAAGCTCAGTTAATTAACGCTGCATGATATCTTGAAATGCTCGAAAGCAATTTCGCAAATAGCACATATCCTTACGAATGGTTTTAGGAATATGGCGCTAGAGCCCATACTGTATGTACTACAACAACATGGTTAGAGGGCTCAATTTCCTTAAAGACTAATATCATATAGGAAAAATTTTCTCTAGCCGGCCAGGGCACCTGATTTGAAACCTTTAGATTAATTTCAATGAATTATTTTTAGTGAAAGACTATTTCGTGCTGTAGCATCTAATATTACAGAACTGAAGAATAAGTTAGGAGAACTCATTGCCTCTATCAATGTCATATTTTGCAGAATGCCATAAGAAACTTTGCTAATCAAATTGAAAAGCGCTTAGAGTCCGGTGGTGATCATTTCGAATGTTAAATAACTAGATACTAAAATTCAATGACTAACAAATTACAGCTTTATAAAGAAGGTGACATTGGAGGCAGTCACCCTGTACAATTTATTATCTAAAATTCCTTTATCTCTGATTGCAGGGGTAATGCATAAGCTTTATTTATAACCACATAACTATTTTCGGCAAAGTTATAATGCCATTTTCAAATAAGTAATGAAAATAGCCAAGCAAGGAACTTAGTATATATAAGGCGAACAAAATACTAAACAAAATTAAAACGCAGGAAACACAATCTTTCAAACGCAAGTATTTTGATTCTAGAGAATCTATTCCCAACCTCTTATCTAGTTCGAATATGTAGACGACATCCTATCGCCATGGCCCGTAGACAATAACAATTTGCAATAACTTTTCTATATACAACCTGAATTCTTTACACCCATCGATAAAAATCAAAGTAGAATGGAAACAGAACAACAATTTACCGTTTCTAGAGGTAAAACTCCACCGTATAAATAATCATATTCAGTGTTCAGTCTCTTGACAAACCTTCAAACTCTAATGTTTACATACATTTCTTCTCATTACATGACAAATCCGTTAAGATATCTGTTCTTTCTTCCATTTTTATCCGAGCCTAAAGAAAATGCAACCTAATCTTCTCTCAGGATGAAATTAACCACCTAATCTGCAATTTCCTCGAACTAAATACATAATTCACTTCATAAACAGATGCAATACGAAAACACGAAAAACTTCTATGCCATCTCCACACCGCGAAGGGACGAATTTAAATAAATTCGCCAATCGTATTTATAAACCCTCGGAAACAATTGCTTCAGAGATTAATAACCTCCCCTGAGTCAGCCCAAAATACCTGTGTTTTTCCAGATTGTTTCCTGGGTTTTCATTTTGATAACTATTATTTTCGCCTTATGTATACTGGGTTCCTTGCTTGGCTTTTTTCAATACTTAGTTGAAAATGGCAATTATAACTTTGACGAAGCTAGTTCTGTGATTATAAATAAATCTTGATTCAAATATTGTGGTTTATTATTATCTTCTTACTGATATATATCACGCTAATGTGATATCTTCTAATCTCTTTCTCTCTCTCTCTCTCTCTATATATATATATATATATATATTTATATATATATATATATATATATATATATATATATATATATATATATATATATATATATATATATATATATATATATATATATATATATATATTTATATATATATATATATATATATATCCATATGGAGCTTGGCCGTGAAGCCTGCATTTAATATTGAGGATAAATCCCAGAGCCACGAAAAACGGATGTAGCATCTTTTAATTTTTCACTACGTTTTGAAAACTTCAAGTTTTCATCTTCAGGCTAGAATAAGTTTACAAAGTTAATATGTATGAAGAATACTTGAAAAGGCCAACAAGACATTATTTTAAAGGTAAAAAATTACAAAATATCAGTAGAAAGTTCTACAAGTTAAATTAAATATGACTTGGCAACAGTTAAATTTGCTTTAAGACTGAGTCAAAAATTAGTTTATAAATTTAAGGATTATTGCAGAAATTAATTACAAACTATAAGAGAAATTGACCTGGCATTATTTAAAGATAATAAATTTGAACTTTATTTTTTAATTTTGTAAAGACTGTAAGAGTTAAAAACATTTAATATAAAAACGGAAAATTTGGGTACTTACTGAAGCGGATCCATCCTAGAGAGCGAATGGTAGGTTTAACAAAGGGGCTAGTATATATAGGTTACATTGACGCTTGGTTTATTAAAAGGCAAGCCAACTAACAAACTCTAGTTAAAATTAGTTAATTAATAATGATATTGCACTTAAATCTTCATTGAGTGTAGGTTTGTAGTGTTTTATATATAGAGATTCGAGGGTTCTTAGGCCATGTTTGTTGTTGTTAAAGGCTAATACTTTAAAATTATCAATAGAAATGTTAGTTTTACAGCTTATGGTGTGTTCCCTAATAGATGACTTTTCCTTTCTATTTAATATTTTGCTTGTGCGCCAACTAATCTCCATATGAGCAGAGAACCTAGCTCCAAGAGACCTAACAGTGCTACCAATGTAAGAGGCTCCAGTACAACTGGGACATTTAAATAAATAGACATTATCACTGCGGAACTCCAAAGAGATAGGATCTTTACTGTTAAAGAAACTTCCTATCGATAGTTTGCTTATAAAAACTATTTTGTGGTTGATTTGGGGAAAATATCTTTTAAAAATAAATAGGATTTTTCTTTTAAAAGTATCGTTTAAAAAACCCATCTCTGAAATTAGTAAATATATGGGCATTTTAGGAACTTTTATGCAGGGTTGAGGGGGGTCAATGAGATTATCAAATAGCTTTTTTAAAACTCTATCATATAGGTCAGAAGGAAATAAATTATTTATAAAATACTTCCTAAGAAAAATATATTCATTATGGATTGATTGGTAAGTGGATGATAGCGAGAAACTTCTATGTTTTAAAGTTTTTACTGTGGATATTTTATATCCGAAATCACAAAAACTAAAGTAGTTTAAACCTAGTCCTGTGAATATTTTTTTCTGTAAATAGTTGTTTGAATTTTTCGTTGGTCATTATCTCGGTTGATTAAAAGGTCAAGAAAGGGCATCTTATCATTTGACTCCACTTCCATGGTGAATTTCATGTTAGGGTGTAAAGTGTTCAAAAAATTAAAGAAAAGTTGGCTATGTGCAGGATTATTAAAAACTGCCAAGGAATCATCAACAAAACTGCGGTAGAAGGAGGGTTTGTAATCTGAATTAGTGGAAAACATTTGATCTTCGAGATGTGTCATAAAAAAGTCAGCTGCAAGTGGTCCCATTATCCCTGAGGCTTCGAATTCCGGACAACCAGAAATCTCCCGACTGCTCTTCAATCCACTCCTGGACGGCGAGCTGGACATCTTCATCGTCCCCAAACCGGCGTCCATGCAGTGCAGCCTTGAGCTGGCGGAATAAAAAGTAGTCGCTAGGGGCTGGTTGAGCCACTTAAATCAGCACTCGCGCAGGGTAGCTTGTGCAACTCTGGCCTTGTGGACTTTGACCACGTTGAAGTCGATCATGGGGCGTGAGGTTTCCAGAGCCTTAACTGAAAGAGACCTTGATCATGGCCAAATTATCGTGGATGATGTTGATAACACTTCCATGTGATATTCCAAGTTGTCACTCGATTTCTTCGACCTTCACCAATCGATTTTTGAGGATCATCCTTTCCACATGGGCTACATTGTCATCGTTGGTTACGTCTGACAGGCGTCCTGGACGGGGGTCATCTTCAAGGGACTCATGACCATGGCGGAACTTCCTATTCTAGCAAGCAATGGTTGCATAGGTAGGGGCGGTGTCGGTGTACACTGTAACAATGCGTTGATGGATCTCTTTTGCATTCTTGCCTTCCTTGGTGAACAATTTTATCACTGCGCGGTCCTCAACCTCCTCCATTGTTGAAAAATTTGTGACTGAAGAATTGCGATCAGCCACTGCTTCTTAAATAGACGAGGCAGGAGCGTGCGGCTGCAGGTCCTGACTTGTCATAACTTGTCCTAATACCCCCACAAACAGCCACCCCCTTTCCTCCGTTTTGCTCTACCCATTCGCAAAACTTATTGATCGCCCCTCGTATTAATCAAAATATTGCCTGTCATTATACCAATGCTCCTTCACCTGTTCAATACCTCCCTTGCTCTTGGTGTTGTCCCTTCTTCCTCCAAATGTGCCTAAATCGGTCCGATCCTTAAAAAGCCGAAACTTAAATCTTCTGACGAAGCTAGCTATCGCCAGATCTCGCAACGTCCCTTCCTTTCTAAGATCCTGGAGAGAGTAGCTGTTTCGCGCATTAATTCCCACATTGTTGCCTGTAATACTGATGAGACTTACCAATTAGGTTTTAAAGCTGGGCACTCTACCGAATCCACTCTATTTAATTTTACTGATTGCTTACGTAAAGCTGCTGACCAGGGTTGTGCTTCCATCGTCATTCTACTTGACCTCTCATCTGCCTTTGATACTATTCACCATTCCATTTCGCTTGATCGTCTCTCCTCTTTCCTTGGCATTTATGGCGCTGCTCTCGACTGGTTCCTCTCTTACCTTTCGTCTCACATCTAATCTGTAGTGATTAACGATGTTTCCTCTGACCCTACTCCCATTCGCTTTGGTGTCCATCAAGGCTCGGTCTATCCTTCCACCTCTATTCGGATAACACTAAAATATTTTTTCCCCTTCCCCCTCGACTATTGTCCACCTTAATATCTGACCTCCTATCTGCCTATTATTCTCCCTTGGACTGTCATTGGCTAACTTCCTCAAACTTAACCACTCTAAAACTGAAGTTCTTCCGGTTGGTACCCCCGCTCTAGTATACAAAGTTAAATCCCTCTTTCCCTTCCTCCCTCTGGGTGGAAACTTTCGCTTTCTCTGACTCTGTTAGACATCTGAGGATTGTGTTTGATGAATATCTCTCCTTCAAGCCCCACATCCAAAATATTAGTAAATCTTTCCTTTGTTTCCTCCGTAACTTCTCCCGCATTCTCTCTCACTTCAATCGCTAAAGTCTTGAGACTGCTGTCCACGCCTTTATTACCTCCCGCCTTGATTACTGTAACCCTCCTCTTGTAAATCTAGTATCTTCCTCTCTACGTCCCCTTCAGCAAGTCCAGAACTACGCTGCCCGACTACTTCTCTGTCGCTCTCGCTTATCCTCTTCTAAGCCCCTGCTTCAGCAACTTCACTAGTTACCTGTCAGATATCCTTCTCATTTCCAGATTCTTCTCTTCACTTTCAAGTTCCTTCCCCAAAAAGCCACTACCTACCTTTCCTCTGGCCTTTTCCAACATCTCGCCCCTCGGGCCCTTCGGTCATTTCATGCTCCTCTACTGAATACTCCTCGTTCGTCCTTCTGCTCAATGGGCGACTTCTCCTTCTCAGTCTGTGCCCCCAAGCTTTGGAATGCTCTTCCAGTCGAAATTAGATCTTCTGCCTCACTTACCACTTTCAAACGACTCCGGAAAACGCATCTGTTCAGGATTGCCTACTCACCAACTTGATCTTAGCCTACCGCCGAACGTGCGCTCTATGAAGTCCTCTGGCCTTGAAGAGCTCATTATAAGAAATTTATTATTATTATTGTCAATTGTACGGAATGCAATTCTACATTACCTGATGAATCGAAATGATTCATTAGGAATAATTAAAATTTTTAATATAACTTAAAGACCTATATCATTTATTCATAATCCTGTATACCCGAAGCATGGAGTATTTAGAATCTATTTCGTTTGTTAGTTCAATATATGTTAAAACATTTATGTGAAATTTTTTAGTCAGTAGTTACCTGAATTAATTTTAAAAATCAAATCAATAATCTTTTTAGGCTATATCTTACTGCTTTATTTCCCAGAAGTAATAAATTAAATTTGGGGTTTATATTAACTCTTGGTGATTTTTTTTGGGGGGGTGACTTAAAAAAGAAATAAGTAGTGGAATATTTCTGTGCACTATATAAATATATGAAAATGCTCCAATTTAAATTTTTATTTTAATTTAGAGTGTTTTAATACTTCAACGGTATAAATCGGGTTAAATATTTTAGGGTCTAACTCAGAATTTGAGGGAACTTTAATTATTCATTGGTTTCATTTCAAGATATGGCGTTTGACAAGGTAAAGAATTTTTACAATGATTGCTTTGCGGAAATCTCGATGTTGTAAAATCTTAAATTGAAGTCGCATGTAAGGAGATGGAAAGCGTGAATGGGAGAGTGTCGATTCAATAAGATATTTCGTTTAAATATAGGGTTTAAAGAGGCCTCGATGTTATTACGCTTCTCGAAGTCACTCGTTTATAATTGTGGTGCGGAAGTGATGGCGTCTGGCAGAGGGTGACTTGACGGGTATCGAGGGCTTGTAGATAGTTGGCCTAACAATATTCAAAACCAATCAAATTTGTTTTAACTACCAAAGTTTCTCTCAGGTGAATACACCTTAATGTTTGTTTCCCGAAGGTACCTCCGAAATCGTCGGCACAGAAAAGGACTTCGAAAGGAAGGCGTCAATGTCTAAATTTTATTATTTTGAGAGGCCAACCGAAATGGGAGCAAGTGGAAACGTTCGAGTTTTTCACGATTATGTGTTGTGTAGTCTTCCGTTTTATAAGCTGAGCCTACCAGCGGTATGATTCAAAGATGAGGGTAACGGATTCGTAACGCTACTAATGGCAACAGGCTGCTGACGAACGACATGCTGTGTCTCTCTTTAAGGCTTCATCTTCCTTCCTTTTGTTTGTGTTTTAATATATATATATATATATATATATATATATATATATATATATATATATATATATTATATATATATTATATATATATAAGCGTCACTTAACCTGGACGCGGAGCGGAGCCAACGATCAAGAATGTTTGTCGGCCTCTGTGTTGGGCGGAGCTACAAGAGTTATCTGCAACTATTTAACTTAAATATTTGTTCACGTTGTAGGCCTATTCGGTATCAGAGAGATCGCTTGCGTTACACATCCATTAGGAAATTTCAACCTGTCAAAGCATACATTACCCTGTATTTGTTCAGCTTGCCCCTGTTATCCATCATTGAGACCTTTCTGACTGACATCTGTTTCCTAGCATGCCTATATTAGTGTATGTCCGCGTGAGACTCTAGCTATCCGCTTTATCTATACATATTTCCTAATAAATATACAATTGTGATGTATATTATTTTTCTCTAATTTTCTTTGGTTCACTATCTATTACATGTTATATTACATCATCAATTTAGGCGAGTAACCATCGCTTAACTCTTTGTGTCATGCCAAATTTTAACTCAGTTTAAAAATACTTAACTTAGGTTTGAGAGTTCACTGGAACTAAACATGGAAAAAATCCTTTTTGTAGACTGAGTAATCATTGTTGTATAAAATTTATAAAAGATCACAACGGTATTAATGTAGAAAATGGACAAGAAAGAAAAGAAAATCTTAGATATTGTAAATATAAAACACTATCTTTAAGTTTTGGTTGTCCTAGAACCAGTATAAATCGACTCTTTCACTTAAATAGGATATGTAGCAATAATTTTGCTGCAATATATTGCTTTAGAAGCGATTACTTGCCTATATAAATCTGTTGGGTTCACTTCTAGACAGAATAGTTTATTCATCTAAATATTTCTTCTTAGCCCTCCTTATCTCACGTCTCACAAGCTAACGATAAGAATTTTAATAGTACTGGCTTAAAAAATAAAACTATTTTAAGAGTTTTATAACATCGCTTAAGTTCACGCACACTTTAGCTTAGTCAAAACGCTAAGGTTAAAGAACAAGCTCACTTTTATTGCCATAAAATAGATGGCAAATAAAAATTATCAACAAAATCACCAAAATTTTGCAGTCACTTTGGTTAGCATTCTTAACAGTATTTATATTAAGACGAATCATGTGTTGATCGTTGCTTCCCAATTTTTTTCCCAAAATATGCCTTTTTCACCATGCCTTCACCGTTCGTCAGAATTAAATCCAAAATGTTGTGCTAAAGTATTTGTTCTATTCTATAATAATAAATTTGATTTATATCTATATTACAGGAACCATTCGATAGCTTTCTTTCGTTTCTCTCTCAAAGTCAATGATTGTGATATTAAAATCGCCCCATCTATACTTAAATCGGCTACTATCGTTTACTATGTAACCAAAATCACTTTGGCCTTCTGCAAAACATTTCGTTAGTCAAAGTTAATCTATGATCAATTTAAATCATCGAAAGTAAGCTTTAAAATTTTATATTGTTGTTTAATTCATAACAATTGTAAAAAATTCCTCTGTTGTAACTAACGTTCTTAACTCGTTTAAATTACACTGTGTAACAAAATTTCCCTTTTCTCTTGTCCTTGAGTTAGAAGGGTTATTTCCCAATTGTTTGCTGCTTTATTGAATAAAAAAGTCAATTTTAATCCTCGAACTTTGATTTTCTGGCTAAGATATTGAATTTTTAAATTAGCCCATTTATGGTAAATAAATTAATTTTCATGCGAATAGTAAAAATATATAAAAAGTTTCAAGGGTTATGTTTTTTTCAGTTATGATATAAAAAATGATATGCTCTATTTTAAAAGCTATAGAAACATACTACTGTAATAATAGCTATTATTTCCTTTATTTTATTGGTTTTTGAGACTTGGACAGCAATGGCAGTTCTCTTACATTCCACATAGATTCAGCACTAATTTGGTGAAAAATAAAGTGTAGAGCTTTCTAGAGTTTTCGAGGATTTTTTATATGCGAAGAAGAATTTCTAGAACATTCTGGCTACGTAGATGTCTGTATAAATATAAAGAATGTCTACTTAACCGATGAGTTGAAGTCTAGCCCTCACAGCGCAGAGATCATCACTCGTCATTGATAGAAGCATTTGTTACACATGGCATCAAGAGGTTGTACGCATCCGACAGACGCATTTTGCTATGTCTGCCTTGAAATATATTAAGACAAGAGTGAAAAAGTACTCCGTCGAGAGATCTACTAAACTGTGTTCGGCCAACAAGGCATATTTCGCCATGCCAATCGGAGATCAAGACAAACCTTGCCACCTGATTTCACCTCTTTATTTGGATATTGGCTTTTTTTTATTTTTTAACATTTCTAATAAGACTAAGTGAAAAGTATTTGTATATTCATGCTTAGGTTTTCATTTTTTTTAAAAGGATGGTACAGAGGAAGAAACAAGAGCTATGAATTTTCTAATCTCACGAATTTGGAGGAAACCAACTGAGCACTTAAGCAATTGTTTCATTTGCATAGTGAACCTTTCCAAACGGCAAGCTGGAAAAAATGCGCCTTTTATCATGCATCCAGGCCTTAGGTCATTTATTGTGCCAGGGCCAGACTGTTCTGAGCTCCATGAACCCACTCTTTCAAAAAAAAAGAGCAGCGGTTTTTAGAAAGGAAAAGCACTTCAGATGAGGATGAAGTCATTGATTCAGATTACAGAGGTGCAACTGAGAAGAGAAACCGATATTATTCCAACCAAACGAATCTCAACGACCTTGTCAAAGATTTTGGTCTCACAAACTCCGAAGCCGAGCTTTTAACTTCGAAACTCGAGCACTGGGATTTGTTAGATTTGCATTTGTCACAATGTGGCCGGTCTGTTTGAAGCAATTGAAATTGCCTGTAACCCAAACAAGTAGCGTCTTTTCATTGACAGTTCGTCCAGGAACCTCTAAGCAGTGCTGCTTCATAACGGGAACATGTATTAAATTCTTATCCTGATAGATCCATTGAAATATGAAGAGTACGGTTGGGAGGTTATCAGAGACTTCAAAATGGTGGCCTTCTTGATCGGTTTCCAAGGCGGCTCTAACAAGTTTTCTTGTTATCTGTTCCTTTGGGACAGCAAGGACGCCGTAGCACACTACCATCAGCGAGAATGGCTACAACTGACAAATTTTAGTGTGGTGAGAAAGAACGTCAAATTGAAGCATTTGTTGGAACCCCGAAAAGTACTGTTTCGTCTTCTGCACTTAAAATTGGTCCCTATGAAAAATTAATTAGAGCTATAGAGAAGGAGTCTGCAGCTTTCAAGTATCTTTAAGATTTCCTTCCTAAGCTATCTGCGTCCCAAGTGTAAGCCGGGGTCTTTGTTGGTCCACAAATAAAAACGATAATGGAGTGCAAAGAGTTTACCGAGAAGCTCAAGGAAAAAGTAGTATGAAACAGCTTTATTCCATTGTTTCTGGGCTTCCTAGGTAATCACAAAGCCCAAAATTATGTAGAGCTTGTCGAGAAATTGGTGAGAAACTACGGCAAGATGGGTTGCGAGATGTCCCTGAAAGTTCATATTCTTGACGTTCATCGTGATATAGCTAAGGAGAACATGGGAGCATAATTCGATGAGCATGGCGAACGCTTTCATCAGGATCCACTGGCTTTTGAACTCCGCTATCAAGGATCGTATAGTGAAAATCTGGTGGGAGACTATATTTAGGGGTTGATTAGTAAAAGTAAATTTCAGTATGATTCTTAATTACGGAAGACCACTCATTTCTAATATTCTAATTGTCTAGCTTATGTAATTCTAGAATAAATAAATACTAATTTTGTTTCATGTCGTTTTGTTTCTACTTAATGCAAATGAAAGTTCAAATTCGCTACCTCCTTTCAGACGAAAGAGGTAAATTTCATATAAATATCATTATCTTGGACACAAATGCAAAGTTTGAAATAAATAAGTGTTTTTTCATCTATTCTAAATACCAGTAAATTGAAAATGACAGTTGCAACCCAAAGAGAAAAATCATGAAACAGTGTTTTTTTATGTCAAAACATGATAATTAAGACGCTAAGCATAGGAGTGGCAGGTTTACGCTAACAAATGATTCAAGTTCGAGTTCTCTACCTCTCCTCAGAATACGGCAGGAAATCATCATAGCATCTATTGGACTAGCCATCCCTTACGAGGATCTAATCTTGTAACCGCACCTCGGCCTACCCAAACCATACTAAAAGAAAACCTCCGCGCACTCTAAAATCAAATATAATAAAGGTATGTATGATATATAGAGGTCTACCATGACATATAGTAATATATATATATATATATATATATATATATATATATATATATATATATATATATATATATATATATACAAGGTGTCCCAGAAAAAAGTTAACCATAATTTGAATTAGTATAACTCAAAATCTACTTCCACAATCTGTCGATTGTTGAAATTTTCTTAAATTCCAATTTACGATATTCATACACTAATGGGTTTAGTGCAGTCTATCAAAATTATGTTTGCGCAAGGAAGTAAAATAATACAAATTCGAAGTTTAAGATCAACAAATATATGTAAATCCATTTTTAACAAAAACATCTCTTCATATACGTAATACAAATTTATTTTTTACTTTTCTAAGCACCGTTTCCTTCCACATGTCCTCCATTTCTTTCCAAGCACAGTTGCGCCTTTGATCACATTGATTGAACAACATTTTTTATTAATTTGTGATTTTCCTAAAGTCTATTGACTCCACGTGTGATACTATCTCTTAGCTGGTTGATGCTTTGTGGTGAAGTAGAATACACTTTCTTCTTTAGATATCCCCATGAGAAATAATCGCACGGTGTTAAGTCAGGGGATCTCGGGGGCCATTCAATTGCATGATTTAGCTCGACAATGCGGTTGTAAAACGTTTCTCTTAGTTTTGTTCTTACATCAAGCTGTCTATGAGCTGGTGCACCGCCCTGAATCCACCAAAGTCTATTAAATTGATTGCCCTAAATCTGAATGAGTTCCGGGAAGATCCTTTCGTTGACCATGCTCAGGTAGCACCGCCATTCAAGTTATTCTCCTAAAACAATGGGCTGACAAGAAAGCCATTCCTGCATATTCCGATCCACAGAGACACTTTCTGCTGACAAATATGTTTGTCAAAGTTGACGGCTGGGAGGGGGAGGGGTCAGCGGCGCATATTGCCGAATATTATGGCTATTAACCTTTCCATTCATAAAAAAGGCTGCCTCGTCATCAATCACAATGTTTTCCAAGAAACGAGCAGCTTTATGGAGAATCCATTCGACCAATTGTCTACGACAAGGAAAATCAGTTACAAGCAGCTAGTGTCTTGCATGCATCTCATAGGGATGCCATTTTAAGTCATGTCAATTGTCAAAGTCATCAATTAACCGCATTGTTAAATGCGGTTAATTGATGACTTTGACAATTGTAACCCATTCTTTCTGACGGATACATGTGGATTTTGAAGAAGTGTCATCTGAACATTTTCGATATTTTCTGTTGTTCTTATGGTTCTCACACGACCCGAATGACCTCTATTTAGATTTAAGCATGTTCCTTCATGTTGTTATTTGCGGAAATTTTTCCAAATTGCGGGCTTGCTTGGTGTTTGCCTACCTGGAAAACGTTGTTCAAATGAATCTTGTGCTTGTTTAATACTGCCAGTCTTAATAAAGTTTGTGACTACAAATACGCGTTGATCTTCGGTTAACTGCATGATTAAAAAGGTTCTATGGAAGTAATCCTTCACACAGAAAGGCTTTGATTTGCTTAGTAAGCAATATTAACGAGACCATACAACAGTGTGGCCTAAAAACTACTATAAAATGGCCTATGCTTTGCTTGAAAAATCGCACAGTAACCTAGGCTACCTAGGCTCCCTACGCTTCTCTTGGAAGTGCAAACGTATTTTTGATAGCCTCCACTAAACCAATTAGTGTATCAATATCACTTAGGGGATTTAATGAAATTTCCAGAATAAAAAAAAAAAGAAGTTTTTAAATGAAACACCTTTTGCATGACCAAAAAATCTCTAATAGTTTTTGAGTTATACTAATTCAAATTAAGGTTAACTTTTTTCTGGGACACCCGGTATAACTATTATAAAATCTGGTGTCAAGTGTGTTAGGTGGATTTAAAAGGTTTTTTCTTAGATCTTTTAAAGTCCCCTCTAATTAATTTTTGTGTTAAGTGAAAAGGCTAAAGATGTGCTCAAAGGTTTAAGGAGAATAATTTCCCATTTAATTTTTAAAGTTCCCCTATTTAAATTGTGTGTAGATGTATACCTAGATCTCAACATAGTCAAGCATAGAATTTTCCTAGGAAAATTAGTTAAAGTGACCGTTTATTCCTTTTTTTTCGTGGAGTGAGATTGTCCCAGGAGGGAGAAGCTTCTCCCCCCTGTGTCCCGTGACCACGATAAATTTGCAGTAGTCCACGAATAATTAGGACGTTCCAACCTCTTCCCAATTGTAAGATGCTACATCAACTGTCAGTACTTTAAGGGGTGGGCTGAAGCAGTTTCGGCCTCAATTAAATTCTGTTGGGTACTAATTGGACAAAGTCCCCAAATCTCCCAAAACCCAGTCGCCCAGCCAGTCACCACACGCGCAGGAGCGGACAAAGAGTCCCAGGATCCTTCCCCCCTCGAAGTTCCCGCTAACTCAGAATTTAAGGGAATTCTAAACTCAGAATTCGCCAAGGCCCAGAAGGAGTGTGGAATTCTCCTTACCCTGTGGGGAAAGTCTCAAAATAAAGAGAAAGACTCGGTTCGTGGGAACAAGACCGTGACCTACGTTGAAAAGGAAGGCCTCCTTTACAGGGACACTACGGATGGCGTAAAATCTAAAGACCGCCGCCTCAAAGCAGGAGACGAAGTTCTCTTATTGCTGCCCACCGAGAGCAATAAACTCCTAAGCTAATGGATGGGCCCCTTCGCGGTTTTGGAGGCACACGGACCTGTGGACTATCTATCCGAACACCCTCCGGAGAAAAATTATTCCACATTAATATGCTGAAGAGGTACTACCGCCGTGCCCACGTTAATAATATTGTGGCCCTCGATGAAAGATCCGCCATAGAATCAGATAACCCCACCGAATCCCTTGATATTGTACCAACGGCATGTGTTGAGCAGGACGAAGACTATCCATTACCGTCCTTAGCAGAAGAGACCGACTTATCCAATGATGGCCTGTAAATCAACGAGCAGCTGACACCACATAAACGAAATCAGCTCTAGTTTCTCCTTAGTCGGTTTAGTGACGTTATTTCCGATAAACCTGTTAGATATAAGCCTTATCCCTCACCTATTCACTTGAGGAAAGCCTTTAATTTAGACGTGGAGAATTTGCTCCAATTAAACATAATTGAGCCCTCTACTTCAGATTATTATTGCCGATAGTCATGGCTAAAAAACCCGACGGCTAATATAGGATGTGTGTCGACTTTCGGAAACTAAATTCCGTCACCGTTTTCGACGCCGTACCCATCCCTCTGATAGATCAAAACCTGAATCTGTTTGATGAAACGAAATTCATTACTGAACTCGACCTGTGTAAAGCCTATTACGAAGTCGCGTTTAAGAAATAAGTGATGACATTTACTGCTTTTGCTATTGACAAAGGCCTTATGCAGTTCAAGAGGCTTCCTTTCGAGCTCATAACCACTTGTAGCAATTATAATCGGTTAATGCGGAGAATTTTAGATGGTTTGCCAAATACCTCCTTCTATTTCACAATATTTATATTGCCACTCGAGACTGGAACTAACATTTAGTATCTCTGCGAGGTTTGCTGACCTGGTCGCGATCAAACGGTCTTACTAATGGACCCGGTAAGTGCCACTTTGCCTTTGAAACCATTAAATATTTAGAGTTTAATATTGGGACAAACCAACTTAGTCCCCAGGAGGAGAAGATAAAAGCAATCGTCGATATACCCCATCCCTGCAATAATAAGCAGCTTCGGTCTTTCATGGGATCCGTTTCATTCTCCCACGCTTTGTCCCAAATTTTGCGTCCCTGGCTTCCCCCTTTAGGCGACCTTTTGATAAAGAACTCACCCGATTCAATAATTTGGAACCCGAAAGCCCCCGTAAATTTTAATTCCTTGAAAATGAAGTTAGTTTCTGCCCCCATTTTGAAGTTGCCCAATCCTGAAAAATCATTCGGGCTTCGCACTGACACCAGCAACGAAGGTCTTGGTTGTGTGCTTCATCAATATGAGGACGGAGGCGAAAGTCATCCTGTGGCCTACGCCCCTGTAAGGGGCGCAAGGATTTGCCATCTTGGCCACCGTGCTGACGGGATCCAGCGCTTCGTCCGGCCCCAGCTAAGCCTCTCTTCCTTCCTTCCGATAGCCTGTATTTCCCCCCTACTTCGTCTCTTTTCCTACAACCTCTCCCACAACTTTCTCTGGTCAGACTCTAATTTCACAGGGTCGATGCTGACCTTCTTCTCAGCTAACCGTCCCGGATCGGGGCTGAGGGGAGAGGGGACAATGTTCCCTAACCCCTGAGCTCGGGTTTTGGGTGGTTGGTTTTTAACAACCTGCTTCATCCCCACCCATACCTCCCTCACATCCATTTTCCTCTCCTCTTCACATTATATCAATTTCACGCCGTGTTCAAGGTGGATCCGCCATGCCGATAGACTGCCAGGCCACCAGGCGGGAGGGGTGGCCCCAAATGGCGGCGCCTGGCTCTGCCAGGCCTGTAAACACCTCTTGCAGTGCGGGCTACGGCGAGAGGTGAAGCACTATTGCGTCCCGCAGAAAATTAAGGGTCACCATGCCCGATGATGAACATTTAAAAAATCAACCCTTAACTTTCCCATGCTTATCAACGGAGCTGCCTTCAGGCAGCTCCACCGAAAAAATGGAGGTTCCCTCCCATGTGCTTGCGCATGGGACCCTCAATATCTCTCTAACCGGAGAGGAGGCTTACTCCTCTCCTTCGACAAGGGTGTAGGAGACTCCCCTGACCCCCTTCTCTGGAAGTGCTTTCGCACCTCCCGTTTTCCAGCAGCCCTCCCCCCCGTTCTTTCCAAGGGGACTGCCAAGAAAGCCAGCAAAGAGCCCTTAGCCGGCTGCTCCACATCGAAGCGGCTGGGTAAGGCAAACCCCCTTAGGAAGGAGATGGAAGCCAGGCCCCTTCGGTCGCTTCCCTCAAAAGACCTGCTGGCAAGAATATTGAACCTTGCCGGGGTCAAGGCCTGTGCCTCCCCACATAAGACTAGTGACTAGTGGCCAACTGGAGACCCCCCTGATATAGACATGGTCCTTAAGGCAACCCAGCCTCAGAAGGTAGGGCCCTCCATGGGAGGGAATCCAGGCTTGGTTCCAAGCTTTGAACCCAAATCCGCCCCTATTCAAGGTCCTCTTCAAAGGGCTAGGGTTTCCGAGGCAGCAGAAGGAGAAGAGGGATTTCCTCCGACCAGTGCCCCCACGACTACCAGAACCTTCTCCATTTCGTAGAAGGACCTGGCTGAGGCCAGTCCATCTGGCCTGGGGGCTCCTTCCGGCGGAGGTGAGAAGCGGGTTCATTCCCCGCCCTCCTCTCCAAAAAAGAAAAAGAAAAAGACAAAGAAGACTCAGGGGCTCCTATCCATCCGCGAGGGATACGGGAACGGATAGGTCTGCTGCCACTTTGGCAAGCGACCAAGCCAAGATCGGCAAATCCGGCCCCTCTGCCCCTCCGGGTGCGGACCCCCTGACTATGACAAAGACCAAAATGCACAGGGTGGAGCCTCGATGACATCGGGGCCCCTGATTCAGAGGTTACGTGGGGTTTTAGAGCCCGCTGGCTTCAAACGCTTCCTCGATATTAGCTACACTAATGTCAACATGTTGGCCAAGGGCAACATGATCCATCAGAGAACAGGATTAGCTACTGCAATTGTTAGAGAGCCGAAGGTGACCCGTTTCTCGGACGGGAGCCTTCTGGCGAATGCGGCGAATCCCGCCGAGGGGGCTAAGATAAGTGCTATTCGGACACTTCATGGCACCCCGGTGAGTGTGACGCCGCACTCTACCATGAACTTTGTGAAAGGAGTAGTTTATGCGAGGGAACTTGTTCACTACTCCATTGTGGACATCACCTTAGAGCTGGCCAACTATGGGGCCGTCAAGTTCAAACGTGTGATGAAAAAACAGAGAAGGGCCTCGAGACCCACCCTTACACTCTTCGTCATGTTTGACTGTGACAAGCTCCCTGAGTCAGTGCGTGCCGGTTGGTACTGCTACCGCGTGAAGGCATCTGTACCACTGCCGCGGCGGTGCTAGTACTGTCACCGCTTCGGCCATACGAATCGTTCTTTTCGACGTGCAAAGTTAGGGTTACCCGAAGTCTGTGTAAATTGCTCCAAGGCTGCACACGATAAGTCTAAATCATGTGTGACCAAGTGTGTCAATTGCGGAGAGCCGCATCCCGCTTCTTCAAGGCAATATGGTGCATATCTCCTCGAGAAAGCAATCCTGGCCGTTCAGGCCAAGGATCGAATCTCATTCCGCGAGGCTAAAGACTTGGCCCTGGCGCGCCCATCTCTGCCTGGGACGTCATATGCCTCAGTAGTTAGAAAGGCACCCTCTGCTCCTGGCCCATCCAGGCCAATGAGTACGTTGTTTCCGCGCCCATTCAGAGCTCTTTAGCGGGCTATACTCAACCCGGATGCTCCCCTGGTAAAGCTGGAAAAAAAGGGTTTATACCCAGCCCCAGGTAAAACCAGGGCTTCCCCCTCTCCCCCCAGCATGACCGTTCCCCGTAAGGCGAAACGGCTACCCGCCTCCACCGAGTCGTTAGACCAACAGGGAGGAACACCCCTGAAGTTGGTCGCCAGGCCATCTTCCGGGGTTCCTAAAGCTGTTTCCTCAAAGGACGACAGAAACCTTCGCCCACGCCTAGTGGTGGACAGAGTGGCTCGGAGACGGTGGTTCCTCGAAAGAAGGGCCCGCCGCCTCCGAAGCAGCAACGCCTGCCTAAGATTTCGAGGCGGAGGGAGGAAAAGACTCGCATATCGAGCCCAAACCTCCCTCAATAATTCCTCGAAGGCGACAGCGCCTTCAGCGCTTTGTCCGGCCAACAGCGCCCGGGGTTCTGCCTCCGGGAAGCGTACGGCCATTCCCGTGAGGGTCTTCTATTCGAGGAGGGCCCCTGCGTTTCCTCTGAGCTAGGCCTGGAGGGCATATTCCAAGGCAGCGCTAGAAGAGGAAGGTGTTTTTCGATCTGGAGAAGGCCTCTGATACCGCATGGCGATACGGGATCATAGAGACTCTGCTCATGATGGAGGCGAGATGACGCCTCCCAGTGTTTATATCTGAATTTTTGCGAGATCGTCAATTCCGCGTAAGAGTGGGGGGAGCCCTCTTCATTCCAAAGGAGCAGGAAGAGGGTATCCTGTAGGGAAGTGTCCTCAGTGTCACATTCTTTGCCCTGAGCATCAACGGCATCATCTCGGTGCTGCCGGAAGATTGTTCTCGCTACGCTCTACGTGGACGACCTTTCGATCTCTTTTGGCGCGGCCCAGATGCCAACACTAGAGTGTCTACTTCAACAGGCATTGAACCGCGTATCTCGCTATGCCGAAGCGCACAGGTTTCGGTTTTCCTTGGCCAAGACTAAGGTGCTGCACTTATGGCGCCATCCACGGCTCCACCCCGACCAAGACTTGTTTCCTAATGGAGTACGCCTGGAGTGGTTGAATCGCACCGTTTCCTTGGTCTTATATTTGACCGAGGACTCACCCGCGCTATGGATATTCTCCTTACCGTGACATTCAGCGCTTGCGGTGCTGATAGGGAAACTGCCTTACTTTTTTACCGATCCTTTGTTGGTTTAAAGCTCGACTACGGATGCGAGTTTTATGCATCCGCAGCTAAGCGTTTATTGCGGAAGGTGGATTCGATCCACCACACCGACCATCGCCTTGCGATTGGTGCCTTCCGCACTTCCCCCATTAAGAGCCTGTTGGAAGATACTGGGGAGATGCCACTCGCTCTGAGCCACGTGCAGTGCATCACTCGCCGCACACGCGAGCCCAGCGCCTCCCTCAGTCGCAAACAGCTCTGACTGCATCCTCAGCTGATCTCGACGGTGCCTATGCCGCCGAGAGACTCCAGTCATACCCTAAGCTCTTTGGGTTTAGGGCCAGGTAACTCCTTCGAGAGCTATATCTAGCTCTCGAGCCGGTGGCGCCCCTGGATCTGCCCAGGACGCCACCCAAGAGGGTACCACATTTGACTATTTGTCGCCACGCCTCTGCTCCCAAAGCTTGTACGGCGCCGGGAGTATTGCGTTCGACCTTTTTGGAGCACACCTCGAGTCACGCTGGAACCGTTCCAGTGTATACGGATGGTTCCATGTCCCAAGAGGGGGTCGGCTTCCACGCCGTAACCCCTCTGTTTGAAGTCAGCGGGGCTCTCCCAGGCGCTGCGTCTGTCTTTACGGCCGATCTAGTGGCAATACACCACTCGGTACCTGAGTTTACGCGACGTGCCTGGTTCGTAGACCGGATTGTGATCTATAGCGACTCACAAAGCACCCTGAGTGCTCTCGAGTCATTGGAATCTCCGCATCCCATGGTTTGAGATATCCGTGACGCCGTGTTTTGGCGAGCTGGGCGGATGTCGTGATTATCTTCTGCTGGATTCCTAGACATGTAGGAATTGCGGGGAATGAACGCGCCGATGAGGGCGCCAAAGAGTCCCCGAGGACTCGGCGACCGGACCAGCGTTACACTCTTCCTCACACCGACTACATTGCAGGAATACGGGCAGCTCTTCGGACTGCTTGGCAAAGAAGATGGGAGACTACTCCGTCGTCCCCCAGACTGGTCTTCACATTCTTGTCGAATGTCCCAGTCTGGGTGATCTTCGCGCACGATACCTGTCCCGGAACCCAGATGGGCGTGGTCGCTACCGCTTGTCCCTTGTACTCAAGACGAGTTCGTGCAAATTGACTTGTGGACTTGTTGACTTTTAAAGGAAGGCCGGGTTTCTCCCCTTTATTCAAGAAGATTCTATTTTTTTTTAATTTTTTTTGTTTGTTATTGTTTTCTTTGTAGGTTGCACGCTCCTGCACTTGGGTGAGGGGGGCCTTAACCCGCTGCCGGAGATTGCTTCCTAATTGTTAAGTTTTTCACGTTTTATCATTGTTATGTTTTCATATTTTTATTTTAAAGTAGCCTAGTTCTAGGCTATCGTGTTTCCGGCGACTTATGCTCAAGTGAGCAGTTGCCAGATGGGCTCTTTAATAAAAAAAAAACTGTGGCCTACGCCAGTCGCAAACCATTACCCTGCCAAAAAAACTATTCAGTTATTGAAAGGGAAGCATTAAGAATAATCTGGGTAATTCCGAAATTCAAAATGTACTTATTATGGAAGGAGTTTCGTGTGGAAACTGATCTCTGCCCCCTTGCGTATCTTCGGAACGTGAAACACACAAACGGCAGATTAATTCACGGGAGTCTCCTCCTCCAGGACTACCAGTATAAAATCAATTACATTAAAGGGACAGATAATCAAATGGCCGATTTCCTTAGCAGAAATGCGTTTCCCGCTAATCCCGATTTGTTCCGTGGGAAATGGCCCTAAACAAATTTTGGTAGTTGTATATATTTATATCCGTAAGAATTTAAGGTTCTGTTAAATTAATTTTTTTGAGGCTAATTAATTATTTTGTGTAGGTTCATTTCTTTGTTGTTTTATGTATTTACAAAGTAAGAATAACTGTCCTCGCAATATGATTTGTGAATGTCTCCGTTATCTTCATGTTTTCCATTTGGGTTTAAACTCTCCAAGTGAAACTATATGTGGTGTGTTTTTAGATTATTTTTTATATATACCTATGTAGGTTATTAAGTATCCTTTTTCTTGGTAGTATGTATAGTATTCTGTGTAGTCACATGAAAATTTTTGAAAAAGCCGTTAAATTTTCTGTTGTAGTGTTTAGCTTGGTAACAGCGGATGTATATTGTGTATAATTCCTTTAAGTTTAGGTAGAAAATGATGTAACTGAGTCACCCCCCCCCCACTTAAAAGGGTATCGGGTTGTCCCTTTTCTCCCTATTCCTTTTTTTTCTCTTTTTGAATGAAAAAAAAGTCCAACTCACGAAACAGGAGGCGTGTGAGAGAACAAGCACGTGACGAGAGAAATAACCTCGCTTTTAAGCATTGCCTCCACGTGATGGGCCTCCTGTAGCTTACAAACAATTTTTAAAGTTAAAAACTGTGTGAAAGTATAGGAGCGGGCTCATGGAATGTAGCCCTTATCAAGGCGAGTATTTGAACAAGACAAAAAGTCTTCTCTTCCCCCTCTCTGTCAGCCACGCGGGAGTGGTTGTGACAATCGCCACCCGGCCGCGTTCGTCAGGACTCAAACGATGTGCGATAGGTTTCCCCTGCCTCTTGTATGGGGTAAGCTTCCTCACTTCTGGTGTCGATATCTACCCGCGTAATGCGAAATGATCAGATTGGTGCAAGAGACGCTCACGAGTGCAGACCTTCTTACTCCTCCTCGATTCGAGGTGGCTTACGCCGAATGCAAGGAAACGTAGTAGGACAAAACCAAGCATCCCTTCTTGGATAAAATAAATATCCACTCCCCTAGAGTTAGTTAAGAACTCTTCTCCCCGTAAGAATACCCGTCCGACTCCGCTCATCGACGCCATCTCCAAACAAGAACCAAGTCTTAGCCCAAAAGGCTTCAGTGAAGATTCATCTTAGCGTAATACCCCCTTGATTACGCATATCCGACCAAACAAACCGTTGACGTCTCGGAGAAACTCGCCTTCCGTTTTCTTCAAAGGAATTTACACCGAAAAAATTCTCAACCTCCCTTCTCAAAGACTCTGCTCCCTAACCCACCCCCCGTAAGAATATTTCACTACAAGAAAGTTGACCTTGGATTCCATCGAAGTGACCCAGCAATCATCTCATCGCTTTGCCGGAAACAACCATCGTCTTCCCCTAACCCATCCATTTGTGTACAAGGTATCGTAACGAATATTTTAGCTTGCCCAAATTGATAATTGCCGTCTACCGTTCCCCATTATCATTCGTGGAACTATGTGTAATAATTAACTGTGTATTATTGTATCATATTAACTTTAATTATTAATATTTATTAAAGTCTATTTTTGCCTACTCCTTTGCTTTCTGACCCTCGAGCTGATCATAGCCGTATAACTAAGTAAGATTTGGATCTCTCAGCCAATACCAAGTTTAAAGTAGCATCTATTGGACTAGCCCTCCCTTACAAGGATCTGACCTTGTAACCGGATCTCGGCCTCCCCAAACCATAAAAGAAAACCCCCGCCTACTCTATAGAGCTATACCACGACAATATATATATATATATATATATATATATATATATATATATACTCTCATAAAGGAGATAATGGTAATATGATGCTGATAGACACGTTTTTATTGTTTCATCATAAAATTAAGTTTTTAAATTGGCATAGTAATTAATGTAACCACGCTCGGCGGCGAGAACGCGCTCCATTTGAAGGCAGCAGACACGTTGCTGAACAAGCAAGTCCTCATGCTGGTCCACACGCAGTTGGCGAATGAAGTCACCTCGTCGGCATTGCTGTTGCAGCCCTTGCAGAGTTTGCCCTCGACATGTGGCCATACGGTAGAGTGAAGTAGGTTGAGGTCGAGTGACTCCGGTGGCCAAGCTAACTTCGAAGAGAAGTTTATGTTCGTTCCTAAACACACTTGAACGGTCTTGTACGAATAGGCCGGAGCACCGTCTTGCTGATAGACGTACTACGTTTACTTCATGATCTTTCTCACAATGGGCAGGAATTTATTTTCAAAGATGTCGCTGTAATCGACCGCAGTAAGCCTGTAACCAGCCGCAAACCACACCCAGACATCTTCACGACATTTGAAACAGCAACGTCAATCATTATCATGAAGTACAGATTCTTAGTCTAGGACAAGAAGCGAAACCTCGAAGATGTCATGGTTAAAGTTTACTCTCGGATAGCACAGCTTATTAATGACTGGATTAATCTTGAATTTTCTTTCATCCAGATGGTACTATGGTTTTTCTATCATTGTGTGACTCCTATCAAAGAATATGGTATGTTTTATTACCATCCTGTAACTAAAGAAAATGAGTTTTGTGTCTCATGACTGTTCAATGGTTTTTTAGTTACATATTTTTGCGTCCAATTTTTGACTTTGTAGATAGTAGCTTTGAAGTGCTAATAAAGTTCTTAATAAAATGAAATGACTATAGTCTAATGTCTATTGAGAAAAATTACAGCATTGTGTATCGAATCAGTAATGCCATCTTTTATTTTCCAAAAATCAAAACACATTCTTTCAAAGTTAAATTATCAAATTTTTTCTAGAATAGAACAAATCAATAGGTGGATTTGATATGCTAGACAAACTAGGGTTATTGTATAAATTTATAATTCTTGGTAGAAAATGGTCTTTTCTAAAATGTACTGAATTCCCACTATATGGAAATTCTATAACCATGTCTATAAAAAGGTGTTTTATCCTTATTTTATTCATCTTATATACGAGGTGGCCAGAGAAAAATCAAGGTTTTGCAAGAAAAGTTCAGTGAAAATATCAGTTTTGATCTACGTAATCATCTAATGTTACGAAACCAGACAAAAAAATGTGCACTATATAGGAATAATAAATAAGTAATTTCAATATGTTGTGATGTTCAACTTCATAATGCATGTTTTGACAGATTTCACACATAATAATAAAAGTCTAATAAATTATGTAAAAAATAATATGAAGAATTTCCGTCCAGTCCCAAAAGTAGGACGGCATATTTTCCTAAATATTGGATTATCTCATAATAATATACTGTTTTTCTTTGGTACAAGAATAATATAAATATACAATATAACAGAAGAAATATTAATAAAATTCTTTAAAAGCTAAGAAACAAGTAAAAAGTAAGAAACAATTATGCATTTGAATTTTGGCCTTTAATGGGAGAAATATTGAATCCAAATCTGGGAAAACAAATTTATTTACAGGTGTTTTTAATCAATTAGCTAATATATTCCTAGATCAACGTCTGATTTGTTAGGAGGATCAACCAGTAGTTCAAAGAATAGTTTAGGTTTTTAAAAATAGTATTTGTTTTACATTTATGCTTATTGTTATGGCAAAAGGTATGGAAGGGCGAGATTAAATTAATCAGAAACGTTGTAGGTTTGTTTTGTGTTAGGTTACATTTTTTTGGAGGAGCAAAGAGATTTTGTGGTGAGGGATCAAAACCACTTTCTATTTTTTAGAAAGCGGTGAAATGTCTTTTTCGATTATAAGAGGGCCTAAGAACTCGAGCCTCTTCTTTCCCAATTGCCATTTATGTAGGAATAGTTATAAGCCATAAGCATGTAAATAAGGAAAGACTTGCTTGGTGTATTAATGGTGTGATTTATTTTAATTAATTATACTATGATAGCATTAGTTTTATCTATGAAAGAAATTTAAAAGTGACGGGGCACCTCGAACTACGATTAAGAGAAGAACAAATTTTAGGGATAAAGGTCACAGATGGGGTGTTATGAAAAGAAACTCATTGGATCGACGGAGAGCAAAATACTATATTTCAACTAAAGATTCTTAGACAATTATTTGCTCTAAAGCCCTTACAATATCCAGCTTGGAAACACCTTTTCACCATTAATAATAGTTGTGAAATAATATGTCGAGCTAGGAGAGTAAATATGAGCCAGAATGACTGTCTAAAGCACCTAAGTCAAATATTGGCTTGTAAGTGACATCTTTCTGTGAAACAATTTACAAAGCTGACGGCCATGTAGATCGATATATTCCAATAATATATTCATACTCTATTTAACAGATTACTCTATATGTCGTAGTATAGGAAGGAGTGAGTGATTGCTGAAGTTCGTACGTATGCGTTGGTTTCGAACTTCACCAAACTCCGTTATTATGTTTTATCTCTAAGAGTGCTATATATGTTTGATTATTATAATGAATTATTATTATCTCATTATTTCTTTAAACTTTGAGGGTTACTAGTGCCTTGTTTAGCCTTTTAAGGATTGAATAAAAGTTTGTTAACAAAACTAAAACTTTAATTAAAACAAAAAAATAGCACATGAACCACCGAAATTTGACACACTAAAAATATAGAAAAGAATTCAACAAATTTAAGTGAGGCTTTCTAAAATGACATATTTGAAATTATAATGATGGTTGACCCACAGCTCACTTTAATATAAAACAATGCAAACGGACTTTACACTAACGGATACCGGGGTTTAAATATCTTTATAGATCCCTCTTGAAGCGGGTTTGAGTCTGACCTTAAACTCAATGTTTACTTCACCTCAGGGATGTTGTTTCTAGGCTAACGTGTGACATTTGTCCAGATGTGTTTTTTGGGAGAAATAGCTTTAAAGCCAGGAAGGATTTTGGCGCGTATGGCAGATGGGAGAGCCACACACCTTCGGCAGGAAGTGATATCACCTTGAGACCGTGAAAGAATGTTTCTTTATTCTCTTCGGATTACTCTGGGGAATAATTCACACTGGCGAGCGATAAGTCAATGCTTGAATCCTTTAACAAAGGGGAGTGTTGGAGGGCTTTCCCTCGGGGGTACTCCTTAAGGGCTAGAACTAGCCAAGTGCTTTGTGAGATACCAGGATAGGGGGTTTTCTCGGACGAAAGTAAGTTGAACTTAATTCTTAAATCAAGTTAACTTAAAGTTCGGGGTGACACCAGGAACTGGCTCGAGGTTGAGCTTCTTCTTAGTTCCGGTATTCCTCAAGGGCGAGGACTACCTCGGTGCTTTTGGCTACACCAGGATAGGGGGCTTTTTCTGACGAAAGTAAGTTTAACTTGATTAAGTTTACTTAAAGTTCAGTATGATAACCATGAACTAGCTCCGAATGAGTTTCTCCTTAGTTCCTTCCTTTTGTAGCCCGACCTCTTGCCGGAGACATTGTAACTTGGCTGGCTCACGTATTCTACCCTGTTTTTCCAAAAATATTTGCTTTTATGCCTCGCCATCCTACTGGGGACGAGTAGGAGTGGGGATACTTGTGGACAGGCTTCATGAAGGTTCCTCCTCCAACGGTTTTTCTCAGGGGATCGTACAGATGGCCCGGAGGGACCTTCTGGCTTTTAGGGCAACGTTCCTCTAATTTTGCCTCTGAGGTCAAATTGAATACCCGCTCTTAGTGGGAATCTTGCTGTTCTTAACCGATGTTCAGGTCCCGGAACCGAACTAAGCTGGTTAGCGCATTCTGTGGTCTCGGCCAGCCGTTCTGCATTTTTCCTCGGGACGAGGGTCGAGAAGGAAGGAGGTTAATTGGGTGAGCTACGGCATCTACATTGCTTTGGAGGTTGTGGTTAACGACCAGAGGCTCACTCGTGAGGGGGGTGGGAAAGCATCTATTCCATCACAATATGGTTGCTTTTGGTTTTACAGGTTGTCATATCTGCCAAATTATGTTTGGATGAGTTTTTACCCAGTTACTCGCACACGTTAGGAGAGGTTAAGTAAAAAAATATACGATCAGTTTTACATATAGAGGATGAATTATTTGGCAAGAAAAAATAAATTTAGCAATTACACATGGTGAGTCGTTTTGCTGAATCCGAGCGGTTACAGAGAGAAGCACAACATAGAAAGGATGCCTCTATAAAAACCTCGTTTCATATCAAGATATTTGTAAAATGCTGTATAAAATCTGGCTGTAAGATAGGATGACGTAGACTTGCATTTAAAATAGACAAGGTTCAATTGGGTTTGGATATTAAGAGTAGGAAAAATTTATTCGGTGTTAGACTTCATTTACTTGAACTGAGATGTCCTTTTGTTGAACACGTGCCGTCACTGACAAGCGCACAGAAAAAGAATGTATCTGTGAAAAGGCATCAGCCCATCGGATATTTGAGTGAACCTTCTTTCATATCAATCCATTTGCAAAATGCTGCTTAAGAACCAGCTGTAATATAGAATAAAGCATGGCTGCAATTAAAAATAGACAAGGATCAGTGCGTTTGGGATATTAAGAGTGAGAGAAAGATATTTGGTGATAGATTGGATTTAGTTGAACTGATAGGTGCTGTACTTGAGGTCTACTTCTGTTATTTTTAAAGGCATGGATAATGAAAACTATCAAATCCTTGCAACCGGAAAGTCTAATTGTGCACTTTTAGATGAACGAACAAGTTTTACAAGCCGTTAATGCCAAAAGAGTGGCTGCGGAGGTGGCTCGAACGAATCGACTGGATCGAGACATGCAGTCTGAAACATATTTGTGTGCTTTATTATAAAAACTACCTTGATACATGCGACTATGCTATGTCGAGAAACCTCGACACCTTAAAGACTAAAACAATTACAAAATAACGACGAAAGTTAAAAACAACAATTATGTCTTATGTATGAATGCAGAAAGCGAATGCCAACCACGATACAAGAAAATTGTAAAAAATTAACGCTAATATCAACCGTGCCTTCACCCACTGCCAAACTTGGAAAGATACACACAAGAAGATTGAGAGGGCAACAGAATTACTCTTCCACAATGGATTCAGCAACCACGATGTATAGGTAGCCATCAAGAAGAAAATTGACTAATTTTACTTCCAAGAACAGCATAGTAAGAAAAACAATAAATAACAAAATAACAAATAACCCTTATATACGAGCAAGGTAAACACCATGGAACTATTCTCAACAGAAAGATGTCAGAAGAAAACAAAAAATTATTGAATTTGCAACAGGTTAGTCAATAACTACTTTTCTAGAAGCCATCCATATACAAGAAAAACAAAAATAGCTTAACACCCAAGATAATTCGAATGGAATACTAGCAAGCGGTAGAATTTAAAGCCAATCTACGATGGATACTTAATCTCCGCCTATGAATGTCCATCATCTCTTTGGACGGTATTGAGAATTTGACATTCGTTCATAAGCCTACCCCTTTCGAACTTGTCCTAACGTTGCTCACAAGTTTTTCAGTACGTTCGCACTTGCTGATCTCTTTGTTTGTTTTTGTATATAAGTGAGTTCATTCATTGATTTATAAATCAATCTTGTATTTTTTGTTATTTCTATTTTTACTTTATTTTGGAAGATAATACGAGGGGATCGAAACGCCTCAGATAAATAAAGTGTTTAAAAAGACAATTTTCTCCTATTCAATCCTTATCGTTAAAATCTGAGTTCTCTATATGAATATATATATATATATATATATATATATATATATATATATATATATATATTTAAATTGTTGGACTTCACGAGGTATAGGTAAGAATGGGTTTAGGAAGTAAAATTCAAGAAACGCTTTGGAGTCTTCATTAACGTTTCACCTTTCAGCCTCCTCAGAAAAGCGAAATTTAATAAAGTACTTCCGAGTTTCTGTGGATTTTTACTTCCTTTATAGGTTACCAAATATGGGGTCGCGAGTTATAGATTTTGCGTAAGTAGGCCTTGTTTTGATTGCAAAGCGATCCTGTGTGTTTCGTAAAGTGGCTTGCTCAACAGGTTTCTTGAAGTACGGTCCGAAGGGTATTAACCGATCAAGGTTTGTAAGTAAAAGGCTCCTTTGTGCAAGGAATTAAACACTTTTATTTTTCACTACATTGAAATGTTCACATTTACGGTAAAGATTTAATTTGCGCAACGAAATATTTTAAATCGGGTTATAATGGCAAAAGCAAGAATAATGGAGATTCGCAGAGTGGTGAATTAAGAGTCTAATATAAATCAATGAATGGGTCAATAATAATCTATAATAATAATAATAATTATGTTAATAATGAACTTAAAATTAAATGTTTTCTTATCTATACTCGGAATCATTTTGGAAGCGACTCATAGCTCCTCCTTCCTTTGGTCGTTGAGGCAGTGCTTAGCTACCTACCAGCGCAGCGGAGCCTGTGATTGGTTGGAGTCTAGCCTGTAATTCGCTGAAATTCTCAACTTCTTATGTTAATTTGGAGCTTTCTCCACTGCGATTTAATCACAGAAACTCCGTATACTTAAAGCTAAGATGCCCTTTATCAAATTTACATTAAGGCGAAATATCTTTTGTCGCCGGTTCTGTCCCAATTCTAGACAGCTCTAATTACTCTGTTTGCCTATCTGCCTTCATACTCAGGTGCAAGAGCCTTAATGGTAGTCGGATCTCCATCCTGATATTCTAATCAGATTTCGCTGGTTCACAAACTCTCCAAACGACCTTCTTTTATTGCTCCTGACATTTCATCTTTGACAGTTCGACCTGGCAAAATGTGTATTTTTTCTTTTTTATCTCTCTATTTCGTTTGTGTGTGCAGTCACTGCACACTATACCTTTATCCATTCTCACATATGTTCTCTTAAGGAGTAAGCTAAATTTGTGTAGCTTTTGTGACAGTATCTCTCTTTCCACTTTGTTCTTTTGCCTCAAATGCTTTATATCATAACTCATATAAATTAATTGAAATTCACTTCTCTTCTAGAAAGGCAAGAGAGATTAAATTTTTGCAATAAAACTTTAATAATAATAACAAAATGGAACTACCTTTAAAATAATTTAATACGTTTATAATTGGCATACATTATCGAGCTATCAATTACACCAGTTAATGACTCTTAAATTCCAATCAGGCACGATAAAGAATGTAAGCTGAATAGACGTGGTGCGTGGCCTAAACTCAATATCTGTTGGAATATGTCAATACTGTTTTAACTTCACGCTAGTAGAGTTAGAAATTTAATGATAACCAGGTGTTAATGAATCACTATAAAAGATTATAGTTATTTGATAATCTAAGTAAACTTTTGGATTTTATATTACAAATCCAGGGAGCCTATCACTTGAGAGAGCTTGGTTGCCAAATAATTTTACATCTTCCATATTCTCTTTAATTTGCGTCTTCTGATTATCACTTATTATGGTGATTATCTAAGAATTTGGATGGTTTAGGTTTAAAAATCGAGAGGAGGTTAAAAACGAGTTGGATGCGTATTTTTTACATCAAACCGTAAATAAATTTACAAGCGTGGTAGTTGAGAATGTTGACCGAAATAAGGATGTTTGAGAAAGCAATGGAGGTCATTTTTATGATATAATATTTCCATAGCCATATGCTCCTTTATGTTTAATATATAACCTAAAATCGAACATTACTTTAGTTTCAACCTTATACAAGTAATCAATTTGTCCCTCAGCAAATCTCTGACCAAGGCTCCTCAGCACACTACAGATTTCAGGAAACAATATCCTAGGCCTGCGATCAGGTTGTATACCAGATTACCTAGCTATAGCATGAAAAAAAATGCAGTGTCGATAAAGTACCATCTTGATATTCAGGCAACATAATTGCTCCTTATCACAAGAAACCTAATCCACTCTTTCCACTATATTAGAGAACAAGGATGGATACGCTATACAGAGACACTACAATAAAACTCTCCACCACAAAACCAGTCCACATTACCAACAGATTCAACCACATAAACATAACACACATTGCATGCAATATCTGGACTCAACACCCACCTTTAACGCCAATCCATAGCTGAGCAACCGAAAGGAAATATCCCTTACACCAACCCACCAGTGGCTTTGCAAAAGTTTCGATTCAGTCTTTACCCAAAATTAAGACATACATATAAATATCACATCAACCACAACATCAGCCAACTGCACCAAAACACAGTCTTACAGATATTTACAAATCTCAACAAAAGCACAGCTTAGAAAACCATACGGGAGGAGGGAGGGTGTAGTTCATCGTGGTCGCTGGTAAAAGAGATTGATCCTAGCCAGAGACAATTAAGTAAATAACCAACTGAAAATAAAAATTTATGTGCTAAGACATTACAAGGAAATTACAATGACTTTATTTGAAGATTGTCGCAGATTAAATCGAAGTTCTGATATTTCACTCTGGATACGTATGAGGAAAATATACGATTAGGCCGTATATATTGAGTGTAAAGTAAAGTAGAAGCCAGTTAAAACTTTTTAAATGTAATTTTAACATCAATTTGTGTATCAGCTGGTTGAATCAACGAATTTTTATCTATAAAAGTTTAGCTAATACACCAATATATAGAGAAGAAAGGTGGTGAAATGCAAGGTTTTAAAGGTTTTTAATGTGTCCTTTCATTTTAGTTAATCACAAAATGAGATGAAGAGAAACAAAATATCAGATTTATTTTGCAACGTTCAAGAACTATAAAACATAAGGAGAGTTTAAATCCGTTTAAGACAATTTCTTGTTAAGGTTCATAGGAATGTCAGGATGTATGTTGCTTTTTAGTTCAAATGCGTAGTAAAACTCTAGAACTAAATGCTTAATGTGTGTTTATATTAATTCAAATATAGTTTAAAATTATTGACTCTTCCCACTTTAAATACAAGCCATTAGTAAATCCTGAATAACTGTATCAAGATTTAACTAAAAATCAGTAATGAAACGCGGTTTCACAGAGCACAGTAAGGAATAAATGATTGTGAAAAAAAATGAGTAAAACATTTTTTTATACTAAAGTCCCTAAAGGGGTGGAGGCTGGTTAATGATGGAGCAGCTGATATCTTGATGTTGCAATCAATATCAGCCACAATTCCAGCGGGAGGATTTGTGGTTACATATCGTCCACACATTTTCACGTCCTGTAGTTGGCCGCCAATTTACTTATAGATCTCTTAAACTTTCAGCGGGAGAAAGCGTCATTGGTATTAGCTAAAAATTGAAAAGAAATAGCGTTTAGTAAAAGTGACGAAAGAAATGGATAAAATATAGCATCGGCCGCTGTTTTCACAATTTTTGAAAACTGGAGGATTTTTAAATTTTAAAAGATGGTGAGAAAAGACGAGGAATAAATTTAGATCATCTGAAGTGAATTAATTAAACATATTTAAAATAACAATATTCTGACTTAGAAATGAAAATATTTCATTGTTTAAAGAACAAAAAGATCTATCGTTATCTGTCTTCCGCACTAGAGGAACCCACTTATGCCCAACCTATTGAGCTTATCTTCATGTAGACTAGAAGATATATATGAAAGTGTAAGAAGCATTTGCAATAAAAGCTAAGTTTTTATTAAAAAGTCTTAACTAGTAGAATTCATCTAATTGCGCTAACCTCTTTTCCAAGGATTTAGCATAATTTTATCCCTTAGTGATAAAAATATATAACCCTTAACTAATGTAACTAATACGCCCCATAAGTTTCCAACCTGAACTAGTTTCTCCTGCTTTACATAGAACCGACCATTCATTGTTCAGTAATCTCATACAGCAAACCATCATTTTGTTATAATCTTTGTCCAGTTCATTTTTTTATCCCTGATGAGGCATAACAATCTTGGACTAATGCAATTTACCCTTCATTCGATGAATCAATGGGAAAAATCGATTGAACTATAAAGAACTACAAACTAGATATTCCTTTCTGATATTTCTCATCCAAAATATCTAATCCAAATTGCTGGGATCCCTAATGCAAAGGATCATGCTAAGTCTATTCATTGTACAGGATGCAGAGGGTATTCGTTCGTATGATTTTTTGCATCATTGTTTTTATTTTTTTAGATATATTTACTAGTCAAATTTTTCGCAGGTTTTCTTTATGATATTTTGGGGCTATTTTACTCGATAAATCAACCTCCAGGCGACTTTGCAACAGGACACACGCCTTCGTCAATATCTTTTGTTTTAGCCTCTAAAAAGCTTCCGTAATCCTAACCATAAGATCGTCCTGTTCCAACTGGATTTATTGGTCTCTCTTTTCACCAACCACTACACAAAAAAGGCGGACGGGGGACTGCAGTTAGGGAAGTTTGGAGGCCAACTAACTCGTGCTGTCTGATCAAAGAAATACTAAGACATCTTAGTCTGTGTCTTTCAGCATTTGTAACATGGTTCATATTTTTGAAAAACAGGTAAGGCCTGCAAGCAGTTACCTAGTCGTGTAAGGGCTTCATCATCCCGCTCAGAACAAAAATGCATGCCTCAGGGAAATAGTGGTATGGTATCACGTCATCTTGAATGCTGGAACTTTTCTCTACATGATTTTTGGCACCTGCTGGGATGAAACAGTCTCCCATTTGTTGTTCTCGGATTCGATCTTCTGTTGTTGGCAGAAATTCTACTTGTGGGAGAAGAAGCCTAGCATGTCTACTCCAACGTATGTTTCAATTTAGTGATTAGGTTCTTTGTGTGCTTGAGTCGCTCTTCCTATTTTTTTTCTAAATCGACTTGGATAGAGCTTGTAGTTTCCTTAACTTGCATAAAAACTATGCTATGTATCGAATTGCTAGAATTAGTGTTAATGTTCTCCTTGATTTCAACGACGAATTCCGGCATTTCAATGGCATCTGATCTTTGACCATGTTTTTCTTCTATGCTGTCAACTCGTATTCGAATACATGCTTCACCTACAAATTACGTAGTGCAAAATTCGACAAAGTAAATTATTGTGCAATAAAATAACCAAAATGCATATTCCTGTTTTTAAGAAAATTACCAACAAGTACGGCAAAACAAATATCTGTGTAAAATTAGGAGCTAAAAATTGGGAATGCAAACTCTCCGCACTCTATTTTTTGTGTTTTAATTCGAAAGAAAGGAAACCTGGATAGATCTTAGATGGAATTGGAGTTTTAAAGTTAAAGAGAAGAGTTATCGTGAGAATCTTTAACACAAGAACTTCATAACGAGATGCAAGTCCTTTCCATACACTCTTAATTTTGAAGCCAAATGTGGAATCATCTAACTTTACGTGATTTTTGAAGGTTTGAAACGGAAAAAATCCAAGATGATTTTCCTTCTCATTTGGAAGTTTTTAAAGGTATTCTATATAATTTTCTGGCTGTTCCTTTTTGTTAATTGGAAAATTGTTGAATATTAAAATAATTGCATCATAATAACCAGTTTGTTGAACGCTCATGGCATAAAACATAGATTTAATGAATTAAACTCATTAATATATTTAAAGAAAATCGGTATTATAGCAGTTACAGAGCCATGGTCAGATTTCTCTATATTCGATATCTTGTGTGAATATAAAATTGAGGGATTTAGCTATTTCTTAAAGAAAAACTGTTCACAAGGGGTTATTGCATAATGTAATTTATTAAAGAAAAATTGTATCCTTTTAGTAAATTTGTAAATGTTAATAATACATTCAACATACGATCAGTTGAAGTTAAGGGTAGAGATTTCCATTGAATAGGTTTACGGTAAACGTTGCCCATCACTATCTTTTGAGGACGAGTGGACCTTTTTACAAACCTAAGCATATTAATTAATAGCAGCGCGTGTGTCCTTCTATGGGATTTTTATTAAGGAAACATAAATTCTGAAACATTGGCGATGACAAATTCTTAGTTCAAAGAGCCAAAAAACCAACGCATAGCTAGAGAATTATGGAATTTATGTTAAAACTATTACCCAGAAAGCAGGGCAGGGCTAAGCGACATGGTGGCGCTTAAGTGAAAAACATTTGTGTCCAATTGATTTTCAAAGAATAGTGAGCTCTTCACAGAGCTTAATCAAAACGATGTTTAGTTTCGATTGCTCTAGTTAGTCAGAGTTAATTTTAAGGCTAGTTTGAGAGTTTGAGAGATATTTGATGGTTCCGAAATCGATAGTAGGTTAAGCGTTTGATGGACCGAAGGTTAAGGCAAGAGCGAGGGCCAAAAGAGAGAGAAAGAGAGAGTTTGATGGGAAATCGAGGGAATTCGCAGAAACAATGCAAGAAAGAGGGTAAAAAGTTCACCTTGGCTGAAGAACCCAGGCGAGAACCTGACATGGGGGGAGGAGTCGTTCACAGTCCCGCACACTTGAGATGTTTTCCGTCCGGCTGAGTCACAGATTTTGATAGGAGTTTTAAGTGTAGATGGTTTGTTCTTCTTCAAGCTTCGGAACATTCCTGCCCAGAGTCTAAGAGTTTTGAGTTGATAGGAGTTTCAGCGAGTGGTTTCTTCCTCCAGCTTGTGATGTATATTGGCCGTTTGTTCCTCCTGCAAGGGATTTTTAAGGCATGAGATCTGGGGGAGCTGGGAGATAATTAGGGGGAGCACACGAGGAAGGCGTACGAGGTCCAAAACGCGTAACTCTTTGTGCCCACAATAAATCAAATTACCACCGAGGTGGGGAGCGGCGCTAGGTGTAGGTGTCTCGTCTCTATGCCCAGTCTTCGATCGCTAAAAGTGAAACATAGAGAGAGAGAGAGAGAGGTGGGGGGAGAACCCAACCGAGTTATCCTTCTCTGACATACATACGTTCATACACTCTCACAAGGACACATGTGTATGACAATGCAATATGCTTTCAATCTAAAACATCCTCCCGGCCAGAGAAGATTAACAACTATACAAGTTGTGAAGCTTAAGCACGGACTCCTGAAATTTCAGATAAGAGAACAGAGTATTTGTTATTTGTAATTTGAAAGAGGTAAGTATTCAAAGGGAGGTGTTTGAAGGGGAAAACATACGAATTAAACAATTTCAAGGAAGTAATTCGAAGGATAAAATATTTGACTCAATCATGTAATCGAAATAATGTTTGAGACGATCAATTATTGGACTTGATCATGAATTTGATGATATTTTCAAATGATTTTTGAGAAGTTTAAAAAGATCAAGAATTAGACATGATCATCTGTTTGAAGTTTTGAATAATGTTTGATTAGTTTTGAGTTGACCAAGTGTCAGACTTGATCATTATGTTTTGAATGAAGTTTGAATAGTTTTAAGGTTATAAAGGTTCATGAGTGATACTAAATTTAAAAAGTTTTCAATGAAGTTTGATCAGTTTTGAGGTGATCATATGTCTGGCTTGATCATGAATGATGAAATTTTTAGACAATATTTGATAAGTTTGAAGTTTAAAACGTTTGAGGTGATCAAGTATCGAACTTGATCCTAAATTTGGTGAAGGTTCGAATGATGATTGATTAGTTTTGAGGTGATCAAGTGTCAGGCTTGATTATGAATGATACAGTTTTGAAATAAGCAAGTATTGTGCTTAATCATCGGTTTGCTGAAGTTTGAAGTGGTCAAGTTAAATCAAGAATTTCATGAAGTTAGAAATGATGTTTAAGGCTTCGGGAATTGGGGCATCCTGTGGTGCTTAATACCAAATGAATTAAACCTTTTTCCGATTAAACAATAGCTATGAACTTTCTAAAGTTTGGCGGGTGAAGGCAACCAAAAATCTTTCCTTCTTAAGGCAGGTAAGAGTAGAGTCAAGACCAAGATGTTTGCATTTTAAATAAAGATTTTAAATGATTAAATTAGATCAATTTTTGAAAAAAATAGATTGAAAATCTGTAGTGAGACGTGCTCGGATTGGAAATTATTTTACACTCTACCCCACAATCATTCGCAACGGCATAGCGTGGAATTTTCGCTTCGACCAATTCACCAGATCGGTAGGAAGATTTTTCCAAGACACGACGTCGAGTCCAGAAATTGGACTATCCCAATCCAACTTCTGAGACCACAGCTTTCTCATGAGTATTTTACGACGAATAAGAACCGGAAGATATAATCTGAGGGATTCAAACAATTGAGAAACCAATGATAAGATATTATGCTTGGTTTTAACGAGTACTGAACAACGTATTCAGATATCAAATATTTTCTTATTACAGTTCTTGTGCGCATTCAAGTCGGGGAAATAGTCTGTCTCTATTAGGTCCCTTGAAAGTAGGATTTTCCCTGGCTAGGTATTGAATCGAATTTAGGGTCAATTAAACCTATTAGATCACTGTTTACTTGGCAATTGTATCCCAAGCGCCTTTCGACTCGGTAGTTATGGTTTTCGGACGTCTTCTCGGCTTTGAAAACGCTTTTTAACTGTTCGGGATTTGTATTCCAGGATCAGAGCTCTAGCCCCCACTTGAACTAACCTTTCATTGGCGTGAGAGTACATTTCTTTGAGGAAGTCAGCATCCGAGTTAGTATACACAAAATTATCGACATAAAATAAATTTTTGCAAACTTTAACGTAACAGTCATTAGGGAAGCTCTCGAAATGAATTTTAATATGAAATTTAAGCACAAAGGGGAGAAAACTAGACCAAATACGAACGATTTGTATCTATAAGAAAAGAGTCTGCCTTTTTCAAGGCCAAAAAATGTAGATACGATGCTTGTCGCTCGCTGACTTTAATTAAATAGGAAAGAAGGCTTGTTTAATGTCGGAAAGTAGAACAAATTTGTTAGAGCGAAATCTACAAAAAAAAGAGTACAGAGAAGCAAGTATATTTACTTCTCTGAAGGAAGCCTCGGTTAGAGAAGGCGCCTGCCCACAGTTCAGAGAGAAATTAAACACAGGTCGTATTTTCGTGGTATTTTTGTGGGATAGCCATTAGGTTCAACCGCGATTTCTTCCAAAGCCCAACCTCTAATTGGTTCAAAAACACTAAGCCATATGCTTGATCTAGTCTCTTCTTCTTTCTTAAACACGCTTCACCGTTGCTAAGGCAATTTCCAAATTGGATGTAACTTGGGAAAGTATATCCTCGAACCAGGGCAAATCAACAAAATACCTTCCATTTCTAAGCTCTATCGACCGTTTGAACGGTGCAACCTTTGATTTGTCAATCGATCCCACATTGGCATCCTTTAAACCAAGAGATTCTCAGGAAAACACATACTCTCGGCCCAAATCTAATTCAAGTTCCAATTTTGTGGAACTTAAAGGGTGGAGATCAAAGGGCGACGGACTAAGGGCATAGCAAACAACATGTTCAAGGATTTCGTCAGGCTCCGGTTCCAAATTAGGCACTTCGGGCAAATTAACCTCATTTTCCACTTCATTACCCACCTCGTTCTCGGAATCGGTGGAGCTGGCTCTCATAGGATTGCCAACAAGAAAGAAATTACGATTATCCGTGTACTAGTATTTTGAGTGTTGTTGGGGGTGTGTGTAGTTATTTCGAGTGAAGTGCTCCCCAACGGGTCAGCCTACCCGTAAATTGGTAATTGCACCTAACTGAGGATCAACGGCTGTTTTCTGGAGCATGGCGGCCTAATGCATGGGGTACCGCAAGTGATCCCTAATATTTGGGTATCATTTATTTAGTTGATACTTCCGTAAGGGATCAGGCCCTTCTCCTTCTCAAAAGAGGACCCCTTTTCCCCACAATGCCTATTTGAGAAATTCAGTTTTTGTCTGGCGTCACCTCCGAGCAGACACCCTAATTCCCGTTTTCTATCCTTTCGAACAAAGGGTTGAGAAAAGGCCTCGTTTGCCAGTATAATATCCTTTTCCTTCAGGACCAGAATTGCTGCTTCGACTCCTTTTACCGTACAATGCAAGTTTATATTGGAATCGACCAAGAAATTGATCGCCATTTAAAGAGATCCAAAGCAAAAACTGCCTCTATTTTTCTTATGCGTGTGATTTTTGACCCGATCAATGTTTTGATCGTACACGAATTAAGGGAACCTTTGGCTATTTCCACATTCGACTCTAGATTCATAATCTGCCCCAGGTTTAGTCACAAATTTAAACACCGTTTTAAAGAGATAGGGCAAAGAGCTGTTATGTGCGTTTTCTCCTGGTAGAACTTACACGGGTAGAAATGGAAGCGTTTGAGCGCTGGGCACTATTTTGGGGGATGTCACGTGGAAGAACAACGTGAGCACATTCTTAGTTATAAGCAACGTTAAATCCTACTATCAAGGCTTTTGTATACGTAACAATTAACCATTTTGTGAGTTCGGGATTACAACTTACACATAGAAAAGAGGGAGTTTGAATTTAACTTTGATGAAAGGAGTGAAGTCGACGTTTGAGTTTTGATATTATGATTAGGTGTATACTTGCTATTTGAAAGTGACGCCTATCTCCCTAGAGCGGTAGAAATATTAGTTTTATAAGTTTTGAAAGATATTGGAGGCTTAGAGACATGGTACAGAGAGTTGTAAACAGTTTTGACATCACGAGGTCGAAAAGAGTTATGTTTAGCACTTCCTCGGAGGTACCTCTCTTGCTGGGGCCTGAGATATTTGGGGCCTGATTTTACTGCTATAGTTGTTTAAGATTTGTTCCAGGGAAGGATAGTCAGTCTTGGTAGTTAACCTTAGCTTCTTATTAAAGTTTTAGGATAATTTACTATAAATTAAGTGGGATATCATGATATCTCCTGCGCTGTCTTCCTTGAAAAAATCAATCCTAAATCCCTTCAATTCGTACAATATGACGCGGATTTCATCGAGGAATACATAGTTTGTGGGGAATCGCGTCAGGAATAATCTTGGAGTTTCAGATCTTAGATAAATAGGAATCGATTACCTCGTTTTTGTCAAGGAATTCCCGTAAGAGTAATTCTAGAGCAACCGCATAATTGGAATCTGTACTTCCCAGATGCTTGAATACAGAGTACGCGTAATCTTTAATATACCCCTTTAAGTACGCAAGTTTGGTGGCAGAAGAAAGGTTACTCCTCGAACCTACAAGCTTTACAAATTGTTATATAAAGGAGTGATAATTAACCTTATCTGTTTTACCGTGAAAGACGATGCATGGCAATAGAGGTGGGAGAAGTTCTCGTACTACAGATTTGCCCAAGTCGCTCAAAATATCTTTGAGATTCGAGAATTCACCATTTGAGTCCGAGGAGGACTGAGGGGGCCGAGATTTCCTATTCATCGCAAACTCTTTCAATTTAGATTTAAAATCAAGATCGTATTCGACCTTAGCAGAAAGCTCTCCGTAAACAATTGATTCAACCCTCCTTCTGCGCAGAGTGATTCTCAAGCCATAAGAATCGGACTATCTAAATCGTTCACGGAGGCAAAGTGGGACTTGACCATATTTATCTTATTTTGGAATACATCAAGATCAATGACTCCCGCCTCTTCTAAATCAGAGTCAATTCATTAACGATTACGGTGGTTTTACGTTTAAACAACGCCCTATTTCTCACTAAAACTTTGATGTGGGATTCAATTTCATTAGAAATGGAAACTTGAGGATTTTCGGCTATTTTGCGTTTGAAAAGAAAACTGGAATCTCGGTTGAGCAAAAAGTAATTCAATGAGGGTATCTCTGGGAGGATCAACATCTCCGAATCAATCATTTCTTTACATAGAATAACTAATTGAAATAAACTATACTTTACAATGTTGTTAGAATTATTACTTCGAAAGCAGGGCATGGCTAAGCAAGATGATAGTTCTTAAGTAAGAGCCATTAGTGTCAAATTGATTAGGAAAGTATAGTGAGCTTTCCAGTGGACTTTTTTGGAACAATGCTTAGTACCGAATGCCCTAGTTAGTCAGAGTTTATTTAGAGGTAGTTTGAGAGTTTGAAAGATGTTTGATTGTTCCGAAATCGATAGAAGGTTAAGAGTTTGAAGGACTAAAGTTTAAATGAATTTAGGCGAGCCAGGGGGCCAAAACAGAAAGAGAGTTTGATTAGAAATCCAGGGAACTCGCAGAACCAATGCGAGAAAGAGGGTATAAAAGGCTATTTTGGTCAAAGAACCCGGGCAAGAACCTTACTTGGCAGGAGGAGTCGTTTAGGGTGCCGTACACTTCAGAAGTTTCCGTTCGTCTCAGTCCCAGAGTTTGATGAGAGTTTTTGAGTGTAGACGGTTTCTTCTTCTTCCAACTTTTGAAGGGTCCTTCCGAGGGGCACAGAGTTTAGGGTTGATAGCGGTTTCAGCGAGATGTATTTTCCTCCATCTTGTAAAGAATAGTGGCCATTTGTCCCTTCTGCAAGGGATTTTTCAAGGAATGGGTACAGCGGGAGTTGGGGGGTAATTAGGGTGATGACACGAGGAAGGCTGGCGTGTGAGATCTAAAACGCGTAACTCGTTGTGCCCACAATAAACCAATAAACCGCCGATGTGGGGAGAGGTGCTAGGCGCAGGTGTATCACCTGATGCCCGAGAGGCATATCTGCTCTTTCCCCATTGTATAACCATAAAACATTTGGTCAGTCTTCGATCACTATTTTGGGCCATAGAGAGAGGGAGGGGGACCCAGCCACGCTATCCTACTCTGTCATACATGCGTTTATGCATGCTCACACAGACATATGTGTACAACAGTGCAATAGACTTCCATTCTTTACACTTATCCAAAATAATAACGATAATTTAGTGACTGTAGTCAAAGTTTGGTTGCATTTAGGCAAAAGCAATCACAATCGGCCTCGGTTTAAAATAAAAGTTTCAAGGTAAATTGTGAAAGCTCTCTGCGCACTCCTGATTATAGACTGGCTAATTTTAAAGACTTCCAAAGGAAATTAGCAACCTACAAATGGAATACTCTAATTTTGAAACATTCAACAGAAACTAGCTTGATAAATCTTCCTAATACATTAAACGAATAAGTGAAATATGAAAGGAGTTTGTTCTAATGAAAAACAATAAAAATCGGATAATAGCCTGACATGCAGGACAAACAAAACTAGTGCTCCATTAAGAGACCGAAATTTGGTTTATAATGAATTTAAGGAGCCAATCTAGGAAGACAATCGAAGTAAAATAAATAGAACTAAGAAGAGAAGTTAAATGTCGAATTATTAGAGCAAAAGGGGAAAATAAATTAGTCATAGATTGTAACAGTACGAGTAATCCTAATAAATCTAACAATATGTTAGCACTAGGAATTTGTCAGGAAACCATGTCTGCTGACCAAAAGTCGCGTACTCTCTCTTATTCTGATTTACGACCTTACTCCTTACAAAACTTTCAATATATCTCAGGCTAACTTTGAAAGGAGCCAGGTAGTTATATCATTCGAAAAAGGATGTAAAACAACATAAGGCTTTTAAATATCGTTCGATTCGGCCGAATGTTTATGAAAATATGGCCAAATAATTCTTCTTTGAAAGTGAATGGGAAACAACATAAGCGTTAAAATCTGCCGAAAAGTTACGATGTTATGGCCAAAAAATTGCATAGCTAACATTGAAAGGACTTTAGCAATTATATAATTCAAATGAGAATGTAAAACAACATAAGGCTTTCAAATTTCGTTCGATTCGGCCGAATATTTATTATGATATTAACAAATAATTCGCCGGCTAATCTCTAGAGGACTTTGGCAATTATTTCATTCAAAGGAGAATGTAAAACAACATATGCCTTTCAAATTTTGTTAGAATCCGCCGAAAAGTTACGATGTTATTGTCAAAATATTCGCTGTCTAACCTTGAAAGGACTTTGGCAATTACATCATTCACTTGAGAATGTAAAACAACATAAGATTTTTCCATTTCGTTAGAGTCGGCCGAATACTTATGCCCCCCCAAAATAATGCCTGGGATAACCTTGGGAGGAACTTTGCAATAAAAAACATTTAAAAGAGAATGTATAACAACATAAAGTTTTCAAATTTTATTTGAATCGGCCGAATAGTTATGACGTTATTGCTAAATAATTACTCGGATGACATTGGGAGGAGTTTGGTAATTATATTATTCGAAAGAGAATGTAAAACAACAAAAGGGTTTTAAATTTTGTTAGAATCGGTGAATAATTACACTATTACCAAACAAAATATCAAAACACGGCCAGATCCGACAGTATAATGAGATATACTGTTGAGCCGCACGCGACCCAAAATATTCCTCAATTATAAACTAAGGTTGAACAATAATAATTAATGCATAAGTTTAGGCCATAATCCTATATACTTACTTTGTTTCAAAGTTCCCTATCGAGAACTGCAAGTTTTCCAGAAATCCTTGAATTATCAAACAACTTGGCTTCAGTTCTGAGTGAAATAGTTTAATCCAATAAAAACATAGAGCAATATATAGATGTATTAAAGGATAGCATGTCATCAAGGTTTGACAATATATATAAAACTAACTAGAAGAGTCTAGAAGAATATACAATAAAACCATTAGTAAGCACTTATACTAAATCTCTAGATAAATCTTTAGTTCCTAATTAGTTTAAATTAGGAAATATTCCACCAATCTTTAAAAGGGCCACGAAGGACGATAATAGCAATGACAGGCCTATCACTTTGATATCGATAGTTGGAAAATGTTTAAAAAGAATAATGATAGAGCAGAAGAAAAGCATGGAGAAAGCAATAACACTATTTTTTTATTTGGATAACAACTGTTATTTTCTATTTGCTTGTGCCATGAGTACATAAAAAAACACTTATTTATTTAAAACTTTGCTTTAATGTGCAGGATAATGATATTTATATGAACTTTACCCCTTCTATCTGGGAGGAAGTGGCGAATTTGAACTTTCATTTGCATGAAGTAGAAACAAAACGATATGATTCAAAAATATCAATTATTTACTCTAGAATTACCTAAGTGAGACAATTAAAATTTTAGAACTAAGTAGTTTTCCCTGATTTACGCTTATACTTTAAATTACTTTTACGAATCAGTCCCAGTCTCCCATCAGATTTTAATTATACGATCCTTGATAGTTGCGTTCAAAGTCCAGTAGATCATTATAAAAGCGCTCGCCATGCTCCTCGGAGTTCGTTCCCATGTTTTCCTTAAATTTATCCAGAGGAGCGTCAAGAATATGGACTTTCAGGGACATCTTGCAACCCCATCTCGCCGTAGATTCTCACCAAGTTCTCAACAAGCTCTACATAGTTTTCGGCTTTGTAATTACCTAGGAACCCCAGAACCACTGCAATAAAGCTGTCCCACATTACTTTCCCGTCCTAGTGAGCTTCTCGGGAAACTCCTTGCATTCCTTGATTTTTTTTATTTGTAGACCAACGAAGAACCCGGCTTACACCTTTGCCGCAAATAGCTCCTTATCTAGAACTCTGACGAATTGTTTCATAAGTCTCATTTCTAAGCTCAGATGATGAAATAGTATTTTTAGGGGATCCAACAAACGCTCCCATTTGACGTTGTTTCCCACCACCCTGAACGCGGTCCTTTGTGGCTAATCTTGCTCCTAGTAGTGTGCCACGGTGACTCTTCTGTTCGAAAGGCAAAGATAACAAGGAAACTTATAAAAGCTGCTTTGGAGACCCATCAAAATGGCCACCATTTTGAAGTCTCCGATAACCTCCCAACCGTACCCTTCATATTTTAATGCATCTATAATGATCTTTATACAGCTGTATTCCTCTTTGTGCTGGACCGAGTGAGCAAGAAGAGATGGATACATGTTCCCGTTATGAAGCAGCACTTCTTTGAATGTCCTACACGAGCTGTCAATGAAAAAACGCCCCTGTTTGGGTTTACAGGCGATTTCGATTGCTTTAAACAGAATTGACACATTGTGACAAAAGCAAAGCTCATCTTGACCTGTAAAAAAGCTTGAAAAACACTAGTAACGTTTTCTCTGACCTAATATTCGCACGCTGTCATCTAACAAATTTCACTGATTGAGTCTTGACCTTATAAGCTCGGCATTAGACTTTGTGAGACCAAAATCTCTGACAAGGTCGTTGAGCTCTTTTTGGTTTGGGTAATATGGCTTTCTATCCTCAGTTGCACTACTATAATCTGAAAAAAATGACTTCATCCTCTTCTGAACTGCTTTTCCTTTCTAAAAACAGCTGCTCTCTTTTTGGAAGAGTGGGTACGGGTAGCTCCGTACTGTGTGACACTGTCACAATAGATGACTGAAGGTCTAGATACATGATAACAGGCGCATTTTCGCCTGCTCGAAGGTGGTTTGGAAGGGTTCACCATGCAAGAGAAACAAATGCTTGAGTGGTCAGTTAGTTCCTTCCAAATTCAGGTAATGGCGAAATTCATAGCTCTGTTTTCTTCTCTGTACTATCCTGTAAAATAAAAAAAGAAAACATAAGTATAAATATACAAATACTTTTACTTATTTTTATTAGAAATGTTAAAAAAATTATGTATCCAATTAAAAAAATCACATTATATTTATATATATATATATTACCTTAAAGAGTTCTTTTGCAGAGCTTGCAAGTAAAATGAGTTACGCAAGGTTTGTCTTAATTTTCGACTGGCATGCTGAAATATGCCTTGAAGGCCTCCGACATTTTAGCAGATCTCTCTACAGAGTAGTTTTACGTTCTTGTCTTAATAAATTCTCTGCAAACATAGCAAAATGAGTCTGTGGGATGCTTACAGCCTCTTTATGCCATGTGTGACGAATTCTTCTATCAATGACGGATGACAATGTCCGCGCTGTCACGGCTTGAATTAAACTAATCTGTTGAGTATATATTTTTATGAATACAGTCATCTATTTTGCCAGAATGTTCTAGAAATTCTTCAAACATATTGAAATTCTCGAAAGTTCTAGGAAGCTCTAGAGCTTATTTTTGACCAACTTAGTGCGAAATCTATGTGGAATGTAAGAGAACTGCCATTTTTTTCCAGGTGGCACAAAACAAAACATAAGGGAAATAATAGTTTCTATTAGTGTATCACTACTTCTTTGACTTTTAAATACAGTATATTATATTTATACCATACTGAAATAAAACATAACCTGGTTAACTTTATATTTATTTTTTTATGATATGCATGAAAATAATGCATTTTACCATAAATGGGCTAATTTTAAAATTCAATGTCCTAGCCACAAAAGTAATTTTTGTGATTAAAATTGACTTTTTTATTTAATAGAGCCACAAAGAATTAGAAAATAACACATTTAACCCAGTGACAAGAAAAAAGTGAAGTTTCGTTACACTCTAATTTATAGTCCCAGAAGAAGGACATGGCAGGTAGTTGTTGTTCTTGACTCTTCTCCTCGAGTTAGCGGGCGCAAAAGATCATGTTTATTGTCCTTCAATTATCTCTGAAGACACACTTGGATGACGTTTTCCTTGGGCACAAGGATGCGGGTAAGGAGAAGCGGGCGAAGATCTTGCTTGCAGTACTTAGAAGTAAGATACTGCGGTAGTTGCCGCAATTCTCTCGATCCCTTTTCTTGAAGATAGAAATTATATTCACGACGTGGAAGTCTCTCGGGATAGTCTTGATTTCCTTGATCTTGAGGATGAGGTGCATTAGGTGACACCCTAAGTAAAGAACTCTAGTGGAATGTTATCCAGCCCTGGAGCTTTGCCCGGCTTCATACGCCAGACGGCTTTGTTGAATTCTTCGATCTTAGGTGGCAAGGACATCCAAAGACGGAAAGGGTGCTGCGGGGTTATACGGAGAAGATCATCAGAGTTAAGCGAATGATCCTTGAGGAGGTATTCAAAGTAAAACTTCCAACGATCAAAGATTCACTCGTTATCAGTGATGGTGGTAGAGCTGTCCGCATTGTTTAGCCCACCCAAAGATCACGTTGTGGGGACATAAGACCTCAATGTTTGCGGCATAGAAACGGAGCAACTCACGTTGGTCGGTGTAGTCCTGGATCTTCTCTGATTTCCTCTGTCACTAGGCATTCTAAGCCCCGCGGATCCCTCTTTGGCATTCTACGGATGTCTATTTATATTTCCGCTTATTATATGGTGTGTGCCTGACGTGTAGCTTAGATAGGACGAGTGATATCTTCATCATTATCATCTTACCAATCGGGGCTCTTCTTTTGGGCGAACATAATCAACGATATTATCTTTGCTTTCCTTTAAACCATTTTTCACTTTTTTCTCTTCTTATATTTCATGATATTTTTTTTATATTTTCACTAAACAATTAAATACCAAGCAGGATGACTGATATCTGATCAACTCTCCCATTCTCGAAAAGTCTTCACATTTTTAGAAGATTTCTGTGTAAATTATTCTGTAAGATTAGTTTAATACGAACTATTTGGGGAAGTGATTTCTTTATATAGCATAATTTGGCATAAAGTTGGTGATCAAAACTACTCCTGTGCTCCACTTCAATTATACCACGACTGCGTCTAAATTGAAAGCAAAATAATTTATCATTTGAGGTATCACTGATATGGCAAGAACGAAAAAACTAGTAGATGACTGTTATTTTTGTCTAGTTCTGGCTTTGATTCAGCAATTCACCCTGTACCACATTCAGATGAAATACCTGTCCCCGTTAAATAAGGGTTTTCTTTCTTTGGTAACCAGAAGAATATGGCAGAATCTCTGGATGATGAATATGATATAAGATTATGAGAATAAGGTGTGCCGTTCCAAATGAGAACTAGTCTTCAAATCAAGCAGAACTGAATTTCCTGAATTTTCATCTGTGTTAAGCCCATTCATCTTTAACATTGTCTTTGCCCTGTTGACTGAGAACGCGCGAGTGTGGATACCCTGGGACATGATGTATGCAGAGGATGTGGCTTTAGTCAGTGAGACTAAGGAAGAGGTAGAGAAGTGCTGGAGCAGTGGAGATTAGTACTGGGAAACACAGAGATGAAGATAAGTAGAATAAAGTCAGAATATATGAAGTATACAGAAGAAGAGCAGGACAGGGGTAAAAGTATTAGGTTAAACAGTATAGAAATAGCGAGAGTAGATGCGTTTAAGTATTTAAGATCTACCATATCAGCAGATGGAATTGAAGATAAGGAAGAAACCAGAAGGATCCAAGCCGGGTGGAGGAGTTGGAGGGATATATCAGGGGCTCTGTGTCACAGGAGAATGCAAGTGAAATTAAAGGAAAAGAATACAAAACTGTTGTAAGAACAACTATAATGTATAGAGCAAAGGCATTACCTGTAAAAATAAGTAATGAAAAGAGGATGGAAGTAGCAGAGATGAGGATGGTGCGTTGGATGTATGGTGTGACGAGGAAGGACAGAATCACAAATATTACAAGGATTAGAGGAACAACAAAGGTGTCGGAGATTTTGAAGAAGACACAGGAAGCAAGACTTAGATGGTATGGACACATAATGAGGAGGGATGGAAAGAGTGACAAGAGAATAACTTTAGAGATGGAAGTACAGGGAAGGAAGAGGAGAATAAGACCCAAGATTAGATGAAGAGACTGCATACGAGCTGACTTGAGGAAGAAGGGACTGGATACCACCATGGCAGGAGATAGGAACAGGTGGAAGCGGCACATTCAAAACAGCGACCCCGTATAAAGACGGGCTAATAAGCTGACGACGAAGAAGAAGAACTGAATTTTCTCGCATGAGATTTAGGGTCTCTTAAAAGAAGAGTAAGAATTGCTAGATTAAAATTTTTAAAGAAACCTTACTTGAAAAAAATACCAAAAATAATTTTTTATCATAACATGGATTATGATTCTTTGCATATTCCACTGTTGATAGTATTTATTTAATAATTAAGGATTAATCATGTTAGATAAACTGAATGCTGTGACGTGTTTTGTTTCAAATGGGTTGCGTCTATTTTAAATTTGTTTAGAAGAAGTCTAAAGTGTGTTTTACTCTAGATTAAAAAAATATGGCTCTTTTTCCAATGGTCATTCAATTTATTTAAGGAAAATTAATTTTGAAAGTTCTAAAGTTACTCAAATATCAGTGACCATAACTGAATCAACTTTATAAATCTTAAATGATTCACAATATATTTGCACGACGAGGATGACACACTAAGTATCCATGATTTTGTGTCGATGAGATAGGCTAAAATTAATTCGGCAGAAAGATTATCCTTAAATATTGAAGAAACAATTCCCTAAGTAGATAAAGAGAAAAAAAAATCTTTACTACTTTCTACAGCAACCTAGTTAAAATACAGGATGTAAATGTCTAAGTTATGAAAAATAAAGGCTGGTCTTTAAGATATGCAAATTAAAACTCTTAGCATAGGGTATATTGAAATAAATTAAATTATTTATGGCAATAAATTTCCTGTTAATTTAACGTTAATCTAATAGAATATAAATTTCTGAAGAGAATACGCACGTACGAATAGTCAGATTGGAAATGTAAGGTAAAATTAAAAAGTAGAATGTTAAGAATTAAAATCAATTTATTGAAAAAATCACAATCAAATATATGATAAATATAATCTTATTGTTTATGTATTTAATGTATGTGGAAGAAACTAATATCGCGAGGACAAATAGACGCTAGTTTGGTTAAACAGCTTCAAGACTAACGTTCTATATGGTCCGATACTTTACCCCTACCCATTTCCTGTTCCCCGCTAGACCAACAATTCTCGAGATCGCGCGCTAAGAAGAATTATCATCACAACGAATAGTAGACCATCGGTATAGAGAATCACTCTCATTCCAATCTCGTTCAAGGAAAGCACATATCTCAGTTTTCCGAATAAAAACAGAGATATCCCTAACCATTGAGGAATACTAATGTGCACTTCCATTCGAGAAAAGATTCATCTCTTGGGTCAAGTTTCATCGTCGAGAAGCCCGCAAGTGTATCCCAAGGATTGGAATAATCGTACATTCACAATCCCCTTCACTTATATCTTCAATTCTAGAAGCATCGCCACACGCGCCTCACTGACCTCGGGATTAGTCAGCGAGACAGACAGCTGTTTTCTTTCGTCAGCCTCACGCCTCCTCTAGTGAAGGACACTCTTATATCCTCACTTTAGTAGACTGCGCCACTCGTTTCCCCGACGCAGCTGCCATCAGGAAAATTGATTGTATTTCCTGTGCAGAATCTCACATATCCATTTTTTCCTGAGACGGCATCCCTATAGAAATCATCTTAGATCGAGGCCGTCATTTCACGTCGGAACTAATGGAATACGGGGGCAAGTTATTAAACCCCTCTTCACGACGCCTTTTTTCCCCTCTGCAAACGGGGTGTGGGAAAAACTAAATGGTACTCTAAAGGGAGTATTAAGAAAGCTGTGTCAGTCTCAGCCGCGAGAATAGCATCGGTACCTATCAGTCGGGATGTAGGAAAAACTAAATGGTACCCTGAAAGCAGTATTAAGAAAGCTCTGTTAGTCTCGGCCACGAGAATGGCATCGGTACCTAGCAGTTGATCTCTTCGTGTGCCGAGAGATCCCTCACCGAACTCTAGGTTTAGCACCCTTCGAATTGTTGTACGGACATAACGTCCGAGGACAGATGAGCATCCTTAATGAGATCTTCACTAATCCCCAATTAGATGCATAAGTTAAATCCTCCAACGCATATGTGATCGAGCTGCAGGAACGCTTGGAGAAATGTGCAGAGTCGGCCCGCTTAAACGTGGAGTGCAACCTAGAAAAATGCCGAAGTTATTTCGAATTAAAAGTTAAAGCTCGAAAATTAAATCCTGGCGACGAAGTATGGTTACTACTGCCTACAGAGACGAATAAATTACTCTCACAAGGGCAGGATCCCTTTCTGGTCATAGAAGCTTGTTGCCCCGTTGAATACGTGATTGAAACTCCCTTAAGGCATAAAGGGTATCACATAATCATGCTCAAGAAGTATCACCGCCGAGCGTGTATTAAAAATATTGTGAAAATAGAGGAAGGAGGAACCATGGAAGCGTTATACCCCTGCGAACCTGTTTAGGTGGTAAACACGGTGTACGTAGCTTCAGATAACAAGTATCATCTACCTTCATTATAATTCCCCCCGGACGACTCGTCCAATGAGTTCTATTTAAATCCCTTCTTGGCACGCTCATGGACTCACTATTTTCCGCTCGAGGGAAGGAAACATTAAGTTCAGCCCCCATCATTCGACTCTAAGGAAGAAATGTGGAATCCGAACCGATGCCTGTGGCAAAGGAATCGTTAGTGTCCGGGTACAAAATGAAGACGATGATACCCCTGTTCTCATAGCTTATGCGCCTATAGAGCAGGCAGCGCTAGCCGTAATTTGTGGGATAAAGAAATTTAATTTTTATGTAAAAGGTAATGATTTTAACGTGGAATTCAAGCACTGGCCTCTGGCTTATTTGTGTAACATCAAAAACCAGAACTGCAGACCCATGTAATGGAGTCTATTGTTCATTGATTTTTTTTCCCAAGGCTCTTCCTTTTGGTCACATCGGAGAGTAGACCATCGTTATAGAGAATCACTCACATGCCAATCTCTTTCAGAGAAAGACCATATCTTAGTTTTACTAATAATGCCAGAGATATCCGTCAACATTGAGGAATACGAATGTGAAGTTCCACTCGAGAAAAGATTTACCTCTTGGTCAAGTCTCATAATCGAGAAGCCCACAAGTGTAACCCAAGAATTGAAATAATCGTACATCTACAATCCCCTTCGCTTATATCTTCAAGTCAAGAAGCATCGCCACACGCTTCTCACTAAACTCGGGATTAGCTCAGCGAGACAAACAGCTGTTTTTCCTCGTTAACCTCACGCCTCGAATCATCGCCTAAACGAGGTTCTGGTTCAAGGTCACCCCACACCCGACTCCCACTTAGTTCAAGGTAAGTGGAATCAAACTTATTTATCATCTTTAGTTGCCATTCCATACTAAAGTGAATTTTTGTGTCAACCCTCGCCTAGTACTCATTGGTAGTATTAATTATTTAGATCTTCTTATTATTATAGCCTTAGGATATTTAAAGTTTTATTATTTCATTTCTTTATGTAATTAAAAGTATATTTTTGCTCTAGTTGTTTAATTAAATCCTCGAGACGCTGCATATGGCAATATGTATATAATATTACGAATCATAAGAATAGTAAAAAAAGTAAAACACTCTTAGAGAAAAAAGGTCGGAGTTATTCATGTATAGAACAAACGTACATACATAATCGGCCGTATACCACGACAATGTACAAGAAAATAAATTGTTTAAGAAAGACTATACACAAGAAATTTGTTATTGAATTAATATTCACTTTAATATATGCGTGGAGATGTGTAGATAGATTGTTTGTCCAGGGAAATTCAGAATTCCTAAGATGAATTCCCCATTTGGTGTAACGCCAATAGACTTGCTAAATCTTCTATTCAATCCAAATTATTGGATCACTTATATATTTTCCCGGACCTAGTTTCCTTAATTTTTCCCTTTCATAATATTCTTTTGTCGTACTGATGATTATTTATATTTCCATATTTATCTGTGCCCTTATAATTATTATTTGTATTAAAGTTTATTTTTTTAGAGGTGTTTATATTTCGAGTAACCCTAGAGACAAACATGGCAAACGTATTCCTTTTAGCTGCCTGGCGTACGGTAGCGTGTACCTTTAGAGACTTTATGGTCACACGCCTTCGTCTCTCAATATTTATATATATATATATATATATATATATATATATATATATATATATATATATATATATATATATATATATATATATATAAATATGAAAAAACTCACAAAATGCACGTGAGTCAAAGTTAAGCTGATCCACCCCAAGAGGAAAAGTGAAAAACGATTCCGAGCGCTTTGGTGTTTATTGCTTTAAGACCTTTTCAAGGAATGAACAGGAGGCTGAACAAACATTGCCTTAAATAGTGGAAGGGGAGATTCAACTACCCACCTCTGAACTTTAATTAGGGGCTACAAAACCTTGAAACAACTTTATTTGAGATTTTTTATATGTATTGATAATGTGGTCTAGCGTGGGAAAACCATGTCTAATATATTTCTAGAAATATAATTACTGCATTTTATGGCTGGTTTGGCACTGTTGCATTTAATGCTTGATGTTGCTTAATCCGGACGTCTAGTTCTTTCCAGTTTTGTCGATAATAACATATTTTGCAGTTGTTGCAGCCTTTCAGGATGGGACACACTTTCTCCATGTTTTTCTAACTATATGCTTCACTTTAATAACACGTATTGTTCCTCTTACATACACCTTCTTCATAAAAATATGTAAGACATACTTAACACTTTGGTGTGCAAACGCACTAAGGCGGGTAAGGGAGAACAATCAAGTTTTTCGTTATCATCGCAAAATACACGAAAAAAAAATGTCATGAGAATGTTTGTAATTAGTTAGATTTAAAGTCATCACATCTAGTTTTAACTTAAGATATGCCTTAACTTCTATTGCGCAAACAAAGACGAGAAGATTTAATAAAACTATGTTAATTAACTACTCACTAATATATAGACGTATAGAGCATCAGAACCACTGACTTCATTTAGCCTATTAAAATCGTTCTTCTCAAAACTGAATTTGTTCCTTTGAGTTATTAGCTTGGTCACATTTCAGACTGAAAAATAGCCACTAAGCCTTTCTAAAGACATTAGTCCGGAGAAACAATTTTCTGAAAGCATAAATCATCACGAAAACATTAAGAGAAAGATGGCGACATTTGAAAATTATAGTATGAATTTCTGCCCGAAAAAATATATTGTGAATGGAAGGAATTTAAATAATAAACCTAATTCACAATCACTCTCATTAATGAGGCTGCTAACTAATGGAATTGGACGATTCATCGCCGCTACCTAATCGCCGTCCACTCATCTCCGCCGACCAATCGCCATCTAACTTATCGCCAGGATTATTTCATTTTATATTATAGTAATAGTATTAAAATATAAATATTTCAGAGGAAAAATATGACTATTTATTTATATATATATTTATTTATTTTTTTAAAAAGCTTATCTTATATATGAAAAATTAAAAAGTAATTTATTACTTTATTATTTCAAATATTCAAATATTTAATACATTTTGTATAATGTAAAATTAGTCAATCTTCCCATCAAACCTTAGGCAGCTGTATTTTCCTTCTTCCATCTGGAGTACATCTTAATATCTAATGAGCCTTCCTTGCAAAAATTGCCCGCCACTCTTCTCTCTGGCATAAACAGACACAATATAACAACGTACACACATATTAAGCTTGAATACCACGACCTGCTTCTCTTGATAATATATTCGCCCAAAAAACATTTGTTTTCAAACCGTAGGGAGCTGTTTTTTACTTCCTCAAGTCAAAACAGATCTTAATCTAACCATTTCCTAATCATATTATGTAACCGAGTTTTTCATAGTAAGTAAGTTTAATTTTCCAACTCTTTGTATTGCAAAGCAATAGAAAATAGCCATTATTTTTTGTAAACATTGCTTAGTGGCTTAAATGATGAAATATTTACAAAGAATAGGCAAAGGTTTTTTTCAACCCCATTGAAGGGCTCAAAACAAAAAAGACAAATTAAATTTCTACATTTTTATCGAAACTTTGACAAGAAATAAATGAAAAAAAGTAAAAAAAAAGTTAGAAGTGAACAGTTTTCAAAGATTTCCGTTTCTTAGGTAAATCACTTTCCCGCCAAGTATTTAAATGTAGTCTCTTAATATGTTTTCATTGTATAATTCTTTAGGATCTATATAGAAAGTTGAGTATATTTTGATGGAAGAGCTCTCCTTGCTTCTCTTATTTTCACTAAGTCCTCAACCAGTTCCACATAATCTTCAGCCTTATCTTTGCCCAAATAGCCATGGCATACCAAATAAAACACATCGAAGTTTCGTTTTCCTTTAGTAAGCTTTTCTTGGAACTCCAAACTCTAGGATTTTCCTCATTTATTGTACAACAAAAGCATAAGCTTTCACTCTTGCCTCAGAGAGTTTGGGGAAATTTTGAGAAAGGTACTTGAGGGCTAAATACTCTTTGTTAAGAGCTGTAACACTCTGCCTTATGAGACATGGTCTCAAAGCCAATTACGGAAAAAACACCTATTCAGAGTCCATCAATTGCTCTTGTGTGATATTATGCCGTACAACAGAGAACTCATTTCATTTTCACTAGTTCTTATTTTGGTAAGTTTCTGTTGTGCTCTAATGTACCAAGACAGAGATGACGTGGATACTTGTTAAGATTCCCTGCAGTCCCTTCAAGAATCCTAGACTTTTGAAGTATCCAAACAGTTTCCACCCATAATCCTCATAATTCAAAGATTGTAGTATGAGCTTGACATTGTTGTAATCATCCTTGAGATATACTGAATGTGCCCAAGAAAGATATGGATGCTTATGGTACAGTTTAATGCTTCTCGAGGAGCTGTCAATGAAGAGCCTCACTCATTTAAATTACAAGAAATTCCATTTGCATCAGCCAAACCAGACACATGATTACAGTAGCATAGCTGCACGTAATATTCATAGAATCTTAAGAATAATTTATAGTTCATTTTGCTCGTCACTTGCACCTTTATATCTAGCAAATCACAATCATTTATCCGGGAAATCAATAGCTCTGAATTTTACTTGCAAAACCAACATCTCTAACAAAGTCATGGAGGTATCTATGGTTTGCATTGTATGAATTCCTGTTAACAGCTATTTCTCTATCACTGTATGTATGTACATCTTTAATGATCTTTTTATCTTGTAAATTGTTGCATTCTTCTGAGCCTGGATTATTCCTTTATAGAGGGGTAATACAAGAAGATCATAACTTTGTGGTACTGATGTAAAAGACGATGGAACATCGTAAAAGAAATATACAAGTGCATTTTTGCCACTGTGATGTTTGGAAGGTTCCACAATGCAGCAGTAGCAGATACTTAAATGGTCAGTGGTTTGACGCCAAATCATGGCACTGCAACTTCATGACTAATCTTTCTCCTCTAAACCATCCTGAAAAACGGCAAAAATATAGTTTATTAGTCTTTTGACTTATAATGAAAATAATAAATTTAATACGTGTGACATTTAACATTTAACTCTACAACAACAATTTTCTTTCCTTTCAAAGGTTTCTTCTAGTGTTTACAAAGCAAATGATGTTACTAGGTTTTTTTTTGGCCCCCAACTAGCATGGAAAAATAAGATTTGTCAGTTCGTACATTTTCATAGATGATGTTACAACGAACGTTGTTGCTCTTGTTTTGATTAACTATCCGCAGATATAATAGATTGCATTTGGAAAAGTATTACAGCCACTTAATGGCATTTTAATACTTATATTTTCACTATGGTAGCTAGAGCCAAAATGAGAGCATATATGGAAATCCTTGTTTTAATATTTCTGAAGTAATATTCTAGAATTTTTCATAATATTGCTGAAGTTTCGAGATGTTTGCAAAGGTATGCTCTGATAAGTTCTTTAACATTCTTAAAACTTCATAAATTTCTACTAAATTCTAAAAGATTTTCATTGTTTAGAATCCTTTGGAAGTTTCCTTAAAACAAATACTATTCTACAATATTAAAATGCTTCTTAAATAATATTTATATTTCCTAAAGTGTTTTGAAACAAATTAAAGCCAATATCTTTTTATAGATTCTAATTTTTTCAATAATACCCTAGGCATTATTTTTTCATTTCCTTATGTTACGAACAACAGGGAGATAACACTCTGGGGCCAGGAACCAAAAAAATAGTGAAATTCCTGTTACATAGTGTGTTAAATTCTTTCGCTTTACAAACAAATATCTTCACACTTTTATTTCTCTCTCCACATGCAAAGAAGGCCGCACCAAATTCCCTTAGGGCCTTCAATACTATCCACATATGAAGTGGAGTGTTAATCATAGATTACTAGATTTCGCTCAATCCTTCATCGTGGAATATAAAATCCTTAGTCAGTGCACACACAAAAAGGTAACTCACAATGGCTAACTGTATAATATTTGACAAAGCTGGTAAACACGATGGTGATTTAAAATTTCGGCTTTGCAAACAACTTGGGAAATATAAGGGAACGATTCATAAACAACTGGAGAAATAATAAATGAATTGAATGTTAATCTTCATATTATGTTAGTTGTCGATGTTGAAGTAGTCGAAATAACTGCCCACGTAAAACTTTGTGCCAAAAAAACAAATTAACAACAAAGTTATTTTTTACCTTGAGTTTCAACTCACGCATCTCAAGCTGCATAAGTAACAGCTCCATATGCTACACTTATGAAGGAAATAATATACCAAAAACGGAAAAACTTACAATTATGACATGAATTTTGCAAATGTGTACCTCATATTTCCGTCGAAGCAAACTTCTGGCTAGCAGAGAGTGGTCCTTGATCAGATCGAATGCAAATTTTGGTGGGAAAAATAAACTAAAATTAGAATTGAAAAAATACTAAATAGGATTATGTTGTTCAATTGGACGATGAAATAGCAGCCATACTCGTGCATTTCGTCCCTAAATGTGAAACGTTTATTCCTGCTCTTTAAATGGAGAAGAGAGGACTAACAATCATACAGAGATCTCCAACAAACGGCTACAAACAGACATCGGAATGGATCTTCCTGGTATTTGGTGTTTATATATTGATTGAGAAAAGTTTAAATTGAGCGAGTTCTTTATTATGAGTAACTCTAAGGAGGATAAGCTACACCGGTCCAGTTAAAAAGCATCGAGAAGCTAATATGTAACTGTATTTTAAATACTATTTTAGCCTTTGGCAACGAATCAGCATTAGAATATTAAGCTGGAATAACACATACTTTCAAATAGCAATGTAATTTTATTATGGCTTTTAATTTTATTTCCATTTTGGGATTAATCTCAAGATATAACTCCGGTGATTTGTTAACTGGTGATGAAACATACCTAACCTGGTAACCAATACGAGTTCATATTATTTTACTCCCGTAATGAGCAGATGTAAAATAATATTTGATTCGTGATATTCTTGATGATTTCTTGCCAAATTGATAGTCTAGAATTTGAGTATAAATGGCAATATATATATATATATATATATATATATATATATATATATATATATATATATATATATATATATATATATATTGTATATATTATAAAGAAGAAAGACAACGTGGTCCTCACTGGTCCCCCTGAATGCAGTTCTATAGTGAGATCTAACTGTCATTTTGGACGATAATTATTATCAAAACGTAGGTTTAAATTGACCTTTTACTCTGGTAAAATCTAAACATTGTTAAAAAGTATTAAAGGTAGCCAATATCTTTCATTACATTTTAGTTCCTGAAGAACATTGGAGCAAGAAATGCGACAAAGATTTCAATTTCCAATAGAAAGCCTATAATGCCTATGCAGCCGGGGTGAGTGTGCTAGTTGGTAAGGAACATATCGTTTGATAACGACTTTCTTTTTGGCTTATTTAGCATCTCTGTGTGACATCATTTTGAAATTCCAATTTTAAACTGGAGTGAAATAACTTGTGCTTACATATATTAATGTAAATGTCGATAATAAAAGAATCTCTACAAAAATAAAAAAAAATGGCTAAACAAATAGAATGGTAAAAGTTGAACATGAATCAAATGTAAAAAATAATAATTTAAACATTAATCATAATCATTAAGCGCACCGGGTAGTCTCTGAGCATACCCTCTTGCCTCACTTCTTCATCCTTGCGCACCGTCCTACTTTTGCAGCATATATCAGAGGTGGAAAATTCCAGCTATTTACGTCGTCCTTTTCTCTTTATTTTCTTTTGCTTCTGTCTATGCATTGCCGAAGATCATACCTGTTTTTGCTTATGTTGCCGCTAGCCCTGTCCCTTTCCATTTCTTCTTGGGTCTGCTTTTGTCTTTGAACCAAACGCGTTTCTCACCTTAGTTCTTCGCCTATCTACTACTTTTCTGACAGGCGTCAGTCAGCCTTTTTCTTACTCCATTATCTAGATCTTGCCCAGAAACCCCTCTCGCACTAACTTTCTTTTTCTCTTTGATAATCGACCCTGGCATGTTGTCTGTTCTTCTACCTATCTTTTGCCACAGTTTCCAAAATAATTGTTTTCGTCTTCCCCTCGCAACAGACCGTATCGCATGTACTTTTCTCTGTCCCTTGTCTACCCTATGCCTAGGGTCCTAACTGTCGTTTTTCTAACCGCTCCTTAATACTGGAGCACTTCCTTTCACCTTCGGTCTACCTCTTGTCTTGGATCATCCGCTTTTCTTTTGCTTATCCTTTTGATACGGGTGCTTCTTCATTCTTATTAGATCTGCCCTGAGTCATGGGTCCCAACTAACTTCTTTCACTCTGGCATAATCCACATGCCATGACCTAATTATTATTATTGGGAAAATATGTGTGTGAGAGTGTGTTTTGCCTAGCCAGCATTGTATCTAATTAATCGTTTTCTTTCCATTTCGGTGGTGCTTGAGGCAAGTGCAGCTGTACACATTTCCGAAAATGACAGTTATCGGCCTTAGTAGAGGAGTTCAGGTGGGTAGTTGAGGCCGTTGAGTTCTTCTCCGGCAACCTCATCGTTGAGGGCCTAGCAATCATTCCTAGAAGGTTTTATCACTTTGGACGCCTTCCTACATGAACTATAATCACGGCCTGAAAAATTTCACTGTCGTGGTATTTCTTTAAGCTAGGACTAGGCTCCGGTATATTTTGAAAAAGGCTAACAGTTCTTCCTGGCTGGAACACGTGTCTTAAGTTAACGGGATGAACAATTAATACAGATATTTGGAAGAGAGCGAAAATAATCAAGTCCAAGTTGTTGTATTACACCATGTTATTATCAAGGAGAAAGAGGCCACATTCTCGTATCCTGCATCCGTATGGTAGTGTTAAAACGGCCGCCTTTTCCAAATTCTCTAACATACACACTGCTCCGCAAGCATTCAATGCACGTCGTGATGTTGCCGAGGTTACCAACTGAACTTTTCTTCCAGAGGCGGAGGACCATTCAACGAAAGGTTCAATTTGAGTGAATTGCGTTTCGCTCTCGCTTTGTGCGTGGACATCGACATTGGTCAGGACGATGTGTCGCATGCCATGGTCTGACACTTAGGTTAGAGAGGCATGGCATTTCTGGTAGATCTGTTTAAGACAATTTGCGCTGAGGATTAACTCACTTTTCTTAAACTGGGGCAAAATATTTCTGACACTACCGGATTACGACTAATTTCTCTAATCTCTTGCGTGTATAATTTGATGAAACATTGATAAATCTTAGATTAGATTTTCCATGGACAGTGGCTTTGTACGGGAGATAACGCGTTGTTCCCGGTTCTGGGATGGATTGTGACTTTAAATAATCATAATGCGCCCGAAGAGGTCTTGGGGTATTGTAATCTTCCTTGGTTCGCGGAATTCATAAAGCTATTGTTGCCGCTAGCCTGGTGGATGTCGAGAATATTTCTTGCTGGGTTCCTGTGGATATGGGAATTTCATAGAAAGAGCGCGATGATGACGGTGCCAAAAAGGCCGTTAAGAATGCTTGACCAGACCAGAGGGTTACTATTCCTCACCCGATTAAATGGCCAGAATCGGGTTATCCTCGCGATGAAGATGGGAGACAGCCAAAGGGAACTTAAAATTGTGTGCCATTCAGCCACGACTGTTACCATGGACGTACAACTTCAGTTTTCTTTCGAATTGAGAATATTCGTAGAACGAACCGACATTTTATGGAGCGACCCCCTGCACATTACCGCGACAAGTGCTTTATCCCCCTGACTATTCAGCACATTCTTGTTGAGCATCCAAGTGTGGGTGAATTTTGTACACGTTTCCCTTACTAGTAGCTAAACAAACGGGGTCGTTCCTGCTTTTCCTTTTTTGTCTTGATAGATTAGTGCAAACAGACGTGTATCCCTTGCCCTTATGGAGGATGCTGGCCTTTTACATCTTAGTTGCATCTCATTAGGGCTGGTTGCATGATCTTCTGCTATTAGGAGGCGCCCCCTTCCTGCAACGCCGAAGCATGCTTCCTTTTTCTTCTTGACTTTGTTCGTTTTCCTTTTCGCGTGATATTCTCGTTGTTTTGTGTTTTATTTTGTTTTTATTCCCTTGTTTGGTTTAGTTTTCGTAAATTTCAAAGTATGCTAGTATTAGGGTAACACTTTAATAGCATCGATTTGTATCTTGTGTGATAATCGCTAGAAAGGCCATGTACAAAGTTTACGCTGTGCTCTTATGGTTTGTTAATCTTCAGTGGATTATGTCTCTCAAACTTTACCCTCGTCATTTGATTATTAATCTTCTATTGTTTGTTATATTGCCATCACTACGGTCGTCATTTGTTCATCTCTCTACTTTTGAGTGTTCTCTGTGTTGAAAAATATATCTATTTATCCCTCAGACTTCAATTTCGGCAGAAAAGTAAAACTATTACCATGGAAAGTAAGGATTAAGATGGGTATTCCAAAGTTTTGCTCCTACAAACACTATTTTATGATGATAATGGTTTGATTGAGCCGGTGGCTATTGGGTCTGGTAGTTTATAATATAGCATTTTCTTAATGTACGCTAACCCTTTTTGTTCAATACATCTAGCTTTAGAGGTATATTGCATTAGGTCGGTACATTTATGTGCTTACAATTCGGTTCTCATGCTTGATTTTTCTGTCGTATAAAATACGCGGACTGGAAAAGGTTATTTCGATAAAAAACGCAATGTTCCTTACTATATTTTTCACGTGTTTACCTACGATGACGAAGTGTTTGATATAGTTTCTATTAGAATTTGTCATGGCTACCAAGAATTAAAGAAACTATTGTTTCTTGTGAATAAAGTATGTGAAAATACATGTATATATTTTTAGGTTTGTTCAAATGTCATTCCTAATTTAGTACCAAGCTAATCACTTTTGATCATTCTTAATAAATTGCATACGGCATATTAGTCAATTGGAATAGCTTTATTCAAGATTTTCACTCATCTCGTACTGGTGAAGTGTTGAACAGATATTCTCAACCTGATAGTAAAGAAACTCATTGTTAAATCTGAAACTTTTCTAAAAAGGTTTAGAATAAACAACGAATAGAGAATATCCCTCATGGAAACAAGGACTACTTTTGAATTCCGAAAAGGACATAAGTAGGATATATTCCTGTAATTGAAGTTACATCAAAGTTTAAAATGTAGTTCCTTCAGCCACTGATTTCGGACAGCAGATCTCTGTTGAATAAAGCCCAAAATGGCCTTCTATACACTGTTTATACTTGCATGTGGAATTAATAAAATAAGGAATGCTTTAGTTGGTCATTGAATATCTATGTATAAGACAAATATCTAATGAGGTTAGTTGGGCATACATTCATGCGGTACGTGTGTTTCCGTAAATAGTTGTTTTCCATTTATCCATTTTCTACAAACTCTTGTAAAGGATCTAAATAGCACATCCTTGAAACAACTGAGGTGACATCACTATTATATATCGTATCTATTTTTCTTACACCGAATGTTCTTCTTTTTGGAGGGATTCGTTATACAAACCGAATCCTATTATAGAATATATTAATTGGTTTTGAAACTTTCAGGTAGGAATTCTTCTTGCCGTGAACATTGCCAATATGTTCAACTCTTGATTTTGTGGGTCTGTAACCTTGCAATTGTAATTTTCTGTCTTTTTATAGTGTAATTCTGACAAACATGGCAAAAGTAACTGAGTAGCCTAATGGGCCAGAGAAAATAATTTATGGTTGCCAAGGGGCGGGAAAGTTTCTGTGAAATGCTGAAATAAAAGTGGTCATTGATAGAGAAATCTACTTTTAATAAAGGGAATATAGTACCAAAATGTTCTATTATAATATTTTTTAAAAATAATAAAATTATTTTTAATAATAGGAAAAATAATACATACATGAGTGCTATATATCAATTAATAATTAAATTTAACATCTTTCTACCTGCTCCATGAGATGTTTTCTTAGACTATTCTTATATATTCTTCTCCTTCGTAACCATTTTCCACTGTTGTTGTTCTCCTTCTACCTATTCTCCTTCTTCTTCTTCTTCTTCTTCTTCCTCTTCTTCTTGCACAGCTTCTCTATCTTCTGGTCTCTATTTCTTTTCTCAGTTATTCGTACGTGTAGATACATGAGAATCCCGTCATGTGATACTAGTAAACATTTATATTCAGGTATCTATCACTGAAACCATTCTGTATTTCATTTTTCATTATTTGTCTGTCTGTCTGTCCTTCTCACGGCTAAACTCTTGAAAATTTGTTCGTCCGTTTAAGCCTATTCAGGAAGTGATTTGAAGGGGAGAAGATATAGGCGTAATGTATTGTGGCGGACTGTGATTGGGTATATACTCGTAAGTATTATACAGTGAGTGTTAGGATAGTGGCAATTTGATGAGGGGAAAGGTTTTTGTGTTGTAGCCAGTAAAGTATAGTGTCAGGAAGAGTGTATGTAAGTGGAAGTGTGTATATCCCTAAGAACAATTTGGGTTTTATTCTTTGAACATATTATAGCACGGGCTACGACTTAGGGGGAAATGCCCTTGTCAGTTAACATTATTCTAAAGAAGGACGGTGACTCTGATCTAGAAAGAAAGACTCCTCTATATATTAGTTGTTAATATTCACCGCTATGACAGGAAAGTAGGTGGTTATCCCCAAATTAACTTCTTTCTGAAGAAAAGAAACGAAAAAGAAATGTGGAGGGAGATAAAACAAGGACTGCTGAAGAAAAGGTCGTGTGCTCTCACTTATTCTCATTTATTATTTTACAAGTTTCACTATCCTTGCAAAGACCTTGGCAGATCTATCATTGGAAAAAGAATGTAAGATAAAATAAGGGTTTTAAATTTTGTTAGAATCGACCAAATTGTTATGACGTTATTGCCGAAAAAAGTAATCTTCGTGGCAACCTTGAGAAGACTTTGGCAATTATATTATTCAAATGATAATTAAAAACAATATCAGAATTTAAAAATTCGTTAGGATCGGCCGAATAGTTATGATGTTATAGCCAAAAAAATATACATAATTCCTGGCCTAGCCTTGGTAAGACGTTGGCAATTATATCATTCGTAAGAGAATGTAAAGACAAATAAGGGATTCAAATTTAGTAAGAATCGTCCGAATAGTTATGATGTTATTGCCAAAACAAATTAATTCCCGGGTTGACCTTAGGTCGACCATGGCAATTATATTATTTGAAAGAGAATATAAAACATAAGTTATAATCGGGCAAATAGGTATGTTATTGCCAAAGCAAAATAAGTTTGGGGTTAATTTAGGAGAATTTTGGCAATTATATCATTCGGAAGAGAATGTCAAACAACATAATGGTTTTATATTTCGTTAAAATAGGCAAATATTTAAATACCAAACAAAGAAAAACGGGGACCGACAGCCATAGTGTGATGTAGAGTCGCCCGCGACACTCCTCACACACAACTAAAATATGTGCGGAAATGGGAGAGGGAAGGAGATCGGTCTCCATTTCTCGCTGGCGAAGGGGCATAAATTAAATTTACCATAGTCTATAATAAACCTTAAACCACCTCGTACATAAAGGTCTTTTTCTTATGTATACTTTGGAACACGATGTCGACACGCGTATTGAACAATTAAAGTTTGGAATTATGAGGTTTTGTTGATCACAAATTATTTACAACTGCGTTTATCCAGAATTATGTAGATGTCATCATAATTTCGGAACACGATATCAAACGCGTAATGAACAAAGTAAAATTTTGACTTATGAGGTGTTATTCACGAGAGCAGTACTACATTAACCCTACTGCAAACAAAGAGGTCGAACTAGAAATAGGAAAGATACTCGTAGCCACTTGATACCAGCCGACAAGGAGAGACCTCTTTACCATTACAGTCTCTCACAGGCATATTTGGCAGAAGGATCACCCAAACTCAAAACAAGTTTCTTGAATGTCAGATGCCAGGAGTCCGGCTATAGAATCTTCAATGGGATTGGGAAAAGCCTTGATACTTTGCTAGAAATGAAATTCGTCCAGCCAGTTGTTCATAATTTCCTTACCTATGTTAGAGGAGGGGAGTGCCACAAGAACCAAACATATTATGTAGGTCCAGTCGTCATCTGCCTTTCAACTAATACATGAACCCAGTCCAGCTACAAAGTAGAGAAAATAGAGAGATCTCCTTTACTTATCAATAGTAACCCTAGAAAAGTACCAGTCGTAGTTATAAAAAAATAACAGAGGGCAGACTGGACATGGTACGCACACTCTTCGATAAGTATCATCCTCCAAATTTGGATCAGGAAATTCTCAAGGAGATTGAAGACATGGGTGAAGACCTAAATTACAGTCTAATCGACGCAAAAAAGAGCTTGCATACCGAAATCCGAATATAAGTGTATCCCAACATATAGATGGACGAAATACCTGAACGATTTATACCGTGAACTAAAATTATTATACGAAATAAACATCAGGAACGTATCAATTAACTCGATGGAACAAAGTTAAGTGTTAAAAGCAGAACTTAACGATTTGATCCTTGAATAACATTGGAGATGAAGGGACGATGTGATGGAGAGCCTTGATCAAGATGCATCTCCTAAACATTTTTAGCAAAAAATAAGGTATCTAAAAGAATCGACTGGAAGATCTAAGAAAATGGAATTGCGAAACGAAGACAGAATTATCAAAATGGAAGAAGAAAATATAGAAGGAATATTTAAAATTAGTAGTGAAAATTTTTCTGTATAACTGCAGAGGAGAAGGAAAAATAAGATATAGTTCAAAACTAAATCCTAGACGAGCTACCACATAAAGCCATAGGACACAAACAGACAAATAGTTGGATAGAAGCGCGACGGAGAGGCTTAAGAGTCAGTATTCTGTACTTTAAAACCAAATATCCGAGTGCACTTCCAGGAAAAGAAAAAATTCAGTGTCGACTACTTTCGTTTATGTCCTCCAGCTACCAACCTGCATTAAGCAAGCATGGTAACTTATGGTCCAAATCTCCTCATAATAAAACACATCGTAAGAAAATTAAATAGTTCCTCTTTAATCAGTTGATCTAAACTCAGGCCCTACCCCAGTGCTTATGTATAGATAAGCACTGCCTGTAAGTTCAATCCTAATACTGACATACAATAAAATAAAACTAACTAAAGACAGATAGATTGCAAAATAAAACTTCTTACCACTATCTGATGTGGTACATCTCACGGAACTCAGTAAAATCAATAATATTATATGGGATTCAATTGGTTAGTTTGAAAACCGACGACAAAAAGGGGAAGCTATTACTGAACCAAGTTAATATCACCTATTCTACCTCGAAGGAAAATGAGATCTAAGCTATCATGTAATTGAATTCCTAATAAATTGAGTGCTCAAAAAATTATAATTTAGTTTCCCGATATATCAGAAAGCGTAGCTCACGTAAACCTAAGAATCTCTAAAGAGTACAACTTGAAAAGGGTACAATTGTACGTACCGTGATCGAATAGAGGCAGAAAGAATTATATAGATTTAATGATGACAGGAAAACAAGTCTAAGACAAAAAAAAATACCATTTTAACATCTGACAAGGTAACAACAAGGAGTAACAACAAGGAAAGAAGGTACCCTAGGAGACCTTACGGCCCATTCAAAGAGGGTACCATTGGACTTGCAATCGAGCGGGCACAAGGCTGCTCAATTGTTTTGCTTCCCTAAACGGCCACTTTTCAAGACATTGTCTAGTCTTAACTTGAACTGGTCAACAGATTCACTGTTGACAACTTCCACTGGAAGTGCGTTCCACTTACCGCAGATACTGTAGGTGAAAAAATTTCAACACAGATTGTGGTTGTAACGCTTCAGTTCAAGTTTGAAGCCGTGATTGCGCGTTCATTTGGAAATGAAAGGTAATGAGTCATGCATGGTAAATTTATTACTGGCGCAAAGAAATAAAAGAGAACAAGATTTGGTTGACTGTTCGTGCCCTATAGCTCAAAAATTCTAACACTATGTATCTTGATAGAGAAGCATTAGAAAATTTGGAAATGAAAGGACCAAACAATGGGATATACACTGAAAATGATTATATGTTGGGTGATAAAAAATAACCGTCCCTATTTTTCAATAAAATAAAAATTAATGACCAGAGGTTGATAAAGATAAACCCATTTAGATCCAAAACATCACATTATAGAACTCCAACACCATCATCATGGAGCATACCAAAATATACCCTTGACTCAAACAACACTAGCAACATACAAGTGATGACCAATAAATTGCTGAAACACTTGATAGAGAGTGCTGAAAAAATAACACCCATTTGCCTGAAAATAAAAGTACACAACAAAGGCAGAATTACAAATGTAACCTTTGGTGCAGTAACTTGAAACGTGACCAAGAGGAAAATAGCTAACATTAAAATCAGAACCTCACAAAGACCACATGAACGCATTAAAATGGGGATAACTGGCTTGACAGAAATCAGACATTTAGATATGTGGAAAAACCAAATTGAGAATAGAGTGGAAGCTATAAAAACCTGAAAAGGCCTAGACAATCCTTTTGGCAGGATTCCAAAACGATAGTTAGATGGACCATAAAAATTACCGATTTTGCTCCCTTTGATAAAAAAACGAAAGAAACGAGCTTAGTAGTGGAAAAAGAAATTAGGATATGGACTATCTATATAAAAATTGGAGTGAGATGTATATTTTAACACGAGAATTTTTATTCGCTTTAGCCAGTAATTATTTGACAGAGCTAAAAGAAGAGAGGAAATTAAACTAAACTTTGTGTTCTTCTGAGGAAAAATAATATAAAGTTCGTATAAAGCCACGCAGTAATAACATCCAACGTACTAAAAGAAATTTTCGCCTAAATAGATTTAATGATCGATATTCTATGCTCGTTAATAGTTCAGAATTAGGATGGTAATCAATTTGAGAAGACAAAACATGTGAAGAACAGGTTTTTCTTAAAATTCTTTCACGACCTAACATTTTTTTATAGCCGTTGTTCCCATAAGACACATATAACATTTCATTCCCTTGCTAAATATTGCAAACTATTCTAACGAGTAAGATGTCCTATTTCAAGTCTATGTATCCCTTCGATTTTTATTCGTTGCCCTTAATTTGATTTTGCTAAAGGTAATGGATATTTTCATTAAGGAGGAACTCTTATGAAATAACGGATTAAGTGTATCTCAAATTTTTGCTACAGAAACCATGCCGTGATTTTTACAAAAGCATATAATCTAAATAACTTCATCTCATTCAATTTCCAACCCACTTAGAAAACTGGGTTAATTATAGAACGCAAACTTAAGAACTTATAAACCTTTAAGATCTACCCGGAATGAGCCATATATTCTTATTACTCCCTAGCCATCTCTGAAAATTTGTCAGAAACTTTAAAGCTAAATAAATAAATATAATCAGAGAAAAAGAATGCAAATATACAGATCATCTTTAAAAAGTTATAAGAAATAGAATTAAAACCTAAATTATAGATTGAGCTACGAGGCTTCAGTAAAATAGAAGGCATTCTAGCGTCAACACAGCAGATGCAAACATATTTCCATTCACAATTAAGATAAGGTAGACTATGATACAGACGTGGGAACACTGAAACAAATTATAAAAAAATCTTGATGTCAGATTAATAAAGAACTCAGCTACTTATTCCTTACAAAATAAAAAGCTTAAGCAATGTCACAAAGACTTTGTCCTTCTGATGAATATTACAAATTTCCTCCTGCTGCTAACTTAACTCAGATTAAAATTAGTGGGTTTAAATTGTGGATGTTATTATTTTGCATGCTAGGCAGTTTTCTTCTTTCAATTTAAATCTTATTTTTAATTTTTATTAGGCTGCCTAATTCGATATTCCTTTAAAGTTTTAAGAATTTTTGCAGGAAATATATAACAAGTACTTTAAATCCACTTTATAAGCTAAAGTCAAATTAGGATTGATATTTGATCGAAATGCAAATGAGCATTTTCCACTTGAAGAAATCTAGTGTCATATGAGAATTTCTCGGAAGGTTTATTGGATTTTTATTTGCATGAATGAACATATTGGCCATTTTTGGCAATAAATCTACAGATGTTTACAAATTATATATATTATATATTTGTATTTGTGTGTGTGTGTGTGTATGCTCGCTTCTACACACATTTCGACTCTTTAGAGACTAGAATTTTTTATAAAATGATTTATCTTATTAGAAAATTTATATGAACATCTCAATTTGATGGCTATCCATTTTCATCTAACCTATGGAATTATTAATAAAACCAATTTCACATGACGTTCAATGGAAATATTATAAATCATATTTGCCTATGACTCTAAATTATTTTATTGGTTGATCTTCGACTGAAAATAATACATTAATTTGTGTATCATATTTGGTAAAGTTCATGCATATTATAGCTTCTACCCTTTGCTAAATCATTTCCATCGTTTAAAACTAAACTCTTCTACTAAAAACACGAATTTAATATTGCTTCAAAGCATATCCTAAATTCTTTGTTTAAAGTGAGGATGAATAAACGGAGAAAAAAAGAAGGATAAATAAAAAGGAAATCTTAGCTAAGAAATTAAAGCCAGTTCAGATTTTATGACTTCTAAATGTCCGAATGTGAGCATCAATTAAAATAATTCCATGAAGATTTATTAAAAAATACTCCCAAAATAAAGGATGTTCCAGGAATTTAACTAACCACTAATCTATGACGAAGATTCCATGTGCTACTGATTAAAGATATCCAGTTCATTTTGAATAGAATTTGAACAATAATTTTATTTTACTGTAACTCAACAATTACTTCGCTAGGTCTATAGGGAAAAATGAATTTATGCAACTTTATCAGATATGATCATGTGATAAACAGAAACAAATTAGATTATATTACATATAAATTAAAGTAGGAAACTAAGAGCGTCGTGCTTATGTGTTATTAAAATTTTGATGCCTACACATGCTAAAGGAAATATTCATCCTCCTACCTAGATCTTTCGATATAGAACATGAGCTGTTTATTGCAGAGTAACTGAATATGTGGATTCAATTAAGGCACAGTTTCGAAAACACACGAATAATTTACGCGACCTAGTATTTAAAATTTTGATTAGTCATTAATTTAATGGAATATATTAACCACTAATTCTTTGGCCTTGCAAACTTTACAGTCTTATTTTAGAAGCAGCTAATTCTGTAATGCAGTCTGTGTATAGGATCATTAGATCTGTTAAAAATAACCTAGGGATGCATATTAATTTAGAAAAATGGTCAGTTAAGATAAAACGACCTCGAAATTAGTTTAAAGATTGTCCAATACTTGCAGGAAACGGAAATGCATGAACATTATCCAGGCTTGACATCTCTATTGAAAAACATTTGAAGTCCCGTCTGAATTAATCCATCAATTAAAGAAGATAATTTTATTCTTTGGTGTCATGTGCTCTCTATTATGAAATGAATCGGAGATTGAGTTAGTGAGCACAAATGATGGTAGGTAACTTGGTTGTGAGAGTGTTGAGGCTATTGTTCCATAAAACACTGCTTGAGATTAAAATATAAAGAGAAATCTATTTTTGTTTAGGTTATTTCTGCGCAATAGGCATTGTACACTTCATCGAGAACGTAAACCCACTTTAAAACTACTACAGAAAGATTCTGGTTGATTATCTGAAGAAACATTTTGCAAAATTGGCGTAGGAATGAGATTGGATCTTCGACAACATTTTACTTTATGCCGGATGAAAGGAACCTAAAATAATCATATTGTAATGGACGGTGTAATTCCCAGATTTTAACTCAATATAAAATTTATGGCAGGAATTGAAAGTCTTCGTCCTTGCAAGATATACCAAGTTTTACAAAGACGATTTAGACCAATTTCCAACGTAAGTTTATGTGAACCTAGCCAAATCTATAATAATCTTTTGAGACGTGTTATTGAGCAATGAATTATCAAATTGTATTAGATATTAATACTATTTGAATGAAAATTCTTTGAAAAAGGTCATTATTCCATTGTTTTTATATCAAACTTTGGAAAGTTTGAAGATTTGTCTGCGAAAGCATTTTTCCACAGTGTCACAGATTTCAATACACTGCATATAGAATTCTGGAATTATGGTGAGAAAACTGGTAAGTAGGTATTCATTTTCTTGATCATGTCTACCAAAAAGAGGTAAAAGTTCCAAGAAGAAAATTGAAAAATTACTTAAACTAAACTTTCGTAAAGACGATGGAACAAAACTGATTACTATATGTAAGAACTTCGAAAAATCTATGTTTAGCCGATAATGATGCAACACTGAAATTTTTCATAATGTTGGTTTAACCAAAAAATTGGTTCATGTAATTAAAAATAGGCTTTGCATTTCTAAATAAGGAATTAATCAGAACAAATTATTAACTAAGAGGAACTTCCTTCACTATTAAAATGCACAGACTGGGTGGGGTATTTGGATCGTGACCGAAAGTTACCTATATTTGTTGAAGGTAATGGAGTCTGTAATACTTCAAGAACGCAAGAAAAAGTGAAACTGAAGAGAGAGAGATAGTAAAACTCATCTGAGGTTCACAACGGATAAAGACAGAGAGTAGACGAACAATAATGAAATAACATAGCGTAGGTAGATATTTTGATAAGAAAAGCGATTTCACGCAAACAGACATTGATGGTAGCGAGACAAGTCAGAATTCAAACTAGTCAAAATCTTATTGCCTCAATGTTTGGGATGAAAGAAAATAATTACGGAAAACGATTGACAGTAAAGATTAAAGGTTGAAAATTTATGCATAAAGGAGCCGTATGGCATAAAAGTCTCTCGAAAGAAGTGGAAGAAATGGTTATTCATTTGTCCTAAAACTTATTAATTCACTATCAAGAAAGCCGAGAAATTGAAGAGGAAATTGCAGCCTTTATTGATGATCTAAGCCCGCGAAGATTGTGGGTTGTCTCATTTGGTTCTTTATTGTTTGATGGTTGCTTATAATTTCTATTTATATAGTATGAGTGTAAAGGGGAAGTTTTAGATAACTCCTGGTCTTTAGTAGCTTAAGTTGTAATTAAAGTGCTGGGAAATGAGTTGAATATAAGGCATCGTAAATGCTTATTACCATGTTTGTTCCACAGAAAAAGCATGAGGAAATTCCTGAACTTTTAGTCAAAGAGCAAAGGGTTCGGGATGGATTTATATGGACAAATTGAACCAATCCTCATAGAGCTACGATGAGGAAAATTCGTCAACACAATGAAAAAAATTGCGTTAAACAAAAAAGGAAACGACTTTTTTGGTGGCAGAATGAATGAGATAATCCGTTCAAAATTTTATCCTAAAAATGCTTTAGCGAGTGAGACAGCATCAAGTTAATGTGAGTAAATTGGCTTATGAATTTGTCTGGTCAAAGCATAATGAGTTTATTCTATCGAGGTATTTAACACAGGACCAGTAAATGATGATGGCCTGATAATGATCTCGCCTCTAGATGGAAGTGCACTCGGAGGTAGTTTCTCCCATAATAACTCCCGGTAGTCTCTTTGTTCTACATATTTGTTAGTGGTTTGTGATAAGCAATAACCAGCCTAGATTAAATCAGCGGTTAAAGAGAATGGAGGCCTTTCTCTAGCAGGCTGAGGTGATATTTTCTTGGAATATTTCGCAGACTAGCGATTAGGAGGGACGAAAAGCAATAAAAGAGTAAGGAACAATTTCAGTGGTTGTGTTACTACCATCCTTCTCCTGTTCATGCATAGTTAGTTACCTTGCTCGATGGGAATGCAAATGCTTCCCTAATAGAAATCCGTACGTTGTGTCCAGATGCTCGTTATAACCTGGTCTATTCGATCTCAGTTTATAGAGTGAGCACAAATCTTATGCCCTTTGAGAGTCATCATTCCAAGTGTATTTTTGATTATATTTGAAAATTAATAGCAAATTTCATCCCTTGAAGTATAAAAAAGTAAAAGGAAAGTCTTATAAATTGGAATCCATCAAAGGACTTTCAATCTCATAATGCATAACTGAGTTATCATTTTCGAGGCTGTGCCACTTAAGAAGATTGACAGCATTTCTTGTGCCGAAGCACTCATTACGATTTTCTCCCGTGTTGGGATGCTGAAAGAGATATTGTTGGATCGAGACCCCGTATTTATGTTCCTATTGAAGGAATATGTTGGCAAATGGCTTTTGATAAAACCCTTGTTTACGAATCCTTTCCACCGAGCCGGAAGTGGAATTGCGAAAGGGTAAATGGCAGTCTCAAAGACATTCTAAAGAAATTACGTACCGAGCAGCCAAGGGAATGCTACAGATATCTCCTGATAGATCTCTTTGCGTATAGAGAAATTCCCCATCGCATCTTGGGTTTCACTCTGTTTGAATTACTATACGGAAGGAATGTACGAGGCCTCTTGGGCATTTTGAAGGAGCTATTTACAAATCGAAAACTAGATCAGGAAATGCAATCTTCGTACTCGTATCTGCTCGGATTATGACAGAGGTTGGAGAACTTCGCTGAAATAGTGTATTAAAATGCGGATGTTAATCTTGATAAATATAAAACTGGATCAGGAAATGCAATCTTCGTACTCGTATCTGCTCGAATTATGACAGAGGTTGAAGAACTGCGCCGAAATAGTGTATTAAAATGCGGATTTTAATCTGGATAAATATAAAACTTACTTCAACTACAAATCTACGGATTGAAAATTTAAGCCAGGAGAGGAAGCTTTGTTGTTACTCCAAACTCAAAAGAACAATTTACCGAGCAAATGGAAGACCCCTATCAATTGATCGAGAAACGCAGCCCCGTCGATTATTTGATTGAAACGTCAACAGAAATGAAGCTTTTCCACGTATATCTTCTCAAAAAGTATCACCGAGGCTTTATTCATAATTTCGCCTCACTCTCCGCTCCCTTGTGTGAGCTTTTGTTAAAAAAGATCCAGTGTGCCTTGTATGGAACCCGTTCTTGGGTAAAAGTTTTAATCAACTTAATAAAAAACTCGCGTCGGCGCCAATATTACGTTTGCTCAATCCCGATCAACCGTTTGGCATTCGACCAGATGCCAGCAACGAGAGAATAGGCTGTGTTGGAGTCTAGTACGGGAAACATAATGAGAGCTTTTCCATCGCATATGCAAGTTGGAAATTGCCTCCCGCGCGAAAAGAAATACACTCTGATTGAGCAAGAGGCCCTCGCGATAATTTGGAGAATTAAAAAGTTTAAAATGTTTTTGGTAGCGAAAGAGTTTGTAATAGAAACTGAACATAAACTATTGTCCTACCTCTGAAATGTAAAAAAACACTAATGATCGTCTAATGTGCTAGAGTTTGTTTTTACAAGAATTTCAATTTAGGTTCCGAAATATTAGAGGTTCTGATAAATCTATTGCCAATAGCTTAAGAAGCATTCCATTGAATGCATCTTCGAACTGATCCTGAGTGACAGTAATTTTTTCCAATTTTTATTATTGATTATTTTTGGACAATGCTCAGTCAATATTTACATTAAGTATAACTAAACATGTAGCTTTTGTTATTTTTTTTTTTTCATATAGTAGACTGATTGTGCTAACTTTACATTGTTATGGACCAGAGCAGGTGATGCACCTTCTTAAAGGCATTTATTGATAAATGTAGTACTTGTCAATTATTTTTTTTTGTAATGATAATCCTTATACATATGTACTGCCAGGTCTCTCCTTTTGGATTTCTTTGTTTTGGTTCTTGTTTTCTTTTAATTTAGTGCAATATATTCTTTTTTTTATGTTTTGTTGTTTTGAACTTACAAAGTATACCCTCCTTTTGTTATTATAGATGTCACTTCTTTCCGGAAGTTCCATCATGATGAGGAAGGAGATGTCAAATGTGAGAGAAATAAAGATCTGAGATACAGAGAGAGAGACGGGTAGGACGGAAAGAAACTGCGATCGGCTTCGTTTTGAGGTAATTTCCATTTGATAAAACGTCCTATAGGAAGCCTAATTGGAAAAACGAAAGGGTTCCGTGAGTGGCGTGAAAGTTTAAATTCACTCTTGGCGCGTCTAGATAGATAAAGTTAAATCGACTTCTCGCAAACGTGGAAGTGGATTGGCCTGAGTAAGATTAGTTTTTGGCCAAAGAGCACAAGTCACGGAAGAATTTTTTCTCTCGGCCTCCCTTTTCCCAAGAGCCTGAAGAGAAGAAATTTGAATATGAAGAAATAAGAACTAGGAGAGAGGAGACTCTCACACTGCTGTATTCAACTCAGCTTTTGCGCTGCGAAATACTCCATCGATCCCTGCTTCTGAGGCTAGCAGTTGTTGTTAGAAGACAGGTTCTATTCTCCTTCCTAACTTTAAGCAGGCCGAGTACTAATCGGCCAAGTGCAAACTTAACCGTGCCGTTGAAAAGCCATTAAGCTCGACGCTCATATTCACCCTTAAGATTTTCTGTCGGTACAAAAATCCTCGGGTGGCAGATCCATCCGGAATGGTAGTTTCCTATTTGGCGGTCGTGTACGTTTGTGTGTATGTGCTCAGGGCTCCCGCATGGAGCTGACGTGTGTAAACCTTTTGACCATTTAGTTATTTTGTATTTGTATGTTGTATTCATAATATTATTTTTGTTTGTACAGTAGTAAAGGTTATTTTGATTCATGTAGTTTGATTCCAGGGCCTAGTTGATTTAATTCGGTCAAGGCAAAATAGATACTCTTACTCGATGTAGTGCAACCCACGTTTAAAGTGTATCATTCAAAGCAAGGTCCAATCGCAGAGTGTCCTGCGAGATTGGCACTTCCCTTCCGAGTCAAAGGATGCAAGAGGAGGTTACGAAATTTAACCTGGCCTACAACAATGACTATGATCTTTTTAATGGACCTAAAACTTGCTATGCCTTACGAAGGTTAGGTTAGGTTAGGTAAACCTAGTGCTTGAATTTCTCGCCAAAAGATAAGTCACATCAACATCTTTCCTCTTTATTTAACTAAGCCAGTTGAATATTTCTTAACCTAAAGATGAGCTTCCATATAATAGCTTTGGGAGGCTTATATTCAGGTGCTCCTTATTTTTAGCCTGTCATTTAGTAACATTTGACCCTGTTTCGGGGCGTTGTTAAGTAAGAAAACGACAAAGCAGCGGTAGCTCTAGGTCGCACTATGGGAAGTCGAATCATTAGAGATATTTTCTCTATAAGATAATGGGCAGAGATACTGAGTTGAGAATACACCTCTGTGGAAGAGTCACATGAATTTTCAGCTAAATTAAAATTAATCGATGAGCAGCTTGCTCACTAATTTTGTATATCAAACGCTAACTTTTTTCCCCGATTTTTCTTGTTTATTAAATTGTTTTTATATCGAAACTTTTGCTTACATGCTGCATCTGGGACATTGATTTATAAATTTCATTTGCCACTGTATCGAATGGTGTATGTTTTTTTTTAATTATTTTACTGATGAAAGTAAAAAGATTTAATCAAGAAGATTGAAATCAGATTATCTATTCCAACGCTCACATAAGTACAAAATCAAAATCATTACAAAATTCAAATCATTACCCTAATATAGGGTCGAGCAAAAAATCACCATTAGTTTGTGATGCTATTAATTTGAAGCTAATAAAGTTAGAGAGGATGTAAAGATGTCTTCATGGAACAAATGTTTTTTCCATTTATCTTTAATGTTTTATTGTCTTATTGCGTTTCTTTTTCTTGCAGGTACCCATCATGATTTTGACACTGTACACCGTGCCTTTTGTTTTTAAAACTTTTATTAAGTATTGTGAATTTGCGATTGTGACGCAGAGCAGCTTTCTTATTCACTTTAATCTAGGTCGAAACAATGTTGTTCCAGACAGAGAATCCATATTGCTATAACAAAAGCTCAGTGCTAAAATGAACACAAACAGTAGAATCTCTGAGCGTTCCAATTTCAGAAAATATGTTTTTTGCGAGTCAGTCTGTTTTACTTTCTCATTAAGTTCTAGGTTTGTCTGATCGAAATGTCAGGAGAATTGTACTCAGTGAACTCAATTTCCATTAATAAAATTGTGGTTATTCAGGAACTTTATGAACGCGAAATAGAAAACCGCAAGCCATGCTACAAGAATATACTTCAAAACGTTCCAAGAAATAAAATAAACCTCAGAAATGACGAAGCCCCGTTTCTTCTCTTTGGTTGCAGCCATAAGTAGAATGATTGCTGTAGCGTCAATAAACCCTAAGCTGCTTCATGAAAAGCTTCTACTGTTTGGGGCTCTTTTTTGAGGATGAAGGCCACTATTAGATGCCTTCTTAATATTTATTGCTTCTTTTATCTTGTCGCAAGCAGGTATGAGTCAAATAAATATTCTAAAATAATATTATAGCTCATATATAAGAACAAATGATGGGAATATAAGTCAAAAGAAGAAGGCGTGGCTGGAGTTAGACGATAATTTTGTAAGGATTAATTATTATTCCTACAAATCAAAAGTTAGATTCTCACCAAATCTTGCCAAGTTGATTTCTCTTCTTCGGGAAGGAAGGCGCTTTCTCCTGATCACTACTACTTATGCTATTCTTTGAAGCAATCATTGTTCCTCACATATGGATTTCATTGATTAAATAAAAAAAGAGTACCCTTCACCTTGTATACGAACTCTCTTAAAGGTAGATAAACAACAAAAATCATCTACGTCTGTAATCATCATTGCATAATAGGCGACGAATTAAAAAAACTATGCAAGTTTTAAGATACCAAACCTTCGAATCGTGTATCGAATTGTCAATAATATTTATCTCAAAGAGAGACAATGAAGTGCAATATGGAACACCTAGAAAATCCAGGACTTATCAGCTATATGTTATGTATTCTAATCACAAAATATATTCGCAGCACGGCCGAAGCAAAATTTTCGTCCGTTTGTTATCTAACATTGTCCATTCTTACCATCTTGCCACCCCTAGTTTTCCAACATGTACTATGACATTCACCTGTTCATCATTTTAATTATCTTAAAGTCTGTAGTCTTCAAACGACAACCACCTTTCAAAATAAAACACTTTTCAAAGAATTGAAAGCAAATCTCCCAGTTTGCCGTCCTGTTGTCTCATCTCCTTTGACTACTTATCATCCAACAACTTTGTCTATGTCACATCTTCATCGTTGCAACTTGTCAGGTATATCTGCGATTTGTCTTTAGCTCCTCAAGAGAAAAATACTCTCTATATTTCTATCTTTCTTCGTTTACCAAAGAAAAAATATTCTTTTCTCATACTTATTCTGAGACGCCAAACCTATGAATTTTCACTTCTCTTTGGTTCTTGCTGCTTATTGCTTTCCTTAGCAAACCAGTATAGATTAATTGCAAGATATGAACTTGACGAATGTATGGAAACCTAAATAAGCAAGTATGTGCAGTATCATTTTGGATCTGAGGGTTAATATTTAATTTTTGTGTATATAAAATTTCATTCAATTTGTAGCTTAAGCTCACTGTGAGGGTATGAAACATACATACTCACATGCCGCCAGACAATCGTGGGAACGAAGGAAATTTGTCGTTTGAGTTGACCTTCGTCTCTTCTCCCCCCCCCCCCCAACCCTTCCTCCAACTAGTGACAGGAAGTCTGACGAAAGAAGGCCTATCTCACAGAGAAGCCTAAATTATATTTGCCCTCTTTATGATACCAAGGAGATTGTACAGAAGGCACTACGATAAGCGAATTGTCGTGAATGGAATCTCTCTCTCGATTTCCCACAATCCTCGGTATAAATAATAAGGCCGTTCATCCCTCTACAGCAGTGTCCCAAACCAACTCGCGTAACGCGTAATCCTCACGTTGAACGAGAGTCGTTGCCGTAACGTATCGACTGTCAACGAACGGCCGAGATAACTTGGTCGCTGTCTCAAAGTGTTCCTGAAGTAAATCCCGCCCCGCAAAGTCTGCGACTAGAAGAATACGCTCTGTTGCTCAACGTAACTTGAGAAAGAAAAGGAACATCCAAATAGTTACTGGAAGTTACTATTTGTTAGTGTCACATCCAGTTAGGAGTAAACTAACCGGAACTGCAGCCAGCAGCCCAGAACCCGTCGTCTCATCCCCCCCTCTCCCCGAGAACTTGTGTTAACGCCACCCGAACCACCCCGTCTGAACCTGAGTAGTCTTCTCTCCAATCCATGACAATTTATTAAACCTGTATTATGCACTCTTAGAATTCAACAATCACAAACCTCCCCTCAGTAATAAGTGTGACTTTTATAGTGAGAATCCTGGCTACGGCACCATCCGCCTCTAACCAGCTTTCGCACGTTCAGTAGAAATTAAAGCCTACCTATATATATATATATATATATATATATATATATATATATATATATATATATATATATATGATCGTAGATTGATTCATAGGGTCAATACCATGGACTTAAACAAAAGTGGTGTGTCCAGATCAAGGACTAGAATAATTATTGGACCAGACTATGAGCAATTCTATGACACTCACATATTTGAAACATAATACTTTCGTCTGTGGTGATCGCTTTAACGGGCTGGATTTTACATAGTATTAAATGATGTTCAACAGGGATCTGTGCTAGCACCCAAATTTATTTAAAATATATGATAATAAAATTGGGCTTGAACAATATTTCCCATCTCAAATTTTCCTGATGATTTAGGTCAATCCGGGTGCAAATATTATTACTGCTTCTGACCAAGAGTCTTTTCAGACAACAAACAACAAATTGTGAGGTGTAAATTAAATTTGCAGATTGATTATGTAGCAAGAAAATATACCTACACCCTATCAGGAATATGTGTGCGTATAATGGACACTAAAAATATAGAAAAAGTGTGCCCAACTACCAATTGAACATGTCCACACAAAGTATGTTGGCGTGGTGGAAAGGCTGAAATATTATATGTTTTATCTAAAGAAATTTTTTCGTAAATTCTAAATAGGAACATTCTTAAACACTCATGTCCTACCTTAATATCACACTTTGAATAAGTTCAGCAATGCTCCTGTTCTTATTTATATGCGTAAAATTTTAGATATTTGAGAATGGTTATAGTGCAGCGCAGTAATTGTTGAACTCGTCAACGGCTATCCTTCGCCACCCATTACTAAAGGAATAATCAATAGGGAACTGCATACTATTAACACATGAAGCAGGGTGGCACACAAGTGGCCTTTGCTCACTTTTCTCACAAAGATATTTGGCTTCAGTGGTTATCTGTTTGTCTGTAGGTGATGCCACGTTGTCAGGTTCATCGTAAAAGGCATCAGACCTTCAATAAAGACTGCAGGCCAGGTTTGTTTCAAGCTAGATGACTCTCTATGATGTACAGGAAAGGTTTTTAATTGCGCGGAAATGAGTCAATTTCTGTTTTGTCATTTTTTCTCATTTTAACACATAACGTAGCACTCCAATCCCTGTCTACCTAGGTGTCAACTTCCAATTTTATCGGCTAGAAATGTGACTGAATAGCAGGATGAGCATCAAAAAACAATCACACATCTGGCATGGCCCGCAAAATCACAGGACCTGAACCAGATCAAAAATCTATGAAACTACCTCAAACAACGTCTAAACGTCTCCCTCGACATCCACGCACTCTAACTAAATTGCAAAATTCTTTAATACAAGTGTTGCGAACTATTGATGCCTCTTAGATCCTGAACCTTGTCCAGCCCTGCAACGTAGAAAGGCAGATATTTTTCAGGGTCGTGGAGGAATTATACCCATTGGGTACAAAAATTTATAATTCTTTAAATAGGAGACAAGTTTCGGAAATCACCCCAAATCCTTTTCTTAAGTAAGAATCGGTAAAACTGCGCCTTCATTTTCATTTGAAAGGTTGAGAGTAGGTTAACATATTTTTTCGAAATAGAAATATTGGTCATAGAGCATTTTCTTTAGGAAGAATGATAATAGACTAAATGCCAAAGTTTGTGTAGTTAAAGCTTAATAGAGATCAATGTAAGATCTGTTTCACCCTTTAAAACCGCTTTATCACTAAAAAATCAAATAAAAATGAAGATAAAACAAGCGAACTATCAAGAAATCTTCCTGATTGTCCATGCTTTACCTAGCTTTATCTCTTTAAACTGATTACTCTGTACTAATTATCTAATTTTATTTTCTTGAATTTATTGACGGATGCTTTATCATTTAATAGACCATTGGTAGCTTAAGAATAAGTCTTTTCTTTTAGTTTACCACAGGGCATTTTGTATTATCTTTCTCTGACTCTGGTGTCAGAGCAGATTCAGGAACTCATCCCCTCCTATTGATTTAAAATTACGCATTCACCTAGAGAGAAATCAACTCCTAGAAAATTGTCAGCATGGTTTCAGGAAAGGGAGGTCTTGTATCATTAGTCTGATCACATTTTATGAGCATGTAGCAAAAGCTGTCGATTCAGGTTCTAGTTACGATGTGGTTTATCTAGATTTTTCTAAAGCCTTTGATAAACTCCCGGTCAATATCCTCCTTTCAAAGCTAAAAGCTATCCATATCCATGAGAAAACGATAACTTAGGTTAAAAATTGGTTGACAGAAGGCAAGCAGAGGGTAATTTTAAATGGGGTGATATCCGATTGGCTGCCGATAACTAGTGGAATTCCTCAAGGTTACCCTTTTGGGACGCCTACTATTTATAATTTTCGTAATCACCTTAGGTTCTGGAACGAATTGCAAAGTCAATTCATTCGCAACGATAATAAAGGGTAAGGAAGACTCAAGCTGCCTACAAAACTGCCTGAATATGTTAACTAAATGGTGCAACGAATCAGGCAAGAAGCTTAATGCTTCCAAATGCTAATCTTTATGAAAGCATTATTTGCTAAATCGTAGAAATATTTATCCGTATAGGTCAACATTAATAAATCGTTCTAGCACAACTCTCAAATTAAACATGAAAAACTAAGGCCTTACTATTGGGTACGATTTCGGATGTAGATAGGAGTAATGCTATTCTCTATTTTTAAATATTGCATATCTTTCCATTACTTGCACTCAGCAAGAAAATTACCTGTTCACTCTACTATATTATCAATTCTCTCTAAAGATTTACATATCAATATAATTGCACCTAATTCTCTCTCTTTCCTCTGTAATATTAGTCTTAAATTCTCTCACTTTCATGACAAAGATATTCAATTATGTTTTTACTAAGGTGGAAGACAGGCGCTCTGTGAAGTACTGTAGATTTAAAACTCCCTTTATACAAAGCATTTAAGTGAATTATTTTTTAAGACGGCATGTTTTTCTTGTGAAAGGTGAGAATGTTCAGGAGAATCTAGTTACCAAGTCTCATTTTGTGTGTGATATCTCATAGGTCTCTTTGTATCTTACTTAGGTAAGAGAGATACGAGTGAGAGTGAAGCATAACTCTGTGGTGTTCATTACATAAGTTCATGTATGGGTGTTATCAATGTTGCTGCATGTGACTAAATTTGAGTTAACGTATGAGATAAAGAGTAGCTGGAATAATTAACTGATAACCTTAGCACCTTTAATGTGGGCATTATTCTTAAATCAAATTCAAATACAGTAGATGTAATTTTTTTAATTTAAAATAAATGTTTATTATTAGAACAAGATTTCTCTAGTTTTCTTTTCAATTCAAAGACCCATTTTATATTTAACTGTGAACCAGAAAAACATTTTCGATTTATATTTGATTTATAATTTAAGTACTTTCCATACAGAATAACAAGTTTATCCTTATATTTCTATTCTATTTTCTTCTATACAATATATATATATATATATATTTATATATATAAAAACGAGTTTGTTTAAAGTCAACGGCCATGGTTAGTTGGTTAATTTTCGTATGAAGCTTTTTAACTTTATGGATATTTCTCTCTCAGGAGGAATAAAGTGGGATAAAGGACAGGCGATTGGGATTTCTATATTAGCAAGAATTCTTTTGGCCCTTTCCGTGCGTTATCCGGACTGTAAAAGACAAAATAAGGTGGAAATTATAACAAATGCACTTATTAAACGACGATGGTTTCAACCCATCAAAGGAGAGAAACTATTGAGCAAATAAATAATATTTAAATTGAGGAAACACCGTTATAGATTCAAGTGTCACACCGAAGTCGGAAAATGAGGAAAGAAAAAGTAGAAAGGCAACAAACTTGCCATAACGAATCGTAGTTGTTGGAAACTCGTTTCAGGAAGCAGTCGGATACTTAATGTTGCAATTTTTGCTAGATGTTGCCGGCAGCATCCATATGAATTCCGCTGTTGTTGTTTCACATTTCTCTGGTGAAGGGCATCCGATGCTCTGCAGTATGTCATCTGTATTGCTGCAGTTAAAGATTGTTTTTGTCAACCACCGTGACAAAGATCAAAGATATGGAATTTATCCTAATGTACGATGAAGGGCCCTGTTTACAGCTAACGACGTTGAAAGTATACTCATGCAATAATTTGGACTTGTGTAGGGATCCTGTAAAGAAGAGAAGAGGGTTCTTGACAACTAAAGAAAAACTTTCTTTGTCCTATAATAAATGACTAAATTATTTTCGATTTTAGATGTTCAGGGGTGAGGTTAAGGTGAATGATGACATTGAGAAGATTTTCAATTCTCCGTATATCTTGAATTCATTGTTGCCTAGTAATAGAGTTCAATGTACTTGTTTTGTTATTTTCATTTCTGTCTTGAGTTTTGGTATGAGTCCATCTTCTGTTTAATGGTGGTCAATTCATTTTTCCTGTGAGCTATTATTGACAAGCAATAGCAATAGTCTTTTCGATTAGGCATTAACTACCCTCGAAGGTCACGAGTGTAAGAAAGTTCTTTTAGTAAAAGTCGTTAATTCGATGCCTGGGCATACCTAATTTTCTCGCTCATTTTCTTATCAGTGGGCTTCTTAGAACCTGAATGCAGCATAAATAACGATGTTAGTGAAGCTATTTGAAAAATAGCAGATATATAGCTATTATTTTCTGTTTTTCCTATTGTAGAATTTTTTTCTAAGTATGTTTGCCTAATTATAGGATTTCACGTTAATGTAAAAAATGTAAAATACTATAGTAGACAAGACTGTCCTAATTGCTCACTCCAATAATTGATGGGATTCTTTGGATAAGGATCATATGCATACTTTTAAAAATATTCATTATCTCTTATTTGGCAGCAACTACACCATTTGATAGTCTGTGAGATATGCTATTTGTAGTAGTCTCAAAAATGTTAAGCCTAATTTTCTTGAAGTACCATTTTTTAATTTGAATATACTAGTTATTTTGGCATAGCATTAGTAAGTTTTTATCTTTCAGACATTTAAAAAATAATTAGTCAGTCGTGAAGTAAATATAAAATTTTAAATTTATATGAGTCTATGTTATCTGGTCCGTGAAGATGGGGATCTTTGTATGGTAATCTTTGGTTCTGATGAAAAACGTACACTAAAGGTTAATTATGATGGTATACCACGAAGTAAAAGATTAGCAAGGAAGTGTAACGAAAATTTAATCCAGGGTACATAGTTATTTAGTTAATTCTTATATTTGCTCTCCCCTGTTTTCAAATCTAGTCCAGGCGCTTTAGGCCCACCCCTCTAAACGGGATGGGTCTAATGGAGCTGAAGTACTTTCTTACAAGCTAGAGAACATGAAACCCCTGTGTCTCTAGGAATGGTTGTTCTTGCGGATTAGGAGAATGTAATTATGAAAATCCCTTTTGGTAGTCCTTGAAACTGAAGGCGATATTTTTTCTAGGGGAACAGAAGAGGTAGAAAATTACAACGGTATTGTAATTGGTTATGTATCTGATGACGTTCGTGACCCATAGCCGTATGTATGTTTGCTCGGGCTCGACGCACAGCTTCACTAACGATTTAACCTATGAGTCCTTTAATTTTTTGCACCCGCTCTTGCCTGGAATTTAACCCAGACTCTGAAATCCAAAGCCTTTGAAGACTAGAATAAGAGTATAACAAAAACTCTTTTACACTGTGCAGGAACATTTAAACAACTTTACTTCTTCCTCCTTTCATAATTCGCATAAGCAGTGCAGATATTGAGGCAAATTAAGCGGCACCATATTTTTTTAATTCTCTGCCTAATACACAATAGCATAAATAGACAAGGCTCTTTCAGATCACCTCCAGTCCGGCCGGTTGAGATTAAACAGCACATACTGTAATATCTTAATAGCGGGCAATTTCGCCTGGACAAAATGAGTGGTGGCTTTGATGCGCATTGATCCCAATTTGTGGAAAACACGGAGTATTACTACTTTTCACCGCTACTAGAAGATCTCGTTTCTCACTTTTCAGAAAGGCAAATTTAGGAAATATCACTAGCTCTTTGGAGTATTTAAATCCTTTAATGCGAGTACTTTCATTTTTAACAAATAACTTTGTCTAGGCAGTACATGAAATTGGTGTCTCATAACGTCCGGAGAAATATAAGCTTATGAAAAATTTGCATCTTTTCCAACCTTAATAACCCTATACACATTAGTGTCTCGATTCTTTCATCTGTTAAAATATCCATTCGTCGCCTTTAAACTTTTGGGAAATATATATTTTTTTTAACTTTCCTCGTTTTGGCCCATCAGAGACACATTACTTAAAGCATTAATTTCATTAATATTAATAACCAAATTTTTTATTGATGGTACCACTAGAAAATCCGATCTACATTTTAATTATTAAGCGCTGAAATTTATGCATCCTGTTTTTTATGATCTTACATAAGACTGGGTTTAAGTTTTTTAATATACGGAAGTAATACCCTGAATAATTTGAGAAAATAATCGTGCCCCTCAAAATTCTTTGCTGTTTTTAATATGTTGTTTTCATGAGCATTGCAAGTAAAATTCACTCTTTAAATCCATAGCATACAGGTAAGGTAAAATATCCCCTCGATACCCTAGTTATACCCACATTTATTCAACTGCAAGATTTGAGAATTACGGAAGATTAACACAAATGGCAGATATAAAAAAAATTTCTTCGGCAGTTTTAGCCAGATTTAAGTTTAAAATTTTTAATCTAGGGGTGCAATAAAGGCTCTAGGCGAGAATTTTAATAAAACTACATTGAACCTTGATTATATATAATACAGGCCTTATTTTTAATTCAATTGAGCAAAATTTTAGGAACAACTAACTTTGTCTACAATAACACAGAAATATTCTGCAGTAATAATTAGCATGAATAATATCATTTTCCAAATTTAGGCAAAAATAGAGGAGTATTTATACTAGATTTTATGAATTATCATATATATATATATATATATATATATATATATATATATATATATATATATATTGAATTTGTTCGTGGTATCAATATAATATTTCTACTTTAATTCAACCCAGCAAAATTCTTTTAAGAGTAACATAGTCAACCAAGAAGCAGTTGGAATCTAAAGGCTTGCATACTCTCCTAATTTCAACGACCATAGTTGCATGCCCACCACTTGCAGTGCAGATATATATTTTGCTCGTAACTAGAAAAAAATCTAATTAAGCAATACTTCCTCACTTGATGATGCGTTAAGTCTTTTGTATTATCCTTTGTTATTCTGCTCTTTTATATCATTACAAAAAACCTCATAAAATTAGCATTTTGTTTTATGAAATCGTATAATTGGTCACGTCAAACAAAAATAAAGTTTAAAGTAATGGAATTATAATGGAGAAGTTCTCTAAAAAGAGAACTGTTCCCATATAGTAATACCCCGCTTTTGGAAAAGGTCCGAAGCAAAAGTGGTCAGATGACCGGTTTATTTTGTTGGGTCGTAAATTAATGTGTTCTATGGAAGCGATTCAAACTACAATTTCCTGAAGTTCGAAATGAAATGAAATTAAAAGAAGAGTAGAGGGAAAAGAAACAGATCGGCTAATCCCCCTCCCACAGCCCTAATCTGGCACTCCAAAGAGCTCCTAGTACACCCTAGTAGTACTCTGAGCCCACGCCACTCGAGTCTGGGACTCGGTTGTCGGTTGTGGTAGTTGGAAGTTGTAAAGGGTTTACAATGTTAGAGAAGGTAACTTTTTTAACGGACATCCACTTTTGGTTGCAATGCTTTTCCCTTTGGATTTCTATATTATTGCTGCTGATATTTGATCTCAAGACGGGTATCTATACCTTGTAGAAATCTTTAGGCAACATCGCGGTTTATGATGTCTGCTCTGTTGCCTGTGCGATTTCCGTTACTCATTTCCTCCTAAATATGTGTTGTTGTGGGCTGCAAAGGTTCCTTTTTTCCCGATATTTTTTGGCCCTTTCTTTTAAAAACTTTTTGATGAGTTTTCCAGGAAAATCCAATACCAAGCTAGGGCGTTAGTTTGGATGTGATGCTTCAGTTTGCCCAGTTTCGCTATGAAGATCATTTTTTCCATCTTGAACGCTTAGGGAAAATATTCATTGTTCATACCGACAGAGAAAATCTTCCGTATTGAATCAGGTACATTGTTTGGTGCAATAGTCCGGTGTGCCTTTGTTATCCGGTTCATACTTGGTCTTTTTTCTTGAAGGACTTGTCCGCTGCCAAGTACTCCTTTTGTGCTAAAGGCATTCCCTTCCCTATCAGGTTGCATCCCTACTTGTCGAGATGTAAATAAAATGCAATGGTGTTCGTTGTGTTTGCTGTGTAGGTAAAATCTATTATTCATGTTCATTATCGTATTCAAAGGGGCCTCCGAAGAAATCGATTTTCTTTTCATTTTCTTTGTAAGTGTTCTTCCACTCCGTCGATATGGTACAGTCCGTCTCCTGTAGTTTAATTATATTGCTTTTTTGTTTGTGATTCTCTTAATATTCGATATTGATTACATAATTTTATTTGATCCGTTTGATTTAAATTTTTTCTAATAATGTTGGAAAGCAGATTTTCTTTTCGTTTATTAATATTCCTACTTGCTTTCTGATATTTTTAGCCTGCGATACCTTTAGATTGTATTGCCCAACTCTATAATTTCTTTGCTTAGATTCGGAATTCTTCCATTTTTTCTTTGATCTCATCGTCGCATCGTGTTGCAGGTAAAGTTCTATATTCTATTTTGGGATTGTACAGTTTATGACTTCTTTTATTTTGGAGTTTATTATTTCTTAATGTGCTTCTATTTAATTTTTCCATGGATATTTAGAGATCTAATTCCTATCGTGTTTCGGTGCTCTTTATAATTGTTTCTGTCTGGTTTAGTAAGCTGCTTCCTCCTCATCTAAATTTAAGATCTACGAACAATAAGGTTGATACTGCTCGGAGAAAGAGTCTAATGATGCTGGAAATGGGATGGTACGGGTGCCTTGGGAGTTGCTATGCCCTGGATACTTTTAAGTGACCCGTGGTGCATTTTTATCTTTACGGCAAGATAGGATTCTTCAAGGTTATTTATTTTACTGTAATGCATGCCAGTTTTCGGGCAGCTTATTACACCATCGTATCTGGTTTGGGTATGGTTTAATGTTGTGATTTTATAGGTTAGTATTTCCATTGTTTCTTTTTCTGTATTAATCCGGTGTTCTGTAACTATGTCAATGTGCGGGTCTTCTTTTTGTATTATACTGTATTTGAGTAAATTATTTATTTTTCTTTCCAACCGTTAGAGTTAAGTGTGAATATTTCTATTCTTCGCTCGTAGGTAAACATGTTGGCAATTTGCCTCTATTTTTCTGCTTTTACTTTTTATTTACGGGCTAGAGACCGAGTGCGACCGATCGTGTTTGCTTCAACTCGTCGCTCGCTAGGTTTTTTAAGGATTCTCGGTCAATTAAAATCGTGCCTTTTATAAGTACCTTGTGAATTTCAGTTTTCTGGACGTCTGATTTATTATCTGATTTAAATTTACCTTTGACAAGCCGTTGACTATCATCTTTTGCTTGTTTCCTTTAGACGGGAGACAAGTGTGAGAACCAAATTCTTCATATTAATTTTTTTTTCAGTTTTGATTTTGGTTTTTCATTTTCAAACTTTTCGGAAATTTCCAGAGTTGCTGTTATATTTTGTTCGTCATTTCTGTCTCTTTCGGTCTCTTAGTCTATCTGCATCTAAGCTCTTTCTTCTTCTTGGTTTTCTATATTCTCTTCGATTTTATTGAGTAGCATATTTATGTTACATATTTCGCTTGTGGGTGGTTTCTCCGGAGAAAAGATTGTTTAAGGACATTTTATTTCCAACATAGGGTGCAGTACCTTGATACAGGATCCTGGCTTCGCTACTCGTATGTCCACGAAGTGAGCATGCATTTTACAGAATATGGGGTCTGGTTAAATTATTCCTTCAATGTTCACAGCTGTGGTCGATAGCACTGGTGCTTTTATTGCTTATCTGCTCTTGCCGCTGCTTGGATAGTGTTTTTCCTTCTTAATTATTCTTCGTTTATGTACATTTTGTTTTGCCTGCTGATGTTACTTCATTGGGCATTGGATGGTAAGAGTACTATGTGCTGTCCTGTAGTTTATATATTTCTTTTTTCTGCTTTTGCATTCGTCATACCTATGCTCTTGACTTTCATATTCTAAATAAGCCTTTCCCATAAGGGTGATTTTTTCCATTATACTTACCCAGAGCGTAGCATATGAAACACACCTGAACTTAGACGAATATTTCTCTTTCATTCTGGTTGGGAATTTTTATATAAGTCAAGTACGCCGTGTTCTGAAGCCTCTTTTTATATTTCGGTCGTGCGGAAAATTAACAGAAAGACGTACATATGTTCTTCACTCTTATGTTTTTTAAACTTGACCGCGTAATCGATATTTGTTCATTGTTTTTCCTTTTGCAATTCTTGTTTGTTGTCAGAGGCTGTGTGTGCTCCTACCCAAGGCGCAAGGCTCTTGCGTATCACGGAGAGCTTTGTTGTGAAATCTGGGAGTGTGCTGGGTTCATAGCCGATTTTTGTCAATTAATTCTTTACGTCTTCACTCAACAGCAGGTCCAGGTCCATTTATGTTGGGCAGATGCAATGAAACAATTAAACTGTTCATCTTGCCGTAAGAGGATGACGCCGTTTTCTGAGTAAATGCTCTAAAGTTTTCTTCCTCTTGTTGTTTTCTCCATGTCAGAAACGATATGAAGAGGGACTTTCTTAGCACTTTAGCTATCTTCCATGGTGGTTCGTGCTGACTCTGCTTTTGGCGATGCTTTCTTTTTACTTATACCTGTAATTTTTCTTCAAGTAAGATAATGTTAGTTTTTAGGAAATAATAATGGTCTTTACTTCAACCTCCCAGAACCCAGCGCATAGCTGGTATAACTGTTTGAATGAAAATGGTGCATGGATGAGTAATTTAACACGCGGAGTTCCTCCTGATGCATGAGTTATGGCAGCCTTTATGATGGCTGTTGATCGAATCAAATACCACAGCCCGGAGTGCCTCCCCTTTTGGAGTTTGGATATCGAAGCTGCTTCTCGCATGCACCGAGATGGTTTTATGTCGCTCTGTGTTCCTAGATTCGGCTTCACCTCTTTTACATGGTGCTTTTGATAGGAGATTCAAGAATGGTCTTTTCCTCAAACTTACTTACCTCTCTGCATCAAATTTTGCTATATTAAATGACGGGCATGGTTCGAACTAGGTTCTGATTGGCACTAGACTGAGCTACGCAATAGTATGCAGGATCGGAGGGGGTTATGAGTATAGGTCGCCATGATATTAATTAGGCAACCTATGTAAAATTCTCTTTCTTTTAGTCCTGCGTAGGTGAAAGATGAAATGCCAAAGTTAGGAAGAGAAGAAAGTATGCGATCACATGGCTTACACTAGTACTAAATTGCCGTTTTATGTAGCTGGTGTTCGTTTTCTTCTTTCTCTCGTCTCCAAAAGATTCAGTGTCGACTGAAAAATGTATTGCGCGAAAATTCCTTCAGCTGCGAGAGATCAATTCGTGGATGAGAATTGGGCCAAAGCCGAAGTGTAACGTTGGGCTCGAAACTTTATAATAGTAAGTACCGACAACATTATAATCGATATATCTTCTAACGTAAAAGAATAAACATCTTAGTCCTATATTTCCAAATTACTCTCATTTTCGCTTGGGATTTCTTATTTTATGCGGTGACGAAATAATTTCTTCTTTCCTTTAACTCGAGGAAGTATAATATGTTTTAAAAAGAAACAAAAGTGAAGAAAATAAAATTTTGGGGTAAAATAATTATAAAATTCTGTGGAAACGAGTGTAGCTAAAATTATAAGGCAATGGCCTCTATATATTTAATTTAATTCAAATGAATATAGAATTAAAAAAACAAATGTGTTTTTAATACTAAAATGATGGCATTTGGCAACTATTCAATGGATGATTTCCTGACATTACTACATCGGCAAAATAAATATCGAAACTGAGCCCTGAAATGACTTTTGGGGGGCTCATGTTGTTAAATAGGAGGCTTTGGCACCCAAATTGAAGGATTTAATAGGCCCAGTGAGGACCTCCATAAGTGGACGCTCGGTGGATTTATCAAATCATAGAAATGGCTATTTATGTAAATTAAGAAAATATTAGGATAAGCTTAATAAATAAAGAACCTGGGGAAAATAAACAAAGAAACAATATATGTGTAAATTTGAAGTAAACATACCTTACGGGAATCCACCCGAGGGGTGGAGGTAACGAACAAATTAGATCATTGGCTCCTCTCCATAGACAAGTCAATATCACGCCACTTGGAGACGACATACAATATATATAAAGAGATCAAGAGAGATTTGGGGGGAGTTAAGTCAATATTCTGCAGTTATTTCATTTGGTCATTAAGTCAAAGTTTTAAGAAACCATGTTAACTCGCCTAAAACCCTACTGCTTTTAGACCGGATAATTCACGTAAAACAGAAGGGTACCTAGTGACTGCAAAGAACTCGAGATGTTTTCGCTTGCGCCTTATAGTAGACCAATTTAAGAATAAATTTGTTAAAATTTTGCCGCGTACTTTCGTCATCCTTTTCTTACGCTAATCACGAAGACACTTTCCGTAAACCCCACCTATCTAATATCAAGCCTTGGTACTCTGGCCTTCTCGTGGCCAGGGGGGTCATCCCTAAGCCCATTAGAGGACCCATAATGCTGCAACAAGACTTTTAACATGCCCCTCTTTCTTTCCTCTTTTATTACGCTCTTCCATTGCCTTTTATTTCCCCCTCTTTTTTCACCTATCTAGTGGTCCTTATCGATACCCGACCTCTGCTCGTTTAATGGATTAATTCAGAATTGTTCTTTCATGAATGTGAAAGAGGCTTAGCATCTCCACCGCCTTCGTCTACCGAATGCCCAAGGAGAAACTCATCGTTGGCCCCTTTTCTCCGTGAATAGGAGAACTCAGGCAGCCTCTTAGGGTTATAAAGATGGAGTGGTGGATCCGTATCCATTCTCCAAGAGGACATACCCGACGTAACTGATTGTATAGTTGCAGTAGTGCCCGGCGCTTGTAAGCCTCCATGGTGGGGAGCCCCGAGGGAAAATTCGAAGTTTTTTTCTTTTTGCAATGGCTAACCATAAACCAAATACATCCCCTTCTCATAAGGGTTCTCGTTCCAAACGTTCCTTAGCTCCCCTTTCAGCCTTTCCTTGCTCGTTGGACCCCTATTCCAACGAAGTAGAACCAGATCTAGATTATCCTCGCTTTCTTGTCATGAATTCATCATGCTACATCCCACTTGCAAAAGTCGATGTGTTTGACGTCAATGAATCTTTTGAGTCCCGCTGTGATGAAGCCCACTGGATGTGTCAAGAAGTAGTGGTGATGTCGTAGTCGAGGTGTCATCCCACTCTCAACACAACCTTGTGCGAAATCTATCTTCAATAGCTGAAATTCCAATAACTGTCTCGCCCCATCCGCGTCTGAATTTTGTCAAAGGTGTTGTCCGTTCAAACGAACTAAAGGACTACGACCCCACCCGCCTTCAGAGTAAGCTCACCCCAACGTATCACACACGTACACAGGGTAACTAAAACATTAGGCTCCACTAATTTTCCAACCACCACACTGATTTTAACATTTAAACGACAATAACTGCCGAGTATATTAAAGCTGGGGGCCTTCGTGTCCCGGTAAGTCCCTACATCAAACTACTCAGACGCTGCTTCAATTGAAATCAATTTGGACATGTTGGCCGTGCCTGTCAGCACCCTCGCTCCTGCGTGAATTGTAACTCTGACTACCCTGGCCCCTAATGCACGAAAACACCCGCTGTGCCAACTGCGGAGGTATCCCCAGTGCTGCGTCAAAACTTGGCTCTATATTTTTATATGAAAAAGAAGTTCTCGCTTTGCGCGCCTCCCTACGTCTAGAAATAAGAGAGGCCCGCCAACGTGCCCTAGCACAAACCTTGCCACTCGGCCGGCTCGTCTCTGACGTTTTCCGTGAGGCTGGACGAAACCGACCATCACGCGCGAGTTCCGACCAGCCTGAAGCACTTCATCCTAGATCTACTCGCAGCGTCGAAAACATTCAGAATATGCAGTTGAAGCATCGCTCTCAAACCAAGATAACCAATGTAGCACCCCTCTCCCCAGCACCTCTAGCTGGAAGAGACGCTTAGGGCGAGACACTTGAAGACATGAGACGCTATTTGAAAGAATCCTCAACATAGACCAGTGAAGGTTCATCTACCCGGCCCCGAGACCCAAAGCCCAGTGGTAAGAGGAAGGATTCCTCACCTGGATCATCGACCATCAATAAGCGGGCAGCCTCTGGAGCTAACTTGGCGGAACACGGAGAACCTTCAAGGGACTCCTCCCCCATGGTTGAACATTCTATGGCCTTAAGTCCATCGCGCCCTTCACGGGACTTAGGCCCCATCCTGATCCAAACGATGGCCTATATACACCCAGCTCCACACTCCTCGCTCAGATCACCTGTTCGTTCCGCTCACCCTTCAACCCAAGATCCGATAGAAGCAGTTGATACTCCAACATCACCAATTGCGGCGGTTGGATCAACTCCTCAGACACCGAAAATATCCTTGACAAATGAATCCGGATCTACTGGCCGAAAATGCCTTCTTGATCTTCCTTTTGCGTCAGGCAATCAATTTTGACATGTTGATCATGCCTGTCGGCACCATCGCTACTGCGTGAATTGTAGCTCTGACTGCCATGGCCCAAAGGGCATCAAAACACCCCGCTGTGCCAACTGTGGAGGTATGTACAGTGCTGCGTCAAAACTCTGCTCTATATTTTTATATGAAAAGGAAGTTCTCGCTTTGCGCGACTACCTACGTCTAGATATAAGAGAGGCCCGCCAGTATGCCCGAGCACAAACCTCGCCACTCGGCCTGCTCTTTTCTGAAGTTTTACGTCACGCTGGACGAAACCAACCATCACGCGCTAGTTCCGACCAGCGTGAAGCACTTCATCCTAGATCTACTCGCAGCTTCGAAAACGTTCAGAATATGCAGTCGAAGCATTGCTCTCATACCGAGATAACCAATGTAGCCCTCCTCTCCCCAGAAGCTCTAGCTGGGAGAGACGCTC